>OY998177.1:13497389-14697389 GCA_963921935.1 Galeruca laticollis | reverse complement strand
TTAAACATTTTTAATATATACTGTATACAGGGCCGTACCGAAGCACACTTTTTGAGGGGGGGGGGAAGATAGAAACCCAACAAAATTTTTGTATATGTATTAATATAAACAAGTATAGGCTTTAACATGTTAAAAATGCAACCTACTAGCAAAATCTTAAAAATTCAAATTTAAACTATTAGATTATAATACTTACAAAATATACCTGTTTGAAAAATAGGAACCAAATCACCTTACTTAAGAAAAATGAACGAAAACAGTTCAAAAATATACATACCGCAAAACGGGGCGACTTGAAACCATTTTTGGAATATTCGATACCCTACCGCCGTTTATTTATCGTTCTAATTCAAATAACAATTATTTTAGATTACTTTGACGTGGTGGCTATTGGACACAACGCTTAAAAAAGTTGTACCTCCCTCCACTCCCTAGGAAAAAAATATGGAAGGTCTTTTTTCAAGTCACCCCATGTTGGGACGGTACCAGAGGTTGGTGCTCCAAACCTAGATTTTTCAAACACTTCTTTTGGTAAATCGACAATTGCATCTTGTTCTTGCGTTCTTTGCTTGTCTGTTTTTGGTAGCTTGCATAAAATTTCATTTCTATTCAGTGGTAATATACCGGTCGCTTCAAAGCCTGATTGAATATTTTTTCCATACTCTCTGAAAGTCTATTTAATGCCTGTGTTAATAAACGTGGGAATACTTCTTTTCTTACAGTTCCTTTATTATGTTTTTCTTATTCTTGAAGTATCTTTCTCCAAGCGATCTTAATTGGACGAAAAACGCTAACATCTAATGTCTGCGTAAGGTGCGTACCGTTAGGAGGCAAAAGCACAAAACGAATGTCATTCTCCGTACATTTCGAAATAACATTGGCCGAAATGTGGCTTGCCAAATTATCTCCAATAAGAACTTTAGGACCCGTTGGCAAAGATCGAAAATATGGCAATACTATGTTATTAAACCAATCTTCAAAAGTATTTGTATCAAACCATCCAGAACGAGAGCGACTATATCTGGCTCCGGTTGGTCAAAATTCCGTCCAAGTGCTCCATAAGTAGTCTGCCTTATAGACTATGTAGACCTGAAGCTGCACAAGCAGTCAAGACGGAAGTAGCTGTTTTAGATGTATCCATTACCTTCTCCGCTCTTTTAGAAGTCCTACGAACGATGACTTTCACGCGGCCAGGATTGTCCGTAAAATTAATCTCATCGTAATTTACTATGGATGGAACATCTTTTAGACTTTCTGATAAGTGATCGAAATATGTATTAATACTATCAGCGCAAACTTTGGCTCTACTTCATTTTATTTATTGAGACATTCTTTTAGTCAGCTCCTCTTGTCCTCCTGTCGCTTTAGAAATTTTTGCAGCCAGGTTTCACCATCTCTTTTATATCGTTTGAATCACAGGGATAACCCTAGTCCGCTGTAATAGACCGAACCAGATATTTTTCCTCTTCGATCGACATTGCAGTTTGACCTCCAATTGATTTTGTGTGTAGTCCTTTAGCTTTTCTATATAAGTTATAAAAGGAATTTCATATTCTTCACTTAAATCTTTTAATTTTCTACCTTGTTTGTGTAGCTGTAGTACTCGCTGGAGCGTGTCTCCGCTATTATCCCGATATTTCCGACTTCCCGGTTTCCTTTTGTATATACGCACCATTTTTCAAGTGGCCCCTGAAATTACATAAAAAAATAAAATGATACGCCACTGGCAAGTAAGAAGGAAAAGTAAGGCATTTAGGTTAGAGAACGGTTGCCTGATATATAACTACTCTTGAAAAAAATACGGCGGTATTCCAGTATTTGTAGGGATCTCTGTACAATAGGAAGTTTGCAGGTTAAAAAAAATCAAGCTTCTTACCTTTTTTTGGAGATGCACAACACAATAACAGTGAGTAAATAACCAGTACCACAACCTAAACTGAACTAAGAAGCATGGTAGGCATAGATGCAGACTGAATTTGAGAATAAAATTTCGACCGCCAGAGCGCAGCATCGGTTTTAACTGGAAAAAGGAAAAATTTTCAATTCACCCCGGTGTTTTCAAGTAGCCCCATTTTACGGTACTTAAAAAGTGAAAAGAAGTTAACGAAAAAAATATTATTTGTAGCCAACTGTGTGGATTTGGAACCAACTGCCTGGGCTTTGGAGGGGGCCCCCCACGCGGCTCATGCTGAGTACTCGATTGTGATACGAAAAATTTAAATAGAACGCTTGCGTGTGCACCATATAATCTCGATAAATAGTTTCTATCGTTAGTTTTTTGAAATGATGGCTTCTTGTTTCTTATGCCTCTGACTTGAATGACATTATTGAAAACATAATCAATACTGCTATAATAACACAAATCACAAACGAAGTAGAACATCAATGAGCATATGTACATGAAACACTAATAAAGTTGTAGGGCTGGGCTGGGCGCGTCTATGCGCCAAAATAATGTAGGAACCAATCGAAATGCGTAATCACAACAAAAGTTCAAGCAACACTCACGGAGGTAATTGATATGACAAAAATTTACAATTTGCTAAAAATGTAGGGGAAATTCAGTTGACTAGAGCGAGTACAGTGGGTCCTATAAATTCAGCTATACTACATTTTTGGTTATTTTTAGAGACGTTTCGGTTTGTTAGTAGGATACATCTCCCGAAGTGTATACAAGTAACAATTTCATGATAGAATATTGTTCAGGGCCACAGATGCGGAAAAGTTAGTTTTAATCTTTAAAACCGTTTATTTTAAGATACAAAAGGAGTTGTAAATTCTGTCACGCGGCAAAAATGCTGTAAATTCGATACAAAAGAGTACTAAGCTAAGAATATTTGAAACAAATGTAAAGTCAATCCTTCTGTATGGCTGCCAAACATGGAATGTGACAAATATATTGCAAGTACTTATAAATCCTATTGGTGACACCAAAAGAAAAGGAAATGTGGCTGGCCAAACCATACTCTGAGAAGGCCGGTCAACAACATCAATCGTCAAGCCTTGGATTATGATACCCAAGGAAGTACGAGGAGAGGAAGACCGAGGATAAACTGGAGGAGGCCAGTCGAGAAGAAAATTGGAGAAGAAAGCAAGAGTTGGGAAGAGATCAAGCAGTGTATGGTAAAATGCATTCGTTACAGCCTTACGTCCCCCAAGGATTTAATAAGTCATTGCGTTTTGCCAGTTTTATCTGTCTGTTAAAATTATTTGGGAAAATTCTCTTAAATAATGGAATTTCATATAACCTATAACTACAATTTTATATAAATAAATAAAATAGTATATTAAGTACCAAGTGTCGAAAAGGTTACTTTAGTCACGAGTTTTACTAGACACGAGTGGAGCAAAGCGGAACGAGTGCCTTGTGAAACGAGTGACTAAAGACGTTTCTAACACGAGGTGCTTACTATACTTTTTCTTCGCCCGCACGAATGTTAAAATTATATTAAGTTTTAATTATATTCATAACATGACGGCGATGGCTGACGGTTGACTGACAAATCAAATGACACAGAACAACGAAATTATAACGGAACATGAAATTTAACATACAAAATATACGCTTGATGTGACGTTTAACAAACAAAAGATAAACGAGACGTGACTTTTCGCATTTTAAACACTAATGTTTAAAGAGTCATTTTGCGATGTTAAAACCGTATTTAAAATGCGGTTTTAGTAACGGAAGTAGAAAAAACATGTTATTAGTCAAATTATTCTTAAAGTTTTTAATATAAGTTATAAATTTGATTAAATATCCATATTAAACTAAAAGAAAATTGAGAAACGTTGCAATATTATTTTACGATTTTACAACCAGAATCTATTTTGGATAATGAAAGGCAGTTATCGCAACGTTGCCAATCAGGTCTAACAGCGATTTTTTTATTTATTCATATGATAAATCCTATTTTTGTCGAATTTTGTATAAAAAATTAAACAATTATGGTACATGTGTGTGTATATTGTAACGGCATTGATTCGTGATGTTATGGACACTCTGTATATGAGTTTTTCCATCATCAAATTTATCAATTCACGAAACGCAGTAAATTAAATTGTGTAAAAACAGCGAACTTCAGTGTTTAACTGTTGAAAATTTATGTAACAAAACGATTTGTTACTAACGCCTTAATTCTAATAATTATACGAAACGTTGGCGGATTTTGTTTGTTGGATCCATCTAACTGAATAAATTAATGCTTTGATTAATATCAAGTACGCACTTGGGTTGAATAAAAAAGCACATGCTGAAAAACATTTCGATAATAATAGAACTAGAATATTTATATAAAAAATGTGGGTTTGAATGGTCCGAATAATTTTTTCGAAGACAATATTAGTCCGGTTTCAATTTGTCAAATATGGGATCCCGTGTGCAGATTTGTGATACAATATTGTGCAATACCTCAAAATTTTCAGAGAAACTAGGAGAATGTGAACATTGCTAAACCCTCTTTCATAAATATGGTACCCCCTTAACAATCCTAAAGTAACTAGAATGAAATAAAATAAAATTATGTATACAAACTGTTGTATAATAAAAAAAATGTGTTTTTTCCAAAGATAACATGGTTTAAAAAGTTTTCCCCTTACGTCCTAAAAAGGTAACCCTAATCCAAAACTAACTCTTCTCATTTGTTAAATTCTAAATAAATCAAAATTTTCGCTGGAATAACAATCTAACCCCCTGAAACAAAAAAAAAATCTTTTTGTTTTGATAAATAAAGTTGAGGGTCAAGGAGCTACTGCTTTCTTATCCCTCAACCTCATTTTTAAAATAAATTGTAAAAACATACAAATGTCGTTTTCTTTCCAACCTTATTTTCTTAACAAATTGTTATAAAGTAAGGGATATTTATTTTTCATTATTAACTTGAACCACAAAGTTTTTATAAGTGTTACCAAAATTTAAATCTAATGTATGTTTCAGTTTTGAATACATTTTATTTAGTCTTAATGACTCATTAGTAAAGTGAAGTAAAATTGTTGTTAAAACCATGTTAGGGATAGTAGAGCTTAAAACAAGATTTAAGTATGTTCTTACGATGCGGTCTTGTATGTAAAAGTCGTACTAGTGCAGGGGCCACACTAGTGAGGACTGTTGCACGGAAGTGTATAGAGAATTTCTTTTCAAAACTTAGTTTCTATATGCCTAAGGATATGTTTTAGCTTGGGTACGCATTTCTGTTATGGGGAGGTTTCTCCCAATATGGCGCCCAAGATGGCGCATATGTAGATTTATTAGAAAACGTCTTATACCTCGGAAACTATTGCTGGTAGCTCAAAATTGAAAAGGACTAAAATTGATAAGTAGATAATTTTACATTAGATGCTTTAAGATTTATGAAAACAACATCATATATATTGAAATTTATTTAATTTTTTTTTAAGGGTCATAAAATGTCTAATTTTAAAAGTCTAATTTTAATTATTGTGTGTTTTGTTTCAGAATTATAGAAAACTATTTGACAGACAAAAAACATGGAGGGAGTGCAACTAGTACCACCATCAACGAAATGGAAGAAAACCAATTTATCCGAAATTTGTGTTGTATGTGAAAAGGGAAATACTGGTAAAAAAATATATGGGACTGTAAATGGACGAGAGAAATTAATTGATGCCTCTAACTGCAGTGATGATGTCGATTTAAAAAAAAGATTAGAAGATAGAGAAGTGTATTATCATCTTGACTGTTACAAAAAATATTGTCTACGCTCACAAAGAATAAAAAGAACCCGAAATTCTGACAGTTCTACTTCCATAAATGGCACCAAAGACACTGGAAATAGGCAAAAGAAGCACTGCCATAGGCAGCAATGTGATGAAGTTAAACTTTGCATCATATGTGGAAGCAAAAAGTATAAAGGTGATGTTAAATTATATCGGGTCTGTGAAAAGGAAAGGGCAGAAAATTTTTTGTTAGCAACACGATACTTTCAAGATGAAGTATTTTCAAGGACAAGCACACTGGATGATGTTAATAGTGTATTTGCAGCAGATGTTTTCTACCACTCTTCCTGTATGAGTAGTTACTTATTAAAATATTCAAGAAACGCTGAGAATTTTGAAACTCTGTCTACCAACAGCACAATTACAGAAGGATTCCAACAAGTAATTGATGCGCTAGACTTTTCCAAAAATGGTTATGAACTGTCTGAAATTACTGGTTTCATGAATTCGAAATGTCAGCTGGAAAATAAAATTTCAAATAGACAGATGAAAATTCTTCTTATCAGACATTTTGGGGAAGAAGTAACATTTGCATATCCGAAAGAACGGTCAAAGTCCCAGCTCGTATTCTCCTCTAAGATAAGTACGAAAAAAGTTGTTCAGAAATTGTTTGCTTCTAACAGTTTAAATGATACCGTAGAACAATTAGCCAATGAGCTTAAACAGTATGAATTTGATCTTGACAATAAATTCTGTGATGAACAAGACATTGAAAAGAGCCTCCTAAGCTTTCAACATAATAGACCTACGCTTTGGGATACGTTTTTCAACCAAATGATGGGATTATCTTCAGATCGAGTTGATAACCACAGACAAAGAAGGTCTGATACGCTGTTTCAGTTACTGTACTTCATCTTTCACAACGGCATGAAAAAAACTCCTTTTCACGTCTCTACAGCACAAGCAATTCATGAAACATGTAAATCTAAAACTTTAATAACATCTCTTAACCATGTTGGATTATGCTGTAGCTATGAGACAGTTCAGAGAATGAATCATGCCTTTGCCGCGAGATCTGTGGAACTAACGGCTGATCACCGTGTTCCATTACCATTACACTTAGCAAGAGACATGCCACTTAGAGCAGCTATGGATAACTTTGACCATCAAGAGGATACAAAATCAGGCATTGGTGGTTCACATGACACAGTCTTAGTCCTCTTTCAGAATGAAAAACAATCCAAAACTAATCTCCAGAGCCTATATTTGGATAACTTTACATTTAATAAACGCCAAAAAAAACTGAATGATATTTTGAGCTGTCAAAAACTCGTGCCATTTATTAAACCTAAATTAAGAGGAAACATTGATCCAGATTTCTGTCCAGCGGAGACCATGGACACACAAATAGTTTCAACATCAACAATTATTGACCTTACGTGGTCAATGGCACGATTTCTATCGAATTATGACATAACTACGAATAGTTTTCTAGATTTTAGCTTGGTACCGTCATGGACCGCTTTTAACTCATTAGTTACTGAAAGAAAGCTCCAAAAAACAATTTCAGCAAGTGTTCCCATTCTTCCTTTTCCAGCTACCAATTATGCCTCTATATACACTACTATGGTGAACTTTCAAGATGTAATAACACAGGTAAATCAAGAGTGTGGATCTCTATTTAGTGACGAAGGAGTATACCATATAGC
Source organism: Galeruca laticollis (assembly GCA_963921935.1). Taxonomy (NCBI): domain Eukaryota; kingdom Metazoa; phylum Arthropoda; class Insecta; order Coleoptera; family Chrysomelidae; genus Galeruca; species Galeruca laticollis. Next base: position 14,690,004 of record OY998177.1, on the reverse strand, counting down.
CAAGGAACTTCAGTTACAGTTTCCTGATAAATTTAAAAATATCTTTCTTGGATTGGGTTCGTTTCATACAACTAAAATTATAATAAACTGTCTTGGGCTATATCTTAAAGATAGCGGTATTTTTGAAGCTTTAGTGGAGACCGAAGTATTCGGTCCTAAAATTGTTGAAAGTGCCCTACAAGGTAATCACTACTGTAGAGGAGTTCGAGCGATAAACATTATATCAGAAGCTATTCAACGAATCCAATATCAACAGTTTTTCATGAAATTTGAAAATAAAAAGTACCAGCCACTCTTCGACCACTTAAAATCTTTGGCAACCTGGTGCAAGGATAAGGACTGTATTAATGCAAAACAGACAATTGAAGACATGGCTGGCCTTCTGCGGGATTTCCATGGTGACTTTCTTAACTTTATCAAAAATGGTGAAGAAAAATCAAAACTTTTTTGCTATTGGAACATTTTTCTGTACACTTTGTGCCCAATATTGAGAGATTTTATTAAAGCTGATAGAGAGGGAAACTGGGATCTTCATTTGTCTGCATTCAAAAGAGCACTGCCTTTGTTTTTTGTATTTGGAAAGGTTAATTACGCACGATGGGGCTCAGTTTACTATGAAGACTGTTTGAAACTTCCCGAGAAGTTTCCTAGTATAATAGAGTCATTCAATAGAGGTGAATTTGTTGTTCAACATGGAGATAGAAAATTTAGCAGTGTTGGTATGGACCAGGGTTTGGAGATGTGCTACAATAAACCTGCTAAGGGTCAGGGTGGTATAATAGGAATGACCCGAAGAAAAGAGGCTATAGCATTGCAAGACATAATTAAGCATGAGACGTATTCAATAAATATGCTTCATAGAAGAATTTGTGGAATCGTTGAAAATGATGAGTATGATCTTCATCACGAATTTTCTGAAACTATCACACAAATAGATAATCAGTGTATTGGAAAAATGGTAAATTTCATAACCAAAAGAATTTATATTTTTCCTGCAGAAGACCAAACCCATGTTCTTAATTTGGCGACAGGTAAACACTTGTCAGCCGAAGAGGCGGAATTAAAACTCAATTGTGTTAATGACGGTCAATTAAAATATGAAAAGTTCCGTGAAGAAGTTTTTATAAAAAAGTCAAAAAAACTACTAGATACACTTTCTTTAAAAAGAGGAAACCAGAGTAAAGAAAAGCCAAAACCTATTGATGTAAAACTGGAAACGTTGAATGCTCAAAGAATAATTGACATATCAAGAGATCGTGGCTATTCAATTGATAAATTGTTAACATTTGAGCTAACATCAACTTCCTTTTTTTTGACCAAAGATGGCGCGCTTTTAAAATCAAACAAGTCAGAATTGGTAAAAGAACTTGAAAGCCAAATAAAAAGTTCCTCCCATTGTCACCCCAATACATCCTGCCTCATTTTTGATTTTATGCTTCATGCTCGTACCATAGCTGCAGCTACTTCAGATTCAATTAAAAATTTTGGTGATTTTGCTGAAAGTATACTAAAAAGAATAATTTATCTGTCAAAATCCGCCAAAAGGGTTGATATCGTCTTCGATCTATATGACGAGAATAGTATAAAAACTGCAGAAAGATTGAGACGCATGAAAAAAGATCCCATCAACATGACAATCTCAAGCAGTGTGACACCTTTGCCGAAAGACATGGATGCTTTTTGGGGATCAATTCAAAACAAAACACAGTTTCAACATTTTTGCCGAAACTATCTTATTCAACATAGGGACAGACTATCAAGTTCAATACTTTATTTGAGTGGTATGGCTGGAGAAGCAACACACAAAATAGAAGCAGATATTGTTACAGAAGAACCTCAGTTATGTTGTACCCTTGAAGAAGCCGATGAAAGAATATTTTTTCACATAAATCATGCCGTTAAGCATTCAAATGTTGAAAGTGTTTTAATAGCATCATCGGACACAGATGTATTTGTGTGTGCCGTTTACTTTTTTCATAAAGAATTTAAAGCTAATGGTTTAAATGAACTTTGGACTTATTCTGGGGTAGGACAGACTTTAAGATTTATTCCAGTACACGATGTGTGTCAAGCTGTTTCAAATCAAGTCATTGAAGTACTCCCTGCTGTTCACTCACTAAGTGGATGTGACACTACAAGCAAATTTGGCACAAAACACGCAGCTTTAAAAGTGGCTCAAGACTATGCATACTTGTTAAAAAACTTTGGAAAAGAAGATCTCTCTAATACAATAATTGAAAATGCTGAAGAGTTTTTGACAAGGATGTTATCTAAAGACATCAGGAAAATTAATGATTTAAGAATTTTTAAATACCACCGAATGAAAAATTTAGATTTCACCAAGCTTCCACCGACTTTATCTAGTACGGCATTACACATCAAGCGGGCATATTTACAGGCTAACCAGTGGTATGGTCTATTAGAAGATCTTGGTATACCTTATCCCGGTGACTATGGATAAGAGCAGATGGAAACAGGATGGATTCCTCAAATTATCACCGAGCAACTTCCTCCTGATTTCCCTCACATTTGTTCATGTAAGACTTGTGTACGTCCAAACATCTGTATCTGTAGGAAGAATGAAGTTGGCTGCTCCAGGTTCTGTGCTTGTGAACTTCCAAAGTGCCATAATGATTGGAATTAACTTTTAATCACCTTTTAATACTATTTGTTACTAATAGTAGCTTAATTTTCTAATAATTTTTAATAATGTTGCAAATTTAATAATGTAGTGTTTGTATTAATAAAATTATTTTTTTTAATTCAAATTTTTTATGGTTTAAAAACACGTAAAATAATGCCCTTATCAATTTTAATACCTTGTGATTTTACGCTACGAGCTCTGGTTCCCGAGATATAGATCATTTTCTGGGAAAAGTATATATGGACAAAGCGGCCATCTTAGTGGCCATATTGGGAGAAACCTCCCCACACCAGAAACGCGTACCCAAACAAAAACTTATCCTTAGACATCTAAGAACTGAGTTTTGAAGAGAAATTCTCTATACACCTCTCTGCAACAGTTGTCACTAGTGTGGCCCCTAGACTATACTGAACTAAAGTTAAAAGAGATTATTGGAAAATATGAACTAACTGCCTTGCCACGGTTTTTATTTTATCTCGATGGTTCGATTCATGGACAGGGAAAAAGTGAAATAAAACACTTTCTGGAAGAGCTTGTTTAAAAGTTAGTAATGTAAATTTAAATATCTTAAAACAGACTTATATAGGATACTTTTCTTATTTAGCAATTCAGTTTTCACTCATCTTTAGCCAAAAACAAAGTTCCAGGGATAATGTGCCACCCACGCTCGCAGCTCTAAAACCAGCAATACTCAGATGTCATTATCAGTACATAGAGTGGTATAGAGACATACTTTCCCATCCAACAACGGAATATGGGTGGAAATTGGTTAATGGTGAATTTGAGCCCATAATATGTGACCTTTTCTGCACCCCTGATAAAGTCTAAAATTTGGTAAGATGCTCATGTCAGAAGAATAATTACTTCCAACGCAGCAAATGTGCCACTTTAAATGTGGTATGCACAGAGATGTGCTCATGTGAAGGGTATCTTGGTTGTTACGCAAATGTCGGGGTTTTAGAGGATACCAACTTGCACTCGGAAGATTCACTGGATAATGAGCCTTAAACTGTTGCATGAAATTCGAACTGTCATTGTCTACACCCTCTCTTACAGTCAAAAAATGAATGATTTAAAACACATTTAATCTATGTTATTTATATCTAAACATTAAAAACCCATTTTTAAAAAATTCGTTTGCCATTTTTTCCATTCATAACAATATTAACAGTTATAACTCTTTATTTCGAATGGCCATACTTCATGTTATTGTTAAAATGACAAAATTAGGGATTTCGGCATTTAATTTATGGCGTATTTGTATGGTTTCAACCACTAATAACCTAGGATTTGGAACTAGTGGTCTTTACAATTTTGAAAAACCTTTTTTTAAGTAAATACTACTTTTTAAATTTAAGATATACTCGAATATATTTAATTAAGATAATTTACAATATTTTATATGAGGTGGATATAGGGGGTTGTTTCTGTGGAACCTGTGGGGTATTCTGAAAAATATAAGGTATATTAGCCCAGTATTGTATCACAAATCTGCAAACGGAATACAAATTGAAACCGAACTATACGCCGTGACATTTAAATTTTTTTCCGTTTTATAATTTATGATAATAAGATTATTCACAAATAAAATATACATATTTTTTAAAAGAACTACTTAAAAGATTAAGTATTAACATAATGCAAATATTATGTATACAGTGAGGAGGATTATAGGTACCTTTGGTTAATTATAGTTTAAATCAATTCATAATCACATCAGACGATAAATTCGATTTTATTAACAATCATAGTCTTCTTCGAGAAATTTATCTTTAGCCTCCAAATGGGCGTATGTTTTACCGATCACCGCCTCATTTTCGAGGTAAAAATCTCGATAATAGGGTAAGTGAGAAAACGGTTCGAATAGTAATTGTGCAATTTTGTTATCGTAGCCAGTAGTAGGGGGATCCCAAGAGGAGATTTTGGGATTTACTCGAGTTGTCAGATTAACAAAAGGGATATACCTTGTATCCTGTTGAGTTTCTTTAAGAGATATAAGCTCGTTATATAGAGCTGGGCGTCTATGACAGCAGATCAGAATAGTAAAGAAATCGATGGTCAGATTAAGATAAGGTGGGTTAATTACATACTGGAAAGTATGTATGCCAATACTCTGACTATTTGAAAGTGACATAAGAGAGTGCCAAAAAAAACATTGTCTTGACATTCTCGAGCGCGAACGATTTTTTTATTTTAAAGGAAAGTAAAAAAAATTAAAAAGCATGAAATCTTTTTTCCGAACTGCTACATTATGGGCTAGCACAACTAAGACGTCAAGCTGAACCACCTGTATAATAAATAATCTGACATACTCGATTATTTCAGTATGACGAATTTTTTGGCATTTCAAATAAGCATACGTCACTTCCGAATACGCAGTCGGTAGATTTTTCAGGTTCACTTACATCTGACACGCTCGAATACATTTTTTCCCCAAATTTCTGCCCTTCTGTAAGGGCGCCCCCCCCCCGCAAACCAGCAAATATCTTCGATATCAGAGACACGTCCCGCACCTAAATTTTCAATATCTGACGCGTTGAAGTATTTTCAGGTGATTATTTATTTTACAATTTTGAAAATCTGTAGGCGTTCCCCATCATCGGTGAAAGGGTACACATTATATAATTATATATTTTGTATGTCTATCATCCAATCTTCTAAATCTAATAGGTATCCACGACGTTCGAGTAAATCCCAATTTAGCCTCGTGGGCTCCCCTACTACAGAGACTTGTGGCGGGGTGCATTGTTTTGTCTTTTTACTTGAGGCGTTTCCTAGTTCTAACGATCCAGTTGGGCTAAGTAGAGATCAGTATTGATTTCTACTTTTTTAGATTTAGAAACTTATTTTCATGATATCATAATGTCACTTAATTTAGGAAATATCGGTAACTCATCCTCGTCGCAGTATTCCAAATATAACTCTCGTAATTTTTATCCCTTCATCTTAAATATAATATCCCCTATTGTATCGGGTGATTCAATAAGAGTAACGAGGTACCATATCTCAGGAACAAAGAGTCCTGAAGTTTTGAAAAAAAATCTTGTTAAGGAAACTAACTAAGAAAAATAACTGGATATATTTTTTTAGTTCAAAACTCTGTCGCTAGGGGGCTTAATCACTATCTATTGAACTTTAATTATTAGTAAAAAGATACTTACGAAATATATCCTTCTACTGTTATTTCTTCATACAAATCTTACCTGAAACAAAAAAAAACGAAACCATTAAAATTATGATAATTACAACAATAAAGTAACATATCAATCTCACTGTTAATGGAATAGCCAACGGTTACATAAGAAACATCATAAACGTCACTAAATTACGTACTATTCACTATGAGCTGGGTAAACGTGTCTATTGAAATGTTAAGTTTCAATAATTACGTACTAAGAACTATGAATTGTCGATTATGCACTATTAGCTGGCTAAACGTACTTTTTGTCCTAATCACGCATCAAGCGTTAAAATTGCGAATTAATACTTAAAATTATGAATTAAGCACTATTAGCTGGCTAAACCCACCTTTACTGTTTCAAGATAATTCCACAATATATTGAAAAAATGTTAAAAATTCAAAGATATTGACAATTGTTTTGATATTAAATATTATCGTCAGAATGCCACTAGTTACATTTCGTGTCTACCTGATGTTTAATAATTAATTTTAGCTTGTAGTCAATCACAAGGAAGGTCACTTCTTGGTTTAGCCAAAAATAATTATTAAACGTCAGGCAGGTATCAAATGAAATGTAGCTTCTGTCATTCTGACGATGAAACAATTGTCAATTTCTTAGAATATATTGTGGAATTATCTAGAAACAGTAAGTTTCATTTAAAACAGTAATATCAGTACATTCCACGAACTAAGGGTCGAGACAATTAATTTCATTGATAATGCTTGCTATAATTTTGGAAATTTTAAAATGAAAAAATAATAATCTGGATTTTATTTCATGTTATAGCTATTCCCTCCACCAGTAAAGGTGTTGAGCCATTTCCACCTTCACCACACGTAGAAGCTATTCCCTCCACCAGCTATGGGATGGAAGGTATTGAGTCCTTGCCACCTTCACTAAATGTGTTGCGAAGTGAAAAAACAATCGGCGTAAAGTCCTTTCGTTTTTGATACGTAGGTAGATAGTAATAAATTACTAAATATGTAAATGTTCATCATCGTATATATGTAAAATTGACAATCTTGTTTATTATATTTTCTTCAATTATTTTAATTGATCAGTAAATAGTAAAAATTGATAATTTTATTTAATGTCAAAGTTAATTCCAATACATTCAATTAAAGGCATTTACAAAGTAAAAATAAATGCTTTACAATTAGCAAAAGCACTATTTTTCCACTAAGTACTTATATTTTGAGTTTACTCCGTAAAAAACGATTTTCAGATATAGCCCATGGTATGGCAATTTATGGGAAAGTATTATCTGTATTAACTTTTGTTGAGCCATAACGCCTAAGTATTTGGTCTAGCGGTAACCAAAAATCCAAAATATCCAATAAAAACAAAAAATAAAAAACCGATAAGTCAAGAAATTATTCAGATATTAAAAAAAACATTAATTCAAAAAAAAACTCCAAAATTCAAACATTCAAACATTTTTTGATTATTATTTCAATAGTAAGCACATTTTGTTTGTTTTGTTGATATAAATTTTCAAGCATATTTGTGTGTTTACTTATTTACTGTCGTTATTTTGTGCGTTTACTTACATAACTGTTGTTAATTGTAGAAGCTCATACAGAAACGAGAAAGGATTTCCACAAGACGGTGGGATTTTTAAGAGCCATGAAGACCTATTTAATACTTCCAGTACAGACATAAAGATGTGTTTTAAGTGGAAATAAAATGTTTTGTACAGTCATAAGTGCTGTTTAGCAACTCTTATATGTTATTACTTGGTACCTTGTATTTACAGAGCTGGGCAGTAGCTAACTACGTTTCCTTTAAAATTGTTTTAATTACTTTTATTCTAACAGTCACAGTAATTATACTCAAATATTTTATTTCACAGAAAGTTGCCAAAAATAGTAGTTAACTACTTATTGCTAACACTTTTTTTGATTAAGTGGTTAGCAGTTATACTCCACTAGTTTGTCCAGCTGTGTGTTTTTATAGGAGTATAATAATAAATAAACAAATTAATATAAACTTATCATAAATCATTTTCTACTTTTATCTTGATTTAACATCATTTAAAAATCTAATGATACTCCAATCTAGAATGTATGTTACTCAAATTATTTTTAATTATTGCATTGTTTTTACATTATATATTCTGTTTGTCAAGAAAAGTACTTTGTGAAAGAAATTATGTGTTGTGTATTTTTATACCAAAATAAATAAACTGTTTATATGATTATTGTTTTATTTTTTCCATTTTAATCATTTATAGTCCATCATTTGATACTTCATTTAATTTAACTGAACATCTAAACATTATTGAGTTAATGGAGTTAAATTGAATGAAATGTCAAATGATGGACTATAAATTACTATTTTGAAATAAAATAATTAAAAAAAATTAAAAACCTAAAATTACAGAAATCTTTTCAACATCACTGAATTGTTTAGTCGACAGGCTATTTAGATGGCGTCACAATCAGTGTTTCATCTATCTGTGCTTTGAACAAGCAAAACAAACAAGAACGTGTTAAGTTTAAATCAATTATGCATTCCTTGTATATAGCAATTTTTGGAAAAATCATTCTTTAGGATACGGTCGGCTCCAATGTGAACACACTTTGGTCGTCAGGAATTTAAAAAAAAATCACAGTTCGTTCCAACGTTTGAAAGCAAATAATGAATATATAAAACATGCGGTAGGCCCATTATGACATACGCAACAGAGACGAGGATAGACACAACGTCTGATAAACAGCTTTTAAGAACTACCGAGTTGAAGATATTACGTTCAATCACAGGCAAAATGCTTAGAGAAAAAATAAAGAGCAATTATATCAGAATAACATGTGATGTTTCAGATATACTAAGATGGACCAGAACTTGAAGGAGAGATTGGAGAAATCATGTCAATAGGATAGAAGACCACCAAAGCGCTGGTATGAGAGTTAGCCATCAGAATCACAACTTAGATTTCTTTTTTAAAATATGCCCAAACATAGTCTTAAAATAAGGGGAGGAAAAAGAAAGACCGTTTGTCAACCTCAAGTCTCTTTGATATATTAAGAATCTTGATATACATGGTGCTTCAAAATTGGCTACACATACGAATGAATATACAAAATATTACTTAACTAATACAGCACTGTTCTTATATACAATTCAGAAGATCAACGAGTATATTATCACAATATGACTTTCTTATCATTTACAATTCAATCCTATGTCTTGAAGAATGTCGATTACGCTTGATCGCTGTATAGGAGTACCTAGTTTCGAAAGTTTAATCCGGAGCTTCAGTCGCTGATTCTGATAGTGAAAACATTCTACCAAAATGTATTTAAATGTAAGAGGACTAGAGCAGAGCTGACATAGTGGAGAATCTTCAGATGGAGGTTTCAATGTAAAGTTCCGGTATAGTAACTATTCTACAAGATATCAAACTGGTCCCCATATAAAGCCCTTTTTGGGGTTGACTTTCTAGTTGGGGTATATTCCACTCATTTACCAGCTGAGACTATTGAGTCTTTAACAACCGAAGAAGATCTAGAAGAGCTGTTAGACCTTCCAAAAAATATATCCGATGCCACAACCACTGAAATTTTTTGGCAAGAGATCATGACAAATAATGTAGGGGAGGATAGTATGTATATTGCTATCCTATTATTATATAAACGATGGTTTAGATGATTCAGAAATTATCTTTCGGTTAATGACAACAATTGGTGAAGACAACTTTGGGGCAGCAACTGGTTCATCAGTACCTAACTATCAGTAAACCATAGAATGCTGACCAAGATGGAAAGGACACAGATAGTGTTAGTGTAACATGCTTAATATGCTCCTGTGTTAATGAGAAAGAATCTTATGAACGCGAGCATAAGTGTGAAATGTGCCAAAAAGAACAAATTGTAGCAAGTGAAAGAAAAGAATGTGTGATAGGAATGAAAAGAGCAGCCGAGAAGATGCTCGAAAGTACAAAACAAAAATTAAAAGATCTGCAAGTAGGTGATCGAGTCACTATCATGTTACCTAAGATAGATCGAGGTCCTCTCGACCAAAATAATGTTTTTAGGAAAATATTGGATGCTCAAAATGGAGTTTGTCAAATAGGTACGGACACTACTCATACTCAATAGTTTCCCAGTTTGGCGGACTGGGTTTCAAAGAAAGTTTATTCGAACCAAGCAAAAATCAGTGTAATAATAAGAGATGCCTATGGCTCAAAAGGGGATTGAAATGCAACAGCAGATGCCACTACAGCGGGCCGGGCCGCTATAAATAATAACATATTAAAAATAAACCTATGTATTTCAACGATCTGTATTGTTCAAATATATTTAATACAAAAAAATTGCTGGGTTTGAGTATTACTTTTACGCTTGAATTCAATATCGCTGTCTGAAAATGATTATATAATGTGGGCGCATTTTATGAAGTGGCTAGTTATTTTATAAAATGGCGAAATTTACAATGTGACTACGACATATATACGAGGATATATTGAAAAATTCTTAGCCTACTATGGAACCAAACAAAATTTCAATGTCAAAATATTTTATTACTCAACATATTCTCCTCTTAATTGGATACATTTATTACAGCGAACCTGCAACGTTTCTAGTCCTTTCAAAAAAAATGTTTCTTCTTGCTCTGCAAACCAGACCTCCACAGCTTTTATTACCTCCTCGTTGGAAGAAAATTTACGATCTTTCAACCTTTTTTTCAGTTGAGGAAAGAGATGATAGTCGGACGGAGCCAAATCTGGTGAATAAGGGGGGTGTTCTAGTAATTCAAGCCCTAAATCACGAATTTTTTACATGGCAACATGAGATTTGTGTGCAGGGGCGTTGTCCTGCAAAAACAAAACACCTTAGGATAGCTTTCCTTGTGTTTTCTCTTTAATTTTTTCCCGTAGAGTGGTCAGTAATGTCGAATAGTAATCTCCAGTTATTGTTCTACCCTTATCCAAAAAAGCAATCATGATTACTCCATGGCAATCCCAAAAAACTGAAGCAAGAACTTTTCCAACAGATTTTTGAACACGAAACTTCTTAGGTCTTGGAGAACCAGAGTGTCGCCATTCCATCGATTGTTACTTTGTTTCTGGATCGTAGAAATGTACCCAAGTCTCATCTATAGTAACAATTCGGTTTAAGAAGTCTACATCGTTTTCAAGTCGAGCACAGATCGAACGCGATGCTTCTACCCTTGCACGCTTTTGGTCAACATTCAAACATTTGGAAATCCATTTTGCAGCAATTTTTCTCATGTCCAAATTGACGTGAACTATATTATGAACGCGTTCGTATGAAACATTCAGTGTTTCAGATATCCCTTTTAGCCCAATTCGACTGTCTGATAAAATCATGTCATGAACTGCATCGATATTTTCGGGGACTGACACAGAAATTGGCCTTCGCGATCGGTCAGCATCTTCAATGGAAAATTTACCTCTTTTGAAGCTTGCAGTCCAATTTTTCACGGTCGCAAACGAAGGTCATTGATCACCAAGGGTATTAAGCGTATCTTCGTAAAGGTGCTTACCTCTCTTAACCCTTTTAAATACATATACTTGATGATGGCGCTATACTCCAATTTTTCGATTTCCACAATTTCGGTGGACATCTTTTTTCTTTTAATTCATTGCGTAACTCTGGTTTACTTTTTTGACGTCAAACTTTACACTGACACTTCTAATTAGTTATTGTTCGTTGCTAGGGTAACGCAATATTTTGTTTATGCATGGAACTGGTCTAGGCTAACTAGATATCAGTACATCCTCATATTTCAAATTTAATAACTTTTTTATAATTCGCGTATAAAAGAGACTTCATTATAACATTGTTTACAGTGTCACAATGAAGTTCTTTGAACACTGTTTTAGTAATATTGAGTGTACAGTGGGTTATTGTATTTAGTTATATTTTTATTTGACATTTGACTTTAACCTTGACACAAATTATAAATAAAATGGTCTAGCGTTGTTCTAGCTAGCAAATTATTATATTAAATGTTCTTAAAGGTAAATTAGAATGATTTATATATTAAAAATATTAATGAATAAAGTACGCTAACGTTTATTTATCAATGATTTGTCAATTGTTTATTTTCATATTGTATAGGATCAATATATAGGTATACATAACGTTCGATTTTTGGGATAAATTACCAGATATCTATGTGAAGGTGTATTATAGAAATAATTCTGTTCATGATGAAATATAAATAGATTGCAAGCATATACGGAGAAGCTCTTTTTTGAACAAATAATAATCCTCTATTTGCTTAAATGAATTTACACACGCAAGACTGACAGAAATTATATACATTGAGTGAATGAAACGACGAGTACTCAGTGTGTATTTATTATTAAAATTCAGTGAGTACTGAGGTTGATTCTTAGCTATACTTCCAGAAGCTTATATTGTGATCTGCTCTAATGTTGTTACCAAGAGCCTGCGCACTCTATTCTGAAAGAAACCCTTCATATTTGTTTGGAGCTGGATTTTCCATGTTGTAAATTGGAAATCGCTGAAGCTTGTTTTGCTGCTTGGTCATCTATTTTGTTGCTTTTAGAATCGATATAGGATGAAAACCAGATTAATGTGGTTGCAACTACTTGGGATGTATTGAGAATTTTGTGTATTGAAGAACAATTGGAAGCGTGGTGTATAGGCATTTAATATAATGAATAGATACTAATGAGTGCTCTTGTTAAAGGGGAAAATATTTTGCAATATAGTTAAGAGTTCTCATGTACGAACACTGGAATACGTTGAGTGTAGGATAGCGGCCTTCATTATTTAATCTGGGATTGAAATTATCTATTTCCAGTAATCTATGTTCAACCCTATATATATAGTGTTTACATTATGCTGGGTACAGACCAAGTTCTCGAATAGTTTGCGAACTTTTTCGAGCTTGGTGTATACGCCTGCTCGCGAACAGTTCTAGAGTAGCTCGGCAGTTCGTTTGGGGTTCCGAGTCGAGTCGGTACTTTCAAAGGGTTCGTTTGCGAACACGTGGCGAACTCAGTATGTGTGTGGATGTTGACTGTTCGGTATCATAATATACGCGCTATGCGCTGTTTTTAAAGATTTTAATATCGAAATATTATTATAGTACTTTTTTAAATAAACATGGACTGGTCAGAGGACGAAATTGTGTGGTTGATAGAAGAATATCGCCGGCATGAAAATTTGTGAAATCCCAGGCACAAAGATTACAAAAAGAGACATGTAAAACAAGACGCATACGAAGATATAGGCAGGATTTTGTCAAAACCAAAAGATGAGGTGGAAAGGAAAATCAATGTTATTTTAACGCAACACCGAAGAGCTCGTCAAAAGGCTGAACGAATGAAAAAATCAGGAATGGGCACAGACGTGATTAATAAAGAAGTGTGGGTTTTTTGAGTGACAGATATATGCCAAATGAAACACGGGATACGGTGAGTATTTTTTTATGTAACTGCTAAGTTTTTATATACAGCTTTTTTTTTCAAAATCACTTCGCCACTGTACTCTTCCAACGGTAGAAAAATATTCAGCGAAATTATCTCGAATTTGACGTGAATTCACAGTAGATTTTCTTGGAACGTTTCTAAAACTCTGAAATGAGTTCATTTCTGATTGATCTTTTCTCCACGAGCCGGGAATCATTTGCATCGTCTGGTAATCTTCACGATCAAATGCGTCTTCAGATGCATATATCTTTGAAGATTGTTTACTTCGAATTAAAAAATTGTGTAGATGGAGATATGCAAGTACTACGGAGGTAGCCTTTGTTGGTTCCAATAAAAGTGGTTTACGTAGAACACGAAACACGGATGATACTATCCCAAACGAATTTTCAACTATTCGTCGAGCTCTACATAATCTACAATTAAAGGCTCGCTGACGGCTTCCCTTCAAATGCATTCCAGGGCACGGTTTCATTATGTTTTCTTGTAGAGGAAATGAGTCGTCAGCAAGAAAAACGAACGGTGTATTTCGTTCCTGTCCCAACAATGCTGTTGCTGCTGGTAGAGATAAAGTTCCATTTTGAAGCTTGTTTTTAAAAACCCCTCCATCAGAAATCCTTCCTTGACATCCTACGTTGGCAAATAAAAATGAGTAATCTGCCTTAACTGCTGCCATAAGAACAATGCTGAAGTGCCCTTTATAATTGAAATATTCGCTTCCGCTAATAAATGGAGCTTGCAGTGTGATGTGTTTACCATCGATAGCACCTGTACAGTGTGGGAAGTTCCATCTATTATTATATTCTTCGGCAACCGCGAGCCATTCTTAAGATGAATTTGGAATCTGAAAATAAAAATACCAATACATTTCAACTGTCTAGCGCATAGTTAAAATGAAAATCAAATAAATTATTGTAAAATAAATTTTGTTTTAGGAGACTCAGGATGCATCTGCCAATGTGGGAATTTCTGCTGAAACAAATGTGGAAACTAATAACGGTGCCGTCGATGAAGCGAATACGACAAACAACAATGAACCTCAGGATAAAGAATTAAATGTGGATGACTTAACAGAAAATGCAAGAGGGAGTTTGGAGGAGTTAAGCAAGAAACGAAAAAGTGTGTTGACAACTAAGAAACACGTGTCAAAAAACATGAAGACTACAGAAAATAACGACCAAGCCGCAGAAGCTTTCGGTATTCTCAAAACTATATATGAAAAAAAGAATGCACCACCTGATGCTTGCTCCTTATTTGCAAATCATATTGCTATGAATTTAAGAGAATTTGATCCGTTAACCAGAGCATATGTCGAGTTTAACATTAACAAAATAATTTATGACACCCAAATCAGCATTTTACAATCGCAATCCACTCAACAATATGCGATCTCGCAACCAGTCAGGTTGTAGCACTGTAATGACGTCACCCTTCTCAAACTATGACACCGATATACAATATTCTCAACAGTATTTCGGATCATCATTGTGTGATGCAAGTAGCAACTCATCTCTTGTAGAATCTGCTTACCCCACAGATACAAATTCTCAAGTACGACCAGGTTGTTGTAGTACACCAGTGCTATCTCCCCAAGAGGAACAGCACTTGAGTGATTTTATTAACGTAGGTAGGTATACCTACAACATTATTTTGTATGTTTTTTTAAAATAAATGAATACAAATGTAAAAGGAAATTGCTTAGGTACCTTTATTAAGTCACTTAGAACTGTAATTAAAGCTTCACACACATCTGGTGCTTTCCTTGGAAATTTTGAATAAATACATCAGACTTGTATAGGAAACTCCTGTTGCCAAAAATCGTAAAGTCAAAGCCAATCTTTCCCTGGACGAAATACACTTCCGATAATTTGTATCTTGTTTCGATATTATCGGTTCTAATAGAACCAAGAGTTTTTCAAAATCTGCTACAGACACATACGGCTAAAATTTCGAAATAAACTTTGGTCCTCCATTTCTAAATCTCCGAGCAAAGGCACTCCACCATATCTGGAGCGATTTTTAAATAAACTTTGCCACCACCGCCTAGTCTTACGTTTCTTTTTTTTCCACTCGACATTTTGTTCTATTAAAAAGTATGCTGCACAAGCAATGATGAGATCGCTTTCTTCGTCGCTTTCCAGCGATGACATTTTTCAAATTTAATTATTTCAATTTTTATGAAAGTGCTGTTCTAGTTCGAACTTTTCAACGAACTGGACCGAACTGAATACAGAACTGAAACTCTTCTTGCGTGGACGATGTGTTTGGGAGCTGCTCGGGTTCAATTCGGGAGCTGTTCTCGAACAGCTCGCGAATTCTTTATTTCGGTCTGTACCCAACTTTAGAGTGCGCTGCCGATTTGTGAATTTTATTACCTGTGTCCTATCGTTAGCAATGCCATTATCAGTATGTGCGTCTAACACAGTAACGTATTCTCGATTGTTCCGTGTTCAAAACAAATAACCCTATAAATTATATTACTGATGATAGAAGTTGAACTAATCCTAAATGCTTAACATCACCATAGCATCCTAAGCCAGTCATTGGTTTTAAGCCGACTTCGCTTTTAATATAGTTTACAGTTTAAATTTTAGATTTGTTTTTTATTAAACTTACGTTTTAATTTGTTTTGAAGGAGTGATGAGATAATTTATCTGTTGTTAAAACATATCATGACATATTAAATTTGTCTCCTGAGATTTAAGCCTCCACAAATCTCTCAAGATTTCTATCTAATCCTAGACGGAGTCTTCAACACCAGCTATTTTTATCCATCTTTTATTAGTCTAAGAATTTTAAATATAAAAGCAGTTTTCAATTTTAAATTTATTATTTCATCCAACTAATAAATGCCCTTGAATCGTTTAATCCATAATTAATATAGTTCACATCAAGACAAATAATAAATGAAAAAAAACGATTATCTTAGCTAGTAGCATTTGTCATTTTCAAGGCTACAAACGTACAGCGATTTAATAGATACAAATGCCAATAACGACACCCACATTGCTAGTTATTCTCAAATAACAAAGAAACTCTTTGTTCAAATTCAATTTTATAATTAGCTGGAATAACAATTATCGTAGATGATAAGCAGCACACCACGTTAACCTCGTTAAAAAAATCAATATATAAAATCATTATAACATTGGTTTCATAATGCGGGTATAGATTTGGAAAATTGAAAAATGACTCACAGAAATGGATTCACCATACTCCAATACTCCTACATTCGTTTCGTAATTTTCAATATACGTCTTTAATATTTCAATAACTGTTGTTGAATAATATGCCAGGTAAGTTTTTGAAACGATTTAAAATATTTACAATTTTCTGTCCACATTTAGATATAGAGGTCTTCTTCCGCCGTCTCTATTTTTCTTTGGGCTCGATTATAATACACCCCACCCTTACATTTGGAAGCCATATTTTAATAGAATTCGACATGTGAGGTCGAATAGTACCATTCTCGAAGTGCGGAAAATTTTAATAAAAAAGGTTAGGTTAGGTTTGATTGGATAGCTTTTCTTATGTTCATAAAAAATATATATAATTTCCATTAATAAACAAATATTTTTAAAAACTCATAACTTTTACTTTTCCGCCCAACCTGTTTTAAAACTAGGAGGCCATTTTAGGAAACCTGAATCACGCCACTAGAAATCATTAAAAAAATTACTAGATTGGATGTGATAGCATAAAATACTAGTCATACTAAAATTATACAGTCTGAAAATAATTAGCCATATTATTGAAAACGTATTAAAAAAAATAAACGGTTTTAAAGATTAAAACTGTAACTTTTCCGCATCTGTGGCCCTGAACAATATTCTATTATAAAATTGTTACTTGTATACACTTCGGGGAATGTATCGTGCTAATAAACCGAAATTTCTCCAAAAATAAACAAAAATGGAGTATATCTGGATTTATAGGACCCGCTGTACTCGCTCTAGTAAACTGAAAATCAATAGGGTACATATGTGAGACACCTTGAACAATATTCAATCATAAAATTGATCAATCGTATACTCTTTGGAGGATGTATCGTGCTAACAAACTGAAAATTCTCTTAAAATGACAAATTCAAGTACCATAGCACCCGTTGTACTGTCTTTAGTGAGCTGAATATCAATAGGGTTCATCCTTGAGACGCTCTGGATAATATCCAATCATAAACTTGGTCACTTGTATATACTCCGGAGGCTGTATCGTGCTAACAAACTGAAATTTCTCAAAAAATGACAAAATGTCGTACTTCAAGTACCATAAGCACCAGTTGTACTGACTCTGGTGAGCTGAAAATCAATAGGGTTCATCTGTGACATGTCCTTAACAATATTCAATCATAAAATTGGTGACTTATTGCACTCCGGAGGCTGTATCATGCTAACAAGACATGTAACGAAAAGTGGCCGACGACAACGACGACGACGACATACACACAGGATTTTTTTTCTAAAAACCGTTTTTACGTGCTGTTTTTGGGGTAAACCAATACTTTTCTCACATATTAGATAGGTTGGCCGGAAAAGTAATACAACGAATTGTAACATTAAATCTATAAGAATGTTAATGTCGGCGACTACGTTTGTAAAAAGGTTAATAACAGCTGTCAAATTTAGAAAAGTTTTGTAATTTTTGATGAAACAAATTTTAAAACAATGATAATATCTGAGTCGTTTCTGATCCAATGTAATTAATTCAGAATGAAGAAACCACAATAGACGAAAATTACATTATTGAGAGAGCAGAGGATGTTTGTTTTTCGAAATTTGAGTTATATGAGAAATGAAGATCAGTTGAATAAAAAATTTGTTAAGTATGAAATATAAGAAGATGTTCCATTGCAAGTACAAGAACTTATTTGATTTATAAATACAACAAATAATTTTTTATTCTAGAAATAAATCATCAAAAATATCTGTATGTGATACACTTTAGCAAAATAATGTATTTGTCATCACTACTTCCATAGATTTTTATATTTGGAATTTTTCATAGCCCGAGCAGGTACCTACCTATAAAGAACAGGAAATATCGAAATGTTATGAAAAACAGCCTAATTTCAATAGACAACCTGTTATAGTTAATCCTCATTCTGAAAACAGTAATGTCAGTACTTAGAAATCAGATGTGGTATAAAAACAGTTTAATCATTGAACTATTTGCATAATTTTTTATTAACCATTATTTGTAACAAATAAATATTTTACAGTATATCAGAATTATTAATTACATTGTCTATTATTTGTTAACTCAAGAAACAATAAATAGTTTTATATAAAGTTTAAATAATTATTCACTCAGAATCTGCCTCATTGTCACCACTAGAGAAATAAACAATTATCGTTTCTATAAGATCATCCACAATCCTATCTAACTTGAATATTTATCTTCTTCTTTTATGACATGTGCAACACAATTTTGCTAGTGAATGTTTGTCACATTTTCCAAGGCCTAGAGCATTAGAAGATCCTTTACATCTTTTAGTTTAAAAGTAGTATTTTTGTCTGCCACTTCATTTTTTATTTGAGCTCAAATCAATTCTACAGGGTTCAATTCACAATGATACGGTGACAGCCTAAGTACAATTTTATTATTTTGTTGTGCCATTTCAATGGTAACATATTAATTAAATCGAACCAAATTCGTATCAAACTGTATATTCTTAGATTGTAACCATTTTTGCATATCTTTTTTTTAATGAAGATGGTTTCATCAAGGTAATAAATGGGTCTCTGTTCTCGCCTATACTGTTTGATGGATTATAGGTAATTTCTTCTCCATCTTACAATATCATTGCGTTCTATTAAAATACTCTTTCTATTTCTATTTTCAAGTATCTAAAAAATGTATTTTCGTAGTACATACCATAAAATATATAAAGGAGCTTTCTATTCATATAAAAATTAGTATGATAGATAGATATGGATTATCGACACATCGGTATCTATGACCTTTTAGCGTCTTTACTCTATGTGATGTTATATGAGTGTTGTTTTTGATTATATTTGTAGTTGAACTTCGTCAACTGGCGTGGACATTCAACTAAATGTCAAAATTAATAATTTATTGTTTACAAATTTACAAAATGTTACAAGGTTGAGTTGTGAACGCTGAATTTCTATGGTTTCAGATCGGAAGACACTTTATGTTTCGATTTGATGAATTTTAAATTAACTTTGTTATTGAGCGTTGAGCTCCATTCGATGAGTGTGTAAAACTCGCGTCGATGAATGTAAAACTCGCGTCTAGAAGTGTAGAACTGTCGAGTGAAAAACTAACTTTGTTGTTGAGCATTGCGCTCGTTTCGATGAGTTAAAAACTAACTTCGTTGCTGAGCATTGCGCTCGATTCGATGAGTGTGAAAAAACTCTGCTGTTGAGCGTTGCGCTCGATTCGATGAGTGTGTAACTTTGATGTTGAGCGTTGAGCTCGATTCGAAGAGTTAAAAAGTAACTTTTCTGTTGAGCATTGCGCTCGATTCGATGAGTTAAAAACTAACTTTGCTGTTGAGCATTGCGCTCGATTCGATGAGTTAAAAACTAACTTTGCTGTTGAGCGTTGCGCTCGATTCGATGAGTGAGAAGTAACTGATTTCTTCACGTTGTGAGACGTGTTAAGTAGAAATCTGCGAGGGGCGTGTTTACACGTGGATTGGGTTGACCAAACGAAAATAAATATTTCCTATTGGCCAGTATCATTTAACATGTCGGGTTCCTAGACAAGAATCTACCATGGATGCCGCCAATAGTAAGTTAAATTTCTATGAAATACTACAATAGCAATTGTAACCTATTTACTCAGAAAGGTAAATCAAAAATGTCTTTCATGTCTTCCGAACCTCTACCATAAAATTCATGCAGAATTGACACTAAATTTAGGGTTTTTACAATACAATATATAATAGGGTGAAACGTGCTTTTTTCTAACTTCTTAACTATAGGACAATGCATCAAGATGTCGACTTTCAAAAAAGCTGCTATGCATATGCCCATACAAAACAAGTTACAATCATTGTTGGAAAACGTGATATTTTAAAGTATTTTGAAAATACAATGAAATTATCCTTTGAATTTACAACAATATAAATATGTTATCAATTCTGCAACATATTTCTACAAAGCTATTAACTAAAATTAATTTACGCCTTAAATATATACAATAAAAAAAGGGAGGCATACAAATGTCTCACATATTTTAAAGGTATCTTAACAAATAAATTTCAAGATTTTACAATCTTGAACAAGTGTTTTCTTATTTTATATTAACCTGTATAAGTTGATATCTTTTAAGTATCCTAGTAGTGGTTCTAAGTGTTTTTCTGAGAAAAGTAATTTGATATTCGTAGGTAGATTATATTTGATTCTATATGGTGTATATTTCCTGCAATGGATAATTATATGTTTAACGGTAATTATAGAGTTACGGGTCTCACATATTGGTGGTTCTTCCGCTGATAGTAAATATTCATGTGTCCAATTCTTAGTCTTGTGAGGACATCTTATCTTTTCTTGGTGGGTTATGTATTTGCCTTTTGTTAAAGTAAGTGTCTTTGATTTCGTAGAGTTTATTGTCTCCTTCTTGAAGGTCCCACTCTAACTGAATTAGGTTCCTAGTTAGTTTAACTGAATGATTGTTCAGATCTTTTAGGTTTAGTACATTTATCATGTTTGTGGTATGCATTTGTTCTTTCGCCAGGAAGTCTGCCCTATCATTGCCTTTAATACCTATACGACTAGGGATCCAAAGGAATATGATTTCTTTATTTTTAATTTTTGCTTTCTCTTCTTCTTCTTCGAATGCCGTCCCCATTTAACGGAGGTTGGCGACCACTCTCTTAAAAACATCTCTGTCCTTAGCAATATGAAAAAGTTCCTCAACGCCCATGTCTGTCCATTCTCGGATATTCCTCAGCCATGATTTCTTCTTTCTCCCAATTCCCTTCTTTCCTTCAACTCTGCCCTGCATAATCACTTGTAACAGAGAGTATTTATAGTGTCGTAATACATGTCCGAGATATGCTGTCTTACGTATTTTTATTATTTTTAGTAGTTTTCGTTCACGACCAATTCTATGTAATATTTACTCGTTAGTCCATGGTAATTTCAGCATACGTCTGTAAATCCACATTTCGAAGGCTTCGATTCTTTTAGTTATTTGTGCCTTTAACGTCCATGTTTCTACACCATATAATAGCTGGGAGCAAAAGTAGCACTCCATAAATCTCAACCGGAGTATTAAATTCAAATTTTTATTACAAAACATGGATTTAAATTTTAGAAATGCCGATCTTGCCTTTCAATCCTTACACGGATTTCCTGGTCCTGATTTAGGTCTGAGGCAATGAAAGCACCCAAGTATTTAAACTTTTCTACCCTTTCTATTGCTTGATCGTTTATTATTAATTGATCATTATGTGCGGGCGTTTTGAAGATTATCATGAGTTTTTTTTTGTGTTAATATCTATTCCCATTTGCTGACATTTCCATTGCTTTCTCTAACTGATATTTTATTTCCTATGCGAGAGGGTGACCTGGGTTGTATGATTTAATGCAGTCAAGTGAGCTCATGGAGTCTGTTGCTATCAGCCATTTGCGATAATCAGTAGTTGTGATGAAATCTAAGTATTTCAGTTG
The DNA here is from genome assembly GCA_963921935.1 of Galeruca laticollis. Taxonomy (NCBI): domain Eukaryota; kingdom Metazoa; phylum Arthropoda; class Insecta; order Coleoptera; family Chrysomelidae; genus Galeruca; species Galeruca laticollis. The sequence continues at coordinate 14,668,110 of OY998177.1, read as the reverse complement.
ATTTATGAAGGTTGAAACTGTTTGAAATTTTTGTTTGAACTGTATAGGAAGTGTGCAATTTTTTATGTGTATTGTCAGCTCCTTATTTATTTATATGTTAGAGGTGTTCCATGGTGGGAAATTGTAAGGGCTGTAGTTGAGTCTATGTTGAATTTCTTTATATCGATAATTTGCTCCAGGTTTGTATTTTATGTTTGTGGGTTCTATATTTGGGAAACGGATATTGAAAAATTTGTTGAAGGAAGGATGTTGTTTTTTGAATGTTAAGGAGTTTGCATATTTAATAGTAAATAGCATCCGTCGGTGTTCTGGTGGTATTACTTCTGCTTCACAGTAAATACTGTTAATGGGGCTTGTGTGGAATGCTCCTATGGCCATTCGAATTACAGAGTCCTCTAATGGGGCAAGTTTTTGTAGGTAACTTTTTGGGCAGATGAGTATGCTATGGAACCATAATCTATTGTAGATTTTATTGTTGCTTGTTATACATTTATGAAAGATTCCTTGCTTGCTCCCCATTTTGTATTTGATAACATGCGTATCATTCTGAGGTCTTTTGTACATTTTTGTTGTAGATGTTTTATGTGATTTTTGAAGTTTAGTGGTGAGTCGAAGGTGAAGCCTAGAAATTTGTGGTGTGTATTACTCTGAATGTATTTATTGTTGATAGTTATATCAACATTTTTTGTACAGTTTCTTTTGCAACAAAAATGAACCCCAGTTGACTTGTTTAATGAGAATTCTAGGTTGTTATTATTTGCCTATCCCTGCAATAGATTTACGCAGTTTTGTAGATTATGTATGCTAGTGAGAGCTATTGGCCTGTAGTTTTCTTTTCTGCATATAGGTTTTCCTGGTTTGTGGATTGGAATGAGTATTGATAATTTCCATGCGCTGGGAATTTGGCCGTTTTCCCATATTTTGTTGTATAAATGGAGTAGGCTATGTATTCCATTTTCGGGTAGATTTTTCATCATAGATATCCTTATGTTGTCTGGTCCAGGAGCTATGTCTTTTTTGTTCTTCAAGGCATAGGTTAGTTCATTTATTGAGATTGGCAGGTTGTATGACATATTTACCGGTTGTATTTGCTTTTTTGTGACAATTTGGTGGCTAGGATATTTGTTGTATATTGTAGAGAATTGATTGGCGAATATCTGACTTATATTCTCTGTGTCATCGATCCATACATTGTTCTCTATTAGGCCTGATAAGTTTCTGGTAGGCGTGCCATTTAATTTGTTTATTTTGTCCCATATGTCTTTTGAGCTGGCGTTAGAGTTGATAGAATTGGTGAACTTGTTCCAAGAAGACAATTTCGCCTCTTTTATAATTCTTGTTGCTTTTGCTCTGCACTTTTTAAAATTCATGAAATTGTAGCTTGTTGGTTGGCGATTAAACATGATTAATGCGCTTTTTCTTTCCTTTATTGCTTTTCTACAGTCTTCATTCCACCATGGCACAGGAGATTTGTTTGGAATGTTTTTTAATTATGGTGTGTTGTTTTCATATGCTTCAATGATAGATTGAGTAATAATATTTGCAGCTTCATCAGTTCCTAAAAGGTCGATGTTGGGGGCCGTATACTGTAGTTTAAAATTTTTGGCTTACTTGAAATTTATTTCTTTCATAACATTTTTAAAAAAGAAACTACGATCAATGCGTCGAATTATATTTTTTGTTGTATCGTCGAAGGTTTCAACAATTCCTGGACGACCTCCACGATGGTTAGAAGAGACAGGTATTCCAATATTTCTATATTCTTTAATAATTCGAAACACAGTCGATCTAGCAACTCCTAAAAAATAAAATTTGTATACGTTGGGCCAGATCTAGTGCCTGCTGAACTGCTCAATCTATTGGACAACGAAGATATTAAGCGGCTTTTCAACCAAATTTACAACACAGGAAAAATCCCAAACAAATGGCTTACATCTCTTTTCTCTCAAAAAAGAGCAACGCAACAAGATGTGAAGACTACAGATTAATCACTTTGATGAGTCACACTCTGAAAATATTTCTGAAAGTCATTCAATACAAAATTTCCTTTAAATGCAAAGGCGCTGTTGGATCCTCTCAATTCGGATTTAGAAGGGGTCTCGGGATGAGAGAGACACTAGTCTCAACCCAAGAGTTAGTTCAGAACTGCTACGACCAGAAATAAGATGTAATGATGTGTTTCATAGACTACGAAAAACCATTTGATAGAGTACAACATCATAAACTCGTTCAAATACTGAGGCGACTTGACATAGTTCAGAAAGATATACGTTGTATTGAAAACTTGTACTGGAACCCATCAGCTGAAGTTGGAGTCGACAACGAAGTTACAAAGGGCCAGAAAATCCTTAGAGGTGTAAGGCAAGGAAGTGTCCTCTCCCCAGTCCTGTTTAACATTTACTCTGAAAATGTCTTCCGAGAAGCTCCAGATGGGCAACAATTAAGCATACAAGTAAATGGTACATAGATCAACAACATACGGTACGGAGATGACACAGTTCTGATAGTAGATAACATGAATGACCTCCAGAGGCCTCTAGACATTGTGGGAATACACAGTCGCCTTATGGGAATTAATATCAACAAAAAAACACAAAATTCCTAATAATTGGATGAATTGCAGAATGCAAAACTATCATGCAATAATGAAAACATAGAACGGGTAAAAAGTTACTATCTGGGAACTTGTTTGAGTGAAGACCGATCTTCGGATGTAGAGATCAAGTGCCGGATAGAAAAGGCGAGGAGCTCATTCATGAGATCCAAAACGTCTTTACGAACTCTGACTTTGATATCAACCTAAGATTTACAAAATGTTACGTATGGACACTGATGGTTAATACTAAAAAAGGTGCTGAAACCATTGGAGATGTGGATCTAGCGAAGAATCTTAAAAGTTTCACAAGAAAAACCATCGAGGAAATTATGAGGAGGATAGGAGGAGAACGTGAACTACTGGCCACGATAAAACGAAGGAAAACAACGTACCTGGGACATATGCTACGTAACGAGAGATACCATTTGCTCAAAGTATTAATAGAAAGAAAGATAGAGGGAAGAAGGGATAAGAACCACAGGATAATTCATTCACATCATCAGAGACAGGGATAAATGGTCGGAAGTAATCGTAAACATTCATTAATAAATAGCAGCAGAAGAAGAAGAACCTCTGTTTTTTTTTCTCCAACAGGCTTTTACATAAAGGTATGCTGATGAACAACTACAGGTGGTGTGAAACTAAATAAAATGAACCTGGCTACCATCTGAATTACATGAGCGCGTTATTTGCTACGATACGGGAAAAATGTGGGGAGTCGTTCTGTGAAACGGATTGCTAGCACTGAAGGGTTAAGTGTGGATACGAGGTAAGTACCAGTGATTGTATACTTTGGTTTTGAGGTACGATTTTTCTGTAAAGCCCTAGGAATATGAATACAGTTCCACAGACTTCATAAACAATTATTATTTTCTTCCCCTATCTTATCCAAATACTCGTTTATTGGCTCCATACACTTTTACTTGCGTCTACACCTTTTTTTACGGATATTACCAGCCTTTCTCTTCCATACTCCCAATGTGTCCTACTAACCTCAATATTTTTATTCTAACCACTAAAATACTTTATGTTGCTTTTATTTCCCTAACTTTTGATATTTGACTGGAAACGACTCTTGAATTAGTAGGTTGTTTCTAAATAATTCAGGCGCCTTTTGCAATGTTATTATAGCTATATCCCTTCAATAGAGCAAACTAGTTTTACCTCTTACTGAATTAACTCTGTCAATACATTAGCCAAATGATGTGGAATTTGACTTGAAAGGTTGGGACAGAGATATTGAAAAAATGTCATACTGTTGTTCTTCTCTAATATTGTAAAGAAAATATGTTATTTTTTATTAATAAACCCTTAAAAAATTGTTTTATCTTTTTGGTTAGAATTTTTAACAATCCTCGTAATGTTTAGTTACAATATCCAATATCTATATTTACTCAATTCATCATCAGCTGTTCGCTAACTAGTTTGGAGCAACATTGTTAGCCATGGGCATTTTAGTATTGATCATCATTCAGGAATTTTCTGCGTTACTGTGATGACTAAAACCAATTCCCGCTTAGCTGTTGTAACGGTTATATTTGAATAATTCTAGTACACATTATAAGATATTTAACAAAAATAAAGCAGAGGGCATGTTAATAAGAATAAAACGACTATTTGTAGCCATTTTTGAGGTATAGAACATCTGGAAACTTGAATTATTTCCCCGTTCTTTTTTTTTTGGTTGCGCACTGAACTTAAACATTTGACATTCACATTACAGAAATATATTTTGAGTTTCCTCATTTTGACACCACCAGTTTATTACTTCATATAACTATGACGGGATTTTGAGTATTTGATTTACGTAAGAATATTGAAATGGATGCGATGAGAAGATCACTCAGGATTTCAAGACGAGATAGAATCAGGAATGACACCATTAAAGAAATAATGGGGATTGAAGGTACCATTATAGACGACATAGAGAAAAAACAACTTACATGGTATGGGCACATACAACGTATGTCAGAAACAAGACTCCCTAAACAAGTAATGAACTGGCAACCGATAAAACGTCGGAAAAGAGGAAGACCGAAAACCACTTGAAAACAGGGCGTGGTTAAAGCCATGAGTGCTAGAAACCTGCAAGAAGTGGACTGGGACGACAGGAAAAGATGGAGGCAAGGCGTCGGACAACGTCGAAAGACGTTCTAAACCGGCCTATATATTTAAGAATGTTCTTAACTCACTGACAGATACATTATTTTGTTATTTACAGTTTTTTATGAAAACAGGCAATGGTAGGATTACCAAGTGCAGAGTATTCCCGGTCAAATGTGTCTTGAATGAATTTATAGAAGGATACACTCAAGTGGCCTTTATTGTTGTTGCTATTGTCGTAATACCCAAATGGCGTCGGCCGTATACCTGTTAGATTCAGCACGACTCAAGCATATAACAAAATAAACGGTTTTAAAGATTAAAACTAACTTTTCCGCATCTGTGGGATGCCCTGAACAATATTCTATCATGATATTATCACTTGTATACACTTCGGAAATTTCTCCAAAAATTACTGGTGTACTTCAGGTAGAGTTCACATAAGAGATATAGTGCGAATTTTAAAGTTTCGGCTTATCCTTTGATTTGAATACTGTCATAGTCCAGTCAATGTTATATTTAAAATGCTTATTAGACGATATTTTCATTTAATATTATAACTTCAACTAACAATCGTTAGAATGTATTTAATGATTTCATAATTATTAAATATATCTTAAACACCAGACAGTTAACACTACCTTATATCTCGTTTTGTTAACAAGAAAAAGTAATATAACTTTCAAATAACATATTATTTTCACTGAACTATAAGGATATTTTGAGATAGCAGTTTTTTCAAAACACGCACGTGTCCACAAGCGATAAGGACAGCTCACCATTTAGTTGGTGCGCTAGCATCAATATAGAGTGTCGTGTGTAAGTAGTATTGGTAAAAATAAACAAAATATTAATACCATTCAGAGTCTAGCTCCGCGACATAACGTAAAGGGAATATGCCATTACATTTCTGCACTATATGTTTTACGCGTACTATACTGTTACGAAACAGCACACTGGTATAGTCCCCTAAAACCGACCCTGTCTAAGCCAGGTATAAAAGTTTAAATTATGGCGGATACGCAGTGATAAAAAACTGTTTACGAGTTTACGACTATCTTATGTAAACATTGTTTTTGTGACCAGAGTTATCTAGAAAAGGCCAGAAAAATTATTTGTGTGTATAAGCCGCAGCCCGGAATTCTCTAGTACAAAAGGCACTAGTATATAAAAAGGACCGATCTGCGGACGAGTTTAGTTTATAATTTGACATCGTGAGTTAAACAGCGAATAAGTGAATATAAAGTGTTTATATAAATTAGTTTGAGTGAATATACAGTTAATATAAATTAATAATTAAGTGATTAGTTAAGTATAGATAAATTAAGTGTTAGTGAGTTAGTGTTTCAATAAATTAGTAAGTAGCCATACCGAGTGTTTAAAATTTATCCCACCCGTTTATTGTCTAAATAAATAAGAAAAACATTACAATACTATAGCACCCATTGTGCTGGCTCTGGGGAGCTAAAAACCAATGGCGTTCATATGTCAGATACGGTGAGGAATATCCTGCATAAAATGTTTCACTTGTATACATTTCGGAGGCTGTATCGTGCCAACAAACCGAAATTTCTTCAAAATTGACCAAAAATGTGGCACTTCAAGTACCGTAGCACCCGTGGTACTAGCTCTAATTAGCTGAAAATCGATAAGGCTCATATATAAGACGCTCTGAACAATATTCATTCATAAAATTGGTAACTTGTATACACTTCGGAGACTGTATCGTGCTAACAAACTGAAAATTCTCCAAAAATGACAACAACTTCTTACTTCAAGTACCATAGCACCCGTTGCACCGGTTCTGGTGAGCTGAAAATCAATGGGGTTCATCTGTGAGATGTCTTGAACAATATTCAATAATAAAATTGGTGATGTGTTGCACACCGGAGGCTCTATCGTGCTAACAAACTGAAATTTCTCCGAAAATATCGTACTTAAGTACCATAGCACCCGTTGTACTGGTTCTGGTGAACAGAAAATCAACAGGATTCGTCTGTAGGATGACCTGAACAATATTCAATCATAAAATTGATGATTTGTTTCACTCCGGAGGCTGTATCGTGCTAACAAGGCATGTTACAAATAATGGCCGACGACATACGCACAGGATTTTTTTCTAAAAACCGTTTTTTCGTGTTGTTCTTGCTGAAAAACGTAATTTTTTTTTCAAAATTCCAACTTTTTTGGGTAGACCAATACAATTCTCGCATATTTGATGGGTAGGGCGGAAAAGTAAAAAGTCCTAACCAAGATTTGAGCTTCGTCTTTGGGATAAGTTGGCGGTAAGTAGAAGAAACAATGGGAATAAAATCAGTCACTAAAAACAAGAAACGAAACACAAAAAATGAATCAGAAAATAACAATTCACTATAAACGTAAACTGTTGGTGGCCTTGAGAGAATGCTTTGCATTTTTAGCCGAGACTACTATTATATTCAAATCAGATCAGCTTTTTTATACATTCGAAGTTACAGAATCAATTTGTAAGTTAATTTTATGCCGTAAGAATAAACGATTTTTACATAAACTATTGCATAACAAAGTTTATCTTTATTTATTTTCAATAAAATATAAAAATATTAGAATAGAAAGTTTGATTACAGTATGTTTTGTTCAATAGATTTCTAATTTTATTGGAAACTCTTTTATGTTTTTTTCTTTTTTCTTTATTCTACTTTTTTTCTAATACTCGGTTCTTCTTCTAATTGTAGCGTCCGTGGCCATACGTCTTTACATCAGCAAACGAGTTCAACATCACCCTGTACCAACGAATTTAACACATTGTTCAAATAAATTTGCAAAAATAAAACAAATTTCTCATATCAGTTTGAAAGTAACCATACCAACTCGAAAATACTACAAGAATACCCTCTCTAACGTAAAGTTATGAAGAGAACTTTCCACCACGGGATGCTTCTGAATACGTCTGTATAAAACATCTATGGGGTTTATATCAGGACTCAGTGGTGGCCAATACATGGTTCGAGTCCTATGGTGCTGAAGGAAGTTCATATTGATTGCTGCAGTCCGGACCTCAGCGTTAACTTGCATAAAAACCAAATTGGGGCTTATACCGTGGACATTTTCATCATGAGGAGCACAACTTTTCAACGTTAATAATTAATCCAGAATTATTTGTAAACATTTGAGATTGAAATGGAGTGTATCATATTTTGTTGTGCTGTTTAGTATACCGTCTTGCATAATTTAGCGTCTAATTTTGAATTTGTCCGATCTAAAGTGTATTTATTTCACAATTAGATCACAAATAAACACTATAATTACCTTTCGTATGTACGGGAATAGTGACATTAATTATTACATTTATCTGGAGAAAACCAATTATTTAGTTGACAACAGAAAATAGTGACATTGTTATGTCGCGTTTAGACTGCACGAAATTGTTTCGCACAACAGTTTGTTTTAAGACGAACAGCAAAGTGCCTGGATTTTCGTGTTCCTCGAAGTGTTTCCGTGCCGAAAATGAATCAGGAGGACCGCATCCGCCTAGTGGAATTATATGCCAAATACCGGTTTCTATGGGATGCCATGGATAAATATGACCACAACTGCGTGAAAAGAGAGGATTCCTAAAAAGAGCTCAGTACCAAAATACCCTACCCTCTCCCTGTGTCGACGGCTAAACTGAAAACGTCTTTTATTCCTTTATTACTCCAAGACATTATTATAACAGTTACAAATGCTGCACACGTAGCTACCTGCATGCTAGTTAACTCGAAACGTTCCACTCCATGTAAATAGTTAGAAATAGTTAGACAAAGACAGCGACTAGCATAACTGTTGCGTAAAACAATTTTTTGCAGTCTAAACGCGCATTCCGAGTTTTCCTTCAGCAATCATTTAAAAACTAATGATAGTAATATGTAAATAATTTCTTGAATTAATATACTTAATTCTATTTTTTTTTATATTTCTTTTGTGGTCTATTTCTTTATAGAAATTTTTTTCGCTCAATTTCAACCTTTATCATATTTTATTTATAGTTTGAACAGAAACGTACAAAGAATTTTTCTTCAAAAAAACTTGTTTATCATTAAAAATAGACCAAAATATATAAATAAGTAAAAATATACGGGGGTTCAATTTAGAATATGAAAGTTTCAGTTAACTTCCGGTAAAATCGGAAATTATAGTGAAGTCTAAATATGCTAAATCAATTGGACATACTTAATATCAAAAACCCATACCTCATATTTAAAGTATTTCGGTAAAATGTTTCTCCTTAAGAATCACCCAGTATAAGACTACTTATCAACTCGACTCAATATAATTGAACAAATTTCGTAGAATAGTGTCATTATTTTTAATGATTTTTCTCTATGAAACGAGAATGTCTAATTTTTCACAAGATTTAGTATTATTTCGTCATGTAAAAAATATTTCTCGTAATTTTATAAGTAGTGGCCCACAAAAAGTAACGTCTGTGTGAAAAAATGTTGTAATATTGTCTAAATTCAGGTCGATTATATGCCAGATTGCGCCTTAATGCATCACTATCCAATTACACTCTCAACAAACACTTAGCAGATCTTTGGAAATTTTTGATTATTGTTGTGATAATTGTTATATTATGGACCATTCTTTATTATAACAGACAATATATATTCTTTTTTATAAAACAGAATATGGTAATAACATTACTAGAAAATAACGGTACAATTTTTTATCACTACATTACGTAATTGCAAATATGTTGAATAATTAAAAAACAGGTAACGCTGTTTGCAAGGGTAATTAAACAACGCAGTTAGCAATTTATAAAATGTTTTCAGGTTATGCAAACACTATCGTAATTTCAAAATTGCTTGTCACTAATCCCAACATTGATTTTATTTATTATTATATAATTTTCAAGTATCAATATATACGGTCCTCGTCAGAAGTCTCTCTGTATTTTCATATTTTTAGAGACATCGCACATTACAGACTTCTGATTGGTCGATAAATTGATCGTTCTTTTAATTATCATGGAAATATATGCGGGCTCGGACACTCGACGAATTCGGAATCGGCCGATGAACGGCAGTACGATTCCCTTCAAAGTCTTTAGTATACCAACTATCGGCCGACTAATTAAATACCAAAAAGCGCCATACGAGTGCGCAATTTCACCGATTATTTGGTCCGTTTCTACAAATATTAGCTGTAATTTATATGTGTAAATAGTGCTATCAATTGATAATATATGAAGCAATAGAAAATCTAATTGAAGAGATCGAGAAACGACCAATCCTGTACAAAAGAGCTTAAAAGAATAATATTCGTATGTGAATATAAAAAAAACGTGTAGATGGAAATATGCGAAACAGTTGTTATACCACTTCTTCCTCATCCGTTTTATAATAAGAGCAATAATAACAGTACGCTACTGGGCGAAAACGGCTGACGGTGACTTTATTAGACGCTAAATTATTACAGGACCGTTGTTTGAGAATGTAAATTCTCTTTATTTTATTAACATTGTTATATTTAAGATGCATTGTTTTATTTGTGGTCTAATTATATTTCCAAAAAACCTTTTCTTATTGTTGATAAAATTGTATAGCCTTAAAGTGAAATTAGTTTCACAAACATATGTTAAAAATAAAAAGTTTATTATCGTACTTGTTAAACAGTATCGTGAAATATTCACGTACCATTTATGTAAACTCAACATTTGTATAAATTTATAGTTTATTACGTTTTGATTGTACCTTTCAATATTGTTGGATTGTAAACATCAACTGAAAGCCCGAAGTATTTGAAATGCCTTATCCTTTGTACATTCACGATATTTGTCGCCCATTGGTATACTTGCGAATTTGAAATCCCGTGTTTATGACAGGGAGCATTGTGTAAATGTTAAATACAACAAGAATGCATAAAGACCACAGATACTGCCTCCTCATAAATTAGAAATTATCCTTTATACCTGCGTCCTAACAGGATCGGAGTAATCACCAACCAGGTAAAGCAAGTCTATCAGTCTGTCAGTCTGTGACTTTTCATCGTTGTGCATTGTGCAAATAAAAATGGCAGTGTTTCGTCCATGGGAAAACATTGTGTCGAATGAAATGGAAATAGAGAATGAAGTGATTGAAATTGGTGACAACAGTGATACTGAAGATGATGTTTCGGACAACAGGAAGGCTAAAAGAAAACATTTGTCAAGTGACGCAAAAACGATAATAAAAATGTTAAATACGTCCCTGCGTAGGGTCGGACTGTGTACTTGGTCTTGATTTACAACTATGCTATTTACGGTCCGAAAACTGTTCCCCACTGGGCAAAGTTAACAACGGTCGAAGATAATAAACACGGTATTTCAAATTCGCAACTATAATCTGTAACTATTGTATATACCATCTTGCTAACAACCGATCGGGGAAAGGCACATTCTCCTCCAATCCTTACTAACATTTATGAAGCCACACCCTCTGAAAATGTGTACTTAAGGGACAGCTTCAAACGTAAGTTTTATTTATAGGTCCAACATCTATACAGCAACGAAACTAACATCTAGTCAGTATTTAGTACCTAATGCTTCTTAGCAAATGCGTATTGTAAATTCAAATAACAAAAAGAATACAGTCCACTTTGTCCGACTAGTAAAATAGTCAAACTGACGGAAACGACGGGAATTTACTAAGTCCCCTCCAATTCCGCACAACCATCAATCTGACCTAATGTTATATTTCAGTTGCAACAGTGTGTAGGGATGCAGTCCAATTCGAACAAACTATCGTGCAGACCAAACAGAAGTTGAAATTTCCCCACTTGTTGCACAATATACTATTTCCGCACTCCGAAGGTTGTATCGTGCTGACATATCGAAATTTCTTCAAAAATGACCAAACATGTGGTATATTTGGATTCATATGACCCATTGTACTGACACTGGTGGACTGAAAATCAATAGACTTCATCTGTGAGACGCCCTGAACAATTTCCAATCATTGAATTAGTCACTTGTTAACACTTCGAAGGCTATATCGTGCTAAAAAAACGAAATTTCTCAAAAACTGTAGTGGGGGAGAGTGTTGTACATTGGGACGCATGTACCTTGGGACAAAAGCAATACCCGCGCCATCTTTAGTCGTGGAGGAGGAATATTCGACTAGAGTTTTAAGGTTGTGCCGATTGTTCTGCCTCTCAGTTCATTCTACTACTCGAATCAGTACACGTGCTCTGTAGAAAATTTCGAAAAAAATTTGCATCGTTTTTATTTTCTGCTGATAACTGTGTTTATTGTGGTTTCAGGTAAGAATTTTATGAGAATTAAATTACTAGATGTTATATTTTACTTTAGTCCTGTATTTTTAATTATATAAAGATATACATTTACTAACCTAGAAAAAAAATGTCAACAAAAATAAGTTGAGGTGCAAAACATGTACCTTGTGACGCTATATTGCAGGTACGTTGGGACTGTCCCAAAGTACGTGCATATATATTCGAAATGTGATTGTTCAAGATTCACTTGATGTTTATTAATAGAACATCAAACATTGATTGGTTTGCGTGTTTATGTACTTATTTTTAAAAAGAGAATATCATCCAAACACAAATGTGACTGACAGTGATACTGTGAATAAAACTCAAAGTCAGTGTTACAGAATTATTTAATGGTTAACAATAGGAGCTACTAGTTTCGGCCTTTTTTATCTATGGATTTTTTATCTATGAATTTGTACACGAAGGCAAGTCGAGAAGATTGACAGCAGCCCCAGAAAAAAATGAGATTGAAATGGAATGTTTGAAGAGACCATCCAAGAAGTCTAGTAAAGTTAAAATAATGACTGAAAGAGTTTTTGAAGAAAGTCCTGATGACGACAATACCGAAATTATTATGGCGGAATCAGATAATGACGAAAACAGTTATTTGGAAAACTTAGTTAAGCAAGAAACTCTGGAGATGGAGCAGAAAATGTATATTAAAAATACCAATACTTGTGAAGGAGATTTTGTGTTGATAGTATTGAAGGGAAAGAAATATGTATGTTACCACATTGTGGAAATAAAAAGTATTGGAACAAAGTGCCTTTGAGGTTGTAAATCTGAAAAAATAATGATTTATGGATTTATAGGACCCGTCGTACTCGCTCTAGTGAGCTGAAAATCAATAGGGTTCATCTGTGAAACACCTGAAAAATATCCAATTATAAAATTTGTCAGTTGTATACACTCCGGAGGGTGTATCGTGCTAACTACCGGAAATTTCTCCAAAAATGACCAAAAATGTGGCACTTCAGTTACCATTGTACCGATCGTACTAGCTCTAGTGAGTTGAAAATCTATAATGTTCATCTATAAGACCCTAACCCTAAACAATATCCAATCATAAAATTGGTCATTTGTATATACTCCGGAGGCTGTATCGTGCTAACAAACTGAAATTTCTCCCAAAATCACAAACATGTCGTATTTCAAATACCATAGCACCCGTTGTACTAGCTCTGGTAAACTGAAAATAAACAGGTTCATCTGTGAGATGTCCTGAACAATATTCGATCATAAAATTGGTGACTTGTTGCACTCCGGAGCCTGTAACGTGCTAACAAACTGAAATTTCTCCAAAAACGTCGTACTTCAAGTACCATAGCACTCATTGTACTGGCTTCGGTGAGCTGAAAATCAATAGGGTTCTTCTGTGAGATGTCCTGAACAATATTCAATCATAAAATTGGTGATATGTTGCACTCCGGAGGCTGTATCGTGCTAAAAAGACATGTTACGAAAAGTGGTCGACGACAATGACGAGATACATACAGGATGTTTTTTCTAAAATGCATTTTTTCGTGTTGTTCTTGCTAAAAACGTAAAAATAACCCAAAAAAATCCAAAATTCCAACTATTTTTGTGGTAAACCAATACTTTTCAGGCACATTAGATAGGTTGGGTGGAAAAGTAATAATGAGTAATAGATAGAATCGAAGAAATCTGAAAACTAATTCTTTACGAATGTGGGTCATCGCCTATCTGAATTAATTCTCTATTGTTCCTTTGTTTTTACATTCCATAATGATTCAGGCTGGTAAATAGGTAACAAAAGACTTTTAACGTTAATGATACCGTTGTTATTACATTTATACATTTCTTTCAACAAATGAGCATAATATTCTTAACAAAAAGACTAGTGAACGCTTTTAGAATGTCGACGCGGTGAATTGTACGTCAGGTGTTCGATTTATTGCTTTTTTTGCTACAAATGGATTGTATTCTACACGTACGATAGATTAATATGATAACTGTTAACTCCGTCTGTACGAAACATGAATTCATTCAATATTAATAAAACCAATATATATCTACAGCCTACGTGTAGCGAACTCTCATCGTATTCAAAATAAATCGGAAGGATTTAGATCAGGAGACATAAGATGCAACTCTATTTAATGCAAGTATCGGTTTTTGCGACTATTCTGAACTTGTTTAAACATATACAAGATCTATTCAACTTTTGTTTTTGTTTGCAAACATCTATGCTATTCTACAGCAACCATACAAGTAGTTGAAACATTTGGTGATGGATCTGTGATAGTTTGGACTGGAATTAGTCTTGATGAAAGATCTTTTAGTAGTTCCACGAAGATTAAACATCTATTTCTTTCTGGAGGATCATGTAATACCGGCAACTTATGGTACGTCTTCATTTATTTTATTTATTAAAGTTATTACCCAAAGAAATAATAAGAAATCACAGTTGCCGAAATTCTTCGAGAAAAAGGAATTACATGGACGGAAGCTTAAAAAAAAAACTAGAAATAAAAAAGAGTGGAGGTTTGTTTACGAATCAAGAAACACACCAGACACCCACCCTACAGCGGGATAATGATTTTAATCAGTTAAAATATTTTAAAATATAACCATTTCACATAAACTGCTATTCATATTTCACGGTTTGTAAGTTAGTTACACGGTTCTCTCGATGGTTTGTTTAAACAACAATGGTGAATAACGATTAGATATCATAGTGTCCAGTTGGAGGTGATAAACTTTATGAATTGCAGTTCAGTTACACGGAAACATTACGCTGATACGCATTGCTGATTTCGGCCATGGGGAATATTATTCAACTTTTATTAACCAAGAAAAAAAAACAATAAGTTATAAACGTTTCTAAGAGATAACTGATTTTATATTATACTGAATTTTACGAAACATAATAATAATATGGATATAATTGCGATAAATAAAAATCATATTTATGTACGACCCTATAAAATTATTTTTTGCTCAAATTTTGGTTAAAAAAGTGACTTTTGCTACGTTCATGCAAAAGACAAACCCTTATTGAACTCTAGTGGAAAAACTAGTTCTTTATTGCCCTAAGCGTCTGTCATTTTAGGCCGGCTGCACACATAATCGAACGATACAGAGCACGACAAGACATTTTGACTGACAGTGTCTGTTGCGAAGAGCTTAGAATGGACGGATATGGAGTGCGAGCACACTACATCGAACAAGACAAGGCAAAAAACACGATCGAACGGTTTTTTCATGACTGCCGCTGTCTGCCGAAGTTTCGTCTTTAGTCAAAAGCTGACAAACAAACTAATTTTCGCATGCGCTGCGGAGGAAATTTGAACAACAGCACCACCATCGCACATCGCCTAGCTATTGCATCCGCCAGGATTCGAGGCGATTTGCAGTTGTATTGTGTCTTGTGCTTCAATGTATGTATGTACTTGCTTTTTTTGTATTCTTCTTATTATTGGTTTTGATCTTCTTCGAGTCTCTTCATTTTTGCATCTATCTTAGTTTATTTTGTCGCATATCGTTCTGAAGTCTCAAATTTGTACGAGGAATTGTAAAACACTGTCATTCAAGTCTAGTTGACCATCCAAAAACTTTTGTAGGAAATTGCTGCATTCAGCAAATGTTTGGATCCGTTTTGTCTGAGAAATCAAAATTAAATGATCCACCACACATTCTGCTTTAGCGGTACTGCTAAGGAATTTCACATCATCAGCGCATATTCGAGTAGCCCAGTCAATGGGTAATTTTGCTTTGCACCAAATCCGGAAGTTTTTGTTTTTGACAGTCGTTAGGCTCAAGGTCACGAATTATTCTCTGAGTTTTTGATCTTAGCGAGCTTCCACTCGCGTCGCCATCTTGGAAACATGGCGGCCAAAACTGTTTTTTTTCGAACTATCTCCTTTCCAATTAGTCCTACCACGAAAATGACTGAATACATATTATTGATAAGATAATTCCCTATAACTTTCGTACTTTTGTTTGTTTACGAGCTTATTTATTTATTAAATCGTGTCTGAACTACAACTTGTAAGATATCTATATACAATATTAACAGTACATATAACTGTTCATATATCACTCCAGTGTCAAGCGCATATCACAGCATTTTCATTGCATGTTCATAGGTCCCGGAGGGTACGTGGAGCTTGTAGGGATTAGCATGTCAGAAGGTGTTCCATTGTCTGGACTTCTCCGCATTCACATGCTTCCTCTTCCGCATATCCCCACTTCAGGAGGTTGTACTTGCATCTCCCCATTTGGCATCGGAGTCGGTTGAGGGTATTCTAGGTAGCCCAGCCAGGTCCAATTCTGCATTAAATTTTTCTTTTGGATTCCAGGTTGGGATATCATTGTCTGCTAAGCGCTATTCCCATTTTGCCTCCTTGGTCGCTGTTTTAGAGACTGTGAGGGGTAGTGTAGAGCTTCGCCTTGATTTTAGTCTGGCTGCTACCGGTATAAGTTGATACAAAGGATGTCTGGTGTCGTCGCATTGCCTACTTCGTTCGTCATGGCTAAGATTTCCCTCCGTATTAGCGGTAGTGCAATTCCGGCTAGCATGTAGAGTTGGTCCAGGATGGTGGATTTTAGACATCCCGTTATTAATATGTACGTGTCATTCAGAACGGGGTCCAGCCTATGGGCGTGTGTTCATCTCTCCCATACGGCGGATGCATATTCGGCTGCCGGGTAGCCTAAAGCGAAGACGATTTCCGTAATTTTTCAAAACACTCTTTTTCAACGTAATGCCTTGCCGGTAGGCCTAATTCACTTGTTTCGTTCGGTAGTTATTCTAACTTGCTTCGGTTGAAAGGTCGTTTGTTTTACGTCAATATTTGTTGTTGCATGATTTTCATTACACTCGATATGATCGATGATTGATTCACTTACGTCGTCTTCAAGTCGTACAAAATCTGTGGCACATTTTCGCAGCTTTATCCGTTACAATAATTGCAGATAATAAAGCATGTTAGTATTAGATCTATCGAGTGTGTTGATATTAAAGTCAGCATTGTCAAAAACAAACTGAGAGAATGAATCCTACTCGATTTCAAGTTGTTGACGCATAATAAAGGATGTTTCAAACAAAGCTGTCTCGCTGTATGTTGCTTAGATTTTTAGAATCAATTTTTTTTTGTATAGAAATGCTCCGATGGTGACAAAATTGAACGGGACCTAACAGCACATATTGAAAATACACTTTCAAAAAAGACACATATTGATTCGGGAACTACGGTATCTACGTCTTCCGTAAAGTAATCTGAAGGAGTATGTTTCTCTGTTTCATAAACCTGCGATCGATGTCTACCAAGACGACGGTTGCCGCAGCTCAGACAATTCGCAGCCTTTCTTCTTTTTTGTCGGTCTTTTTTTGATTCTACCACGCATCGGGTTAAAGCAGACAATTAGAGATTCGTTGGCTTGTTCGATTACGAGAATATCGTCACCGTACAGTTTCATCAATCGGTTCTTCACTGTTCTGATATCAGGACGTTAATTCTCGCTTAGATACGGATAAATCGATTCCATCGCTTCATCCACATTGGAAAAGGATCGTTGCCCTCTCTTCAGTCCAGTAGGTGGCTTTTGGTAAATATTTCTCATGCATGAGTGATGATACATTGATCGACTGCAACATTTTGAATACGCTCAATTACTGCTTCAGCCATTCATCGTAGCAACTTCTTGCTGCGGTCAAAACGGTGTCTCTTATAGATAGCTTCCGCACGTTACATACAACGTTTCGTCCTGACACATGACTTTTCTGTTGCTTCTATATAAACTCTTCCGTTATTTCTTTGCTGAACAAGAAGCAATGGGTTTTAAAATTGAAAGTTGGTGTAGCAGATCGCAACGATGTCGACGCAAGGAAATCATATCACTGTTGCAACGCTTTGAGCCCGTTTACCTGACCCAAATTCTAAGTAGTCTGCTTCTAGAAGTGCGAGAAAGAGTGGAAAATAGTCAGTATGTAACTTATAAGATAAGTAGTTTTAAAACAGTACGTTGAAAACTGGCGTTTTGAAAAAGTATAGAAATCGTCTTCGCTTTAGGCTGTTCCAGTTCGTAAACTGTTCAATCTAGAAAAAAATGGTTTATATAAAAGTTATAGGGAGTTATCTTACCTATGTTTTCATAATAGGACCAAAGAAATATTGCGAAAAAACTGTTTTGGCCGCCATTTTTCCAAGATGGCGACGCGAGCGCGAACTCACCAAAATTAAAAAATCAGGGGATCATTCATGACCCCGAACGGAATGACCCTGCCAAAAATCAAAACTCCCGGATTTTATGTAGGGCAACAGCCTTTTTTGTCCCCCTAGACTGGGCTAGAGAGTCAGTGAATCAAAAAACTTAGCAGCAACATAGCTTCACCAGGTAATAAGTAGCCTCATAGATTTTTTGTTCTGTTATACGTCGCGTTGATGATGTGTTATGTTTTATTAAATGCTTAGAAATACAGTCCACTGAGCATTTACATATTTCCTCCAGTAACTGGTACAATGCAGAAGCGTTTTATAGAAATAAAAATTAGTCCCTCCATTAATATCTAAAACTATGAAGACAGTAGTTGAATCACCACAAGTAAATTATGTAGCTCCCAAAAAGGCGCTGTTATGTATTTGATGAAATATTCGCGCGGTGGTACTTTTTGAGGATGAATTGTGAATCAATCTTTAATTGAGGAATTACAGCGTTTGTCAAAAGGAAACGTTATATTTTGCATCACGATAATTCAAGACAGCACTGCGTAAGATAAATCCTCAACCACCACACATTTTCATACCTAAGTATTCCTCTTAAAAAATTTTACTTAGAGGTTTTTGGGGTTACTGAGTGCGAGTATAAAGTTGATAAACTCATATTTGAGTTTTCAATGTGACGGATTCCAACTCCAAGTTTACAAACCTTAAGCACACACACCCCAAAACAAAATCAATCAAAAATCCAGCCACTAAAATGAGATTGAAGACCCAGCCACCAGAAGCAAAAATACTAAACTTAAATAAACGATATATTGATGAAAAAGGATTTTTCAATATTGAAAAACGGTTTTTAAGAATATAAGTACAACTTAGGGTTGGCATAAGATGTATTCGTGAAAAAAAACATATACAAAGTAACATAACCCCTAACCCCCTTTTAGTTTGGGATTATTCAAAAACATGACGTTATAGAGCAATTATGAGGCCATATTCGGATTCGGCGCAGAATAAATCGTTTTAAACAGAACAATTACGACCCATGTTTAGTAGACCTTCATTATTGATTAAAAAATAAAATTTTATGTAGTAAAACGATATTAATATTTTATAGGTGAAACTTGTATCTCCGGTTGCAACAATTAACATAAATAATTATCAAATTAATCTTAAAAATCCTGTCGTTTACTGAGAATTCAACAAGTAAATGATATAAATAAATGATGGGAACTACATTTGAAATTTTTATCATCGGAAGTCACCGAATTCGAACTTGTCCTTCAACTAGTTTACATTTCTTAAATGTTAAACGAATAATCCAGTCACTTTTTGCAGGAAGTTTAACTTTCCATTATCTCACGAGAGTTGAAGTGAGAGCGATATTCGAGTTTCAATACAAATATTTATTGAAAAATAATACATCTGTCGAATGGTTCACTCCTACGTTTCGTGTTTAATTTCTCCATTTCGCATCAGCTTTCCTAAAAGGACTTATTGGCACAATTATAGCTTATGAAAGCAATAGGCATGACAGTATTAAGGTATGAAAAACTAAATAGTTTTAGGGAAAAATATGTGATGAAAGGATTCTGAAAAATTACCTAGTTTTAATATAAACATTTAGATTAATAAGATTTTCAGAAAAATAAAAGTATAAAATACTGCAATCGGCCATGTTAAGCGTAACACCAATCACAGCGCATGACGTGACGCCTAAGTAAAAATCAATCACCTCGTGAGTGTTGCTTGAACTTTTGTTGTGATTTAGATCGATTTATAAATCATTTCATGAGTTAAATTGTTGTTTATTCGTGTTTTGTAATTGAAACAAAAAATCCAAGAATCATCAACGATGGAACAAGGTTTTATTAAGGCAAATGGCTCTAATTTACACAGAATTGATTTGAGAGTTTCTTGCATCAAATAAAAACTTTTGCTCGTCTGAATTTGGAAATGTGAAAACTTTCCTTGTAATATACACTATACATTAATCTTTAGCACAAGTAAAAATTTTATTCAAACAAGCCTTTTTATTTTTGAGGTTACTAGCAGATTGACCTCATCAGTTTCTTTACATATTTATTTAGGTATTTATGGAATTATTATATTTTTTCAATATATAGTGGAATTAATTAGAAACAGATACTTCCATTCATAACAGTAATAAGAAAAATATCTGACCGAGACAAATATAACCTAAATTAAGTGCTTACTATCTATTAGTCACTAAAGTATTTCATTTCACACAAAGATTTTGAGTTACACACATATCAATCTATACAAAATATTCACACCAAATGGTCTTCACAAAAATAAATTTGCGAATTCGTAAGTACATCTGCTGCGTTTCGCCGAGCGAGCTTTAACCCCTTATCTCTCACTATTTTCTTGATAGGAATATAAACAAACAATTTTTAGGGTGTTGCTATTGATGTGATTGTGCACAGAGGGACCGCATACCACAACTTTAGAATTCATTTTATACACGAAAAATGTATTGTTTTGTTGACGTTCTTCGTTAAGCATAAACACAACGCAATATTTACATAGGCGTGACGTCATAAACGGATCCTATGACACCCTCGACTGTTTTCGCGTATAGTAGATAAAATAAAATGCAATAATTTTCGTTAAAAATTAGTTTATTGCTGAAATAATGTATTTATGTATTTTTCGGACATTCCACATTGTAGAAAGAGATTTCAAAACCTATATATATATATATTGAACCAGATATCATAGATAATAAGAGAATTAGTATTATAAAAATATGTTGCTAGTATTAAAATATATGAAAATAATATAATTTAGGAAAACAAGTAAAAAGGAAACACTTTTCTTAATTTAAACAACATATCAAATAAAGATATATTAAATAATAGCCTATAACAATATAAAAAATAAGGAATTACCACAATGATAACATAAAATATAGATATTGCCTAACCAATGTAATGATGTAAATAAAGTTGCCTAAGACGAAGATTATTTTTCATAACATAATCAGCTGTTCATCTGAAATGAAAACAAATATTACTATAGTTAATTCATTATAATCATTAATTTAAGAATAAGAACAAATATAAATATTGAATAGAATATAATCCAATAGATTTCATAGATAAACAAATAATGACATATAGACAAATAACATAAGAGAATTTATATTTATAATTAATATGAGTGTAACAAGAATATACTATCAATAATAATATTGAATGTTGTACCATGTAAGTGTATCTAAGTATAACCAATTTTAATGTATTTGTATGTATGAAATTTTTTGATAAGTGATAGAAGTTTCAATTATCTGATTACAAAAGACAATATTTTATTGGTTATAAAATATGACAGAACAAATCGTGAATCAACAAATAAACTTTGGAATAGTGACCTGGAAAAGAACAAAAGACTGTTTTGTTGAAAAAAGTCGAGAATCGAGGGGACGCTAAAGGAGAACGGAAGCTGGTGTTAGGAAGCGAGGAGTGTATGTGATAGTGTTCCTGAAATTTCAATATATTCCCGGTTTAAGACGTTTAAACTTCTAAAGTATTATGAAATATAATATTAGTAATACTCACAGTTAATTGTAACAAGTTTTCGGCAAGAATCTGCGAAATTTTCGTTAATTTTGGTTTTTTGGAGCTTCAGTGGAGTGTTCCTGGGATCCAGAGACTTTCATCCCAATGCAAGAGCAACAGGTCAGTGTATTTAAATCATTTATTGGCCAATAAACAGTGTAAAAACTCAAAATACCAATTAAGTACTTAATTTCATAAATTGATAAACTTTTACAAATATGATCGATCTAAAAAAGAAAGAAACAGACTTTATATAGTGTATTCATTGCATAAATCGTTAAATTTAATAAAAGGCCGAACTTTATATAAATTAAAATATGTACTTACGCCATCTTGTAATCGCATAAATCTAGTGATTGAAATTTCATAATGTTATAACCATGTCCATCTGTATATAATTTCTATTTTTCTATCCATGTATATAACTCATTTCTTTCCACAGCAATTTGTATCATATATAACTATGATATATATATAAATTCTTTTATGTTTATTTATGAACCATTTACTTGTTTGCATCGTCAACAAATGTTGTATAATATAGATGCTTCTTACGTATCATAATTGTTCGTTTCATGTTAAAGCGCATGACTAGTTTTTCACGCTTGCGCATTGAGGATATTATTAAAATCAATAAATAGGTACAATATAACCATTGGCGTCGCATATTATTTTTATCAAATATAAATATTGCATTGCAAATTAAATCTATTACAAATAATGTGTTTTCTTTTTATTTAAACAATGATAACAATACAATAAGCCAGGACTCAAAGGGAAAAAGGATTTCATGCTCCCAAATAATCTAATTAAGAAAAATTACTAAACAAATAGTAAAAAAAACAAACTGAGCTAGCCAAACTAAAAACAAAATTATAATTAATAAACTTCTATAAATAAATTTCACAATAAAAGTAAGTATTCATCTTTATAAATAGTTTAATATATATATATATATATATATATATATATATCATCATCATCATATGCAGCTTATTCAACCATTTTGTTATGGTGTAGCCTCCCTTTACATATTTATATATTCCATTTCCATGTGGGCCCATTGTTGTCTATTGCTAGCTATGCGGCCCCAAGTTGATCCTGCGAGTTTCTTTATGTCGTAGTCCCATCTTAAGTTGGGGCGTCTTCTTGGTCTTTTCACGCCTCGGGGATACCATTGCGTTATCTTTGTGGTCCATCTATTGTCTGTCCTTCTAGAGAGATGCCCCGCCCATTGCCACTTTAGGGATCTGATTCTATTTATGACATCTATCACTTGGGTCTTTTGTCTGATCCAATCAAGCCTTTTTCTATCTCTCCTTGTTATTCCAAGCATGCATCGTTCCATAGACCTCTGCGTTACCTGGAGTTTTCTAATTATATCAGTTTTCAGGGTCCAGGTTTCACAGCCGTATGTTAATACTGGTAGTACGCACTGATCAAACGCTTTCTTTTTCAAACGGAGTGACATTCTAGACTTGAAGATGATAGAGTTCTGTCCAAATGTTCTCCATGCTAATTTGATTCTTCTGTTTATTTCTGGAAGTAGAGAGCCTGATATGTGTATTAGTTGACCCAGGTATATGTATTCCTCTACTATTTCCAGGGCAGTGTCATTAATTGTTATTTCTTGTGCGTTTATCAGTTCGTTATACATTATCTTGGTCTTACTCAGATTTATTTTAAGGCCTACTTCGTTGCTTGCTGCATTCAATTCATTTATTTGTTGTTGCATTTCGCCAGGGTTACTCGCTATCAGGATGATGTCATCAGCGAATCTTAGATGGTTCAAGTATTCTCCATCTATATTCAGACCTGTGTTGTTCCAGCCCAGTTTTCTGAAGATGCTTTCTAGTGTTGCTGTAAATAACTTTGGTGATATTGCGTCTCCTTGTCTAACTCCTCTGCTGGTGGGGAATTCTGGTGTGCCCTCATATATCCTAACTCTCGCTTTGGCTTCCCTATATATATTTGCTAGGGTCTCAATATATGGCTTGTCGACCCCTTGTTCTGTTAGGGCATTTATTACTGCTCTGGGATATATAGAGTCGAATACTTTCTCAAAGTCGATGAAGGCTAATGCTAGTGGTTGGTCGTATTCTTTGGTTCGACTGATAACCTCTTTGAGGGTATGGATGTGATCTATTGTACTGAAGCCTTTGCGGAATCCAGCCTGTTCTCGTGGTTGGGCCGAGTCTAGTGTATTTTGTATTCTGTTGTGAATGATCTTTGTGAATACCTTGTACGTCACTGGTAGTAGACTTATTGGTCTGTAGTTCTTAATGTCTTCTTTGCTGCCTTTCTTGTGGATCAACACTATAAGGGCGCTGTTCCACTCTTTAGGTATGCTCCTGGACATCAGACAGTTCGTGTATAGTTTGGCAAGGTACTTCCATGTTTTAGCTCCTGCAGATTTGAGAATTTCGGTCGTGATGCCGTCATTTCCCGCTGCTTTGCCATTATTCATGCTTTTCAGTGCCATTTCTACTTCCTCCACCAATACTTCTGGTATGGCATCTTCTGAGTGTTCTATTATTTCTTCCAAATTTTCAGGGGCCTTGTATAGGTCTCCATAGAATTTGGCTACTAGGTCTATTATTTCATTCCTATCTGTGGTTCTTGTGTTTCCATCAGTTAATGCAACTATCTGTCTTTTCCCTATTATTAGTGCCCTCTTTGCATTTTTGTAGCTTTTACGGTTTTCTATTGTTGTTTGTACCAGTTTCTCGTTGTAATTCCTGATATCTTCTGCGATTTTCTTTCGTATCGTCTTGCACAGTTCGGTGTATTCAATTCTTTGAATGTTTGTTCTCTTTTTCATTTCTCTTCGTTTTTGTAATAGTGCTTTTGTTTCCGGAGTTAGTTTTTTGTGTTCACCTCGTTGTTGCAGACCTCCCACTTCTACGGCGCAGTTTCGAATTGTGTCTATCAGTTCAGGGTTGTAATATTCCACTTTTTGTAGTCTTTCTTCTAGTAGTGCTTCATATTGGTGAGAGTTCTCTTTCAGCCTTTCGTTGTTTATGTTTTTCGTTGTGTTGGTTTTGATTAGTCTTGACCTTTCTAGTTTTATATCTAAGACCAGTCGAGCTCTAATTAGTCGATGGTCGCTTCCTGTAGTGAACTTGTTGAGCGTGCATAGATCTTTTACTGTGTTAATTTTATTGGTGAGGATAAAGTCTATTTCGTTTCTGATAGTTGCACCGGGGCCTTCCCAGGTCCATTTCCTGTTAGGGTTCTTCTTGAAGAAGGAGTTTGCCACATACATGTTCTGAAAGTGTGCGAACTGTATTAATCTCTCTCCTCTTTCATTCCTTTTTCCAAATCCATATTTCCCCATTCCTTTTTCTTGGTCTTTCCTGTGTCCTACTTTGGCATTAAAGTCTTCCATTATGTATTTGAAGTGACTATTGTCGTTGCTGACCGCTTGGGTTATTTCATTATAGAATTCTTCTATTTCGTCGTCACTATGGCTGATTGTTGGGGCGTATACCTGAATAATCTGGATAGTATATCTTTTGGAGAGTCTTAGTGTTATGCTGGCTACTCTGTCTGAGGTGCTTGTTATCCTTATGATTCTATTTTTCCAGGTTTTCTTAATTCGGAAACCTACTCCGCTTGTTCTTCCTGTTGGTGTTCCTTGGTGGTATAGAAGATTCCCTGATTCAAGTTCTATGAGTTCTTCATTTTTTCGTCTTACTTCGCTAATGCCCATGATATCCCACTTTATTTGTGCTGCCTCTGTTTCTAGTTCTATAATCCTAGCTTGATTAGAGAGTGTACGGCAGTTATAAGTTGCTAGGTGTAATGTAGTTAATGGGTAGTGGTTTAGACTCCGCAGATTCTTAGCACCCTCTGCCCTCGTGGCTGGTTCCCAGGCTCTACCCCTCCTAGGGCCCTTCGGGCTTACGGAGAATGAGGGCCGTAACTTGTCCTTGTCTGTCATGCTGGGGTTGTGAGGCGTACCTTACCACGCTGCCTCAATGCGGGTTGGCAAGGGGCGAGGGATGTCGTCCGCCAGTTTTCGCCATTTACTGACGGACCCTGTACCCCCAGATTTTTAGTGGAACTTTTTATTTATGAAAAAGCCCTTACTAGAGTGAGATTCGAACCTCCGTCCTTCAGGTCAAGAAAACCCAATTTCCGGCGCTCTAACGCACTCCGCCATCTGGGGGAAATATATATATATATATATATATATATATATATATATATGTAGTTGTCAATTGTCGATTCATGAATAAAAAAATTCCTCGTGTTACTCAACATGTGATTTGTGTTTATATATCATTTGTAATATATTTATTACGCTATGTGTTGATTTCGTAAGGATTTTGTTTACTATGTACATTTTATTGACATCAAACAAATTTAACCTCACTTTCAGTTCCTGATGAAAAGCCAATAAAGTCTCGAAAGAAAAAGAGTTCACTTCTTATTTCACCTTTGACTGAAGATCCGATTAAGAATTTAATTTGTTTATATATATATATATATATATATATATATATATATATATATATATATACATAATGAATTAAAAATTCATGAAATACGAGGTGTGTCTATATGAAAAATGAATTTCGATTTTCTACTGCACCTACGTTTTAGTCAAAATTTCAATAATTTCGACATATTAGGATGACCGTTTTTCCAAGAGAAAAACAACTACTTTCCTGGCTAATACCCCGCAGAATATTGAATTACATCCCCTTCGAAGAACGTGACGTCGATCAACCCTTTTGTCGATACAGACATCTGTGGTGATTCGCAACTGCAAGGAGAAGGGCATAGTACACTGACCGGTTTCAACCTTATTGGGTCTCTTCAATAGTGCCGTAATGCCTCCTAGTTCAGAGTCTCTAATCTGAACTAAAGATTCCGTCCTCCGATAACCTCTAGTTGGCTCGAGTGGTTACACACTTGCGAGAAGTAGTCAGCTGGTGCCATCTTCACTTTCAATTGCGAACCACCGAATAAATATCTGAGGTGATGGTTCGCAAAATAATGAAACAGTTAGAACTATACTAGAAATGATTAACATAAAAAAAGGTATAAATAGTATTAATAACAGAAACGATATTCGTAATTTGAATGTGATATATGATGGTATCTTAAAAAACAAATAAATTGTTGAGAGCTTCTGCGCCTTACTATAATATACATCTGTTAAATCAAGCAAACGCGCCCAGACTAACACCACATCGCATTAGAAAAAGAAAAACAAGAAACACCTTCAAACTAAAATAATAAATGTAAAGACTTTACTGATAATACCTACAAAATGTAGACAGAATTTTAATTTTTAACCATGTTTTGAACAGTGTTAAGGTAATTGATTTATTATTTTATATAAAAAATTTTGTATCGTCTTTTTTAACTTATGTGTTTTATATCAATCAAAATGTAACATTTTAGCCGAAACAGAAGATGACTTAACAAGTAGAAACGCGTCTTTTGTCGAATAATAAACAAATTATTAAAAAGTAAGGACGTTTATTCAAGAAAATTAATCCCATATAAATATATATATATATATATATATATATATATATATACTCTAAAAGGAAAGTGAATAAGTTGATAAAGTAACTTTAACACACAATTGTTTTTACATTATTTATATTCATATAAAACACACATTAGTATTATTAGATATCTGTATTGTTAAAATTAACAAACTTATTAGGACGTAAATATGTGTTCCCCTAATTATTTCGAGCAGTGTATAATTTTTGGATTAAAAATCTACTAGTAAAATCCACGTTTCTTAAATAACCTAAAAGGATGTAAATATAACACTTAACTTTATTGAAAATCAGTGGTTTTGGGACCCTTCAATTTTCAACTTCGTGGCAAACGTGGATATTATAATAACTTATATTTGAGATGTAATGGTATGAAGATAACCCAACATTATGTTTACCAAGAATACTGGTTTGATGTGAATGTGCTTTAAACGAAAACGTGTCGAAAACATTTGACTTTTCTAAGAATTGATGCGCGTGAATGACATTCTTCAGTCTCAGACTATTATGAATGCCAAATAAAGAATTTAGCAGTTCTTTGGCTTGCGGCAGTAGCGCACTGGTTTATTTTGTTAACCTAGAGTAGTTATTTTAATTTAATTTTTTGTTAACTTGTTAAAAATAATCCAAGAAAAAAGTTGTAAAACTTTGAAAATAACCGTCAAAAAATTAAAACTAGGACCAGCAACGAAGTCTCAATAACAATAATAATAAATTACTCAACAGGTTAAACTAATAAATTAACTATAGAATTTATCAGAACAGATATCGAAGAATGTTATTGCATCCACAAACACCATTTTTACAGATTTACCCCGCTTTGTCGCAAAACTGTTTCGCCTTTTTTTTCTGTTTTTAATTTTCATTGCAGGTGCTCCTTTTTCTGGCTTTGTTTCCTCAGTTAAATAATAAGTTTCTAAATATACAGGGTGTCCCGGGACTAATGGGAAAAAAGTCAGGAGAGTATAATATGAGCCAAAATAATGTTAGTACTTCATATAAACTTTTACTGTGCAGGCCCTCGTTTTCGAGTTATAGGCCTCCAAAGTTTTAATTTTGAATTTGGTTTTTGTTTTTATTTTTTGTACTAGTTATTTGATCTTTATAAAATTTACGGCAAAGCTATAATGTAAGTGTATGTTTATTTTGGTAAGGTAAACAGATTTACAGTAGTGCATTGAAGCCAGGGACGGACTACTCGCAATGGTTAGTGATGCAAAAATTTTGCAGGTATGGCACACCCTGTATGAAATTATCGAAATTCACTTCCCCACACATTAAGCTAACGAAAAGGTACTCTTGTTGGAATTCGATAAAATAAGCCGTTTGGCTAATATTTACAGTTTTATTAATGCACTACGTACAAATCTACCTAACTAACTTATTAATACGATGTTCAGAATTTACTTGCTTTTAATCAAAATTACGAACACAACATTATTAAACCATTAAGAAAACCTCAAAAAACACAAGTTATAAAACATTAGACTAAAACTAATTCCTAAACAACAACAAAAACTAACGTTATTCTAATAAATGTTCAATATGAGCTCCTCCCACTTCCACGCACATTCTAAGTCTACGAAGGTTGTTTCTTTGCACTTGAAAGAGCAATCCCACACTATTTCTAATAACATTGCAGTGTAACACAATTCTGTCTATTAAATCTTGCCTTGTTTGCACAGGTGTTGCGTATACCTTACTTTTGAGATAACCCTAGAGAAAGAAATCCATAGGATTAACGTCTCCTGATCGCGGTGGCCATTGAAAAGGGCCTTCACGACCAATCCATCTATTAGGAAGCCTTGTGTGTAAATGCTGTCGTACATCTAAACTGAAATGAGGAGGGGCCCTATCATGCATGAACCATAAATTCCTACGAGTTTGTAGTAGCACATCATCAAACAGGTTCCATAACTCATTTTGCAAAAACTCCAAATATCTCTGACCGGTCAAAGTACCGTCAATAAAGTATGGCTGTATCAAATGATTGCCAACTATTCCTGCCAAACATTAACCATGAATCTATGCTGGATCCTAGTTTGGATAATGCCATGTGGATTCACATCATCCCATAAATGCATATTATGAGAATTTATGATTCCATCTCTGGTGAAACCGGATTCGTTCGTAAAGAGAACGTTACTAATAAATGTGTTGTCTGCTTGTGGTTGTCGCAGAAACCACTGGCTATACTCAAGTCGTGCAGGATAATCAGCCACTGTCATACGGTGTACTTTTTTCATGTGAAAAGGATATAACAGCTGTTCTTTTAGGACGCGATGAACAACTGATTTCGAGACGTTATGTTCTCTTGATAATTTTCTAAAACTCGATGCTTCGTTATCAACTGCATTTAACAAGTCTTGTTCAACTGCCACAGTACGTATGCTTCGTACTGGACCTTCTCCAGCTTTTTCTGGCGAAAATCTTCCTAAAATTTAAAATTTTGTTTTGTATACATGGAAAATTACATTTACTTATTCATACCTGTTTCTCGTAACCTGAGATCAATACGCCCAAACATTCGTCTGTCTGGCAATGCTCTGTTTGCAAAATGTTCTTCATAAAGCTTTTTGGCCTCCAAACAGTTTCGAGAAGCCAGTCCATACATTAGATGTTTATCTGCGTACTCAATAAAAGCGAATTCTGCTATTGTAACTGTTAAATTAAGGACTGAATTATTGACAAGTACTGACTACGAACTATTCTACACAACGTTTGACAACTAATCCTATGGTAACTTGATAAACGGTAAAAACACAGCTTTTACCATTTTTCCAATTAATAAGTCGCTAATGTTTTTCATCTTCTGCTATCGTTAAATTATTTTTTTGTAGTACTCTAGCTAAATATTGGACATCTATTAAAAGTTAGTTTTACCTCGTTGTGTACTTATAAAAATGGTGAATGCGTAAACTGGTACGTAGTGCATTAATAAAACTGTAAATATTAGCCAAACGGCTTATTTTATCGAATTCCAACAGGAGTACCTTTTCGTTAGCTTAATGTGTGGGGAAGTGAATTTCGATAATTTCATACAGGGTGTGCCGTACTTGCAAAATTTTTGGATCACTAACCATAGCGAGTAGTCCGTCCCTGGCTTCAATGCACTACTGTAAATCTGTTTACCTTACCAAAATACACATACGTTATAGCTTTGCCGTAAATTTTATAAAGATCAAATAACTAGTACAAAAAATACAAATAAAAACCAAATTCAAAATTAAAACTTTGGAGGCCTATAACTCGAAAACGAGGGCCTGCATAGTAAAAGTTTATATGAAGTACTAACATTATTTTAGCTCAGATTATACGCTCCTGACTTTTTTCCCATTAGTCCCGGGACACCCTGTATACATTCTTGCTCTTTCTACTATTTTTATGGATATTTGCCTATTTCAACAGCGGTTTAACCTCAATTAATGTCCGACCATCGTTTTTTCGGGCTTCTATTACCCTTCTTCCTTTAGAGATCTGTCTTTGGTTACTGTCACTACTCTGTTTCACGCCATTCTTTTCTATTTATTCTCAAGACACCCCATTGCTGTGTTCACCTTATTTTACTCATTACTTTATCCACTTTCTCATGGCTATGTGTTTTAATCCATTTGTTCCATTTTTTGTTTGGATAAATATATAAAGATCTATTTCTTATAGTTATTTGGTTGTCTGAAATGTTACAGTATGTGTATTTATTTCTCTTATATAAGTTTCTACGCTGCCCTGGAAGAAGTACTTTTTCTATACTTACTTGGGACAGGATTATAAATACGAAAAATAAGAGTAAAATAGCTGCCGCTGAAATGTTGGAGAAGTAAAGAGATTGGAAGGGTTGGAAACGAGGAGATTAAAAAAGGAATGTACTGAGTTTTATATGCGAACAATAGACAAAACAAGGTAGGTTAAGAAAATAAAGTAATAAAGAGGCCTTTAGAATGGAGAGTGGAATGATAGACCTAGTTGAGAGAAGAAAAGCAGCGTTAGATACAGAAATTTTCGTTTATTTTTTCTCTTACATGATATAAACACATTTGATTATTATTTTCGATTATCCATTTTTCGTAAAGTTAAACAATAGTGATTCTATTGAAAATGGTTTAAAGAATTTTTCGATTCATTCAAATTTATACTTGTAAAATTCAAACCATACAAAATAGCAACAGTATTTGTATATTTTCCGTTATTCGCTGTCTCCTAAGATGTAACTACAATTTCCAGTATTTTGTTGAATCGAATTGTGAATAATGGAATGTTGCCTTAGCCCACACTTCACATTAAATTCTTTGGATGTGGCGCCATGTACTATGTATTTAATAAGAAATTAGTCATTCTTGCCCAAAAAAATATAGATGAGTAACTGCTGTAGGTTGTATACTAATTACAATTATTTTGTCTTTTTTAAATTAGTTGGTTTATAGTTTACCCACCTTTCCCAAAAACAATGAAACTTAAACCACGAAGCCACATAAATATTCAAGCCAACACCGTCTTTCGGTATATCATATATACAAAATTTTACATAAATCCTTCACGGGAAAACAAAGACGACGATTTAAGTCAATTAGTATAGCCGGGACTCGTTCAAAAACATGAAAATAAGGAAAAAAAAGAAAAAAAAGGACTGTTTTATATTCCGTGAAAGTAAATTGCTTAATAAAATCCATCTCACGCATCAACGGGTTTTTTGAATACGAATAAAAATGTAGGAACATGCTCTAACGGCGACTGTCATTGCAACAGTGGCGTAGGCACTAAAGAGATATAGGCGCCGCCAAAATGGCCTCTTGAGCACTATTTATTTATTAGACACTTTGCCAGTACATATTACTATTACAATCAGCAATAAGTCCTTCATCTATCGTACGGTCTGGAAAGCATAACAAATAATGTCGAGAGGGACTCAGTATAACATACATACACTGCCTCTCAAAAGTATTTGACCAGAAAAGACATTTTACAAAAATTTAACTACCTAAATGATATTCATAATTACGAGGATATATTGAAAAATTCTTAGCCTACTATAGAACCAAACAAAATTTCAATGTCAAAATATTTTATTACTCAACATATTCTCCTCTTAATTGGATACATTTATTACAGCGAACCTGCAACCTCTCTAGTCCTTTCAAAAAAAATGTTTCTTCTTGCTCTGCAAACCAGACCTCCACAGCTTTTATTACCTCCTCGTTAGAAAAAATTTACGACCTCTTAAAATTTTTTTCAGTTGAGGAAAGAGATGATAGTCGGACGGAGCCAAATCTGGCGAATAAGGGGGGTGTTCTAGTAATTCAAACCTTAAATCACGAATTTTTTGCATGGCAACATGAGATTTGTGTGCAGGGGCGTTGTCCTGCAAAAACAAAACACCTTTGTATAGCTTTTCTCTTTAATTTTTTCCCGTAGAGTGAGTGGTCAGTAATGTCGAATAGTAATCTCCAGTTATTGTTCTACCCTTATCCAAAAAATCAATCAGGATTACTCCATGGCAATCCCAAAAAACTAAAGCAAGAACTTTTCCAGCAGATTTTTGGACTCGAAACTTCTTAAATCTTGGAGAATCAGAGTGTCGCCATTCCATCGATTGTTGCTTTGTTTCTGGATAGTAGAAATGTACCCAAATCTCATCCATAGTAATAATTCGGTTTAAGAAGTCTACATCGTTTTCAAATCGAGTACAGATCGAACGCTTTTGGTCAACATTCAAACATTTGGGGATCCATTTTGCAGCAATTTTTCTCATGTTCAAATTGACGTGAACTATATGATGAACGCGTTCGTATGAATTATTCAGTGCTTCATATATCCGTTTTAGCCCAATTCTACGGTCTGATAAAATCATATCATGAACTGCGTTGATATTTTCGGGGACTGACACAGAAACTGGCCTTCCCGATCCGTCATCATCTTCAATGGAAAATTTACCTCTTTTGATGCTTGCAGTCCAATTTTTCACGGTCGCATACGAAGGACATTGATCACCAAGGGTATTAAGCATATATTCGTAAATCTGTTTACCTATTAACCCTTTTAAATACAGGTACTTGATGATGGCTCTCATGTCCAAAGTGACGTGAACTATATGATGAACGCGTTCGTAAGAAATATTCAGTGCTTCAGATATCCGTTTTAGCCCAATACGACGGTCTGATAAAATCATGTCATGAACTGCATCGATATTTTCGGTCATCATCTTCAATGGAAAATTTACCTCTTTTGAATCTTGCAGTCCAATTTTTCACGGTCGCATACGAAGGACATTGATCACCAAGGGTATTAAGCATATCTTCAAGTCCGAAAACTAACGGATGATATATTATGATGTTAAAAAGATGTTGTTATAAACTACACCGTGATTCGAAATTTTTCTAATAATATAGTTAGTTTGCTGTATCTTTTGCTGTCTTGTTTCATTTAAAAACACTAATAAGGGCACTTTAGATAATTACAGAGCTCACATCTCTTCATCTGATGATAGAAAAATCAGCCCATGAGGCTATTCTTAAAAATCTAGGGGTTCAGACAATGATAGTATTAAAAATCAGGGAGGCTGATCCTCTCTAACAAAGTACATATCTTCATCGAATCTTCTCAGTGATTAAATGTAGCTTCGAAAAGAACTTTACTACGAAGCTAAGTAAGAAGAAATACTAGAAAATGGAATACACCACCCAAAATCTCGAAATAAATACTATTAAATGATACACATATGATTCAAAAACCACAACAGGAGTATTCGGGGCTGGCACCAAATACTCACTATCTTTAGGCTCCTGTTAAAGCACCTTTCAGACAGAAATACCTGAAACTTTATGAAATAGGCAAGAATAATAGGGTTTCTTTAGTCTGCTCACTCAGGAATCAAAGGAAATACACTTGTGAGGAAAGGAGCACGAACGCCTTTTATTGGCCCGGAACATTTCTGTGGTGTACGAAAATGCTCTCATAAGAATGTTATTCGAAAGGAGGAAACCGAAAAAGAAAAGTACTCTGTACTCTGGTTCGACCACTTAAAAAAATTCCTTGGGAACTTGATACCGCGTGATAGTGTGTAAGTGCATGAATTACTTTATTTCGGCCCACTGTAGCAAAACGTATACGCCTCTTCGCCCATACAAATATAGGCTTTCTGCATCTCAATCGACGATAGGTAACTAGCGCCCTTCTCGTGTATCAGTTTCACTGAACGAATAATTACATTCGGCCCACTGTAGCACATCATATGCGCGCGTTTCTACCAATGCCGAAATTTAGACTTATGCATCCAAATCGATGTGGAAAGTATGTACTTTAATATTTTGTTGCAGTTGCCTACAAGCTATTTTTCACTTACCTACATCTTGTACGTTGATGTACTTTTCTTGCTATTTTCTGTTTGTCATTCTTCTCGTACTCATCCTATACTCAAGTTTTATTTATAATTGAGGTCCACATTTAGGGCTTCTCCGATTTATTCCAACGCGTTACTCAACTAATCCTACATGGATATTTCATTTTGTTACCGTCTTAATTGTTCGGTACAACTTTTTCCGAAGTTTCCTTGGATGGAACCAAGATGACCTAGTGAAGTATTATTATTTGAAGCGATACTGGGCGATAAATAATTAAGACGTATGCGAACATCACTCTTGTTTTGGTTGGAGAGCTAAGAGTCGTGGGTTTATTTTAGGAAAGTTAATCAACCAGAAAGGTAATTAAAGGGCGCCAGAAATTTTAATTCACAGGAAAAATTTCAAAAACTGCGATAAGCGAGAGAAATTATAAAAAGTGAGATATTTTCGGTAATGTGTCTGTGGAGGTTAGGGAAGTACTCACTAAAACGCGGTTTATTTTGTTAACCAGTTTATTAACATGTTTGATCAGCGTCAGTGAACAGAACATAAAAAAAAATACAATATGGGTACATGCATTCGTACCAATAACAGACAGCAACAATGAGATACAAAATCTTACACACGTTCAAAAACTAATATAAATATATATATATATATATATATATATATATATATAAACAATAAAACAATTTATCATTCAACACTACACGGCGAGTCATACGGTAATTGTTCGAGGAATAATTAGTCTCCAAGGAACAACAAATATACAAATCAAAATTATATAAATACACTAACGATAAATGTCGCGGAGTTTGTGAACAAAAAAATTAGTTTATTAATGAAATTATTTTCCATTTATTCAAAAAAGAAAATGTAGGATAATATTATATTACTGAATTACTCGATAAAAAAACACATAGGCTTTGTAGAAGTTACGTCAATATAGGGGATAGGAAAATAATTTAATCTAGATTAGACGTGCACGCTGAATTTCTTAACGGTTATTCTATAAAACAGCATAAAACATAAAAGTTCTTTGAACCAATGTCAATATTAGTCATAAATAAACTCGTTATCATAATAAAATAGTTCTGATACCGTATGGTTCTTTCGCTAAAGAAATGGCGTGACACTAAATTAGTATTTTCATTATCGACTAAGAAAAGGTGCGATTTACTCCAGGTAGGAGAGATACAAAATAATCTTTAACGATACCTGAGTCCAAGAGTCCCCAGCCAATCACCATAATACTATTCAGGTGACGACACTTGCATCAACGCCGGAGGCGTGGTTTCTCGATGCAGTCGATTAAAAATTTAGAACATTACTTGTAATAAGTAATCTTCTCTCACCGCGTGATGGAACAAATCACAGACACTCGGTATTCTTCGGTAACTTAATGTCTGTAGTAGCACAATACACAGATACTCCGGTAATTTTAATTCGCCAACTAAGCACAGGTAATATCGGTACTTTTGTACGATACGATACATTAATAACGATAAATACGACACGTGAATAGAGTTGACACTCTCGGAACTTTACAACTACCTCAGTCAAGTATTCGTCGCAAACTGCCTCTCGTGACCATATTTTTGGGGATAGACAGCCTTTTTTTTAGAAATTCTTTCCGAAAAATAGCGGTAAAATTAGTTCTAAAAAAGCCATATAACAAACCATATAAAAAGAATCGGGCCATAAATGCACCAATTACGCTGTCTACCCAGAATAGAATTTCGTAAAAAGTACCTTTTTGTCCGAGGCGATACTAAAAACTATTGTTTGCACATCGCACATTTCATTTAGAGGCACTATTAAAAACTATTGTATATTCAGCTATTACTTACTTGAATTGAAAATCAAGATTGAGGCGTAACAAACCTTTTCGGCGTCCAGAGATATATTGTTCCTAAATTTTGTTTATTTTTATTGGTCATATGAAACGATATCCTACACAGTTCGAAGAAAATATTGTTACGCCTGGACCGTACTGGGATAGAAATTATTCGATTTCGTAGGGCGAAATATAGGAAAAATAAAAACGTTACAATTTCAAATGCTTGGATTTTGCCTTTCGTCAGGTTATTAAGAACCCAATTTGACATTCAAGTACAGAACTGGTTTTAACATTGTTTTATATTGAATTATCACTTTTCCGCTAATCCTAGTTACGATGTGATAAAAGTATTGGTGTACCCCAAAAAAAGTTGTAATTTTTTATTTAGTTTTTGAGATTTTAATACGTTTTTGGATATTATTCAGGGCATATCACAAATGAACCCTATTGATTTTCAGCTCATCAGAGCCAGTACAACGGGTGCTATGGTACCGGAAGTACCACATTTTGGTCATTTTTGAAGAAATTTTGGTTTCTTAGCACGATACAACTTTCGAAGTGTATAAAAGTAACCAATTTTATGATTGGATATTGTTCAGGGCGTCTCACAAATGAACCCCATTTATTTTCAGCTCACCAAAGCCAGTACAACGGATCCGATAAATTCAGATATACTGCATTTTTGATTATTTTCCTGTATACAAGTGACCAATTTTATGAAATTTACTGTTTCGACACTTACTCTGTGGAATCTACTCATATTATTTTTGTTTCTTATCACAAATATATAGTACTCGTTCTGTGTTAGGTGTCAATGAATGTTTGGTGGCAAAACATCTACTTGACTAGAAGTACTACATTTTTGTGATAAGAAACAAGAATTGGATTTCCTTGAAGAGTTACAAATTAGAAGAAGAGACTCACAATATGAAGTCGTCAATGAACAGATAAATCTAGGGAGTTCTCCACTTTTAATCTGTCTTCTTAAGAAATAATTGTAAAGATCAGCAGATATATTTTTCTTGGTTTTCTATATCATTGCACAGTTATACTGATCTTAAATGGGCAAAAGAGATATATGATATCCCCGTAGGTAGGTCAATTCCATTCAGGTATCCGTCAAAAAATACGGGCCATTAACACTTCATCAGCGTTGGCGATCAACAGTACGGAATAAATGTTTGTATGCTGTATCGTAATAATGTAAATTATGAAATTTACTGTTTCGACCCTTACTCTGTGGAATCTACTAATGTTTCTTTTTTAATTGAATCTAATTCTGTTACTAGATAATTCCACAATATATTGAAAAAATGTTAAAAATTCTAAGAAATTGACAATTGTTATATTGATCATCATCAATTTCTTACGATTTTTTACATTTTTTCAATATGTTGTGGAATTGTCTAGAAACAATTAGTTTCATTTAAAAAAGTAACACTTAATACTGGTCGAAAAAAAAACATCCTCATACTTTTTCAGACTTACGAAAAACTCAAAAATATAGAAAAGAGGATATTTTAACAATTCTATTTGCAAATAAAATGTCCCAATGGTGAGAAATTCACAAACGATAGAAATCAGACAGGTGTATTTTTATTGAAGTTCAAAATAAGGCATGGATTTCCGGTATAAATGAATATAAACCATAATTTAGTGGTCTGAATGATATAAAACAAGTTGATACACCTAACATCGAAACGATAAGTGGGCATAGTTTACATTCCGAGTTAGAAATGAGTCAGCTCTTTTGAATGTACCTGAGAGCATACATATATTGTGGGAAGATGAGCTTTGAAATATCGGTTATTGATATCTTTCTAAGCCACTAATTTAATTATTATTTAATATAAGATTTTTGGGGTTTTGTTATATAAATAATAGGAAAACTGATAATAAAGCAAAAGGTTTTTAAAATATTTTCCAACCTTTACTTTGTATGAGGTAGGTAAAGTATGCATTGTTTAGTAGTTTATTTACTGGATTTATGCCTCATATTTAGAAAGAATGGTATCAGGATTATTTATTGTTAATTGTTTTGTATAAATTACTTG
Organism: Galeruca laticollis; assembly: GCA_963921935.1. Classification (NCBI taxonomy): domain Eukaryota; kingdom Metazoa; phylum Arthropoda; class Insecta; order Coleoptera; family Chrysomelidae; genus Galeruca; species Galeruca laticollis. Next base: position 14,629,614 of record OY998177.1, on the reverse strand, counting down.
CACTAGCGGTCAGTTGAGAATGATAAAGTGTCCTCTACACGTCGACATATGCGTCAGAGGACGTCGGCAGGCGCATCAGCAGATAGATCATCACGATCCATCCACACGTCCGTCCGTGGTAAGTCTGTGTCAATTCTCGATAGATGCAATTCGCACGAAACACTTTACAAAATGCATATTGAGATTGTAGCTGCCGCTGCTATTTATTTAATTCAAAAGTTTCCTTATTGGTCTTATTAGCCATTTCAACGAACAAGAAAAAATTGCATGATGAACGCGTACACTCTCATTCGCAGCTGCACCAACACTGATGCGTCGGCTGTCGGCTGCGGCTGATGTGTGAACGGACGCCGTAAGTTCGTGCAAAAACCCTTTGTTGTGTACCAAAAAACCAACAGCTAACGGATTTGTGGCAGATGCGTCTGTTAAATACCTCCCACAGACGATCAAATACCTCCGTCTACACGTCGACAGATGCGTCAGCAGATGTGTAGAGGAACCTTTGTATGAAAATGCTTAGATAGAAGTATCGTTTCCAATAAAAATAGAAGATGGTTTAAGGAAACTTGAGGCGTTTTTAGAAGACAAATTTAATTTTTCATGTGTGGTAATTTATTTTTTTACATAGGCTGCTACAAATCCTGTATGTTCCAAAGTGAAAATATTTTTTAAAAAGTGCTAAATATTTCGTACGTGGACAAGCATATACTTATCTGCGAATTAATTAACAACTCACCTTCTATAATTTGAGGTTAACTATTAGTCCCAATTTGGAGGAGTCAATTCGACCGAATTTTTAAGATGCGACTATCGGATGATATAGCTCTTTTTAATTCCTTAAAAGGAAGAAAACAGAAGGAGCAATTTGACACACTATAATTATGCAGGGCTGTAGTAGGTATGTTACTTTTATGCCAACCCTATCTACGATGCGAGAAAAATCTTGGTTTACCCCAAAAAAGTTGGAGTTTTTTATATTTTTTTGAGTTATTTTTACGTTTTTCAGTGAAAAAACCACGCAAAACCGGATTTTAGAAAAAAAAGCCTGCATGTATGTCGTCGTTGTCGTCGGCCACTTTTTGTAACATATCTTGTTAGCTCAATACAGCCTCCCTAGTACATAAAGTCAATTATGATTGTGTATTCTTCAGGGCATCTCACAAATGAACCCTATTGATTTTCAGCTTACCAGAGCCTAGTACTACAGATCCTATAAATCCAGATAAACTACATTTTTGGTAATTTTTGGAGAAATTTTGTTTTTTTAGCACGATACAGCCTCCGGGGAGTATACGAGTCACCAATTTTTTGATTGGGTATTGTTCAGGGCATCTCAAAGATGAGCCCTATTGGTTATCAGCTCAGCAGAATCAATACAATCGGTCCTATAAATCCAGATAAACTACATGTTTGATCATTTTTGGAGAAATTCTGTTTACACGATACAGACTCCGAAGTGTGTACAAGTGACCTATTTCATGATTTGAAATTGTTTAGGGCGTCTTTCGATTTCAGCCCACCAGAGCCAGTATAACGGGCTATAAATCCAGAAATACCACATTTTTGGAGAAATTTCGGTATGTTAGCACGATACAACGTCCGGAGTCCGAAAATAGTTATTTGTAAAACAAGTGTCACAATGACTCGTTTTGTAGTACGAGTCAAGTTTGCGCAACGAACCGCGAAGCGGTCAGTTGCGCAAATCACGAGTACTACAGAAAGTCTTTGTGACACAAGGTTTACACAATATTTTTTATAATTCGCATTTATTTAATTTCTTAACTAAAATAGACTCACCTAATCCCTGTTTTTAAACTAGTAGGAGAGGTTTGAATTTAATTCTGTAGAGTCCTGATTGGTCAGATCACATATGGTTTTATTCAGCACTTTTGACTTTTGAAATATTATGATGGAATAATTGTGTAAATTGTACATAAACTTTCATTTAAGCAAATAGAGGATGATTATTTGTTTAAAAAAGAGCTTCTCCGTATATGCTTGCAATCTATTTATATTTCATCATGAACAGAATTATTTCTATAATACACCTTCACATAGATATCTGGTAATTTATCCCAAAAATCGAACGTTATGTATACCTATATATTGATCCTATACAATATACTAATAAACAATTGACAAATCATTGAAGAATAAACGTTAGCGTACTTTATTTATTAATATTTTTAATATATAATTTATTCAAATTTACCTCTAAGACCATTTAATATAATAATTTGCTAGCTAGAACAACGCATTAATTTGTTTCAAGGTTAAAGTCAAATGTCAAATAAAAATATATACTACATAAAATAACCAATTGTGTAACACTGAAAATTACTAAAAAAGTGTTCAAAGACAATGTTATAATGAAAACTCTTTTATACGCGAATTATAAAAAGTTGGGTTTAATCTCTAAAATCGTTTATTTTTTGTTAGTACTTATTTTTAATTTCAGTAATATTTTGCTCATGGGTACACTTATTTTGAAAAAAATGGTGAGAACTCAAAAAAAAAGTTGAAGTATAAAGATATCGGAAACAAAACTTTATAAAATTAAAAACAGTTATTTTTGGGTCAAAGTCCAGTCCGGTTGAATATTATTTACAGAATAAAAAAGGAATTACTTTTTTGTATAATGCATATCTATTGTGTTACAGAGGCTACATAATTAACCAACCAACCAATTAAAAATTAAAAATAAACAGAATTAGCTATTAGAGCATGGCTTAGGAGAGCATAGGATAGAAAACGGACGGGAGGGGTTAAGACAAATACAATAAATAAAGGAATATAAGATTTGTTTTATAAGGCATTATTTTTAATTAATTTCTTGAAAATTCATTAATTTCTTGAAAATCGTGTGATTTAACCCATAAAACATCCAAAGTACATCTGAATATGCTTTAAAATTGAGGTTCTGGGAATGGTCTAGGAACAATTTGAAACATTCGTCAAATGTTCCAATACTCTGTCCAGGTAATGTTCAAAATGCTCACAAACTTCATTCCGAGAACATTCTTGGAACAATCTGCGACTAAAAACAACTGTCCCGGGAACTAAGATTATATTCTTATATGAGAATCTTTGGCGAATTCTGTAAAGACCATAAAACTCATTTCTGACAATATTAAAAAATCATCAGTTTCACGTTGGAAATGCAAAATATTATTGAACCAATGACACTATCGCAGTGAATTTCAAGTAAGCAAACAATAATTGTGTTCTAGTTGTAAAGAACATATTATACGCATAGTAAAACTTAAAATATATAATGACTGTATTTTTATCAGGCACTAGTTATCTTTCAAACAGATCTAAATGGAAAAAGGGTTAACTATATTAGTTATACAGGGAAAACCAAAAAACAGTTCTTAGTTTTTGAACAATAAATTTCTAAATAACAAAAAAAACGAAAAAGAAGTAAAGGAGAAAGTTCTGTTTCATTTTATTTATTTTTACCATGGAGAATATATATGCCATGAAAAAACGAACTGTTTATGCAAATATATTTTGAACATGCTTTATTTTTCATTCCTTTTTCTAGCAGAGGGAATGGACGACGAGAGTTTTTTTTTAGATGACGCAACACTAAATGCCCTTATCCCAAAAGTTGGCCAATAATTCCCTTAATATGTATTTTGCACATATGTTATTTATATAAACTTTTTTAGGAGTACATCAACTCCCGAAGTTTTTTTCCATGACACCCTGTATAATTTACAACGGAACTGTATGTTGACATTTTTTATTCTTTTAAATGCAAGTTTTGAGCAATAACATGTGATGTAGTGTTTTGGTAGGCTAAAATTTAATCTATGCTGATGACATGGCGATGGCCGCCCAGGGTTCGAGGTTCGAAAAGGTGGAGCAGAAGCTGACACGAGCTCTGGACGAACTCTCTACCTACTATGATGCAAATCACTTGAAACCAAATCATTTCAAAACACAAGTATGTTCTTTTCACCTCAACGATAAAAAAGCGAGAAGGAAGCTAGACATAACATGGAGAAACGACCGTCTTCAACACTGTCATGCACCAAAATACTTAGGTGTAACGTTGGATAGCAGCCTAACTTTTAAACAACACTGTCTTAACACTAAGAGGAAAGTCAGTGCTCAAAATAATATAATCGGGAAATTGACGAACAAATCCTGGGGTGCAAATCCTCAAACACTAAGAACTTCTGCCTTGGCGCTATGTTTCTCTGCAGCGGAGTACGTCGCACCAGTATGGAACGCATCCCCGCTTGCAAAGCAGGTAGACGTAGCAATAAACGAAAAACTAGGATCGTTTCTGGGTGCCTGAAACCGACTAAAACAGAGAAAATATACCCACTAATCGGCATTGCTCCACTACATATCCGTAGGGAAGTTGCGGCAGATCAAGAGAGAAATAAGCAGGAGATAGGCCCACCCCACCCGTTATATGGAAAACAACCAGTGGAGCGACGACTCAAGTCTAGGCAAAACTTCATGAAAAGAACACGGGCTTTGGAAAGAACGCCAGAATCAAACCGAATCACTAAGTGGAGGAGTCAACTAAACAAACAAGTTTCCCTAGCCAAAGAGGAGTTACCTGCAGGTAGAGACCAATCCTATGCGGTATGGAGAACTCTAAATCGTATCAGAGTGGGAGTACCACGATGCAAGACCAATATGCAGAAATGGGGTCTACTGCCGGAGGGGGCAAGTATCCTGTGTGATTGTGGTGCCATCCAGGACTCAAACCATCTTCTAATTTGCCCTCATCTAGACCAACCTTGCCCAATAGACGACATTAATCTAGCGAACGACCAGGCCATATCAGCCGCAAATTATTGCAAATTTTTAGTTTGACCGACACGGAAAGTAAGTAAGTTGGATGATGTTTTGTTTTAATATATTTTCTTTTTATCAAACCAAACAAACATATAGCAGTCACAGAGAGTGTCGTCAACTGTTTGAAAACTTTACCCCAGAAATACTTCAAAGCCCACTAATTTCAAACCAAAAATCACCAACTGCAATCCAAGTATTTACATGGAATGAAACAAAGTAAAATATTTATTTAACGACATTAAATAATACAATCGTTTTATAATTAAATTAATATATTATAATTAAATAAATAAATACCCTTTTACTTAAAATAAACGCAAATAAAATTTGATTCCTAAAAAATACCCCCAAAAACTTCCTATCTAGTTTTTGCCCCCTAAATTTAGGGAGAAACCCCGAAATTTGTATCCCTGGTCACAAATATAGTATTTTTTCTCTTAAGCACTGTTATTTTCAGATCATCTCTAGTCTGGTGTCAAACAACCAAATGGAAAGAAACACATTTTACACGTCGATACTTTTATATGGAGGTGTCACAATTACACTGTATATTTGTGTTTTCAAGTAAGTGTAATGGCGTCATATACTTAGAAAATAACTGATAGCTTTTATTTAAAAATGTTGTAATAGATTGACGAAAGAATAAAAGAAAAAAAGATTACGGTAATTTTCTGTTGGCGACATTCAATGGAACACGTTTCTCATAACGCATACCTTTGAACTAAGTAGCAATACAGTCAACTCAATGTCACGGTTCAAATAACATTTCAGTTATGCCACATAATTTTTAACTGTTTGTATATAATTGAATAAAAAACAAATGAAGAAACATTTGCAACATAATTATTTAAAATAAACTTTAGATTTTATCAGATCCTCAATGGCATAGAAATAACAATACTTCTATAAAATCCGATCCTAGATTATCAATTTGGATTTCGTTCAGCAATGACATAATGTAGTCACCAAATTAAAAGAAGGCTTGGAATTGAAATAAATGTGTACATCAGTACCCCCAAAAACTCACTTACCCAACAAATTATACTTCCTACACGAAGCATGCTTGTTAAATAAATACTTCCAAATCAAATAAGAAACCGTATCCAACTACTGTTAATTGAAATGCGGCATAAGGTATTGTACCCGAACCTTAATTTTCACTAGACGTATGGCATTCATCAAACTGCAACATCAATTCAACAAACCAAAATATTGCTTATAAAAGGGAAAATTAACCTCAACAACTGCACAAAACGAAGAATCACCCGAGTAATACCAATAGAAACACAAGTAATAGTTGAACCAGCATCGAGTTGCAGGGCTGGAGCAAACCATCTAACATTAAAATACTATTGAACACACTATTTACTACCACTACACCAACACTAAAACTTACACTGACCGATGCGCGTTTCGATAATCAACCGAAGGTAAGCTGGGTCTCTGAAAACAATAACTTGGTTATCGAAACGCGCGGCAGACAGTGTAACTGTAAGTGTTGGTGTAGTGATAGTAAATAATGTGTTCAGTATGAATATCACCAATTTCAGATATTCCAATTTAATTGATTTACTATAGACTAGGGCATTTAGCAAAAATAGAGGAAATTTGGGAGCACAACAGATATCGAGATGCGGTTTTCTGCATTGTATTGGGGAAGGTCCCAGAAGAAACTGACGAAAATGTGGATTAACAGTTTTTTGAAAAACGCTTTCTGGGCCGGAAAATGCATTTTCCAATTGCATCATTATTTGTACCGTTATGGGAACGATTGTAAACGCGGAAAAATCGCTCGGAAATCGTTACTCGGGGGTTTTCGGGGCTGCCGAACTCGATTCTGGCATTAGAATTACCCGGGGGTGCACGGGGGCGGCCCTGTGGGGGTATCCGGTGGGTCATTCTGGGGGGAAATCGCGTAGTCCATGTAAATGGCTCCAAACTCGTTACTCGGGGGTTTTCGGAGATGCTGAATTCAATGCTGGCATTGCAATATCTGGGTCGCTCAGGGGCGGCGCTGTGGGGGTGCGCCGGGCCGAATTGGGCCAGGAATGGCAGCGTGCATGAGAATCGCTCCAAGCTTGTGACTCGGGGTTTTCGGGGATGCTGAATTCAACTGTGGCATTGTAATTACCCGGGGGTGCACGGGGGCGGGTCTGTGGGGGTATCTGGTGGGTCATTCTGGGGGGAAATCGCGTAGTCCATGTAAATGGCTCCAAACTCGTTACTCGGGGGTTTTCGGAGATGCTGAATTCAATGCTGGCATTGTAATATCCAGGTCACTCAGGGGCGGCTAGAAAATGATTAGGCAGCTAGTGAAAAATCACAAATTATGAACATAATTCTTTATTCAAATAACAAATAGAAGTTTTTATTAATCTTGAATTATTCATTATAAACTGAAATTTTCAACTTAAGAACTAAACATCTTGTTCAAACTCCTCATCTTCTTCTTCCCGTTGCTCTCCTTCTTCCCCTTCTCCATTTTCTTCCTCTTCTTTATCTTCTTCGTCGTCACTATTATCGGCCCCATCGGGAGCGCCTTTTTGGTTTGAGCAATTGTCATCGCAATTCTTGCATGCCAGTGAGCACACCAACCCACTTCGGCGGCAACCGCACCTCATGCCACAGTCAGTTTGGCAAGAACACGAAATTTTGTTCAAAATTTCCTCGGGGCCGGCTTCCTGGGTCATGGTGACAGGACTGAGCTCTCCATCCACCAATTCCCACCCCCATTGTAACGGATCTAAGGTCTCGTCGTGACCTGGTGAACCATACCAAGCCTGTACTTGGAAATAGGGCCCAGAAGGCGTTTTTCAAAAAACTGCTAACCCACATTTTCGTCAGTTTCTTCTTGGACCTTCCCCAACACAATGCAGAAAACCGCATCTCGATATCTGTTGTGCTCCCAAATTTCCTCTATTCGGGTGATTTAGTGCTAAATGCCCTAGACTACTAGACATTCCTAATCAAACCCTTCATGCAGAACCTCATAGATGATGTGATTGCCCACCGTTCCAGGAAATATATGAATCGCAGAGACTTCAGAGACGTATTCTCAACTTTTCACTTATTGATAGATGATTAAAAAAAGCAGAATTCTAGCTGGTGAATTCCAGAGAGTCGTCGGTGGTGTTACAATACATTATTTTTTATTCACTCCTGGTTTTCAAAGGAATTTGATATTCCAAAAATAAATCCAAAACTTTCATTACTGTGAAAAATTGTTCAATTTTTGTTACTTTTCCGTCCAACCTATCTAATATGCGAGAAAAGTATTGGTTTACCCACAAAAAAGTTGAAATTTCGAAAAAAAAATTCGAAATTGACTGTCTCGACCCTTACTTCGTGGAATATGCGCATATTAGTGTTTTTAAATGAAACTCAAGGTCTCTAGTTAATTCCACAATATAATACAAGTTATTGAAAATTCTAAAAAATTGACAATTGTTTCGATAAATCAATATCATCGTCAGAATGACAGAAGTTACATTTCATTTTATGCCTACCTGATGTTTAGTAGTTATATTTTTGGCTAGACCAAGAAGTTACCTAACTTGTGATTGGCTTAATATATGTTTATAGAAAAAGAAGAAGATGTGATATTACAAATATTGAAGCTTAGATATTATTAGCCCTATGGTGATATCCTGGATATCATTTTTCCAATTAAGATCAGTATAACTGTGCAATGATATAGAAAACCAGGAAAACTATATCTGCTGATCTTTACAATTATCACTTAAGAAGACAGTTTATTAGTGGAGAATTCCCTAGATTTAACTGTTCATTGACAACTTCATATTGTGGGTTTCTTAAATGTCTTCTAATTTCCAGTTCTTCAAGGAAATCCAGTTCTTTTTTCTTTTCACAAATATGCAGTACTTCTAGTTCTGTGTTAGGTGTCAATGAATGATTGGTGTCAAGTAGATGTTTTGCGTAGTGGGATTTATCTGGTTGTTTTAATCTGTATGCTCGTAAGTGCTCACTGTATCGTATTTCAAAATTCCTAAGGGTCTGACCCAAATAGACAGCATTACATTCTGGACATTCAGCAACGAATACAACAATTTCTTTTAAAACAGAAAGTAACGTTAGTACAAAATTGTTAAATGTAAAAACAAAAATACCACTATTAAAGAAGTCAGGTATATATAAACTCAAATGTCCAGAATGTAATGCTGTCTATTTGGGTCAGACCCTTTGGAATTTTGAAATACGATACAGTGAGCACTTACGAGCATACAGATTAAAACAACCAGATAAATCCCACTACGCAAAACATCTACTTGACACCAATCATTCATTGACACCTAACACAGAACTAGAAGTGCTGCATATTTGTGAAAAGAAAAAAGAACTGGATTTCCTTGAAGAACTGGAAATTAGAAGACATTTAAGAAACCCACAATATGAAGTTGTCAATGAACAGTTAAATCTAGGGAATTCTCCACTAATAAACTGCCTTCTTAAGTGATAATTGTAAAGATTAGCAGATATACTTTTCCTGGTTTTCTATACCATTGCACAGTTATACTGATCTTAATTGGAAAAATGATATCCAGGATATCACCATAGGGCTAATAATATCTAAGCTTCAATATTTGTAATATCACATCTTCTTCTTTTTTCTATAAACATATATTAAGCCAATCACAAGTTAGGTTACTTCTTGGTCTAGCCAAAAATAACTACTAAACATCAGGTAGGCATAAAATGAAATGTAACTTCTGTCATTCTGACGATGATATTGATTTATCGAAACAATAGTAAATTTTTTAGAATTTTCAATAACTTGTATTATATTGTGGAATTAACTAGAGACCTTGAGTTTCATTTAAAAACACTAAAAAAATTCGAGTTATTTTTACGTTTTTCATCAAGAATAACACGAAAAAATGGTTTTTAGAAAAAAAATCCTGTGTGTACGTCGTCGTCGTTGTCGTCGGCCACTTTTCGTTACAAGTCTTGTTAGCACGATACAGCCTCCACAGTGCTACAAATCACAAATTTTATTATTAAATATTGTTCAGGACATCTCACATTGATTTTCAGCTCACCAGAGCTAGTACAACGGGTGCTATAGTACTTTAAGTACGACATGTTTGTAATTTTTAGAGAAATTTCAGTTTGTTAGCACGATACAGCCTCCGGAGAGCAACAAGTTACCAATTTTATAATTTAATATTATTCGGAATATCTCACAGATGAACACTATTGATTTTCAGCTCACCAGAGCCAGTACAACAGGTGCTATAGTACTTTAAGTACGACATTTTTGTCATTTTAGGAGAAATTTCAGTTTGTTACACGATACGGCCTCCGGAGTATATACAAGTGACCAATTTTATGATTGGATATTATTCAAGGCATCTCAAAGATAAACCCTATTGATATTCAGCTCACTAAAACCAGTAAAACGGGTGCTATGGTACTTGCAGTACCAAATTTTTGTCATTTTTGGAGAATTTTCAGTTTGTTAGCACGTATACAGCCTCCAAAGTGTACACAAGTGACACATTTTATGATTGAATATTGTTCAAGGTGTCTTACAGACTTACTTACTTACTCTATTGATTTTCAGTTGACTAGAGGGAGTACAGCGTGTCCCATAAATCCAGATATACTACATTTTTGGTTATTTTTGGAAGAAATTTCGGTTTGTTAGCACGATACATCCCCCGAAGTGTAGAGAAGTGACAATTTTATGATAGAATATTGTTCACGGCATCTCTCAGATGCGGAAAAGTTAGTTTTAATCTTTAAAACAGTTTATTTTTGTTGCTTTAAACCGGATATACTAGAAAATTTTAAATTAATTTATTGCTCTTATATCGAAATCCTTATTATGAGTAATTAAATTGGAATAATTATACAAGTTTCTACGTTTGCAATGATCTCGATCGGAGCCTTGTCATAAATGAAAGATATTTCGTTTATTTTTCACGAAAACATCGGCGCTTTTCTCTTACCTTCGACGCGACTGATGCATGTATATAAGTGTGTAGGTCAAATTTGTAATAAAAAGTTTTTAAACGATTGCTTTCACTGATTGTTTTTTAATTACATTTTTTCTTATTTTAATAGTCGACGCGGTTTGTTTTGTGGTCGCTAATAATAATTTAGCAAAGAAATTTTTATTCATTTAAAATAAGAGATATAAGAAATCGTGTCAAGGCCATATCCAAAATAATAAAAGTCGGAATAATTTGAAAAAAAGTTTGTATTCTCTGGATTTCTTTATTTAGTTAGTAAAATGCAAATGTGGTTTTTGGAGATTATATTTTTTGATATATTATTTATTTGCTATATTTAGTCCAGTGTAAACACACAAAAAATTGTCCGGAAGAAATTACGAAAGTTGAATAGAGGAATACTTCTGTTATTAGTGTCATGATACAGATCTTGCAAAATGGGTAATAAAAACACAGGCAACCCTCTATAAAACAACAACAACTACTTTTTCGAAGCATTCATTTTCGAAAATAACACAGAGAAACCACGAAACTACAAGAACCCAAATCAAAATGATAAATGCTTTTAACCCGGCATCACCCAGGTGAATAGTAATTTCACAATAATACAGGGTGTGAGGGACCCCATACTAAAAAATGTATATATAAAAAAATTTAAATTGATAATTACATAAATTTCGATAAACTACTGCTCTCTAAGTGCATTTGATTATATAAAAGAATAACCAGTTGATGTACCCAGCACATGACTTCGCCTATGTGAGGAGACTATTAGTTTTCGCCCAATTTTTTTTTCCAATACTTGAAAACATTTCAGAATAGTTATTTGTGTAAACTAGGCCGAGGCAATGAAATTAGCCAATGCAGTAAATCGGATTCTCTGCCTTGTGAAACATATAATTTTTTCAGTGTGTTTTGAAAAATCAAATTAAAATGAAAACTTTTTTATGACGGATATAACTCATAATTTTTAATATTTTTTCTAATCGTATGTTATAGGTAATAACTAAATCGTATTTTTTAATTGAAGACACGAGTGGATGAAGGTTTTTACGTTACCAAAACTAAAATGTTGAATTATTAAAGGTCAAAGTTTTTATTATGTATTTTTTTTGTGTGAAACAAGTTGCAAACTAATGTGTTTACATAGTAATGGTATGTAGGAGAATTTTAGTAAACGTAAGTAATTATAAAAAAATTAGAACTACGCCTTAATTTCTCCGGTAGGTACACTGTGTCATGCCTGAAAAGTTATTTTGTTGATATTTAGCTGATCTTTTTTAGATTTTGCTGTTTGCTTTTCTTTGCATTAAAGAGACAAAATCAAAATGGAACAACGTATAATAATTGGTTGTGACAGTGGTGTAGTCATGTTTTTCTCCAATGTTAATTATTTTTATTTGTTTCTCTCAATTAACGTTTTTATTTTTACTGATTCCACAAAGTAAAGGTTCAAACAGTAAATTTTTGTTTTCAAGACGATAAATCATGTTCCCCCTTTCCCTCTCTCATTCAGATAATTTTTCATCTCGCCTAACAGTTGACCAATATAAATGAAAACTTTATTTCAAAATTGTTGTCAAGCTATAAATATATTAGACAAATATGATTATTTTGCTATAATTTACTCAACACACATGCTCGAATGGTTTCATTTTTTCATAGAACCATCTGGATCACAATATATCTTAGTATACTTTGTTTCTCTCGCATGATGTTGACGTCACACGTGAGAAATGTGTATACCTCATTCTTACAGTTTTTTATTTCCTAATCGCAAATCTCTCTGGGGCGCCATTTTAAGTGCAATATCCTGGCAATGTGCTCAGCTGGCGCCTACTTACATCCAAGAGTTGTTAAAATAAATGGCGAAATTCTTAATAAATGAAATCAACATTGCACTCATGGGACTATTAGTGCACATATAGATTTATTTTTAGGAGCCGAAACATTAGACAAATTAAGTCAAAGAGATTTAGTCATATATTTAGATAATTGTACTCACCATACATTTTAATAAAACAGATTTTAACTCATACGGCCGAGAGAAAAAATTATTACCTCGTTAATTTTTTTATTTTAAATAGAATTTTTTTTATGTAAAAAACGAAGTTGTTGTATTCACTCTTTTCTTATCTCTTGAATATCTTATTTCGAGATAAGGATATAAAATAAAACACAAAACATTTCTTCCTCTCTTCGCAGTTTCTATGCTCGATACCGAATTACATCCTAACCAACTATTGGGAATTCAAAATTAGATACCAGCACCAGAGTGGCGAAAGTGCAAACTTGACATATGTACATTGTTATTTGATTACACTTGAAGTTGTGGGTATTTCGAGTTTTATTACTAAATATTAGCTACTAAATCCCTAAAAACCATGATAGAATGAATAGTGATCAGCAAAAATTTTAATTTGTTCAAACTTATATGACCATTTTTTCAATATGAATGTACATTTTCAGTAAGAATCTGTCCAATACCATTTCGCCAGTCCTGCCCTCTTATCGGCACCTCCCAAAATGGCGTCTCGATACTTTTCTACATCAATGGCGGCATGACCGAATGTCAATCCCACGGACAACACACGCGTGTGCTATTCTGTAAACATTGGTTTAAAGTAGTGTAATGTTTTTCTAATTTATTTAAGCAGTAAACGGGTGGGATAAATTTTAAACACACTGTAGGTTCACCTACTTAATTTATTTATTAACTACACTACTCACTAACACTTAATTTATATATACTTAACTAATCACTTATTATATAAACACTTTATATTCACTTATTTACTTGTTTATCTCACGATGCCAAATTATCAACTCAACTAACTCTTCCTGATCAGTCCCCTTATATATTAAAGCCATTTTTACTAGTAAATTCCGGACAATTGATTCTGGCCTTTTCTAGATAACTCTGGTCACAAAAACAATGTGTACATAAGATAGTCGTAGAGTCGTAGTTTTTATAACTGCGTATCCGCCATAATTTTAACTTTTATACCTGGCTTAGACAGAGTCGGTTTTAGGGACTATACCAGGTTGCTGTTTCGTAACATTACCCCCTCCTTAAATGGAAGTTCCTCCTGGAACTTTTGTGTAGCCGAGACTGCATGTTTGAATCGGCAACTGGCCCAATTTCTACACTTTCCGATCTTATGGAAATAGCAGGGCACCGTCTTCATCGGATACTGATAACGGGGGTTGTAGCTGCAAATTAATATCTGGACACCGGTATCTCTAAAGATAATCTCCACCATGTTCCTGATAACTCGCCTATCTTAGGCATAGCCAGTTTCTTCACGTTGGACTCCAACACATGGTCTCAGAGGTTTCGAAGTGCTTCCCACACATCGCGGTAGGTAGATCGATCTTGGAATTCATTTTTAGTTACCACGTAGAAGACGTACCGCGAATTATGTTTCAGTTTCAGTGTCTTGCCAGGGGCTGGAATCTGGTCTTCAAGTTTTTCTAATTGCCCGAACTTCTTTCGAAAGACGGTTGCCAACCCTCGTGCGTTCTTGATATGAGCGGGGATGTTGTATGCCAGTGAATAATCTTCCGGGAGAGTGAACAAATCTTGTTGTTGTTCCGAAGTGACTCCATATCTAGCTTTACCGGTACCTCCATACGCGTCCATAAATTCATCGAAGGTGGTGCCAGACACATCTCGAATAAGGTTTACTCCTTCCTCTATGTCATGGTCTCCTTCGAACGGCGCTAGTCGGTTTTGGTGAACTACTTTTGGTTTTCCGTTGGGGATCTTGCTTATGCGATATATAACATCATTGATCCTTTTCTTGATTAAGTATGGACCTTCCCAGGATTTTTGTAATTTTGGAGAAAATCCTTTTCTCCTCGCCGGGTTGTGTAGCCATACTTTGTCCCCTTCTTTAAAACCGCCTACTGTGGCCTGCGTGTCGTACCGACTTTTCATTCTGTCGCTGGCAACTTAAGATTTGTTCGAACTAATTCATGAATATCATCCAGCCTTCTTCTCAATTGGATTGCGTAGTCTTCGCCTGTTAGATCTTCTTCAGGCCGGCAGCCAAATTCCAGGTCACAAGGAAGCCTCATTTCACGTCCAAACAGGATTTTCGCCGGTGTTTCACCCGTGGACTCATTGACAGCAGATCGATAAGCCAATGCGAATAGGGAAAGATACTGGTCCCAATCTCTCTGATGGCTGGATACTACTTTGGACAGGTATTTTCCAATAGTCCTGTTCATTCTCTCGACCATTCCATCTGACTGTGGATGTAAAGCTGTTGTCCTAGTCTTCTTCATTCCCAGCTTGTCGCAAATCTCCTGGAATACATGGCTTTCAAAATTTCTTCCCTGGTCACTGTGGACTTCCAAGAGTACTCCATATCGGCTGATAAATTCCTTTACCAATACATCCACGACAGTTGTGGCCTCTTGGTTCGGGATAGCGTAAATTTCCACCCACTTTATGAAATAATCCATTACAACCAGTATGTACTTGCTACCATTTTCTGTCGTCGGAAATGGTCCAGCGATATCTAAAGCAATCCTTTCGAAAGGGCTTCCAACATTGTACTGTTTCATGGGTGCCTTTCTCTTGCGATGTGGTCCATTACTCGTAGGACAAGTCGTACATTTCTTACACCAGTCCTTCCCATCGTCGGAGCTGTTCATCCAATAAAACCTTTCACGGACTCGCTGAAGGGTTTTCTTCACTCCCAGATGACCTCCCGATGGACTGTCGTGTAACTTCTTCAGTACTTCAGCTACTCTCACTCTCGGGATAACTATCTGTCTTCTCTTCTCGGAACCATCATCGTTCTCAAGGATTCTTTTCAATATGCCTTCATCCAGGACAAGGGAGTCCCACTGAGCCAATACGCCTTGAGTTTCGGTGAAAATCTTGACACTTCTTGCCAGGTAGGTCGCTGGTTTTCTTTCTTCCATTGCCGAATCATCTTCAGGCGAGGATCATTCTCCTGATCTTCTCTGATCCTGGTGGGTGACCATTCCTAGTTGACTACAGTAGTTCTTGAAACTGCAGCTTCCCTAGATTCCGCCTTGTTGCAGTGTGGCCGTCTAGGCAAGGAGTTGGCTTTTTGGTGATTCACATTAGCTGGATGTTCACCCCTGTCTGATTTCCCCTGTGTCTGGAGTTCTTAGGTTACAGGAGTCTTGGGGAGCTTAGACGGACTGCGTACGTGCTCTAGCTCGCCACACTTCCGGCATTTGATCTTCTTCGGCATCTTGTCTGCCATACCTTTCAACAAGTTGACGATCTGATCAAGTTTGTCATCGTTATCTTCTTCCTGCACGGTTCTACCTTTGTTGTACCGCGAGCTTTTCTTGGCTGCTTTGCATTTAAGAGGTTCTTGGTTTACAGGAGTCGTTATATACTTATCCAACACTGATTTGGTATATAGGCTGAGTATCAATTAAAACAATCAATAGAGACACCCTGAACAATATCCAATCATAAAATTGGTCACTTGTATACACTCCGGAGGATGTATCGTGTTAACAAACCGAATTATTTCCAAAAATGACAAAAATGTGGTACTTTAAATACCATAGCACCCGTTGTACTGGATCCGGTAAGCTAAAAATCAATAGGATTCATTTATGAGATGTCCTGAACAATATTCAATCATAAAGTTGGTAACTTCTTGCCTTCCGGTGGCTGTATGGACTTAACTTTATCCAAAAATGACAAAAAAGTCGTACTTTAAGTACCATAGAACCCGTTGTACTGGCTCTGGTGAACTGAAAATCAATAGGGATCATCTGTGAAATGTCCTGAACAGTATTCAATCATAAAATTGGTGACTTATTGCATTCCGGACGCTGTATCGCGCTAACAAGAGCATGTTACAGAAAGCGGCCGACGACGACAACATACACACAGGATTTTTTGTAAAAAACCATTTTTTTCAAGTAGTCCTTGGTGAAAAACGTAAAAAGAACCCAAAAAATCCAAAATTCCAACTTTTTTTGGGGTAAATCAATACTTTTCTCGCATACTAGATAGATTGGGCGGAAAAGTAACATAATAAGATACATAGAAGCAGAAATGAAGCGTGCCATATGCAAAACGTTGTGCCACTTTCTCACAAATGCGGATTATAAGCTAAATATTTAGTATGTGCCATGCTTTACCAGTACAATAACATTTATAACGATGGCGCTTTGCCCAATGGCGATATAAGCAATTAGATTGAAACGTCAAAACCGAAATAAATAATCAAATTGTATCCATAGCAACGTGATAGAGTGAAAACAGCCCATGGGGTCTATTTTCAGTATAATGTTGTTCTGATTGGTTGTGTTCAATCAAAAGACCTCAAATTAACTGATTTCAATGGATTTTTACTAGAGCAAAAAATTTTCATAGTAAATTTTAATCACATATTTATATATCATTTAATTTGTAAGTCTGCTTACTTACCCTATAAGCTTCAACCTCAAATATTGAAAGGAATATATTTACCTGGAACAAATAAACAGAATGAGTAAACGTCGATTATTAATATTCCTAGTAACATTTTAATTCGCAATTGTATAATGTTTCGAATCAATCAGCTATATATATAAAATCACAATTCTCGTTGTAGTGAAAACAAATAATCTGTTGAATGTGGTAAACTTTCAAAATTTGATGATTCTTAACGAAACAGGATTTCCTAGCAAACAAAAGATGAAAAATGACGCTTTGTATTGCAATATAAATGTATTTTAGATACTTTGAAGTAAAACAAGATTCATTTAAATATTATCATTTTCGTTTTTATTACTAAAAATCTACTTACAACTATTTTTATTACCTGGGATACACGAGCCTAGTTTTATAAGCTAGGATAGCAAGCTAGCAAGCGGTGAATCTTTTACCATGCGTCATTAATATCTGCTAACATAGCGACAAATGTCAAATTATTTTGTTCTGTTCTTCACTATTAATAGAAAGAGATACGACTTGAAAATTATGTCGGTTATGTTATTAAATATTAATGACGCATGGGAAAAGATTCACCGGACCAACTGTAACTGTTCTGGCTTACTGTCCTCACTTGGAAGATGCTCGTGCTGTTTATATGATGCCAGCCAAGCCCGTACAATGGCAGACGGTTGGCGGTACAACTCTTCTGAGAAGTAAAATGAACTGCAATCGTAAAAAAAAGACAATACAACTGAAACAGTTACTTCAGAAACTATGCCAATTTACATTAGACGAATTACTAGAAGATGTATATGTAAAACGTGTGTGGACAAGACCATGACTTAGAAGATATGAACGTGGATCATCTACTTATAGGGCCGGTTGTATAAATCATTTATGATATTAGGTTCACGCCGGTCAACACGTGAACTACGTTCATTCGTTATTCAGTTGTTCATTCTGTACTGAACTTTAGTTCAGCTGACCTTAGATTTGTTTATGTTGGCAATACAAAAAATATTTAGTTAGTTTTGGTTTTTTCCGATGTTTCATAAATAACATAACCTTAAAAAGAGGCTTATTTTTGTTTGATTTAGCAAAGTTTCATAAAAAGTGTATTTTCTACTTGGTGTTGCTCTTACTACTAATAAAAATCAAAATATCTCCATCTTATATATAGGTAAGTATAAATTGTTGTTTTTGCAAGTCGTTAAACATATATCTACTTCTGCATTATTGTTTATTTTATTGGGTAAAGTGTTAAAGGCTTTTGTATTTATTTGCATATTCTGCTTTGTTGGTGGAATACTTTATATTTAAATGGATTCTTGTAAAAAAAGAACTGTCAATTTCTGTAAAAAAGAGGTTGACATATTAATGAGCCCTGTAGTAAAATACGTATAAAGGTACAATTAAATGTACAAAGATTGACAAAATGAACAATGCTTTAAAACAGAAAGCTTGGGAGCATCTATCAAATATAGAGATGCAAAAGTTCTTCGTGGCAAATATAAAACCAAAAAAAAGGCCAAGACAAAAATTTGTAGATGAAAAAACGTACTTACAAAGAACTGGAGGAGGGCCTGTAAAACGCAAGATAATTGACGATATTAATAAACAAGTTATAGAAATTATAGGTACTCAGATGACAGGATTTGCTTCAGAATTTGGTGAACGTAGTAAGTTTTAGGAAAATTAATAAAAATTCAATTGGAAAAGTTGCATTTGTTTCAGAACATGACAACGTGGAGATGGAAACTTCTCGGGAAACACGTGATAATATTTCTACACCAGAAAAATCTCCATCTGCTTGCACAATGCACCCTGTTACGAAAAACCTTAAAGTTAGGAGTACCATTTCTGAAGCTGTTAGAGCATGAGTCCTTAAAATAAGAATATAAGTATAACGTTATAAAATGAATAAAAACAAACTAATTTTACCTTCTACTCGTGAAAGAGATTGCGGGAGAAACACATTCACTAAGCAATTGTATTTTTTGTTTAGCGAAATATTTGCAAACATTCATTGTCTGCCCATTTAGTAAAATGATCAGTACGTTCTCTGGATGTCCGTGACATTCTAGGATGCATTACAGCATCCACAAGACTCAAAAAATCTTCATTATCAGTTATAACTTCGTTAAATTCATTCATTTTTATATATAAATCCTATAACCAGGACCAGATATAAACAAAAAAATATAAACAAAAATTGTGGGGGATAAAAAATCACTTGATCAACATTACGACTTCTTGAACGGCCGTCAGAGGGTGTTCACTTGAACTTCGGATTTGAGCTTATATCAGTGTGAAATATTGTTGATACAATAACTTTTTTACTTTGAACTGTAGTGCAACAATAAACTGCAGTTCAAAGCGTTTATACAACCGATCCTTAAAAGAACTTTATAATGAAGATCTGGGCGAATATAAGAGTATTCTGCTAACAAAACCGCATGGTCACCCAAGAAATAAAGTTGTTTTATAATATTTTGGTATCGGTACTATTCTGTTTTATTATTGCTTTATAACTGCTTTCGAAAGACCGTTCTATTTTATAACAATTGTTAAAGTGACATTTTAGTTCTTGGGATTATTTTGTTCTGTAAGTTAGTGTTCACAACGTTCTTAGAAAAAAAAAATATGAAACATTTTCAAGAATAATTTTAACAGTATTTTATAAACGTTTATACAAATTTTTAAGGACATATCAGCTTAAAGAGCTAGTTTGTTTTATATATGTTGTGCAATGGCCTTTCCCGACACCGTGTTATCATTTCAGCAACATTTATAAAGATGTTATATTAATAGTGTCTCGCTGGACATTTATAAAACACTTTTCCAATACTTAACGGTAAATTTGAAAACAGTTATAAAATTGTTGTATTGATGCTACGCGGAGCAAGTCAGTTGGCACTGCTCACTAGCCGAACGGATATTAGCTTCCTCGGCTACACGAAGCTAAACACAAGCTAGGAGAGCGAAATCAGTGGTGGGGGAAGCTTATTAGCTTTCAAAATAGAACAGCAAGCTATTAAACTATATTGACTTCAGACACTAGCTTACTAGTCTGGAATAAAGCTAATGTTGTACCCACGAGGATAATGCACTAGCTTGCTAGCTTGATAGATCTAGTTTGCTAGCTTATTAGCACTAGCTTGCTATCCTAGCTTACAAAACTAGGCGCTCGCGTATCCCGGGCATAGATTTTTAAAAAATGTGTCAAGTTAAAACTTTAAATTCCAAACACTTATTAAGCAATTTTTGAAAAGTCTTGAATGATGACTCTCCAAAATAGAGAAGTCGTAAGAATACTCTTTTGGCAAATATATGGACATTTCGGTTGTACTAAGTCAAAAACGTAACCTAAATCGATTACCGAAACAAAAAAAATTGTATCGATTTCAGACGGGACATTTCTAAAAGTATTTTCGGAAATCAGTAATCGCCGCGAATTCTCTTTTATATATTTTATTATTATATATTTTTGACCAGAAATCGGTTCAAAATGATGATAATTTGCTCCCAAGTTGATCAATATACTTCCTCTGTGAATATTCTGTTATGATAAGGAAGAATAAACCAAAAATTAGAGATTACTAAAAAGAGCTTGTATGAAATTTATATTTCAGATGGTAACGAATTCGAGAAGGGAACTTCTGCATCATTTTGAGTTGTAGCTTCGCCGTTTCGCCAGCTATTATAAGCGGTTGCTTCAGAAGATGAGTCGATATCAATATTCAATTGCCCTTCTATACAAATAAAATTATTTAACTGGATAAATAAAATTATTTAACTGGATAAATATTGTCGATTTCCGACCTCTAATGTTCATAGAAAGTTGTTTTTTCGTCGTACCGGTTATTGGGACATTTTCTATCGCGTACGTATATCAGATCTGATTTTAATGGCCTCATTTTCTCGTACGAAACTCGTTATTCTTGAGAAACCTTAATCTTGATAAAAGAGGACTAATGTTATGATTTCGTTGGTAGATATCGTTAATCTTTCCAATTATACTGTGTTGTTTCCTTATGCTTTGACATAATCCGCGATAAAATTTTCCCGAGCGTCGAATACTGACCATCATTATCTAGGTTTTAGCGCAGAAATGCAAAAAATAATTTAAAACGATATAATTAAAAGAAGTATGCTAAAAAATAGGATTGACTAAGGACGGATCTAATACTGAGCATGGAATAGTGAAGAAATGAACGCTTGTCATATCCGTTTTGCCCATCTTATTCATTCTACAGAAGTGTCAAAACCATAATTTTTGTGAGAAAAGTGACAGCTAAGGTTTATGATTATTTTATACGGCTGCGGCCCAAAATTCTAGCTACCAGCGATAAAACGACATATCGCTACCTTCCGGAAAGACCGGCACAACTCGAAAAAAGCCGTTGTTTAGTTTTCTAAGGCATTCAATATAGAATATTCTCTACTATTACCAGAAAAATCGGCACAACTTTAATATAAATAATAACCTTGTCCCACTATCATTATTTTTGTCTTCTCCATATTTATATACATAGTCCAGGAGGAATCGGCGCATGAGTACCGAAAACTATTCCACCTCAATTTTCTAATGCGATCCTCTTTGATTTGCCCTACTGATGATATAAATGCATGTTACCATGGGGCAACCTAGTGCCATATTGTTTAAACCGAAATTGTTTAAACAATTGGAAGGAATTGTTATTTTTCAACCGGACATATTTTATTTATATTCTTTATTGAAATACAAATAAAAAAGGTCCTATGACTTTTCACGATAAAGTTAATATTTTTAGAGATATGAGTTTTTAAAGGTTCGAAAAATCTCAAATTTGGGTAGTTTTGACCCATGAAAAATATATGAAAAAAACATAATAAAATATAAATAATAATTTTTTTAAAGTCTTTATACAATAGTTAATAATATTCTTAATAGAGATTTAAGAAAATTTCATTGTTTATACCTGTTTTTAATTGTTAATTTCGCGCGCTCACAAGTATGCGTCGCTACTTTTAAGTATCGCCGTCTCTCTCTGACTCATGCGCTGCATACGGTCTCTCTGTGTCCTGAATCATTATTAATCATTTATCTATAAAACCATTAAATTATCAAGATTGGTAAAGAGAGCAATGTTATTAATAATTAAATTGTCTACAATTTGTTTTTAACAAAAGTAATTTAAGTATGAATCGGAACATCTAATTAAAATTACTTTTTTGTTATTATCATAGTGATTTATGCATTTTTATCAACAATAATAAGATATAATAATATTTGAAAATTTTTTGGAATCACAATTATATATAAATAATAAGCTTTTGCTCAAACATACATTTGGAAAAATGCATTGAGACCGGAATATAAAACATTAGATTTTGATCAGTTGGAAATGGGGTTTTGTTTATAAATAAAGGTATTAGCAAAGTATCATTCTCTAGTTTGTATCCGAAATTCGTAAAATCTAATGTTTTATATTCCGGATTCAATGCATTTATCCAAATGTATGTTTTGGCATAGTTGTTATAAAAGAATCCAATGTAGTTGTAAATAAATATGCACACTTGTAGTTGTTGAGGTACATCAGCTTTTTTCTTTATTGATGTCATTGAGCACAGAATAAAAAAAACACATTTCGAATCAAACAAATACATAAATAGCAGTAAGTAAAACGCAAAATCCGTACTACAACATATATTAATAAAAGATGAAGGGGGCAACTAGTGTCGGCTCAATGAGTCATCATCAGGCTTGTAAAAGGTATCAAGATAGAAAAAGATCAAAAATACACAATATATCGAATTACCTTAAATACATAAATACTACAAAACAAACCACAAATCACGAGAACCCAAAAATGAAAATTACTGTAATATATGCTTGGCCATTTTGTGCAATACAACAAGTGATTCTAGCTTCAAACAATTTGTTTAAATTAATTAATATATCTGGTGTTATAGACGCGAAAGCGTTCGAAAGTCTGGAGTAGTAGGGGGTGTAGCATACACAATATTTTTAATACAACCCTATTTAAAGAAGCCCATCTTGGTCAATTCTGGTGACCTAGTTGGCCAATTATAAAAGTGAGCAGGAGCTCCGTCCAATTGTGGCCACCTTTTCTTTCCGACGGTAGGTTTCCGAGAAAGGTCCAGAAGTCTTGCTGTACGAATTTGAATTAACATTCAACTTCTTCCTATAAAATTTACTTTATCTTCTCCCTGTATATCATAATTTATATATCCCACATACATCATAAATAAAAATATCATTCTTCTCAACTATTCAAATATTTATTTAAATACACAAAAATCCATTTTAACGACCCTTTCATATAAAAAACACAGATAATTATTACCTTAAAATAATCTCCACTCAAAACTTCAAAGCATTCCATATAAGTTTTAACCTTATCGCCTCATAACAACTACCGCAAAAACCTTTCTTATCCGCAACAAACAAATGTTTTTTCCTATAAGAAAAAGCTTACCCCCTCCTTACACTCATCAACCGTTTTGTACGGCCGTTAAATTTCAAACTCTCTTCTCCCATTGGTCAAATCCTCACACGATTCTCCTTTTTCCCACCCACTCTGAACGACATATAAATATGACTAAGACACAACTTTTCAGGCACTTCTCAGTCAACCTTCGCACAACATGTTATTTTCGTTTTAATAATCGACCGGCTTTTTGCCCCGGTATAATACATTATACAACCATTCATCAATATCAGAAAATGATACTTTAATACAACTTACCGTTAACAGTAGTGGTATTCTCAATTGCTAAGCAGAGTGAACAAATGTAAAATAGTTTTGCAATATACGTAAGTGCAAGTGTACAACGAATTTAATTTACTTCACCATCCTACTTCTATAAATCTACAGTGAATTATTGTCGCGAATCAGCGGCTGGTCCTTCGAGATATAATAAAAGTAATGAACAAACAAGTGATTAAACTTCTCGCATTTTGTTAATTCAAGGAAATACCATAATATAATGAAACATGGACCTTCGAGCAGGATCAGCAAGAAACATGATTCTAAAGAGCCAGGATAGAACCAGAAAATAGTGAAGCATAGTCCTAGCGACCAGGAGAAAGCAGTTTAGCAGCCCGTGGAGTCCAGAGAATATAAACCCTCAGCATCCCCCGGAGAGCCGGCGAACACTTCGAGAATTTCAAGGTAGCAGTCAACAGATAACGAAGCCGAGATGCCGGGTTTTGCAATAAAGATACATGAACACTAAAGATAAGGTATTTATCAATTATAAAATTTTGTATATTTGTTTATCAAACGATGTAAAAGTCTCATAAATGTAACATACAGTGTGAGACAAACTTCAGTACTCAAATAATTCAAGAACATTTATTACATTTTATGGTTTAAAAGTTACTTTGGACTTCTAATAACATTCGTTAATATTTCTTGTATAAAACAATCATTAATATTATACAATATTAATTCATCAATATATACAGTGTGTTATACAATATAATGTTGCAATAGCCTTAAAATTCAAAAAAAGCACGGCTGTTTACAATAATATGAATATGCGTTACATACAATTGTTGTCCTAAAATAGCCCAATCATAGTGACGCATTGATTTGTATTTTATGTTAAATATTTATATCAAAAGGCAGATTGTTACTGCCCATTTTAACAGTTTGACAGCCTGTAATAATATAACAAAATGTACTTCACAGCAATTAAAGAGTATTCACGTCTGAAGCTAGAAATATAATCAAATCATTATTAAATTTCAACAAAATAGAAAGAAGAAACTTCACTTGATGTTTTAATTGTTCGCATTTATTAATAAAAATTAAATTAGATCATTGAACTATTACAATCTCTTGAACAAAAATAACTTGATCAGAACTTGATCTATCTCAATATTTTAATCATTTACAAAAGAAATGTACTGATCTGGACAAAATTTATTCACAATACGTTACGGATAACCCCTCTCATATCCATTATACTCTAAGACCCAACTTTTCAGGCACTTCTCAGTCAACCTTCGCACAACATGTTATTTTCGTTTTAATAACCGACCGGCTTTTGCCCCGGTATATCGGTATAATACATGATACAACCATTCATCAATATCAGAAAATGATACTTTAACACATCTTACCGTTAACAGTAGTGATATTCTCAATTGCTAAGCAGAATGAACAAATGTAAAATAGTTTTGCAATATACGTAAGTGCAAGTGTACAACGAATTTAATTTACTTAACCATCCTACTACTATATATCTACAGTGAATTATTCTATAAATCTACAGTGAATTATTGTCGCGAATCAGCGGCTGGTCCTTCGATATATAATAAAAGTAATGAACATACAAGTGATTAAACTTCCGCATTTTGTTAATTCATGGAAATACCATGATATAATGAAACACTTGCTTTAAAAAGTTCAAAATTTTTCTTCCATTCTGGTATACGTAAAAAATACGGGCCTATAATATACTAGCCCACAATCCCTCCCCAAACGTTAACACTTCATCAGCGTTGACGAACAACATTACGGAATAAATGTTTGTATGCTGTATCGTAATAATGGAAATTATGAAATTTACTGTTTCGACCCTTACTCTGTGGAATCTACTCTTATCACTTTTTTTAATGAAACTAACTGTTTCTAGATAATTCCACAATATATTGAAAAAATGTTATAAATTCTAAGAAATTGTGAAATTGTCTAGAAACAGTTAGTTTCATTTAACAAAGTAATGGAAATTATGTCTATTTACTAAGCCATTATTGTTGAAAGTCGATTCATCTGTAAACAATACATAATTAAAATATGTGGATCTCCTCCAACTTTTATCCAAAGTCCATAAACAAAAATGTAAACGTTTATCATAATTCTGTTCTGTCAAATGCTGGTGTAGTTGAATATGATACGTATGGGAGCAGTTTTACTTAAGTATTCTACACACACACTCCTTTGACTGATTCCAAATTCATTTGAAACTTTTCTAGTATTCGTATTAGGATTTTCCGTAAGCGACAGCAGTATATCAAATTAGTTGGCGTTGTCGCCAGTAACGGGTTTAGTCTTATTTACCTTCTCGTATGCAACCCTACCAGAATCTTTCAAAAACTTCCTTTTTTGGGTGAGCTCTGTCAGGGTGCTTTTGAGCATAAACTCTAGATTATAGGAGACAATTTTCCAGGCATTCCCCAGTGCAAATTATCATGTTCTCTCTTTCGTTTAACTGCTTCATTTTTAGTATCATTTAAATTTAAAGCTGATACAAGACTGCTCAGATAATTAACAGATAAATGTCATAAAATGACATTAAGCTACTAACTACATTACGTATGCATTTTTTCTTTTACAATCAATTCACCATTAAATGTAAGAAAATTGTAAATTGCAGGAAAAGTGTTATAACACCCTTATACCATTCGAAAGAGGATATTGTTTTAACATGGTGAATTACTAAAATACAAAAAGTTTCATTTAAAATGAGCCCCGAATTACATCTTATAATGAAACTGTAAATTCTGAACTCCCTGTAAAGAGATGTTTAGTACTCAATCGTGGAATGCATTCAACAAACGCCCAACTATTTAGACGTAAGAGTAAATTTGTTAGATTATTTAGATAAAGAATTTTTTTAAAAACTTCACATTTTAAGAAAAGTTAGCATAACTCCGAACATTTACTTAGGTATAGGGAACCATTATGAAATTGTACTTTATTTTTTAGGGACAATCAGAAAATGCAATAAAATATAGGGTGTCCCATAAGAAAAAATATAAATTTGATACTCCACAAATTTTTCGGACATCCTGTATATTCCAAAATAATTTTAAAATGTTGCCTTTATCATAACTACTAAAGTGACAAACTATTACCGTTTCGCTATATACATCCATCCCTTTGGTAGTGATTCATCCTGTATAATTAGCTCTTAAAGTTTTATCTGGTCATACTGTATATATCATATGAACGTAAACATTTCCATTACGTTTTGATTTAAAACACATGTAGCTATACGAAATATTTTTAGTGTTGCTTATAAAACACCTGTAGGTAAATGCTGACAGTTTACTCATGCTATTAATTCTGAAGATGATGATGAGGATAAAGATATTAAGATATGCAATCTACTGAATTAAGGATGTTGTTAGTAGCAGCACCTGCACAGTGTATTATAACAGTAATAAAATAGTCTTTTAGGTTTTTTGAAAATTGCAGTTAAACAGCAACTTCTAGCGAATCAAAAAAGAATGCAGTGCAAAATCATTAAATTTGAAGGTGATTGTTCATAAACTAACTTTTCATATGAGAAAGTTATAGATGCAATTTTTTTAATTTGTATTATTCTGTTTTATAAAGAGGAGCTACATAGGAGATCTGATTTTTCCACACCGACAAAAAGAAAGAAAATTTTGAAGATGATCAAAGCCAAGGTTCCATATAGTATTCTGCCTGAAGGCTCAAAAATAAAATTGTAACTCTGAAATCCTTGCGGAGGTACTTCAACGAAAAGGCTTTTATCTCTGACGGATAAGAATAAACTTTTTTGTGAGTAATTTTTAAAGCATTTTGTTTATGTTATTAGAAACGAATAATCTCACCATTAAATTAATACATGGCATTATGTCAAAGTGAGAGTGAATTCAATTTGAAGTTATGTCAGAGATTTTATCTGTAATATATTTCAAAAAGTATTATAATTTTATTTTGCAGGCATTAGCTTCAGCACCTGCTACAGATAGATATCTTTGAGAGAATGTAGTACTCAAAGGTACTATTATTAGGTATATTGCTCTGACACTAGTATTCTATTCACAGAGAGCATACAATTTTGTCGGATATACATTCAATAAGAGCCTGGCCACATTTAACTACTCTGTCAAAATGGTATACAGTAGAAAGGGACTGATACGATATCAACCATATGCATCTTAATCAAAACAATACGATAAAAACTTGTATTATTGAATTTCACTCTTTTTCTGTTATTAGAAGAAGACAGTACCAACATAGTATGTGTTGAATAATATATACTGTATGTCAGTAGATGTTAAAGGCATATAGGAGTAGGTCAATATTTACTAAAACTGTTTTGTCTATTTATTATTAATTTTGATAGTCTCTCAACGGTATTGACGAACAAGCAGCTGTTGTTCTAAAATAAAGTATTTTATTAGTTAATGGGAAACATTATACGCGATTATTCCTATATATGGTTTATGAAAAGTCATAGTTGTTCGATAATTTAATCAGTTTCTATTCTATTATTTTGCTATTATTTTAAAATTGTTTAAAATTATTTCGAAGGTTTAATTATCTCTCAAAATTCTTATTTATTATTTCTTTTCAGATGGTTGAATGAATTGAAATCAAATTTTGTTTTTAATTTAAATTTTTTCCTAAATTAAATTATTTTCAATACAATACACTCTTTACAGTATTTCTATCACACATCTATTTCTAAGTTGAGAATCTCCTCAAAAATTATCAGAGTAGTACGCCACTGGAAAGCCATCAATAGAATAAAAAACACCGGACTGAATCGCTAAAGCCAGAGGTTAAACGAGAAGAATGCGACATTGCCAACTTCACGCCATTCGCAGCTGTCAAAAGAATGTCATTTTGAAAATTAAAAAGTTTCAAATAAAATATCATTTAGTGGCTTTAACAAGGGCAACAATTAATATAAACGCATTTATTTATTGCAAATTATTTATTTATAATTATTATTACAAAAACAATAACGAGTGTGAGTGCATAAAATTGAACTGGGTGAAAGTTGCACAAACTGCTATGGAAGTACCTAACCCAAAATGTATTACCCATGAAATCAAAAGACAAAAGATAGGTATAATATGGCTTACAGAGCCTTTATGGATTGGAGATACAAGAAAAAGATACCAAACTTTTCCGAGAATGTTTTGTTAGCGTACTTTGTTGAATAAAGGTATTCGCTCACGACTCCATACCGTGCCATGACCGTAGCGCACCGTATCATGCCCGTTTCCGGAGCCGATTCGGTATCCCTCGCTCATTACAACGGGTGGACATCGTGCGGACGCCTACACCACTGTATCAGTTTCATCAATCCCGATTTGAAAACAAGCAGTGTAATATATTCTTTTTACAAAAATTATCAGTTCGGGGACTGTGTTATTTAAAACGGCTTTTAGTAAATATAAACATAGAGAATTAATTATCTGGCTGCACAAAAAGGTCTTATCACGTTGCGTGCCAAACTCGGATCGTTCCGTCGCCTGCAAACAGTGTTGCCGATTGGCGGATAATTATCCGATTTGCGGATAATTTGAAGGGTAGCCGGATATTTTTCTCACCCTGTCGAAAATCGGATAATTAGGATCCGACTGAATGCTAAAATTACGAGCAATAGTTGGAAATGCAAGATTTCATTATAGACTTGACAGCAGCGATATTTCGTGTTGAAGGCGTTGAAACATAGGGTTGATATTCTGTGTAACGAAGATTTCTATTGTCGAATTTCCTTTATTCCATGAAAAGTACAATTCTGTAGTACATGATGAGTACATGTTATCCCATCGCAGTGTCTGTCACGCGAGAGATTCCGCTATTCACTATCAGATGTCGCGAGTAGAGCGGTTCTCCCCACATTGAAGTCCACTTTCATAATATTTACCTACGCAATTGATTATTGTTTTGGTTGGTTAATGTTTTGAGGTGAATAGTGAATATAAGTTTTAAAATAAGTTGTTCTAAATAAAAGCATTGCTGGTTGCTTAATTTGCACATCCTAAAGAAATAAAAAAATGGACAAGTGGCTTATTGATTATAAGGTAAAACTGTAAAAGTTCGCAGATAACATAGAAGTATTAAAAAAAATTGGTATCAAGGGTTTTATAATATGCTAATATACTATTTTTTGTTGTGGATTTTAGAAAAAGGAAAAACGGATACCAGAAGTAATAATTAAGCCGTCTTCAGATGTTGTGATCGGGAAAGGAAAGCCAAAAGCAAATGATCAAGAGAAACCAAGTTGCAGTAACATTGCTACCACAACGTGTGATACACCTAGGGGTGACGATAAATGGAAGGAACCTTCGACGTCCTTTGCGACAGAGACAGAACAATCCTGTGGAAATGATTTTGTGAGTATTTTCTCATAAAGGTACAAATAATCTACTGTTTAATAAAACAAACAAATTTGGAATAGATAATTCAGTATTACATTCGATTATTTTAGGCTGCAATTTCTCAACCAGAAAAAAAAACGAAAAAAATTGGAACTCCTGGAAAAAGGGAAAAGAAGACTGGCTTTGTACTTTCTTGGATCAATAATCCCAAATTCAAGGGTTGGTTGGAAAAGTCTTCAAAACCAGCAGGTCGAGGAACAGCGTTTGCCTTTTGTAACGTATGCAATATGGATGTGGTAGCTCATAAAACTGTCCTTATTAAACACTCGAATAGTGAAAAACACAAATTAAATTGGCAAAAAGTGTCAACTAACACCAAGATAACAGAATTTTTCACAGAAAAGAGTGAAAACATTGCCGTAAGAATCGCGGAAATAAAACTTTGTGCCCTGTTAGCTACAAATCAATTACCTTTTTTGTTGATGGATACTTTGTGCCCACTTTTAAGAACTATTTTTCATGATTCAAAAATTGCACAAAAACTGAGTGTAAAAAGAACCAAGGCCACTGCTATTGTATGCAATAGTTTGGGAATCAATTTTCTATTAGATTTTCACAATAAATTAAGAGAGTCAGGATTCTTCTTCTCATTAATCATGGATGAAACGACAGATATTTCTGTCAAAAAGCAGTGTGCTTTTTCAATCATATATTACGATAACAATGTAAATATGATTAAAACAAATTTTTTTGATCTGGTTGAAGCTAATGGTTCCACAGCTGTTGATTTATTCAACATTTTAAAAAATTGCTTGATATCGAAGAAAATTCCATTAAAAAATTTGGTAGGGTTTTCTTCGGATACCACTAATGTTATGGTCGGAGAGCACAATTCTGTTTTTGCTCTTCTGAAAAAAGAGTTGCCTCAAATAATATGTATCAGGTGCTCCTGTCATATGGCACATTTGGCAATTTCGAAAGCCTGTTTAAAACTACCAAGGCAGGTGGAAGACCTACTTCGTAATGTAGGCAGTCATTTTAACAGGAGCTCCTTGCGTAGAAAAAAATTTGAAGAGTTTCAACATTTTTTTCAAGTAGAAATACATAAAATACTCTCCCCAGCCGTAACAAGGTGGTTGTCGATAAAAGCATGTATTGACAGAGTGCTTGAACAATATGAGCCACTAAAACACTATTTAATGGAATCGGTGCTTGAGGACCCATCACACACAACTGACAGTATGTTAGAAGCAATGAAGAATCCATTTACCAGAGTTTATCTGGAATTCATGTCGTATTCTTTGGGGCTTATGACTGATTTTAACATGCTGTTTCAGTCTGAAAAGCCTTTGCTCTACAGAGTTAAGCCAGAAACGATAGTATTATTAGAAACGTTATATGCTAATTTTCTTGAGCTATCACATATAAAAAAAGCCAAAGATATTTTCAAACTGAATCATGAAAATCCGGATTTTTTCCTACCTTTAGAAAATATTTATTTGGGGATGGCAGCAACAGAATCCTTTGCAGACTTAAATAAAAATCCCAACATTCAAAGAAACGATATTGTTAAATTTTCAACGTCAATTTTATCGTTTTATACTGATCTTGCAAAAAATATAAAAGAAAAATTCAATTTTAAAGAACCAATTTTCGATATTATAGATATATTAGATCCAAAAGTTGCACAATCTTTTAAGACAAAGTCTTTAAAACATATCATTGACTCATTTCCAGTTTTGAAAGACCACGTTGATCCTCAGACTTTGGACAATGAGTGGAAAAAACATGCTTTATTACATTTTGAAGATCTCCACATAAACATAAAAGATTGTGAGCAATATTGGTCAGAAATTTTTAACTTGAAAAATAATGCCGACGTTTTATTATTTCCTAATTTAAAAAAAACCTTATCATTACTGCTTGTGTTGCCATTTTCTAACGCGAGTGTTGAACGAATTTTCAGTAATGTTTTTAATATAAAAACAGACAAAAGAAACCTATTAAACACTTCTACTCTAAGGGCAATTTTAGCTACTAAACAAGGAGTAGATAACAGTGGGGGTTGCGTTAAATTTCAACCAACAAAACAAATGTTGCAGTGTAAGATTTGGCAAGATAAGCAATAGTTGAAAGAAAAACATTTCAAGTTGGTAGGTGACTTAATATTATTTTTTCATGTGTTTGAACACAAATAAGTATTTTAGGTAAAATGTTCCTTTTTTTCTATGAAAAAATAAATATAAAATAACAAATTAGGTACGTGTAACTTTCGTGTTTTCCTGTTATTATTTTTCAATGTATTTTAATCAAAGATTTTTTAGTTTTAAATGAAGTATATCAAGAAAATGTATCTTTTTTCTATTAAGGTATAAATATGAAATTACAAAATTGGTACACGTAACTTTTTTGTTTCTTAAACCTTTTTTTTTGTATTTTAATGCTACCAAAGATTTTTTAGTTTGAATAGAAGTATTTTAGGTAAATGTAATTTTTTTCAATATTTTTTAGTGTATTCCAATGATACCAAAGATTTTTAGTTTGAATAGAAATATTTTCGGTAAAATGTTCCTTTTTATATAAATAAATATGAAATAACTAATTTTTTTCATTATTTCTACAAAATAGCCATTCCTGCTTTCTATTTGGGTACGAAACCTGAATATATAGTAGTGATTTACTATTTTTGATTGTTTTCAACATATTGGATAATTTCGGACAAAATCGGATAATTTCGAGTTCAGAAGAGGATATTTTCATTCTCATCCATTGGCAACACTGCCTGCAAAATATTCTCCAAAAAATACTGGATCGGTTCGGTCATGGCACGCTTCGGTCCCAGTAGGATACGGAGCGATGTAGTGGGTGACGTCTCATAAGATTCTGTACAAAGAATACTTTTTTGCATGTGTCGGTACCGTTTTGGTCATGGTGCGGTACGGCATAGTGAGCGAAAACCTTTAGCGAGAAGTACAAATCATCATCGTTGTGAACACAATACTCAATGTTGAAAAGTACATTGAACGTAAATCACTCTATTAACATAGAAAATTACCTAAGATGATGTGCATTTTTAGGACGGAAATCTGACGGTTATATACCCAAAAAATCAAAAATATTTTCTCCAGATGAGATAAATAATTTTATTAAAAAAGCACCCGAGAATAAACACCTTGCAACTAAGGTAAGACATTCATAAGTTATATGCGTTATTAAATTTCTAATGCAAAATTTTAAAGGTTGTCGTTCAATTGAACTTTGCGCCAAGGATATTAAAGACGTTAAAGATCTAGGATCGGTTCTGACGGTAACTATTCCAAATACAAAAAGGAAATTTACAGTAAGCGGCAAGTTTTACCAAATTTGTAAAAAATATTGACAATATTCCGTGTAATTTTTTCTTTGTGAATGATCAAAATGGTAAATGTACCAGCCAACGAATTGGCATACATAAATTTAGCTTTATGGGTAAAGGAATTGAAACATTCTTAAAGTTACCAAATCCACAATTATATACTGGACATGCGTTCAGAAGATCCTCTGCAACAATTCTTGTTGACGCAGGAGGTGATATCCACAATACCAACTTCGAGATCCCCAGTGTGGATATAGAAAAAGAGCCCATAATTAATATTACAAAGATCAACATAATTTTCCAGTCAAATAAAGATATATTTATTTGTAACGGAAAAATTCTAATTTAACAATAAAACTAACGTTATTGAAATTGAAAGTATTCCACACTTCTACAAATTAAAAATGTTTTAATTTGTATTAATAATATTGAGAAGTTAAAGTAGTTAAGATATAGGTTAAATTGAAAATTGGGTCGACTGTCGTCAATTGTACACCATAGAACAAAAATATAGAGTTAACATGGTAATTAATGAAAATAAAGGCCTGCGAAATGACCATAATAAAAAATCAAAATGTAAAAAATTGTCGTACATAAAGGATAGTATTTAAACTCGTCTGTAATCGCTATTACACACTCGGACTAATTATTACAATACTCGCCCAGCGGCTTGTGTATCAACTTAATCCCCGGGTGTACTAGCTTACCTTACACGCTCGTTGAATAATAAACTATTATAATGTATCAATGTTGTCAACGTCAAATAATATTTTGATAATGACCAAAATTCTGTCGAAACGTCAAAAAGATATTTCTATATATAAAAAACACGTAATTCGTTAAATTTAATATATAAAATGTAAAATCCTTTTTTCGTGGAAATTGTTACTGACTCAAAGTACTATTTTTATTTTATGGAAGAAAGTAGATCTAGTATAGGTGGTAAAAGTTCAAGTGCCCTTTACTTCATGACTGGGTAGGTGAATGGAAAACGTACTATTGTTACAATATTAAAAAAAACACGATACTTTCAAAGTATCGTATGACCTAACAATGGATGGCCA
Source organism: Galeruca laticollis (assembly GCA_963921935.1). NCBI lineage: Eukaryota > Metazoa > Arthropoda > Insecta > Coleoptera > Chrysomelidae > Galeruca > Galeruca laticollis. The sequence continues at coordinate 14,594,876 of OY998177.1, read as the reverse complement.
CTCATATACTAAGAACTAAGCGGATAATTAAATTGGTATCTCGTCAGAACAAAACATCGAAATGAGAACAAACGATTGCCCGAGGATACAGTCGTGACACTGTATATCTCAGTTCAGTATTATATCTGGGCTACCGTTAGGTACAAAGAGACGACAGATCCTAGTCGTCACTCGTTCTGAATGAACCGCAAAAAATATTTATACACGCGAACTACTTTTACGCGAACAAGGAAATGCTATCAAATAGTTGTAATTGGCTAATTTTAGGGATTTAAAGTTAGATAAGCTAAACGATGAAGAAAATACTAAAAACGGAATAACGATAATTGAACGATAAGGAATATCTTAAATGGTGATTTGATACTTCTGGTCTTGAAACATTATTTAAATCGTAACATACATTTTTTAACCGTGCAAACTTGATGCTTAATACTTTGTTTGATATTTTTTAAACGATATAACGATACATACAAACACTGCTGTTATTAAAACTTGAGATATTTTGTAACCTGTGAATGGATTAGCATGAGCTTAGATACGTAAAATTCTACTTTTCTAATGCTGCTAATGTTTAATATATTTCGCTACATGTTCTATGATTTAAATTAGAAGTTCGATTATTTTTTCAATCACTGTGTATTCGTGTACACATTGTACCTCAATGTTCGTGTCTTGGGCTGAATTTCGATATATGGGCGTGTCCTACATGGGTGTGTAGCTCAGGATGAGCAGTGAACATGAGGCTTCCATCACCTCCCCTCCACAAAAATTCGATCAGTACCATACAAAATTTGAACCCATTTTAGTGAAGTGTGGTTACAATTTTAAAAAATCCATATCTCCGAAAGGGGAATTTCCGCAGTTCCTCTGTTGGAGGGGGCTTCTACTACCCGTTCCTCCTCCGCCCCAAAAAAATTCGACCAGCAGCATTGCGAAGTTTAACTTTAAATGTACACTAAGACTAAACGTAATACTAAACCTAACCTATACCTAATCAGGTTAGGTTAGGTTCGGTTAAGTTGGTTGTTCTTAGGAATCTATATTTGAGTTTTTCATTCATTTTAATTGTTTATCATTAAAAATAAATGCTTTTTCATTGGGAGTCCATGGAAACTTTAAAGGCAACTTTTGAACCAGGAGGCTCATACACTTGGGACCCCTATATGTGTTCACTAATCATCCTAAGCTACACACCGATATAGGTCACACTCCCATTGGGCGTGTCCCATATATCGAAGGGCTGCCATGTCTTGCTTTATATACTATATTTTACTGTGTTAGTAAAACTGAGTGATATTAAAGTTTAAAACTAAAACAATTGCGTCAAAATTCCTTAAGTAAATTATTTATTATATATAAGAAACCACGTCATGCTGCCGCTGGATAAGAAGCACTCTTCAAAAAATCGGTGAAGATACCTCACTTTTCTCTTCTATAGTATAGTTGACACAAAACGGAAAACATATAGTGTAGCAATGTAATGGGTATATCCCTTTTAAGTTATGTTGCGGAGCTAGACCACAGTTTAAAGCTTAACAGAAGCAGTTCGCTCACTCGATGTCGGCGTCTTTGATGTTCAGGGTTCAAATTTTCCACTGCGCAACCGGAGATTGTATCCCACGCGCTTAGGGGCGTATCCAATTGATACAATGCCCGACATCAAATAATATAAACTGCTCGACGAAAGATGTAACTAGTATACATTATGAAGCGAATAAATCGATGAGTTTAATATAATTTATAATGATGAATAAAAAATAATAACCATTAGTGTAGTGATCTAAATTATAATTAATATCTTCGAAGTTATGAATTTTACTAATAATATAAACGAAAGCAGTTGATTAAATTCAATATTGCTGTTAGATGACAAACAGTGAAACAGATTGTTGGGTTATAAAAACACGAATCAAGTTTGTCGATTTTTATGAAACATCTGTATATTTTGCAATTTATTCTTTTGGTTTTTGATAAGTTATCCTGAATCTTACGGACACAAAGTGCTTAGTGCGAAAAGGTTTCTTTGAAAAAAAATGTAAAATGATGAGTTTTTTAATAGTTGTGTTATCAAATTTTTAGTAACCAAATCAGTAATATACTTTTGCCTGTTATAAAGAGTTTTGAACAAATCCGAGTATACTTTAGTTTATTCTGTTTAAAATCTTCTGTTCTTAGGGCTAACATACATTTTCCTGTCTTGCTTTACACTGAAAGTATTAAATAAAAACTTACTTTATTCTTTATCTCAGAGCTTCCACAATCAATGACACAAAAGATTTAGTTATTTTAAAATAACTTTATACTCATTCCCATTACAATAATCCCTTTTTGTATCCTTTGAGCAGTTGACTATGATATTAAAGGAGAGTACCCTATTCTCTAGCCCCTAGATAAATGTACTATAGAAAAAGTTTCAATTATGAATCGTTTTTGACAACCACATTTTTTTCAATATATAATGAAAAAATAACACATATTTTAATAATTTTTATTAATTAAAATACACTAATAATTACATGTTAAATCATGAGTACAAAGTTGAAATGTTATATACAGGGTGCGGCACCTCTATTGATGTTTCAAAATTGTCAGTTTGATACTTGGTTTTTTTTTCGTATCGCTGGTTTTGTTGTTTTGGTTAAAAAATTTGATCGTGTAGTAAATTCTCACCCTCACAAATAAAGAAATTAAATAGTCCATTGGAAATTCTTCACAAGGTTTATGAAATTCGATTTTTAGAAGAGCATCCTTAATGTTGTGTCCAACTCCTTCTTTGATGGCTATGTTTGGAAACAGTTCACAAAAAGATTTTTCCATAGCATTTATATAATTTACAAAAACCATGTTTGGCATTTTTAAATTACCAAATGTATCATTATTAGCATTTGGATATGCTCTAAAAAAAGTGTATATATTGGCTTCATTTAATTCCGTTTGTTCTTTTGCAAACTCCAAGCATGAAGGACATTGATGTTTATCCAACACTTTCTTTAAGAAATATCCAGCGACATATATGAAACCATTTTTTTCACTAATTTCCAAGTTGGTATAATCTCTAGTACCTACTTTTAACGCCTTGAAATTTGATTCACCTGAAATCAAAACATGGCACTTTTCAATAACATCAGGTGTGATATTACTAAGGATTTTGTCAAACTCATCAAGACAATTGGTTCCTTCAGAATTACTCAAATAACTAAGTCCAAACATTTTTTTGAATGCCCTCTGAAATTGTATAGGTGTGGGATTTCTACAATTACCACTCTGTTGACGTATTTTTCCAAAAAAATTTTCAAGGCAGTCTTGATTCAATCTTCTGGTATGTACTCTGTGTATATTTTTTGATTTTAGCATATCCCACATTCCCAGAAAAGCTGAAATGGACAATCTCCAACCAAAATTGAATTTCATCCTTTTTGTTACATTTTGGTCTCCTTTTAAAATAATAAGCGATTCAAAAAATACCAACATATCTTTCAGATATTTGGTTTGTACTTCAGTCCCCATAAAAGGCCTGTTGAATGATTTTGCCCCTTGGAATGTCGATGAATTAAGTAAATCAAAGAGATTGTCCATTTTTTCTATGAATTCAACAGTCTTCGATGCAGCCGATGGTAGTTTATTGAATGAGATATAAGCATTCATTCCTGCACATACAGTGGCACTAAAAACTTGAGCTGCATATTTCACTTTCATTTTTTGAAAGTTGTTTGGAAAAATATGTATACTTGATAATTTTGGTGCCAGACGAAATTTCTCTTCCTTATCTGAAGTATAAAATTCTTCCAAATATTTTTTATTGGTAATACCACCATCAAATTTAAAAGTGTATTTGAAAAAATTATTTCTAGTCGATTTTAGTAAATGAGGTACATCTACCATATAAAAAATTTTCATGTTTTCACAAATAAAAAATGGTTTCTCAACTGATACACCTAGTTCTTTTATCAGTTTAAAAAAATTACTTCCATGATCTAAAATAATTGAAATAACATTTAGTCCTATATCCCTGAGTCTTTTCAAAGTTTCGAAAATAATATTTTTTAAGTCATTAACTGGACAGCTAGATTTGACAAAGAAGTACGCTAAAGGTTGTTTCCAGTTGACATGTATACCTCTGGCCATTAATACCAAAACATTCTGGGCCAAATGGTAAGTTTTTTCTGATGGAGTCTCATGGAATCCTATAATTTCATCTTTAGACAAATTGTAAAATAAATTTGATTTCAAAGACATTTCGTCTATGCATAAAGTACAGTCTCTATTAATTTCATTTAACATAGAAACCTTCAATTTTAGAGCTTCAAATAAAAAGGTATTGAAACCTCCTCTTATGTACCAACTAGCAGTGATTTTCTGTAAAGTACTTCTAGAAGGTAACCGAAACATGTTTGAGAGAAACTTATACACTTTTGGACCCAAGAAATGTATAGTCAAAGCAAACTGCTTATACTCGTTTGAGTATCTAGAACCTTTTGGAGACTTTCTTGCCAATACTAACCGAGTCTTCAAAAATCGAGCTAAATTTGGAGACACATATTCTTCTAGGAATTTAGTAATGGAATCAATTGACATTTCATTGTATGATTCGGCGACTTTTTCGAGAGATTCTTGAGAAGTGGACAGTTTTTTCGTGAGATATCTGACGGTTTTCCTTAACTTAACTTTTCTTGGAGTTCCATAAGTTAAAGCTTCAGGAGTTTGAACCTCTGAAAAAAAAATTGATTAGAAAAACATCTTCGATATATATGAATTGGCATCGTACATTGCTGAATGATAATAAGATACAATCATAAACAATTAAGTTTATTATACGTGATGGGCATAAGTGTGGAACCAAGTGAATATCTCTGGAAATAGACAACTACATCGATATTTTAAACGGAACATCCTATATATTAATGGATTTTTGAAATCTATGTAAAATTTCAGTGCACTTTTGTATGAAATACTTTTTGAATTATTAATTTTTTCAGACAATTTAACTCATGTATAAAAAATTGCATATGCCACAGTGCAATTGTCATTTTGACAGCGGCAAAAGTTAGCTTTAACTTTTACAGCGACAAATACACTAGTGGTTTTTTCACTTATTCATTTGTTCATCAATTATCGCGGTGTTGGTTACCAGAATAAATAGTTTAGCATGTTTGTCAACAACTTATTGAATTTTCAAGAGCTAACAATGAGTCGATTCGGTGTGTCTACGAACGCCGAAATTAGTTAAATTGTTAATACCTGTGTGCCTACTAATACAGTTGCTAATAATAAATTTTGCATTGATATGTTTCCAAATTTCTCATTCATTAAATTGTCCTGCCGAATTACACTCGAGGTTTGTATTGATATTGGGTAAATTTGTGTTGTTCAAATTCTAAACTGTTTCCTTTAGCAATTTGACTCGAATAACTGTCAACCTAAAAACACTCCACCTTCGGTGTCGTGTTTTTAATAGTTGACAGTTATTCTCGTCAAATTGCTAGGAAACAGTTTCACATTAAACAACCCAAATTTACCCGATAAAATACAAACCACTTGTGCAATTATAAGTGAAAATAAATTGACCTATGTACACCCTTTACAAATTATATTTGTACGAGCAAACGCTTAAAGAGCTGTAAACAGTTTCTGTAGGGTGACTACTAGGTAGGTCAAAGGTATTTGAATATGTGTTGAAAAACTTTTCATTGTATACAGGGTGCGCATAAAAAGTTTAAATATTTGAACTTTGAAATTGTATGTTTTCAAACCGTTATATCTAAACCTAATAGTTTTGGTTGGTTGCAAACTTTTACATTTCTGCCGTACCTCATTTTTACCACTGATTTTAATGTAATTGAAAGAAAAATGGGGGCTTCTTTTAAAAAAATGAAGAACTTTGATATTTTCGAAGTTCAACTTTTGAAGCTTTGTATGCGCCCCCTGTATAGAAGAGTTTTGGAACACGTATTCAAATACCTTTGACCTTCCTAGTAATCACCCTACAGAAAAATTTTACGATTCTTTAAGCATGTGCTCGTACAAATATAATTTGTAATATTTTACAAAGGTCAATTTTTTCCTAAAAAAATTAATAACTCAAAAAGTATACATTTCGGGAAAAAAGTATTCCATACAAAAGTGCCCTAAGATTTTACATAGATTTCAAAAATCCATTAATATATAGAGTGTTCCATTTAAAATCACGATGTAAGTTGTTCATTTCCGGTATAACCGGAGGTGGACCGGTTGTCAAAATATTTTTCAAAGGTGTACCTTTTTGCGTATTATATGCATACCAAACTTCATTTTGCTGTCTTTAACCATTCCAGAAATATTCACTTGGTTCCACACTTATGTCCATCACTGTATACATACCTTTTGAACAATAGTTTTGGCTCTCATGAACTTCAGCTGATGTGCTAGGTGTAACAGGTTCTAACTCGACAGTCTGTATATGTACATATGGCTCTGCAAAAATCAAAATACATTAAAAGTGGGTTTATGAAATATTTGTTATCCTAACACCAAACATTACATTATAAAGTTAATTATTACATTTATATTACATTGAAAAGTTAGCATGCTTCCATCTTTCAATGTTATGTAGTAGTAATGATAATTATTTTATTGAATCATAGTTTTGCAGACCCTGTACTAATTCATCGGTAATATAATATAGATTATATACCTTCTAATCTTTGAGATTCCTCAAGTGCAGCTATTGGTGAGGGAACTGCATATTTTTTCAAACGATTCTTTTGTTTGCTTGCGAACATTTTATCTTCGAAATGAAGATTACAGATTCTAAAATGATCATAGCAATACTGAGCGCTGTGTGTAGATATTTTCTCTAGTTGAAGAATATCTTTCCATTGTCCAAATCTAAAATAAAAAAATTTGATATTGTTAAACTCAATGCTGGAATAAGTAATGAACCTACGTGTTTACTTAGAAACCTCCGTAGGACATCACAGTTGATAGGAGTATTAATATTTTCAATGCAACTTCAATATTTACCGTTTTGTATCCTTAGGAAAGCGAAAAAAAGAAAGGTTTTTCTCGTGCCTGGAATTCCTACGACACACACAACAATAATGTACAGTTTTCACTTTATTCATAGTTCACAAAGAAATAATATGCTGTTTATAATAATAACACTCAAAACATGTATACACACTGGCAAAACAACAAAGGAACATAATATAACCTCAATTTAAGTTCGAAAAACAACGAACGTTTACTTACAATGTTGCCTAATGTTATTCTTTTAACGTTTAAAGGATGCAAAGTAATACTTTTTTTTGTATTTTTAGAATCTAGTTATGCACAACCATTTACGATTTTATGAATTAGTGAAGTAAGATGAAATTTGAATGTTGGCTGATCAAATATCTAAAATATTATGACGTTGAAAAAATTATTTGAAAAATTAGAAGTTTTGGAAACTTATCAGAATAAAATATCTGACAACAGTGTGTAATAAATAACAAACTTTCTGCGCAACGGGAAGTTGTTTCCCACGAGTGTGTATGAGCGAGATAAAAGATTGTAACACAAAAATCGGTAGAGTGAGCGAACTGCTTCTGTTAAGCTTTAAACTGTGGCTAGACTATCAAAGATATTAATATTTTGTTACTTTTAACAATATCTATATTGTATTTGATGTTACGTAATTGTTGAAAGGGCGTTCGGTTTAATCGGGATACCAGACGTGAACTGAGCCCTTTTTGTATCCCATTCGATTTTTTTATGAACAAAACAAAATTCTATGAAAAAATAACAAGAAAAAGAAATTTTTTAACAATGAATAAAACAATTCTTTGAAAATAAATATTATGTCTAACTCTTGTTTGTCACTACTATAAAGTAACATGAAAAATATATTAAAATTAATTAATTTTCTTCTTCCAAAAATTCTATTATTCCATCTACCGTATCATCTGCTTCACTATCACTATCGTCTTGTAAATCAATAATAAATTTATTTCCTCCATTAATATGGACTTGCCCAATATCTTATACTCATTTTCAATTTTGTTTACTTTTTTAATTTCTGTTTTAATTCTTCCCAAATTAACTCGATGGGACTGAAAATACCAAAATAAGGAGGAAGTCTCACTATAGTGTCCATGTTGTTCAGCAATACTCTCTAGGGCGTATAATTCCTTAAATTTCTTTGTCTGTAAAACTTCAATCAGTTGTTGTTTTGTATAATAATCTTCAAAGTACAAATTCCTGAGAAAAACACTACACTCTTTGTTGATGTCAGCCTACCAACTAAAGAACGAGCGTTGCTTATCTCTGATGGACACCTGCTGTGTTCGAAAAAATTGCTATTAATCGGTGAAAGATGGGAAAAATATCAAGTTATTTGAAAATTATATTCCTAATTCTTGTTAATAAAACGAGATATAAGGTAGTGTTAATTGTCTGGTGTTATGTTTAAGATGTTTTTAAATATGTATGTATTTAATAATTATTAGTTGAAATTATAATATTAAATGAATATATCGTCCAATAAACATTTTAAATTATAATATTGACTGGACTCTGACGGCATTTAACACAAACGATAAGCTTGAACCTTAAAGATATCTCTTGCGTGAACTATACAAGACATTCTGCGACTTCGACACAGGGGGTTAGTGGGGACACCTTAACAACAGCAGCGGGCTAGACTGAACATTCAAAAACCCTTATCAACGGCCTATATACATTCGTAGATGTAGCATAAGTAAATATTTTTTATTGGGATTCTGTTCTGTTACTATTTATCAAATTTGTATTAATTTCAGTTTCGGTTGTTAAATTGAATTTTTGTTTACCTTTTCAAAATAATGAAAATATTCCAGCAAATAATAAGTATTAATAATAAAATTAAGTAGACAGTGAATAAAATAGAATTTATTTTTTTCTATAAAAATTACTCTAAATAATTACTTTTAGGTATTTATGAGACGAGGCTGTAATATAATTAATTGATCAAACGAACTTACCTCTAATGAAGTTCGATCGTAATTATATTTAAGCCTCGTCGAAATAAATAAAACACACCACTCCCTTAAACTACCCTCATATTTTGGATATACTTTAAAAGAATGAAACTTGTTGATATCAAAACAACTGATAGCGAAACGACAATGTATTACTTTTCCGCCCAACCTATCTAATATGCGAGAAAAGTATTGGTTTACCCCAAAAAAAGTTGGAAATTTGAATTTTTTTGGGTTATTTTTACATTTTCCATCAACAACAACCCAAAAAACGGTTTTTAGTAAAAAAATCCTGTGTGTATGTCGTCGTCGTCGTTATCGTCGGCCACTTTTCCTTGCAAGTCTTGTTAGCACGATACTGCCTCCGGAGTGCAACAAGTCACCAATTTTATGATTGAATATTGTTAAGGACATGTCACAGATGAACCCTATTGATTTTCAGCTCACCAGAGCCAGCACAACGGGTACTATGGTACTAGAAGTACGACATTTTAGTAATTTTTTGAGAAATTTCAGTTTGTTAGCACGATACAGCCTCCGTAGTTGATCCAGTCACCAATTTTATGATTTAATATTATTCAGGACACTTCACAGATGAACCCTATTGATTTTCAGCTCACCAGAGCCAGTACAACAGGTGCTATAGTACCTTAAGTACGATATTTTTGTCATTTTTGGAGAAATTTAAGTTTGTTAGCAAGATACACCCTCGGGAGTACATACAAGCGAGCAATTTTATGATTGGATATTATTGAGAGCGTCTCAAAGATGAATCCTATTGATATTCAGCTCAATAAAGCCAGTACGACGGGTTATATGGTACTTGAACTACCAAATTTTTGTCATTTTTGGAGAATTTTCAGTTTGTTAGCACGATACAGTCTCCGAAGTGTATACAAGTGACCAATTTTATGATTGAATATTGTGCAAGGTGTCTCACGAGTACAGCGGGTCCTATAAATCCAGATAAATTACATATTTTGTCATTTTTGGACAAATTTCGGTTTGTTAGCACGATACATCCCCCGAAGTGTATACAAGTGACAATTTTATGATAGAATATTATTCAGGGTCACAGATGCGGAAAAGTTAGTTTTAATCTTTAAAACCTTTTATTTTTTTTTACTTTCAACGTTTCATTCAGTACGGTAAGTAAGGGACTACAGTTACTTTCATTGATAAAGTAGTTATTTATAAATTGAATAAAGTCGATATGTCATATATTTTCTATTTTGTTACAATCAGCTACTAGTTTCGACCTTGCATGGGCATTTTCAGGCAAATTTTTTTTGAAATTAGAAAAGAAACAATAATAAAAATTTTATAGAAATTATCCAAGTAAACATAGTAATTAGGCAAAAAATATTCATGTTGTAGCGTTTTTGTCACCCTTGTCTTCAATTTATTATCAGTACCATTAGAGGAATTGATGAAATTTTACTTTTCAATTATTTATAATAATCTTTCATAGTAGTTGATGCGGTGATTTTCTAATAAAAGAAAAATGGTTCTCCTGTGTAAGCAATTATTTTATACGGGGCACGCTCATCCATTTTGTCATAGTGCAGTTAGAATTTTGTCATAGGTCAGGTTATCTGTAAAGTCCACTTTCTCATAGTTACTAAATTGTAAATAGGTACATTTGTAATCTCTTTTAAACAAAACGTTATTAACTTTAGTAGGTAACATAACCGTTTTATTTATCCAGTTCATTATGAGAAATTATCTTAAAGCAAATCTCATTTCAATTTGCAACAATAAAGAAATTCCGTTTAGTATAATCACTGAAACAACAACAATGATTTTTTTTTATTATAGACAGATTTACAGCATTAGGTATATATTAACAGTTTTTAAAAATTTGATATGTACAAAAAAGATTTGAATCAATTGTTTTTGGGTTGAGAAAATGAATTGGGGTCAAAAATAGAAATTAGCATATAGAAAGGAGTAGCGAGAATAGCAGACTAATTGCCAAATAGAAGGAACGCAACAGGACGCACAAGATAACGATGGTCAGACAACATATCGATGGTGTAGCGCACAAATGTGGTAAATGCACTGTCTGCACAAAATGGGTTAAGTGCACTAAAAAATAAATTTTAGTGTAAATTTTCATATGCCCAAATATGGTAACTGCAAACCAAATTTTGTGGCCAGTAGTGGCATCTATCGTTTGGGAAAAGTACTTGCAAATCGCAGAATTCTACTTCATATGTGTTAAGTGTACTTAACACATTTGTCATATACAATGAGATGCTTATACTGAGGTAAGTGAGTAGTTACCACATTTGTGTTTAATAAAGTGAGGTTATTTCGCGGTTCGTCACATGTGAATTAATCTATTTTGGTGTCTGTGCAGTGAAAAAATTAGTTTTGTTTTTTATTATGGTTTCGCGGGGTAAGAAAATTCTCCAGCTATTAGAGGAAAGAAATCAAACAGAGAGTACCGGTAAGTTTTGATGTAGATACTTGATAAAACTAACAAATTGCATACTTTTGTTTTGTTCTACAGAAACGATTTGTAAATTGAATACTGAGAAGTACCAAACTAGTCACAAAGGTTTTTCCAGTCCAAATGATCAAAGTGCTCAGTAATTTATTAAATAAAATATTCTTTACCTATTAGCCTAAAAAAAGTTTAACTCAGTTTTCTTGTCCTCTGACCTCTCGTTTTTTTATTAAAAAAACGTGTAATTTTATTACAAAAACCGGAACAAGAAGTAACAATCCTGATTTTTGTAACAAAATTACATTAGTTTTGTATTATTACACTTTTTTGTGTAAATAATATTATACCTTGCTTTAATTTATAGTTTAATTTCATTTTATTTTACTTTTTTTATTTATTTTTTTACAGACGAAACCAAAAAGCATGGATCAAATATAATAGTCATTTCTAATCAGATTATTTTGCCAAAGGTTACAGACATAGATCTAACCATAAGCACAAATGGTTCATGTCCTGAAAAAAATAATAGCCCTCCTTCTTTCTCGTGTGATACAGGTAAATCGAGTCGAGGTAAGTTCAGGATATCAAATATGTGACAAGTGATTAAATTTAGTAATTTATTTTTAGCACTAGTAACAAATAACAGATCGGAGATAAATGATGAAACTAATTTGGCTGGACCATCTGCTATTTACAGAAAGAACAGTGAATCTGATGAGAGCGATCCCTTCGCGTATTCGTCGAGTTCTTATGAGCCATATGCAAACAGCGAAGAATCAGATGATGAAGTTTCAACAAAGGTCGCTAAATCTAGGAAACATAAATTACCTACAAATTCGACCGAATCCAATGAGAAACTACAAATAAAAAGAAGTAGGAGAGCAAATAGAGCAGTCTGGGCCAGATCAATAAGTAAAAATAGTAGACTGAGTGGAAAAAAGTATGTGAATCGCAGCGGAAAAGAAGTACAAGAGAAAAAACCTAAGATTGTTGACTGTACAAAGTGCCGATTTAAATGTAACAAAAATATTCCAGAATCCCACAGAGCGACATTATGTCAAGAATACTACAGTTTGGCAAACGATATTCGTCAAAAAATTCTTCTAACCTCTCTCATGCAAAAGGTCCCTGTTGTTAGAGTTCGAAACAGTCCAAAAACAAAAAACCGTCAAACATCTACGTTGTATTTTCTGAAAGATTCCAATGGAAAACCACATAGAGTGTGTTTGAAATTTTTTTGTGCCACATTTGCTATTTCACATAGAGTAATAGAAAATTGTGCACACAACATGAGCGACAGCGGGTTGTACATTGGAGATGACAAGAGAAAGAACACTCGACCTCCTAATACTACTTCTGACGAGGCAAAGCGATTTGTCAAAGAACACATTGACTCGTTCCCTCGGGTTGAGTCGCATTACTGCAGGCGTGATTCACAAAAACAATACATTTCGCCGGAGCTAAACATTTCCATAATGTATAGACTGTATGCAAAGGAATATTGTGCTCAGAAGAAAATTCAGCCAGTGTCACGGTTTGTATATCAGAAAATTTTTCATGATCAGGAACCTCGTTTGGCATTCTACATACCAAAAAAAGATCAGTGCTTTCATTGTAACGCATATCAAAATGCTACAGAAAAGACAACTTTACAAGAAGAATATGATAAGCATAAACAGAGAGAAAAGCAGGCTTTGGAAATGAAAGAAGCGGATAAGAAGAAGTCAGTAGAAGATAATGGAAAATCTTTCAGATCAATTTCATTTGACCTCCAGGCAATACTTTCAATTCCGCATGCAGGTGATAACCAAATCTATTATAAACATAAGTTAAACGTCTATAATTTTACAATTTACGACGCTTTCAACTCCGATGGATATTGTTTTGTGTGGGATGAAACCCATGGCAACAAAGGTAGTGCTGAAATCGGAAGCTGTATTCTGGATTACCTATTTAATTTACCAGAAACAGTAAACCATGTTGCCTCATTTTCCGACACTTGCGGTGGACAAAACCGCAACAAATATGTTGCTGCAGCTATGCTGTTTGCTGTCAATAAAATTGACCATTTGAAGACAATAGACTTGAAATTCATGGAATCAGGTCATTCCTATTTAGAGGCAGATTCCATGCATGCTACTATAGAGAGGGCCAAGCGGCATAAGAAAAATTTATTCCACGCGCGAATGGTGTCTTCTAATAGAAACAGCCAGAATTAAACCGCGACAATACCGCGTGAAAAATTTCAAGTATTGCAATTTTTTCAATTTACAACAACTCGTGTCCGACATTGTCGTTAACACAACTCACAACATAAATAAAGACAAAGTGAATTGGCTTAACATCAAATGGCTGCGTTTCCAAGAAGAAAAGCCTTTCATTATCCAATACAAGTATTCTCTTGCAGATGAGACATTCCTCCAGTTAGATGTGGCAGACAAGCGGAGGCCCGGAAGGAAGAAAAACTGGTCATCTGTAAGTTTGAACAAAAAATATGAATCCAGACTTCCGGTCTCTCAAAAGAAGAAGAAGGACCTTCTCTTTTTGCTGGAAAAACAGATTATCCCTGAAGAATATAAAAGTTTCATTCAGGAAATTCCGGAGACAGCAAGACCGACCAATGATGACTCAGATGATTAGTGTTATAATAGGTTTATATTACTGCATTGATTACAATGTTTTTTATATTTTTAATAAAATGTTCATTTTTACAGTTTTTGTCTTAACTCGTTGATTTATCATTGGACGTAAGTTTCTGAATGACAAATGTGGTAAGTGCTAAAATTTTGAAAGTATTTTTTCTCACGCTGCCGTTTTTTAAATTATTAAAAACAAATATTACAATTTTATGTTCTTAAATTTTAGTAAATATGGCCGTACGACATTATAATGTAGTGTTGTGCTACAGAAAGTTTTCAGGTTAATTATCACAAGCTGATAAATTTTGATTTTGTCGTATTTCAAAACATGATATTTTGTACTTAACACATATGTGCGCTACACCATCGATATTATCATCATAAGGCCGGTTCTTATATACGTGTCATCCTTCTTTACTTCGTTTGATTTCATCAAGCGCCAAAATGTCGGATTAAAAAGTCTTGGTGTTTTCTTATGTACGAGGATGTATTCATATCTAGTTAGCCTAGAACAGTTCCATGCATAAACAAAATATTGCGTTACCATAGCAACGAACAATATCTCATTAGAAGTGTCAGTGTAAAGTTTGACGTCAAAAAAGTAAACCAGAGTTACGCAATAAATTAAAAGAAAAAAGATGTCCACCGAAATTGTGAAAATCGAAAAATTGGAGTATCGAGCCATCATCAAGTACCTGTATTTAAAAGGGTTAAGAGGTAAGCAGATTTACGAAGATATGCTTAATACCCTTGGTGATCAATGTCCTTCGTATGCGACCGTGAAAAATTGGACTGCAAGCATCAAAAGAGGTAAATTTTCCATTGAAGATGATGACGGATCGGGAAGGCCAGTTTCTATGTCAGTCCCCGAAAATATCGACGCAGTTCATGATATGATTTTATCAGACCGTAGAATTGGGCTAAAACGGATATATGAAGCACTGAATAATTCATACGAACGCGTTTATCATATAGTTCACGTCAATTTGAACATGAGAAAAATTGCTGCAAAATGGATCCCCAATTGTTTGAATGTGGACCAAAAGCGTGCAAGGGTAGCTTCGATCTGTGCTCGATTTGAAAACAATGTACACTTCTCAAACCGAATTGTTACTATGGATGAGACTTGGGTACATTTCTATGATCCAGAAACAAAGCAACAATCGATGGAATGGCGATACTCTGGTTCTCCAAAACCTTAGAAATTTCTTGTCCTAAAATCTGTTGGAAAAGTTCTTGCTTCAGTTTTTTGGGATTGCCATGAAGTAATCATGATTGATTTTTTGGATAAGGGTAGAACAATAACTGGAGATTACTATTCGACTTTACTGACCACTCTACGGGAAAAAATTAAAGAGAAAAGACGCGGAAAGCTATCCAAAGGTGTTTTGTTTTTGCAGGACAACGCCCCTGCACACAAATCCCATGTTGCCATGCATAAAATTCGTGATTTAGAGTTTGAATTACTAGAACACCCCCATTATTCACCAGATTTGGCTCCGTCCGACTGTCATCTCTTTCCTCAACTGAAAAAAAGTTTAAAAGGTCGTAAATTTTCTTCCAACGAGGAGGTAATAAAAGCTGTGGAGGTCTGGTTTGCAGAGCAAGAAGAAACATTTTTTTTATGGACTAGAAACGTTGCAGGTTCGCTGTAATAAATGTATCCAATTAAGAGGAGAATATGTTGAGGAATAAAATATTTTGACATTGAAATTTTGTTTGGTTCTATAGTAGGCTAAGAATTTTTCAATATATCCTTGTAGCAGTTCTGTTTGCGTTACGACACGCTTGACTCCAAGCGGCTTGACGCGTCCAATTGTCGGTAGGCTTTTTTTCACGCGATCAAATGCAGCAGCGCTCGATCAAGTAGAAATATGAATCCCAATGCGACTAATAAGCGCGCCGAGGGTAGTGATATTTTCAATTTGTCTCCGTGTAAGAACCACTGACCTATTTTGTTGTTTATATAGTCGCGTCAACGCCTGCGAACACCTATCAATTTGGTGCCACAGGTCGGATCGGGATGCGGTTTTCTGCATTCTCTTCCAAAACGATTATCTCGGAATGTGTCTGGGTAGATTTTCCCCGGAGATCGAAAATTGCATCGCTAGAGGCCAAAGGGCACGCGAAAAATGCATTATCTGGGAGGCCTTTTGGAAGATTTTCAAATTTCGATAAATAAGGGTCAGAACTCGCCCGGATCGGGTACTCGGGGGTTTTCGAGGCCGCTGATCACGAATATAATGTTCAAACTGACCTCCGAACACCTGGTGCACCAGAACCTGACCCTAAACGTCATCTCTGGGAGTTTTCCTGCCACAATCAAAGAAGGTCAACCAAAAATAATTTCGGGGGGTTTTTTGGCCCGCTGAATCCAAATCTGGCATCGGCGAGCCCCCCACTGGCACCTGGTGCACCGAAACCTGGGCTAGAACGTCGTCTCCGAGAGTTTTCTTGAGAAGACTGCCAAAACCTACCCGAAAATCATAGAGGGCAGTTCTGTGGGGCGGTGGTCCCGAACTTCGCGCCGAAAACAACTCCCCGAACACCTGGTGCACCAGAACCTGACCCTAAACGTCATCTCTGGGAGTTTTCCTGCCACAATCAAAGAAGGTCAACCAAAAATAATTTCGGGGGGTTTTTTGGTCCGCAGAATCCAAATCTAGCATCGGCGAGCACCCCACTGGCACCTGGTGCACCGAAACCCGGGCTAGAACGTCGTCTCCGAGAGTTTTCTTGAGAAGACTGCCAAAACCTACCCGAAAATCATAAGAGGGCAGTTCTGTGGGGCGGTGGTCCCGAATTTCACGCCGAAAACAACTCCCCGAATACCTGGTGCACCAAAACCTGACCATAAACGTCATCTCCGGGAGTTTTCCTGACACAATCAAAGAAGGTCAATCAAGAATCATTCTGGGGGGTTTTTTGGCCCGCTGAATCCAAATCTGGCATCGGCGAGCACCCCACTGGCACCTGGTGCACCGAAACCCGGGCTAGAACGTCGTCTCCGAGAGTTTTCTTGAGAAGACTGCCAAAACCTACCCGAAAATCATAAGAGGGCAGTTCTGTGGGGCGGTGGTCCCGAATTTCGCGCCGAAAACAACTCCCCGAACACCTGGTGCACCAGAACCACCGCCCCACAGAACTGCCCTCTTATGATTTTCGGGTGTGTTTTGGCAGTCATCTCAAGAAAACTATCGGAGATGACGTTCTAGCCCGGGTTTCGGTGCACCAGGTGCCAGTGAGGTGCTCGCCGATGCCAGATTTGGATTCAGCGGGCCAAAAAAACCCCCAGAATGATTCTTGATTGACCTTCTTTGATTGTGTCAGGAAAACTCCCGGAGATGACGTTTAGGGTCAGGTTCTGGTGCACCAGGTATTCGGGGAGTTGTTTTCGGCGTGAAATTCGGGACCACCGCCCCACAGAACTGCCCTCTTATGATTTTCGGGTAGGTTTTGGCAGTCTTCTCAAGAAAACTCTCGGAGACGACGTTCTAGCCCGGGTTTCGGTGCACCAGGTGCCAGTGGGGTGCTCGCCGATGCCAGATTTGGATTCAGCGGGCCAAAAAACCCCCCGAAATTATTTTTGGTTGACCTTCTTTGATTGTGTCAGGAAAACTCCCGGAGATGACGTTTAGGGTCAGGTTCTGGTGCACCAGGTGTTCGGAGGTCAATTTAAACATTATATTCGTGATCAGCGGCCTCGAAAACCCCCGATCCGGGCGAGTTCTGACCCTTATTTATCAGATTTGAAAATCCTCCAAAAGGCCTCCCAGATAATGCATTTTTCGCGCGCAATTTGGCCTGCAGCGATGCAATTTTCGATCTCCGGGGAAAATCTACCCAGACACATTCCGAGATAATCGTTTTGGAAGAGAATGCAGAAAACCGCATCCCGATCCGACCTGTGGCACCAAATTGATAGATTGGTATCCATTTCCGCGACCGTTGACGCGACTAATAGGTCAGTGGTAAGAACACTGCCGGTTTCGCATGAACTGACGCCTCCGATACTCCTGTGCGGCGGATCGGCCTTAAAAAATCGTAGAAAGAGACGGAAAAAAATGAAAAAAGTAGAAAATGATACCCAGTATTAAAAAAGTTTCTTTTAATACAACTTTTAACACCAAATCCCACTTGAAAATCTTATTAATTAAGAGCAATTTTTAGTTTATAGAATACTCTTCTTTTGAAACGAACTTATTTTTCTAATTTCCCACGTATTTATATTTTAAACTAATCGAAATTTATATAGATCGAATTTTCAAAGTAGGTATTTTCTAATACGTAAAACGCCGATACATTTAATCCTATTATCAGTGAAAGTTAACAGTATGTAATAGCGTATAATTTAAGTACCCAATGAATTTTGAAACGTTATCGATGAGCAAAGTTCTCACACACGAATACTTAATAACGATCTGCCAGTTCTGTTAATCCGTTAATCGTAACGTTTGCAACTGTGATTCGTATTTCTATAATAATTTCCTTGGTTATTCATACAATAATCCTAGGGTAAATATTGAAAAGTATTATACATAAATTATAAAACGTTCTTCGCAGTCTTCCCATTCCCGATATCAATTTCTGGGGGCCTTCCTATAAATGTTCCTCTAATTTTAATATCCTTTTCGATATCGTCTCTCGTAATCTAATTTTTTCCGTCTTTGTGATGTCCACTTCAAAATTTGTTTGGGTAATCGAGCTTCTGCCACTTATTGGATATGTCTACACCTCCTTCGTTGATTAACTCTAATATTATCTTCTATAATCGTATGCCGTAATCCATAATCTCTATAATTCTCTCATTTCTGACCCTTTCACATTTCGAGATTCTTGTCGCACATCTCCAGTAGTCCATCTCTGTGGCTTCGAGAATTTTAATTGTTTTTTCTTCCAGAGGACAGACTTCACTGCTGTTGTTATACTCTTAACTATGTTGGTATATATATAAAAACAAAGAGATTCATGGGTAATTCACGTAGCCCTTTATTTTGCGTGAATTACCCATGAATCTCTTTGTTGTTGTTGTTAACATATCACGCGATATTCCTACATCTTCTTTGTTATTTACTATGGGCCGGAAGGTTCATGGCGGGGGGGCTATATGCGCCTCCGTGTCGATCTTGGTTGTTGTCCTGAAAACTCGGGATCTTCCAATTGAAGGCACAAATAAGCGTTTGGTTTCCCTGCTGAAATCCGTTGTTTTGTGTTTTCCCATGTTTCGATTAACATCTTTGCTCCCAAATTTCACATCCTTATTTGGTTATATCGTGCTGAAGAGGCAAATGAGCCAGAAACATGCATGTCCGCGGTTACCACTCTGTTTCAGTAGCCCTTTATTTTGCGTAAATTACCCATGAATCTCTTTGTTGTTGTTGTTAACATATCACGCGATATTCCTACATCTTCTTTATATATATATATATATATATATATATATATATATATATATATATATATTGTTGCATATTTTTGTTATTAAATAAATTAAATTATAATGAATTAACCCTCTTTGCTCTTGAGTTTTAATATTGTTGAATTGTTTTTGTTTGTTAAATTTAATTGTTATTGTAGTTATGAAAATTATTGAATACTCCTACACATTTTATTTTTTTATAAGGCTAGCTCTATTTGATTTTATTGATTTTGATTTTTTTAATTTAATTGTTCTAAGGTATTTGTTCAGCATGTATGTATGTATGAAACTCTCTCAGGTCTTGGGTTCCTCTATTGTTGAATAAATTCGTCATTAAATAAAAAGAAACACTTTACTTGTAAAAATATTTAATTATTTATTAACGAGAATTTTTTTATATTGTAAAAATTATCATACGACGCCTCTGTGTAGTTAAAATTATCGATCCATTTATGTATGGTATGCTATGCGCATGCTTAAAAACATCACGTGTTGATGCATTAAACGAACGCTTCATATACGAATTACGCCTGTTCGATTTTATAACCTGCTTAACGTTATACCAACGAATATTTGATATTTAGAGCACATGTACAGAATTTATGTGAAACGACTTATGCATACAGATAGTTACAATATGGTACAAGAAAAAGTTATTAGTTTTATATACATAGAATAGAAATATTACATAGATGAAATCAGATGCATCTTTCTTAAGTTTTTATTTGAAATGAGTAAGTATTTAATTTTGTTTATTTAGATTGGCCATTTACTATTGAAATTTATTTAATTGTATAGTTGTATTAAGTTTCTATTATGATTCCTTTTCAGATATATCTTTTTCGCAAAGTTTATTTTACACATGAGATTTTTAAACACTGGATTGTAATTAGTGAGTTCTTAACACTTGTTATATATAACAATGCGCACTGACCTTGTGTCCTGAAACTAGGATATGCCTTTTCTGGAATCTGGAACGCTGCTTCCGAAGTTTCTAGTCGGAAAAATTTTGGAAGAATTGATTCTCTCTCAGGAAAATCAGCTGTATATACTTGGTAAGTACTATAGTATATTTTGATATTGGTTTCTTACTTTTTATATCATGATTTGGGGATAATTTCTAAAATTTTCCGGGACGCTGCTCCAATCAACCTCCTCGAACCGACGCCAAGCTACCAACTCCTTTTCTTCAATTTTTTTCAACAAACAATCAGTCTTTTGTTTTTTTCAGCTCACTATCTTTAAAATGTTTGTTACACCTTGTTTGTTGATTGAAATTGTTCCGTCATATTATTTCTAACCAATCACTTTTGTTTAACGCACTATTTTATGATTTCATTTTAATTTACTCTCAAATATCTTTACTTATCTATCAAAATAAGTTTCACTTGATTGTTTGTTTACTATAAAGTTCATTTGATTGTAATGGGACGAATAGTTTACATTGATAAAATACAATAGTCTTTAATATACCAATGCTTAGTTTAATTTTCTTATTACAACTAATTATTGTTACGATTATATTTAGCCATTCACATAAATTCTTTGAACAATTTGTCAATATTCTCTATACTGATTATTTACATTCATTTTATATACTTTTAAACTTATTAGTTCTATGAAATTACTCTAATGTCAGCGTTTGTCATTGAAACATATTGACATTACAGCGTCAAATATTCTAATCATATCTCTTTGTAAACATTGTGTTATAATATCGAACAATATTGTTTGAATGTTTATTAATTCTTATTTCTTTTTCAGATTATGTGTTCAATGTTATATTCTTATAAAGTATTTGATACAAATGGATGATCTTAATTCTATGGTTTCGGATTTATGATTTAAGGTAATGCTTCTTTTTGTTTAATTCTTTGCAAGTTGTAAAGTTTCCTTGAATTATTAATTATATGAAAGCTGTATTAGCAAATTGAGTGAAGATACTTACAATTATCTAATAAATATGAGCAATTTTAATATCTCATTCTTATCTCCCTAGTAAAATATAGTCTACTGTTTTATTATATAGCAATTTCTAATTATTCTGTCTCATAATAATGTTTCTACCTTACATATACGTTATAATATATATATATATATATATATATATATATATATATATATATATATATATATATATATATATATATATATATATATAGTAATCAAAATTCTTAGTAATTTGTATTCTTACAATATTTTGTTTGTTGTTTTAATTCTTCTAGCATCATATTTCGTTGCTGTTTTACTTCTAGTCCCCATTTTCTATACTCTTCAACTAGCTTTCTAGTCATGTATTCCAAATCATCATGGTCCTATGCCAGAATAACCAACATTAAGTATAAATTGTAATACCCATGTGTTTACATTTTCTTTTCTAGTTTGCTAGTACTTGTTATAGATATATTTTGAAGACCATAGGTGATAAGCAGTATCCTTATTAACAAAATTATGTTTCCTTTTACAATTTAAGCATACAAGTGGTGTTTCTTGATTACAAATTTATTTTGACTAAATAATCGAATCTAAATTAAATTTCTTCACCCATACAATTCCAAATAGGAAAAATCTATCATACTTCCTGAATATAAAACCTTGAAGAGCGAACTTTATAAAGAAAATCGTAATTATCTATAAATTATCTGGTTACCAATGCCATTTTCTAGTTTTAATGTAGAGGTAAAGGTCAGTTCACACGCTTTTAATAAAAAAAATATAGATATTTAATTTTATACTGATTATATAAAAGTTGGAGAATAAGCATGGAAGGTGTTTAAATAAATGTAATGGAACGAAATGTATCGAAAAATGGGAGTTATGGAAGTTATGTACCTCGTAACAATTATTAGAGAGTATGATTGTAAAAGAAAAACAAGATAACAAAAATAATGAAAGCTGAGAACGATACTTGAAAGAATAACAATTGGAATATTTTGTAACTATAGAGATGGAAGGCGAAGAATCAAAACAGAGAACAACTTAACGTAAGTTTACTATTTATGAAGCAAAACAATATTAAAATTTAGTGATAAGATATGGAAGTGAAGACGAAAGAACATAATGCAAAAACAACAGAAATAACAACATATAAAAATGAAAACTGGATATTATGGAAATAGGGATTAAAAGAATATTATGAAAATCACAAAATGGGGATACAAGGGATAAAAGAAACATTCATTTCATATGGACATATTTTTATAATGGAATATTATTATAGAATTATAAGAAAAGTAATGGACACTGGAAACTTACATGATCAAGAAATGTATGACACAAATGAAAATAAATAGAGCAAAGGACATATCATGAAGGAAAAATATTCTAGACGAAATGAAAATGCTAGCAACAGAAGGGAAAATTTGTTACTAACAAAACTACAACCAGATTCAAAATTGGACACTTGAAAAATGTAACATGCCTGTTAACGTTTTCTATTAAAAATATACCTTAATTTCCATTCACTATAGAAATAATTCCCGATTATCATCAAAAATAATTTCGTGTCTCATCTATCAAAATTAATTTCTAAATACCATAGATAAATCATCCCAATTTAGTAATCAATTCTCTTCATCTTTACGCACCATCTCCACGGATGTTGGCAATTATGATTGCAATATAAATCTTTGATACTACAGCCCGAAACAGTTTATTGGAGCTGCAATCAAACCACACTCTGAGGTTTATTATCCATGACATCCTTCTTCTGCCAATGCTTCGTTTCTTATTTAATTTTGTTGTGGACATTAAAGTTGTCATACTTGTTTTGTAACTTCTCGATTTCTTCACAATTTTCCCTATACCATATTTCTTTGGCTTCTCTAACTTTAAATCTTGTCGTCTTTTGTAAAATAGAATACCTATGTTTGTCTGTGTTCTTGCATTCTCTTCTCTCATCTATAAGGATTATAATTTCAGTGTCAACCATTCCTTCTTAACTTCCCTGCCTCTACGTAATTGTTCCCCACAGGGTTAAATTAACCTTGTGTGAATGTTTCTCCAGTTGTTTTTCCTCGTTACAATCTTTTGATTCTAGGGCTTCCAATGCTTCGTTTATTTCATTTTGTAAACTTTCCTTTATTTAACGATTACGTATATTGTTAGTATCGATAGTATATTTCGTTTTCGTCTGGTTAACTTTTTTGAATTTTACTCTTACCTTTGCGATTAGGGGGTTGTGAGTGGAGGATGCATCTGCACCTGGGTAAGTATTAAATGAAACCACACTATTCCTGTATCTTTCGTTGATCATCAAATAGTCTATTTGGTTTCTAACAATACGTTTTTTGTTGTCTTGTGGTGAGACCCATGTGTAAAGGCGTCTTTTGGGTAATTGAAAAAATGTATTTGTTACAACCATGATATATTCTTGGCAGAGCTGAGCTAACATATCACCTCTCTCGTTGCATTCACCTAGGCCAATTAATCAATGATCAACTACAATTAGAGAAAAAAACATTTTTGACAATTTCTGTTAAGCGCTTCTGTTAGCACTTCCTTTTATCGTTCATTCCTATTCCAAATGCCTGACTGAAAACAAGCTTTCAAGTATTATCCGAAAACCGAAAATATAATGCTTCTTCATCCATCCTGTTGTTATTTGCAACTAACAGAACCCCCAGGATATACCATAGAATATTCAACCCAGGATTATACACTCAAGAATACACCTCAAGATATAGCCGTAATATACGTCTCATCCAAAGCCATACTTGTTACAGCGGACCACATGACGTTTGTTCAATTTAGTTAAGTAGGTTCAGGAATGCCTTTTAGTACAATAATAATTAGTCAATTTTCTCACTTTTGTTTTAACTTAAAAGTTCGTGGTGCCCAAACTTTTACAGTTTGCTTAACAAGCCTCCTGTTATACGCTTCTAACTGGGTTAGAACCACTTCTGAGAGAAAGATACTTATTAAGGCGATTTTGTATTAATGTTTTTACGTATATTTGTAATATAACAAAAGATAAACGGAAATTAGAAGATGGAGAACAAGAAATCTCGTAATTTTTTATTATATATATTTTTGTCTCCCGTCTAACGTGGTTCATTTAATATCAACGTTTTTATATTTCTTTGCGCACAGATCTAGCTTTAGTATTATTAAATCATTCCTTGACCTCGTCAAAACAAGTCCGATTCAGATAACTCGGAATCAGAATCCAAAATCGTCACGGCGATTTTCTTCTGTCACTTTGTCTTTGTGGCTACTAAGATGAGGAATGTTGATTATTCGCTTTTTTTTCAGTAATTATACATAGCAGTTTCTGCGAATCTAGCCAGCCGTGAGTTCCCATTGACCGAGAAATACAAATAAAAGGAGAATACCGTCCAATCCATAACAAAAATGAAAAAACATTGGACATTTATTTTTTCAATTTCTTTTGTGGTGTGACCAATTCGAATTGATGATTATTTTTAATAACATTGTGTCAATAAGGCAATCATAATCGTTCACAGAATTGATTCATAGAAATTTCTTGAAAATTCATTGTACTAATGATTGAAAATATATTTTAATTTGATAAATAGACTTCAAACTTATATGTTAATGACCTTTTTCTTCTTTAGGTGCCGTCTCCATCTCGGAGATTGACAATTTTTATTTTGTTGACTGCTGCCTTGGATTGGAAAAGCAGTTTCCGAGTCAGGAAATTATTCGTCTGTCCAAGGAATTATTTTTCCGTGAATGACGAGATGTAAGAGTTCATTATTCCTCTTGTAATGTGCCCGAAGTATTCTAGTTTGCGCTTTTTCACTTCTGGAACGACCCTCTGGTTCTTTTTCCGTCGTTATAAGGACTTCAACATTTGTTATATGATCTGTCCAAGATACTCTCAGAAGACGTCGATATTTCCACACACCATATCTAAACAAATCCAAATACTAGCAAAAATCCAGGATGACACAAGACCGTAGGTCACCAAAAAGCGAGACTTTGACGTAGTTAGTAGGTAAGAATAAAATGAATCCTTTATTAGTTTTATACTTAATATTTTTTCTTGTTTGTTCATTTCAATATTTAAATTTAAACATTTATTTGGTTGACAATGTTACTAAAATAAGTCCTTTCATTTCATAAAATCCACTTCTCTAGTTCTATTTTAAATAAATCATAGCTGTTCAAGTTTTTTGATGCAAGGTTAGGTCATAAATAAAGGCGACGAGTCAATTAATTTAGGCTACGTTGTCCAATGGTTTTTTGGATCGTGGGAAATATATTCTGTCATTAATTCTGGTTTTATGGGGATGTACATGGAAGGTTAATTGTTTGACAAATAAAAGTATTTTATTGCAAAATAGCTGCCTAACATCGAATAAATTATACTCACTACATAACTGATTAGTTGGATAAAAGAGGTATTTGATAATTTAATTTCTGAATACATTTTTGTACGACATGAACATAGTTTAGATACGAATCGTATACTACCCCATCCCAGAATACCATAGTTTAGTTGCGACTCTATTAAAGAAAAATATATAATTTTTAAGATGGTGCAGATAAATTTTTTAATAAATTGTTTCATATCTAGTTCCCAGTGATCAATGTTAACACCAAGATACTTTATACATTCGGCTTCCGTAATTTGTTGTATGTAGCTTTGTATTTAATGGATCTAAATGTGGTAAGTAGCAAGAATATGAAGTGAATGGTAAATAGCAACTTTTATTGTAGTTAAGTGTTACTTTTGTACTGGAACTATTTAGCAATTTATGGAAAATCATTTTCAATGTTTTCTTTTAATTTTACCCAAGCTGGGACAGAATATATAATGGACGTGTCGTAGGAAAAACTTTTTATTTTTCTCGAGAGTGAGTTGATGATGTTCACATATAAAATAAAAAGAAGCGGCCCCAATACGGTTCCTTGGAGAACTCCAAATGTAACTTTCTCTGTTGCACTAAACGTATCGTTAATTACTACATATTGCACTCTATTTGAAAGATAACTTTTAATTAAGTTATATGCAGTTCCTCTTATTCCATATTTGCTTAACTTACTGAAAAGTTTTTTAATGTCTTACAGCTTTGGATGATATTGTTTTAAGTTTACTTTCAAATAGGAAATATTGGTCAAACAAAAGTAGCAACCTTTTAGATTGGTATCCCAAATTTCATCTGTTCTTTATCACGATAAACTACAGATATGTTAAACCTTTTAAAGGCTGTTCGTTCATTACGTAAATATGATTTTAGTCATTTTGACTCCCCTTACCGTCGTGTAAGATTTATCGGATTTCGCCTTTTCTGTAAGATCAATTACATTTGTCTCTTCAGGATTAATCTGACGCTTACATTAGTTCGTAAAGGTTTAAATTAACTATTTAGATGGACCTACACAACTATAAAATAATAAGGTATCAACTGAGACTTGTATATACCTGACCACAATTCAACGACCTTTACTTTTTTCAATACCGTTTGAAGTGTCTAACGAATATTTATCATAAATAGCGCAAATCAAAAATCAATTTAACGCTCAACAATTTCTTCATATTACAAGTACACCGCAACTTCCTACGCTAAAGTTACACTAAACGCCCGGAGTCAATCCACCATTGAATGAAAGATTAAATATAAATTAAAAATTTGGGTCTTAACCCACACGGTCGTTCAAGAATGAAAAAGATTTTACAAACTCGAAGTTGGTCAATCGTATATGAAATTGAATAAACGTCAATGAAAGTTCGGAATTTACGAATTATAGTCAAGGGACTTGTTTACTTACAAGTACTACTCGCCTTAGGTGAATGCGTTGAATATTTGCGTTATAAGTATGGTCTACCATGCTTCATGTATTTCTTTTCTATTCTGCTCATCTTATATTGTCATATTACTGAATTTATCTTCCAAAATTTGAAGAATATACAGAAAAGATTGTCAATAACAATTAGATAATGTTACTGAGTATTGATTGATTTGAATTCATCAACAATTCCCTAATTTATCCCTTTTTTATTAGCTTTCTTGCTTCTCAACATTATGAACAGACATGTAATACAATATAGCATTCCCCAGATTAGTTGTATCCAAAACTACAGGCAATGTGTGACTTAGATAATTGATCAAAGTATTTTTTAATGATAAAATTAAAATTAAAATAATGAAGTACCGCAAAAATTATAGAACACTCCTATCTAACTCTACGCCTGTCTATTCCTTTCACTAAACTAATTACCTATAAACTTATAGGTTGGACTAGCGAATTAATAACGTTGAAATTGATAATCGTGTTCTTGCAAAATAGACAAATACAAGTTTTGTAAGCCCACGGAACGCACGCATTTGTTAATAAATAATCGATATTACGAAAATAAATAAAAACAAAACGGAGAATGTATACAATATCCAGTAAATGCTGATGTGCTACTTTCGATTCGTTGACTGATATGTTATTATACAAACAAATAATTCACTAGGTATATTCTAGTAGATAGTACGACAGACCTCTTTAAATGTATCTACAGAGTGATTATTTAAAATACAGGGTGGGGCAGAACAACTTACTTATTTGAATTTGTCAAGGAGCGACGGTTACTCGGGTGGGTGGTAGTCACAGACGAAAGAGCGGATCGTAATATTTTGGAGTGGAGTGGAATATGGACTAACTCGCATACTGAAAACCACGCAAAAAGCTTCCATGTCGGCAACTGGGGACTCATTACAAAAATTACCCTATGGTTATACACAAGCGTTGTGGTGGACAAATCCGCAGCGAATGAGAGCTCTAAGGCTATTAAGTAACACACAAAGGCTGGCTTGCCTTTGTGTCACTAGGACCATAAGAACGACTCCCACAGCTGCTACGGAAACTTGCTGAATCTACCGCCTCTACACATTTTCGTACAATGCAAGGCCAGATCTGCAATGCACAGCTTAATACATAATCAACAGCAAATAAAGCAGACACATACTTTGAGGGTCTAGAAATTACAGTTATTATTGAACTATACCGAGTAGCCAGATAAGATGCTAAGTGCGATATCTCGGAAACTATTTGTCACAAACAAATGTTATCACTGAAGTGGCCAAAAGAAGACTGCGGATAGTATTTTCAGATTTCCAAGATAGTTGACAAGGGGAGTAACCTCCATATTAAGCTTTTAAAGTATTTTTTCACTAAATTCCACACTGTTTGACGTATCTATTAAAATAAATTGGTGTTTTTTAAATAAACTGCTGTAACTTCTAAATAACTGAACAAACTTCTCTTGTTGGGCAAAAGAACACTAGTACCCCAACGTGTTTCACACAATATTTTTTCTAATTTTGAATATAAATTTTTACTTCATTGCTATGGAAGCAAGTATTGTTTAGTGTCATGGTTCGTGATTTTGATAACCAATAGAAGAAGAAAATAATAATCGTTTTTCTTCTCGGAAATAATAATTTTTAGAATAATATATATAATATATACAGATACTGCAATGTTCTATTCAAAGAATGACGCACCAAGCGACATTGTAAAGTCGAGGAGCAAGTATGATTTGTCCTATGCCAAATTTAGTTTATGGTGTGAACAGAAAGTTTAAACGAAAAAGTTTGGCTAGCGCAAGAAAAAAAAGAAATTAAGAATTCATCCTTGTGGAGCTTATATTCGATGTTAAGAAATGAATTTTGTTTAATAAGAAATATGGACATTAGGAAGTAGGGGAGACTCTTGTACCTTGGGCAGCTTTTCTTAAAAATATATATTTAACTACAGACAAATGTGCAAGCGAACTATCAATGGTTTCAGGACCTAGATTAGGATGTTTGTTACTAATGTTGGTAATAAAAAAAGCATACACACTCAAGGGCTATTTTTTAAGGGTGACAAAAAAAATTCGGTCAAATGACTCAAGGTCCAAACCTATCTTGTACCTTGGCAGCAAGGTATTGTACCTTAGGCTATACAACTAAAATGTTATATTTTTTTTATTCAACGCAACTAAAAAAGTAATATGGTAAACACCTGAAATGTAAGGAAATAAAACTGTCAATAATTTTTATTCAACATGGTAAGAACCAAAACTGATTTGAAAAGCAAGTTGTAAGGCCTGTCTATCTGAGCCTCCCAAACTAGTAACTTCATAATAAAGTCTTCTTTTAAAACTAAATATGTTTTTTCTCCTTCATACAAAAATTTATTGTCTGTACCATCAATTTTTTTAAATATTTGATTATAACATCTTCATTCTCTATACCAATTACTTCTGCTACGTAATAATGTGTTACTATTTAACTTAGTCAACCAAAAATCACCCGTAGATATTTTGTCAGTAGTAAATTCCACATCATTTTCTTCATCATTATTAGCAGGACACCAGTAAACATCATCATCAGAATCATCCATCATTTCCATTTCTTCGTCTTCCTCCGATGAGGATGTAGAGCTTTCTTCCACCATTTTTCTAGTAACTTTCTGTATTTCTCTCTATTTCGACTGTCTCTTCTCATATTCTTCCTCTATTTCTGCTTTCTCAGGTGTTTCGGTTACCAGTCTAAAAAGACGCAAGTTTTTAGTTAAGAAAACATTGCCCACTTTCTGAAAGAAGCTTCCAATGGGCAACATTTAATGAACATAGTAGAATAAACGATGGAGGCGCTGGGGATTGCCGAAAGAGAGAATTAACTTTTCTTCGCGTAGTATTTCAGAAAGAGTTTGCTAAGTGAGAATTTGCTGTAACCACTGGAGCTTTTGATAAATTGCATCGAAATTATAAATAAAAACGTGCTGCTAAGACCGTCGAATGTTAAGTATGACAGATTTTTTGTCAAATATCTAAATGGGAGTGCAACCGGAAGGTATTAATACATTTGGAGATTTGCCAAAAATGATCACCAAGTTTTTAAAGTTGCTAAATCCTTGTTTGTATAACGGTCATTGTTTTCGGCGGTAATCGACTACTCTCCTTGCGGGTAGTGGAGCTGATTTACTGAGAATCAAACATCATGGGGGATGGAAGTCTAATACACCTGCAGAGGGTTATGCGGAGAATTCCATAATTAATAAACAGAAGATTGCCACAATCATCCTGGGAGAAGATTACATGGAAAATACGCTAAATGAGGCTAAACATAAAATTATGTTGTCAGCTGCGGTCAATATCACTAATTGTCCAAATTGTGTTATTAATATAATACATTTTTTTATTCAAGTATTAAAATAGAATAAATTTATAAAACTTCATAACATGTAGTATATACTTCAAATTAATGACAATAAAGTATTTTTACCCAATCCGCAACATCCTGAACTTTATTCATTAACTAAACTCCATAAAGCCCAATCAGACCAGTTGTTTCTTATTTCACAGCACTTTCATTCAAAATGTCAAAGATTCTCATAGTTGTCATTTCTAAATATTGTTCATTCAAACCTCGATTTTCAGTTAAAAACTCAACGGAATTAATAAGTAATATTCAAGATATAATACTACCCCATAATTCTAAATTCATATCGTTCGATGTAACAAATATATTCCCTAGAATGCCTCCTAAAGAGACTATAACTCTTGTTGATAACTTTCTCACATACAATAAGGTTAATCCTATAATTCACTCTGATATCATTATTTTATTAAAAGTGTGTTTGAATCGAAATTATTTTCATTTCATTGGAGAGGTTTATAGCAGTAAAGATGGTTTAATTATGGGCAACCCCCTCAGCCCCCTACTAGTAGAAATTTTCATGGATAAGATAGAAAAAATAATTCATGAAAAATTTATGTACTGGCACCAATATTTGGACGACATTTCATTCATTCATTTCACTTCATCGGTACAAATAGACAATTAGAGAGCTTCATTACTTACATAAACTCAATTCACAATAATATCAAATTTACCGTAGAACTTGAACAAAATAAGTCTATAAACTTTTTATACCTTACAATTTCAAATATAAATAATAAACATATTTCATAAACCATCACATACAGATATTACAATTCATAATAGTTCGGTCCACCCATTCAGTCATAAACTAGCAGCTTCCAATAGTATGATACACAGACTCCAACAGTCCCATCAAATATTAATAATTATTACAAAGAATTAATTTTCATAAAACAAACAGCAGTTAATAATAATTACAATCCAAATTTAATTGACAATATCATAAATAAAAAGATAAAAAAACAGACTTTAGAACACGTATTCCCTTCTGATTAAAATAATAATAAACAATTTGAAAGCTTAACATATTTTGGAACACGATCCTTAAACATTAAATCATTTTTAGAAACTTTAGACATGAATTTTTCGTTTAAAACTGATTACAATTTATCCAAACTCATTAAAAATAATAAATCTAAATCTTCAAAATTAAACAAGTCAGGAGTTTATAAATTAAAATGTGGTAATGACAACTGTGATAAAATTTATAACGGTAGAACTTTTAGAACTTTAAAACTAGAATTTCGGAACACAAACGTAGGCTATGACAACAAAAATTAGATTCTAACTATTCAAATCATTTATTAGAAAACCAACACATTTTCGACCCAAATTTTGAAATTTTACGTGAAGAAGGTAAATTCTTTAGTTTAAATATTTTAGAAGCTCTTGAGATAAACAAAAACAAATATTCAGGTAACCTTCTTAACTACCAAATAGATATCAATCACTCTCCTTTATTAAACCTTTTTACCTAGGAGATAGCTTAGGAATGTTTGTAGTGAATGAATTTCCAGGTAATTTCTTTCAATACCTTTGTTAACATTACTAAATAGAATTCTGTATTTATGCACTGTATATATTAAAACATTTTTATATTATAACTTCATTCGTTTTGAGAAAGCTACTGTGTTAGTGAAACGCGTCAACCAGTTTAAATTGAACATTCGTTCAAATAAATGAAGTTTTAAGAAAATTACATTGTTTTATTTCATCGGACAATAAAGTAGTTCAAGTAGTTTAGTCTTACAAAAAATTATTCTGTATTTTTCGCAATTAATGGCGAAATTTACTTTTTGTACACCAGTCATTAAAAGTGACGTTTTTAATGCCTTCTTTGTGTTTTAAAAGTGTACGTTTATAAGGTATAGTGTTAAAAATATTTTAAAACTCTCTCTTTTTGAAGCCTCTTCAATGTCCATTGGTAAACAAATCATCACTTTTATTTGGATTACTATTTTTATTGACAGGCAATTTTTAAACTGTTTAAGAGCTGTTTTGTCACTTATTAATTACAATGGTTACGACAACCCACAACATACGCGATGCTTGTTAAAAAATCAAATAATGAGTTGTCAAGAGATGTCAAAAGTATGCGATTTCGACTTTTATTGTTGCCAAAATAGGTAGGTATACAAAAAATAGTGTATGATATTGTGTTGAAAGTAACTTTATTTTGTTTGCGGAGGTGCTCCACTCGCTGCGCTCGTTTCGTAAACTTCTCCAGTCACAAAATAAAGTACCTCTCGCTTTTAACACTAATATCATAAATATTTATTTCATCAACAGTTGCGAAATATTTAAACGTCAATAAGTTTTAAAGCATTTATTGTTCCATCAAACCCACATTACCTGTGATATGTCTAATTCTTATTGGTGCCGCTAGAGCCCTTTTTTGATATAACAGAAAATTGAAAAATTCTCTACGTAAACGCAAAAATATCAGTTTTTTTCATAAAAATGTTGTGAAATGATACTTAAATAGGTTAAATAGATCTCGATAGCTCATTCCTAGCCCAAAATATCGAAGAAAATTTAGTTATCATAAAATTTAGAACCGGTATTTATTCTTATTTTTATTTATCTTTCTTGAAAATTCAATCTCAAAACTTCATACATTTATAATAATTAAATAATAAAGGAATTCTTAGTTCAAAAAATTGGAAACACGTCTAGGGGCATGATAATAATCGATACATATAATATTAGGTAGAATATGAAGAGTAGGCCAATGATGAAAAACAAATACCTAAAATCAACAACTATTATAATTATACTTACGGAGGCAGTGTAATGTTTGT
Organism: Galeruca laticollis; assembly: GCA_963921935.1. Taxonomy (NCBI): domain Eukaryota; kingdom Metazoa; phylum Arthropoda; class Insecta; order Coleoptera; family Chrysomelidae; genus Galeruca; species Galeruca laticollis. The sequence goes on along the minus strand of OY998177.1, from coordinate 14,561,422 downwards.
TGCACACACAAGCCCTTAAAACTATTAAAATACCTGTTACAAATGATGAAGCTGTGAATATGATTGCTGTATAGACACTTTGAATGTCTTCAAAATACGGCATTGGATACAGAGCTTAATATCCAAATTGGGAATCAGCGTTTTCGAATGATGCCCCTAGACGTTTTTGTGTTATTTCTTACTTTAATTTTTTCATAACAAATAATCTTGTGTTTGATTTATCTTCTCATTGTTATATTCGTGACAACTGATAACATTTAAAAAAGAATTAACTGAATTTGAAGCAACTTGAAGTTTTCAACCCAGTTTTTTCGAGTGTGTTTTGCGTATATCAAATATTCATTTGATGGACAGATATGACTTCGAAGTACGATGCTCCACAAGTAACATCTAAAAAATTGTTTAAAGTTCATTGACCGTTCATCTAATACATATTCAAAAACAAGCATTAACAATATGTTGAAAAACATCTGTGTCCACTTCGTATTTAATATTTCGATAACATAGCGGTGAGGATATCGTCTACGAAGAATACTAACTAAACTGACTTCATGACTCAATTGAGTCTAAAACATGCGACTGTTTGCGGAACGAGTGTGTGGTATGCGTCACCAGCACACCAGTTTTTTGTTTTGTGTTCAAGAAAGTACACCGTCAATTATTTTATCGAATATGTTGCACGAATGGTTCATTAAGTCAGAATTGAAGTAACAGTTTTTTTACAATTCGACTCTAGTGTACGTCATAGCAAATACGATTTTGTATCGAAAGTATATTTATTTACAATGCCATCCAAAAGTTTGGGTGTTTTGAAAGTAAACAAAAGGTTGCCGACTATATGCGGTGAAATTTCACAATAAAATTAAGTTGTAGGACTAGCCAAAGGTATTTTTACTTGGTAAAATTCGTTTATTGAAAGTGCTGGCGACTTATCGTGAAGCAACACCGAATTATTATTGATGCTTAGTCTCACAGGAATGACCCTGTTTCGAAGTTTTTCAAAATCGACTGTCTGAAGGCACAAGATCCCAGAGTCCATTGATATTTTCATCGACTCACTTCTGAAAATGCCTTATAGTGGAATAAAATCACGGTGAAATTATGAGTTTGAGTGATTCGGAGGTATAACCAAATGAAACCTATATCATCTCATAGAGAGAGGAAACTACAGCATAGGATATTTTTTTGAGTAGGACCGAACCTACTTACTGATCTCGAATTAGAAGATAACATTTTTCTTAACATTAATCGTTGAATTATTTCTAGTTTTTAAACTAAAATTCTGATATTAGGTATATTTGTATACCTGTACTATAGGGCCAGAGCAAATTTAGTTGCGATATTAATAGCTAGCTGTAGACTCGGAGATCAGGTTTCATCAATGTTTTTTTGCCGATTTTAAACATTGCATTTGTGGTATAGCATCCTGTTAACACATGTAACGCTGGTAAACATTTACAAACTTCAGTTTCCAGTTTGTGAACTATTTCTGATACCGAAATAATGCGTTTTTTATTTCCTTGTCCTAATTCCATATGAAGATTTGTTTCTTGTGAAGCATTTGATTTAATAAATTCAGAATAGTGGTAAATACGTAATATGAGGACATCTGTATCCATAGATTTCACCAATTTTTTTTGATGAAGTACCTGATGTTCATATAAAACATGAATTATCAGTCGCGTATCAGCCTCATCATGATTTGGTTTTAAATATTGCCATTAGGTTACAACATTCGTTTTGACAGTAAAACATAGCTCTGGATTTTTAAGACCACCAGCGATGATCATAGTTTCTTCTATTTGTAACTGATCAGCCGAATGCTCCAAAAGATAACAAATTTCAATTGGGGTCGTATATTAACTGACAATTTAAAAAAATTGCGTAACATAATTCTTGCTTCTTTCCGCGGCTTCCAATACAGTCATCAAACCCTTTGTTCGAATTTGTTTTTTTACCAAATTCTCCCGTGATTTTATTTCAATTTCCCCTGTATACTACATTTCGAATATTATGCTCAAAACATATAACTAAATATATCCTTATTTTCAACATTTAATATTTCTTTACATCACCAAAAAAGTCATTTTAAATTTAGTAACACCTAAGAAAAACAGATAAATATCGTTTTCTCAAATTCCACTGAATATATCAAAGTACCCGACATCTTATCGCTTCATAAAAACTCTCTTCCAAACTCTGTTATCTGTATCTACGAAACCGTTTCAAGCCCCAAAAAAAACATATCTCTAACTGCCAATTTCACTTGTTGTTTGAACGTTACGTTTTAAAATACTTTTATCCCATTGGCTAGATTCTAATATTTTGCTCATTCCTCGCACCTACGTCACCCAACGTATAAATACGAAACCAACCACATTCTTACTCACTTCCCAGCAGTCACTCATACTTCATCCTTCGTTCCCTTTTTCATCAAGGTACTTCACTTCGTAAAATCACCCGGCGTTTTGATACCGGAAACAAACATGTGTACTTAATATTTATTCGTTTAACAAGTTATCATAGTATGTGCAAAATACTCTCAGTTATCGCGTTTACGTAAGAAAAGTCTTAATTGTTTACGCAAAGATAAATAAAATTATACATTCATGACAATATAAAACCTAAAGTGATATAAGTGTTTAATTTCATTATACGGTTAATCATTACATCAGTGAAAAACAACCGTATTGGTCCTTCGATTACACCTGATACCAAATAACCTGCATTCCATCTAATTAACCCAAAGTAAAAAGGGTTATTTAGAACACCCTTTTTTGTAGGTTTATTAACGTAGTATTTTTCTTGCGAATCGCATGGTTTCCCATAAATTAAACAAATTATAATACCGAAATCAGCCATAATGGTCAATAAACAATTAAAGGAACAACATTACACTAAGAGAAGCACCACTGTCAATAAAAACATAAAAGCCTTATCGTCGAATAATACTAATTTCCGCTGGAACGGTTTTAGAGGCTAGCGCGTATTTTTGGTTCTTAAAAATTCATATTTCTGTAACCGTAAAAGTTAGCGACTTTTTATAGAAATTTTCTGGATGCTTTGACTACATTTGATTCGATATCTATGTATAGAAATTTTCAATAAATAACTCACATAGCTCGCCGCAGGGTGAAGTTTTGGATGCACGATTTTGATAAATGCATATTCCTAACTTTTTTTTCACAAACTATAAACTTTTTTGAAATTTCTGAATTGCTATAGATGCGCTATATTTTAAGGACAAGTTTACAAAAAAGCTGAATTTTAGATTAAAGTTGTAGAACTCCATTTCCTATGCTCTAGAGTGTCTTCCGCAAGATTATATAGGTTTCATTTGATTATACCTATGAATCACACACCCTCAGAAAGCATCGAGTTAGTCAAGCCATTTTATTCCACTATTACGCCACTGAAAAACCTGGGTCTTTGATAAAATACTACCTTCGTAGGCCTGCTGAAGTTTCCATCGCAGTGCGCCCGAGTCTGAGGCAACGCCTGATAGCACTCGAAATTTATGTCACTCAATTATAGAAAAAAACTTCTACAAAAAAATTGCCACGGACTACCAAATGACTTCAACGAGTTCAAACTCGTACTAAAGGCTTACTAAGAAAATCAAGAATATCAAAAGTATTGTTGGCTTACTTTGAATGTTTATCTAAGGAAATTAAACCATCTTCTCTCTGGTAGTATTATTCGATGATTAGAAGTATTTTATTGACAAGAAAAAACGTCAATATTAGTAAGTATCTACAGCTGGTTGAATAGATCATTTCATCACAATTTTTGTGCGCATGCGTGCAGTTCAGCCATCTTTTTCGTACTGTTTTGTAAATAAGCGTGTTAAAATACCCGTGTACAAATAGTTAAAATCAACAAACGTAATACTTATTAAAAAGAAATTAAGAGAAAATTAAAATAATAAGGTCTTAATTAAAAAATAAATTTTTCGTCGACTAATATTATCTGTATGAAATGGAAAAATAAAACGGTGTTGTTAAGGAGTGTGTATATACATGTTATGCATTATTCAAAACCAATACATAATATATATTTTATAAATTTTACTTAACCCTGCTTGCAATATATAGATACATCAAATATACGCGTAATCCTATGATTAAAAATATAATATGTTTATATCAGAAAAGTTTTAAATTTTAATATTATTAATAATATTTACTAATATTTAGAGTTTCTACATGTGCTGACAATAAATTATGTTTAATTAGGATACAATTATTTAACTAATTTTATTGCTTAAACTGATTTGTCAACAAGTACCGCATCATCAATAATTTGTCTTAATGATGGATTTGTTTGTGGATATAATATTGCATCCCCAGTCATTATTGTACAAAACAGTACGAAACTTTTAAACTCCCGCTCTTTCAACGTGGCGGCTGGCTTGCGCTTGTCAAGTGATGAAAAGTACTATTACTAAAACGGAAATCAGAAGGTTACATAGCTAAAAAATCCAATTTTTTTACAAAACAAGATATCACAAAGTTTTTAACAGAAGTATCCGATGATACATATATTTATTTAAAAAAGTTGCTGTTATAATTGGACTAAGTGGAGCAAGCAGAAGAGAGAAACTGCTTGTTGAAAATTTGATAGATGAAGGATCCGTTTTAAGAATTATTTTACCGAATACAAAAACAAAGTTAGTGCGAGAATTTTTTGTAATATCGGGGAATAATATCCGAGGATTGAATATGGTAGAACTTGTCAGACAATGTGTGAAAATACGACCTTGCAACACAAACCATCGACGTTTTATTGTCACTTATAAAATAAGAAATGCACGAAACAACCCGTTCGAATTCACACCTTTGGTAAAATTCCAAAAGTCATTGCCACTTTTCTGAGTTTACCTCACACTGAATAATACACCGGACATTGTTTTCGGCGATCGTTTGCTTAATTTTTGGCCGATTCTGGAGCTGATCTGAATTTTTGGTGCCAACAACCCAACATTATTACAAGTTACATAAACCTGCACCAGTAATGAATGATTCTATGCGGTTTAGTATTTAGTGCTCAATGAGTGCTGGTCATAGAAGAGCAGAACTTGACGTGAAAAATGTTTTCAATGTTTTTTAATGATCAAAACTGATAGTATGCCACTCTGAGCATGTTCAGGGGGTAAATACACATACCTTCATCAGTAATTAATGATGCTATGGGGTTTAGTATTAAGCGCTCAATGAATGCTGGCCATAAGAGAGTATAGATTGTATGAATAGAAACTTTTTTTATTATAGAAACTGATAGTATGACAGATTGGGCATGTTCTGAGGATGAATACATAGACCTGCGTCAGTAATTAATGATTCTATGGGGTTTAGTATTCAGTGCTCAATGAGTGCTGGTCATATAGCCAGCATTCATTGAGCACTAAATCTTCTGTATTTTGCTTTAGAACTATATTGAGTTCTTACGGTGTACGAGGGAGTACACTGATAGATTAATTAAAAGTTAATAGTGTTCTCATTTTTAAGTAATGTATGAGAGCATCAAATTTCAGCTTTTGGCACCAAATTAGCACTAATTTTTGCCCTTATTCCAAACCGATTCTACTGATTTGAACAGGGTAGCTTTATAGATGTGAATAATATTATTTCTAAGAATATCCACTAAAAGGTTCACTTTATTCAGGGAAATTTTACCAATTTTAAAATTATGTTTCATAATATTATACCATTGCATCGTTTTATATATCAGAATAAATCTGTATGGGAAAATCAATTAAATTGACGTAATTATTGTTATTATAGGGCGTAATCGTCTGTACAGTTTGTTCTATTTTGATATTGTTTGAAACTGACTTATTTTAAACATATCCATGCTATTGCCAAAAAAATATCTAATAACCTGTTCGCATTCTATCTCAACTTTTTCCTTCATCTCGTGTCATACTTCAACATAGATATTAGCGTGACTCACGCTAGTCCATCGATGAACTCATCCTTTTTTTCTTATTGCATATTTGTATGCAATACTCATTTCCATAATCCGAATAGTAAGAGAGGAAAAATATGCCTAACCCTAAAAAAATATAAAAGGCCCCAAAAAGCAAATGCGAATGAAGAAGACTGACTAACGCTACGGGGCATCCGCGACCGTTAAACGCACAAATCCCACCAAATAAACGAAACGCCCCGAAGGCCGCGGTCGTTGGACTAGAGAATCCAACCGTCCATCATTTAGTACCGGAGTTGATACTACTCATTGTTCAGTAGCGTCCGTACTTAAAATACTCTCTTCCTTTTATTTCCTCTGTACATTAAAAAAATTATAAGCATAAATATGTCGTTATTTTTTGCATTTAAGTGCTGTTCAGAAAATTTACCAAAAATCATTTTCAGTGAATTAAAAAGAGAAATTCACTATTAATTAAGCGAGAGGCAACGAAATCTTGATAAAAGGTAAATACTTATTGACTGACTCTTGAGCATTATTCCATCCAAAATGGTGGACAGAAACAATTTGCTATATAGAAAATATTTTTTTTTCAAAATTAATACTGTGTTTATGCTATAGGATACCCACATCTTGTATTGAATATAATCAACATCCAAGTGCGTGTAGTCCCATAAGATGAAGGTTTACATTACCAACCAAGCCTGCATTTTTGAATTTACGTTCATTCTAGCTTACATTTATAGGCTATCTAGTTTAAAAATGTTGAATTTCATTAGGGAGGGGAGTAGAAAATAATAAAAACTTCCTCAAAAATCAGTTTTTTGAAAATAATCACATTTTGGTCGAAAAAGCCATTTTTTTAAAATATAAATGTTTAACGTTTTAACCCATTACCTGCCACTGTTGCGTACACGCAACACCACAGTTTTTATTTTTTTTTGTAAAAATAAACAATCTTATCTATAATATATTTATGTTTTTGTGAATAGCAACGTTAAATAAAACTGTAAAAAAAATTAGACATTTTTTATAAATAAATAATTAAAATTTTGTTTACTTGAAAATGGGCAAATTTTCTCTTTTTTGAGCGAGATACTTTTCGAATTAATAATACGTTCTGAATTATAACCAGCTGCTATTATTTTTGATAGACAGTTAAAAAAAGTTTGAAATAAAAGTTCTGTACAAAAAAATTGTTTACTTTATTTGTCATACTTTGCTTCTATTGCAGTAAAGTGCTGCGTTGCGCGAACGCAACGTTGGCCTAAGACGTTCGGTTAGTCATTGTTAGGCTTCTATATAAAGCGGGTCGTTTTGAGTGTTTATCTGTAAACAATCATATAAAAAACTATTGTGGATTATTCTGGTAAAAAATGTCGAAAATACTAACACAAAAGGAATTGGAACTGGCATTAGAAGAGGTACTTATGGATATTGAACAAGAACGAGGTAAGCAGGTTGTTTGTCACTGGTAAAATACATATTAGGTACATACATAATACATATCTTGATAAATCTTAGTACGGTCTGAATTATTTTAGATCGAATTGGCGTTGTTTATATTCCACCCGATGTCGACGAGTTGACCGACGAAGAGTTGTTTTCCGAGGAGATGACAGAAAATGAACTACAAAAGGTGGATATAGCTGGTTCTTTTGAAATTCATACAAGGGAGGAAGATTTAGAGGAAATTGAGGTAGAAACAGCGACTGGCCAGGAGAATAACCAAGCAAAACGTAAGAGAGGTGCAAACAAAAAACAAGAACAGAAAGTAAACTGGAGAAAAGGTGAGTTTATGTACAACAATTTTCCGATATCTAAACAACATGAAATTAGAGAAGATTTGGTAAACAACCTCGCTGGAACATCTCCACTGGATATATTTTTTAAATTCTTTGATGATGAGGTTCAAGAGATGATAGTAAACTATTCTAACGCATATGCACAACAGAACAACCGACATGAATTTTCGGTATCGAAGTCAGAACTACTAAATTTTATTGGGATATTAGTGCTATCTGGGTATCACGTTTTACCACAAACTGATATGTACTGGTCCACAGAAGAAGACAAAGGTGTTCAAGTAGTAAAACAGTGTATGAGTCGGAATAAATTTCGGAGTATAAAACAGAATTTACATTTCAATGATAACACACAGTTGGACAAAGATGACAAGTATTCTAAAATCAGGCCCCTTTTTGACATAATCAATAAGAAGTTTATGCAGTTTGATACCTTTTCAGAGAAGTTAGCAGTGGATGAGGAAATGGTGCCCTATTTCGGTAGACATTCCTGTAAGATGTATATAAAGGGTAAACCAGTCAGATTTGGATTTAAATTATGGTGCCTATGTTCAAGCGATGGTTATGTTTCAATTTATTCCTTATGCAGGAGCATCACCTAAAAAAGTAAAACATGCTCTGGGTTTAGGACCACAGGTTGTCTTAGAGTTATTGTCAGTTCTCAAAAATAAAAACAATCATGAAGTTTTCTTCGACAATTTTTTCTCCTCTTACAACTTATTCAAACAATTAAAAACTGAAGGATTTTTTGCTACTGCAACAATTCGCGAAGATAGAACTCCACATGCTCCGTTAGAGTCATCCAAAATAATGAAAAAAAACCAGAAAACGAGGATCGTACGATAGTTATTTTGACGAGGATACTTATATTTCGTTGGCTAGATGGTGTGATAATTCTGTCGTTACCTTGATAAGTACACATTATCATGTAGAGCCTATAAAAACAGCGAAAAGATACAACAGAATGGAAAAAAGGGTAATCAATGTAACACAACCTTTTGTAATATCCCAATACAATTCCTACATGGGTGGCGTCGATCTACACGATAATGGTGTAGCTAATTATAGGATTGGTATAAAAGGAAAAAAATGGTGGTGGCCTTTATTTACAAATACTATTGGTAATATCTTAGTAAACTCGTGGAAATTATATAACATCGTTAACAATACAAATATGTCCCAAATAGATTTTAAATCAAATGTTGCATTGCGCCTGCTGAAAATGAATACCTTGAGAGCTTCAGCTTCACTTCCTGGTAACATACCAACTGATATTCGTCGGAACCAATCAAGTCATTTGATATTTAAACAACCTACAAGAAGAAGATGCAGATTTTGTCACAGTCAGACAGTTTATATGTGTAGAAGTTGTAATGTTCATTTACACCCCGATTGTTTTGAAGAATACCATTTAAGTTAAGTGTTTCGGCCAACGTTGCGCTTACGCAACAGTATTTTTTTTAATTTTTCTTTATTTTGTGAAAAAAATTGTATTATTTACTTTTATTTAATGTACTAATAAATTGTTTTAAACAAATATTTAATAATTTAACCTATTTTTTCAATGCTTGGCCAATAATGGGTTAAACAAATTAATAAAAAAATATCCGAATCGAATAGGATACAATTCCCATCAAAATAATTCACAAATTTCTGGCATCCTCAATGAATCAAGCCACGTTTCTCGTTCGTTAGACGTCACAATTGCATCGTTAATAAATCAAAACCAATTTAAATTCTCGCCGTCAATAGTGAATTATATAACTCAAAGGTTACCGCAAACCGTAATAAATCCACAAAACCTAAACATTATTATATGAAAAATCTCGCCGATAAATCGTTCAATTTCTCTTCGGAAATCGAGATGTTAGCAGAGGCTGATATATATTACTAGTTATTACGGGGTCGTTACAAAAACTTATCAACGCCCATCTAGGGTGAGTATTGTCGGGAATCGTCTCGAAACATTGTCTATCAACTGATGCCAATCATCAAACTACTGTACACTCTCTCTTAGCAAATTGCAATCAAACAAACCCAAGTGAGGCAGCAGCTAACAATTTAATTGAAACCTTCTGGAAGCAGGAAGAAATCGACACTATTGGTTCCATTTGATCGCCTGACGACGCGCTATTTGAAATTTTTTTCTCTGAAATCACAATGGCATTTATCAGGTGGACCTTCCCCTGATAGACAAACTAGCTTATACATCTTTACGAAATTCCTTCCGTACTGCCAAAAATCGATTTATTAGTCAAGAAAATAGATTATACAAAAATCCACAATTATTTTCTGAGTATAAAGAACAAATTGTAGATAATCTCAGTTTAGGGCAAGCTAAAAAAATTCCCCTTTTCTTTAACCAATTCATCCAATCCAAACAAATATTTCGTTTCTCATTTACATTTATATGTACATTCAAAAAATGTGCAGGCAAATACAAATTAACCGAAACCAAACTTTTTTACAAACCTTGCTGTGGCGTGATTTACCACACAAACCTTTCGAATGTATCGAATCAATTATTTTGTATTGTTGCTTTAAGCAGGTTTGTGGTAACTTCTTAGATTAGACAGAAGACGGAAGACATTACAAATTAGAAAACCAAGAAATTTGAGACCATACATAATATCATGATTCACTGATTTTTCCAGTTACACTATATATATTGACTCATGTGTTTCAAGCTATCGATGGCCTTTGTTAAAATTTATAAATTAGACACTTACCACTAAGTACGCCGCTGTTGCTACTCGCATTATTAAAACGTTCAGGGCGTCGTGAGAAACGGCGAGGCTCAGCGCGAAGAGGAATCTTCATAAATAATACAATAACGCCCATTAACATAGTCAGTAATGCGTTTTGTGACGCTCTTGCAAAGAAACAGTACCGCACAAAATTGTAAATAACGATCCTTCTGGTCACTAGGTACAATGACTGTGATTTACGGTACGTTATATACGTATAATATCCGGCTGTAACAACCGAAAAATTTAATTAAGGAAGTTACTGTGCCGTTAGAGTAGTTCTAATTTTTATAAGTACTTTCATGAATGTATCATCAGATGTACTTCCGCGACAACACGAGTACTTACCTACCAAATACATTTATTAGAAGCAAATTTTTAGAAGAAAAAATTCATAATACGTAGGTAGTCTCTTGTAATGCTTTATAGCAGGTAGGTATGGACAACCTTTGACATGTTGAGGGCCAAACTTTAGCGTGCAAATACGTTCGCGTATAAAAGTACTAAGTGCATTTTAAAGTAGTGATAATATTGTTTGCGATAGATATTAGACATACAATAATACGACAATGTTATTATAGTACAATTTAATAAAAAAACAAAATGAAATTTGAAAAAAATTGTACATTATAATTAAATCGTTAAATCTGCAATTGTTAGAAACTACGAAAGTTAAATACAACGAAATCAATGAGGCACTTGAGCTTGAATTTGGGACACTAATCCATCGATATTTGGATTAATTCCACTGATATAAAGACGAAAAGAATTTTCCAAATTATCGTCAGTCAGTCTTGCACGATGTGTTGATTTATTAACTTTCATCAATGAAAAGAACTATACGTATTTATAAGTACTGCCAAACGCACAATTCAATCTTCGTGCAAATTTTCTAAGCTCCGGAAAATTGTCTTCTTCTAGGTATTTTTTGTAGAAATCGCACAACTCTACGTCTTCAAAATTGGATTTTAGGAGTGAGTTTTCTTGAATCTCTATCAACTCCATTTGTAAGTGTATTAAAGCATTTTGTACATTACATTTTGTAGGAGTAGCAAATAAACTGAAACAGTCTTCCATGTAATTAACTGTATCGACCCTTACTTTGTGGAATTTACTGATATTAGTGTTTTAAATGAAACTCAATGTTTCTAGTTAATTCCACAATATAATGAAAAAATTTTCATCCAAAACGAATTCAGGTTACAAATAGATATGGTAAAGAAAAAATAATACCGGAAGAAATATTCAATTACAATAAGTTTATGTCTGGTATTGACCGCAATGATCAGATGGTTCATTATTATTCGTCATCCAGAAAAAGCACAAGGTGGTATGAAAAAGTTATGTTCCATTTGCTGGACATTACTTTATGGAATGCATATTACATAAAAAAGAAAATTGATAACAAATTGACTTTCCTTCAATTTCGCGAAGAACTTGTAAAAGAATATTTGGAACTCGATGAGGACATAAAAGATGGAAGATTGTTAGTGAAATCGGGTCCATTACACGGAGGTAAGAGAAGAAGAGCTGAACCTAATCTACCAAATATTCATCCTGAAATGCACTTTCCAGATGAAATTCCAAATCCAAGGAATCCTACTAAATCTCACCATCTGAGATGTAAGAACTGTGCTTCAAAATCCGTACGGAAAGAAACAAAATATCTCTGTAAGACATGCCCTAGCAAACCAGCTCTGTGCATCGTACCATGTTTTGAAGAATACTATACAAGAGTATAAACGATTTATTAACCAAAAAAATCTTTTGTACATGTTTAGCAATAAATAATTTCTTAATCTCTTTGTACTTTTTATCGTCTGACGGGATATGCCGCTTTGCTCCAACCTGCCACCAAATGGGTTTGTTAGGGACAAGACGGCATTTGCCGCATTACTTTTTCTTTCAAAAAAACAATTTTTTTGTTTATGTGACTTCCTCTATTAATCTTATTATGACTTTTCCCATTTAAATATTAATAATAACTAGGTGCGTTTTTACAATCCACATTTTTTTATTAGTGTCCGCGAATGTGTTAAGAGAGATTGGAATTCCTCTGTGTGGTTATCTATGTCATCAGTACTCTGATGAATGACGGATTGTGGCAAATTTGATGAGACGTGGTTTGCGAGGGAACCCCAATCGGCTTTTTTAAAATCGCGATATGTGAAATTTGTTGAAGGTGGCGGTATTGAATTGTGTAGAGAAGTTTTGACCAGTAGTGGAACATGGTCTGAGGTGATGAACTAACGTTCGGGCCATCCACCCGCTTATATAGACTACCGTCTAGCGAGTTGCAGGTAACATATGATCCTGACCAATCAAAAACGACCGAGGTTATGATCCGTTGGCGCAAACGTTTAAAAATAATAGCTGCCTTCTTTTGACAAATATATTAAATTATTTCAATTAAAACGCATTGTAATTGGTTGTTACTAAATAAGTATCTAATGTAATATTTTTTTAATTGGGTTTTTTCAAAATGTCTTGCGGGCCGGATCCGGCCCGCGGGCCGGCTGTTGCCCATATATGCTTTATAGTGTACAACAATATATTTCGTTTTTCCATCTGGAGAGAAAACAAATAGCGCCGACTGCTCGCAGACTCTTGAGAATTTCCTGAGCGAAAAACACAGCAATTCAAGGTTTATTTTTCACGCGCTAACGAATGCAAGCCGCACTGAAATCTGGAGACGCTTAAACTCAAGAGGAAAGTTAGTTGGCATTATTGGTATTCTTGGAATAAGCACAATCTCGCATAACTTTATTTATTTATTGTTTTGCTGTACAATTTCGGCTGATTCAGATTTCGTTACCTTGATTATCATCGATCGAACCTTGAGTTGTAAATTATATGGCGGCTAACCTGGCAAACCAAATGAATTTAAGAATTGTCGACTTCATTTGGATCGAAAATGGAATCGATCAACTTAAATGCATTTGTCCATTAGTTTGGGTCTAGTACTTCTCGGAGCGTCCATCTCGGCGCAGACCGATTCGGCGCAGAAATTAATCATTTATTTTATTAACGACTTTTACAAAAGGTTTTTTCAAAAAAATATTTTGATAATGGCATTATTATTTTGCATTAACAATTTCTACATCCGCTCGTGAAAACGTGAATAGCAAAGAATATTCATTTTCGCCCATGGTACGGAATGAATACTTGTGGCGCTATCTAAATATGACGGTTCATTTGACAGAAAGACAGAATAGGCGTGTTCCGTTTTCTACATTAGCTGCAGAGTAGAAGTAATACGGAAATATCAAAATGCATAAAAAATCCACTAAAGTGAACATAAATGTATTTTGTGGCACTTTTTAAGAAGAAAATAGAAAACGCTAGCAACAATTGTCAACTGTCAAAATTGTTTAATTATTAGGTATCTATTTGTTTTAATATTCTATTAAAATTGATTAATACTTTATAAAAAGTAAGTAAATTTGTATAATTTTATTTAAATAATAGCTATTACATGGCTTCACTCCTTTTTAGTGTTTGATACTGACAGCAATGAAGGTTTCACCACAACTATTTCAGAACTTAAGGAGTTAGCAATTCTATATATGTTGTTTTGTTTTTTATTTGATAGTCGTAGAAAAAGTATAGTCTAAAACAGAGGTTGACTTCAAAATTGTACACTCGTAGAACCGTTCTTTCTACTCGTGTAGAATTTTGCTTTTTCCACGCTTGATATAGAATATACTATTATACAGTGCGTCCATAAAGTACCGCATAAATTCATTTTTAGCTAAATAAACAATAATATTATAAATTCCCGAAACAGGTCGATTTTATATTTTAATTTACTATTTTTCCAAATTATAATCTAATATACAGGGTGAGCCACCTTCGTGTGATGACGGCACCACCATTTTTTTTAAATGGTTCTCCCCTCTGTTTTTTCAATTTCCAGATTTTCTTTGCGGAGTTTATTCAAAAATGTATAATAAGTTGCTTCAAATTGGTACAGGGTGGGCAAAAAAGCCAAAATTCAAGTTACTTACAAAACAATAAATAAACGTAATAAACACATTAAGTGAAATTAGGTACGTATTGTTATACAACTAGTTCAATAAACTATTAAAGACACCCTGCATTATTTTTAACATTGTATCTAACAGCTTTTATTAGTGATGCAAGCCCGTGAACTATAAAAATATTTCGTTCACAACGGTGGCTAGAAAGAAGGGTACCAGTGGAATGGCCTGCTAGATCACATGATCTGAGACCATTAGACTTCTTTTTATGGGGTTATTTAAAATCAGAATGTTAGAGACGAAAGTAATACCCGGTTCAGTCATTGTCTAACAATCAATGGAAATCAAATTTAACATTTATTGTATATTTTCGTTTCGTTTGTTGTTGGTAGTGTATCACAGTAATTGCATAAATACGTAATTCCGTTTAATTTGATTATTACATTCAGTAACGTATAACTTTCTATAAACAATTTTCATAATTTTTTTTTGTATTTTTACCCACCATGTACCAATTTGAAGCAACGTATTATACATTTTTGGAATCAGTTCAGCAAGGGAAATCCGAAAATTGAAAAAACAGAGGGGGCGATCCATTGAAAAAAATGATGTTGACGTCATCACACGAAGGTGGTTCACCCTGTATATTAGATTATAATTTGGAAAAATAGTAAATTAAAATAAAAAATCGACCTGTTTCGGGAATTTCTAATATTATTGTTTATTTAGCTAATAATGAATTTATGCGTTACTTTATGGACGCACTGTATTATATTGAATAAGATTGTTCCGCTTCTTTTAGTTAATGTATTACGTAATCTATATACTGTCAACTATGTATTCCAGCAGATAATCTTATAATAATAACAATTACTAAGAAAAAATGCAGGTACGCTGACACACTATATTAAACTATTTACTTCATTCAACATTCCGCTTATCTCTATTTAGCAATATTCTTCTGATACCTGCATTTTAATCGAACAGGAACAATATTATACAAGCGAGGTGTGGCAATTGTCATATTTCTATATTATATGTACTGTAATTATTTTTATTGTTGTTGGTGTATCAGCGTTAAGTTGGATAACGAAAGGCGGCGCGATAAACTGAATTGTTAAAATTACTGTTTTGACATGTATCGACGTGCTGAGAAGGTCGTTAATAGAATAAATAAATACATAAGTTGAATATCCGGTATTAAAACAAACACAGGGTGTCAGACGAAATTCTAAGTTAATGATTATACGGTGGGAGAGTGAATAAATTTGGTATTTGGTAATTATTACGGAATGATGATAGTAGAGACAGCCAAACAGAGGATACAGGAAAGGATTCTAATAGAATATAAAGCTTTTGGAAGAAATAAAAATATAACTAAACATTGATGAGACCAGTGGTCATACGAGATGAAAACCACAGTAATAAACATAAGAAAGAGGAAGGACTAAAAGTATTGGGACCAAAAATGACACCAGAAGAGAAAAGGAGATTCATGAAAAACAAAAAACTAAAACATAGGAAAAGAAAACACAATAAGCTACATGAAAGCATAATAAGAAGTAGATCAACAGACAGAATCAACGAGGAATACCTGGAAGAACTAGATAGCGGACGATATGGGAATTGTAGACTGGAAGGCGAAATGTCGGAATAGACCGGAATGGAAAAATATAACAAAAGCAGCCAGAGAAATTCTCGAGAAGTTAAAATAAAAGAAAACAAAGAGTGATACACGTCAATGAGATGATTTAAAGGAGTGAACGGCTTGATGATGTTGATGAATACACAAATATGGCAAGTAAGTGGTTAAACTATCGAAAGATGCGCCATTATTTATATGATGATGGTTAAGCAGCTAGATTATTTTTGAACCAGGAGCACCACACTTCATGTTAACGTCTGCACTTCCCAGTCAATGAAAACTAATAGCAATAAATGTTTCCAATTTCAAATAATTTCACAGTAATATACATTCTATAGACCAAGAGCCCGTGTCACTTTTAGAGGTAGTGATTAGTTTACGTCCACTAAATATAGTATTATGGATGTGGACGATGCTACAGAGACTCTCGCCATACATAATTTAAGGGGCGAAATGAGGGTAGGCAGCTAACCAACCTGTTATCCAAAGGTGAGCAAAAAATGTCATAAGTTTACGACTGCGGGTAATGGGAGTGCAAAGATTTCAGTAAAGTAATCCGACGCTCGCCGGTTGTCAGTCGTCTACAACGTGGCATTCACCCGCTGCAATCCTCGAAATGTGTAAAAAACAAAAAAATGTTGAGTGTACGACTGACAATGGGAAGAATCTTACCAGTACCCTTTTAACGGCTTAGACTTCGCCCACCAGCCTTTTTCAATAGGGCGCCAGGGTGCTAGGCCCTACGATTTTGAAAAAATGTCTAGGTACTCCAAAATTTAGGGACACGTTCTCTGTAATGCATAAATCTAGAATTTATAATCGTCAGTCATGTACTCCCTGGCAAAAGGTACGGAGCCCTTGAAAAGGTACACAAATATCCAGGTATAGGCATCTGAAAATAAGATTTCAACACTATTGTGGCAAATATTCTCTTTTCTCTGGTATGGATTTTTTTGACGTTTGTTGTTTAATGTGAATTGCTGATCAATTAATCTGTTTCTGCAATGTTATACCTTTATACGAGAATATTTTATGTGAAAAAGTTGATATTTATCATAAATTTAATAGGTAAGTGATCATTTTGACTACAGTCTACGTCTACAATATATAAAAATTAAATAATTTTAAGGTTATGTTTGATATTTTGCTAATTTTTATTTTTTATTTCAAAAGCCAATGTATATTTTCAAATATTTAAGGAATATTTCGCCAAGATGAGGTTGAGCATAATAGACTATATGGAATATCTCGAAGGCACAAACATATCTAGATGTGTGTATGCTGGACATCTAATTTTGTTTGGTAAATTGGACTTTACGAGCCAAGATAAGAATATGTTTGTATGTGATTTATGTTTACTAGTGACTTGAAATCTCATCTACTTGAAATAAACGGGGAGCTGGAAATCATAAACGAAAAATTGAAAATCAAACACATGAATTGTTCATGTAAAGCTGGAAAAAGTGCAAGCATATTTCTACACTTCTATTTAAATGTACAGGGTATATTTTGTTTGTGCTAAATTGATTTTGAATAATATTGGATTTTGTTTTAGGGGTGATTTGGAAACATTTGAGATCATTTCACAAACAGATCTAAAATGTAAAAAAACGTATGACTGATGAAAAATACCGAGCTGTGTCAATAGACGAGATGCCTTGTTTAAAAGATATAGGTGACAAAGAAATGGAACTGATGGTTGATGAAAATAGAATGTACGATTTTTTTCTTCAAAAACTACCATCCTCTGCACTTGCAAAACATAGGTAGGTATAGTAAATTGTTGAACAGCAAGAAAGCTGTTTAACATTGTCCTCTGCACCGTGGCATTTATAACTAAAACACTAATGAATATTTTCATTTTTAGGCTTGGACGAAGGCCTGTTCCTGTACCCTCGTTTGACAAATTATTTTAAAGTACGTGATCATTATATTCAAAATATTTTAAATAATGTTGTTCAGTCATCTCTAATTGCATTCTTTATCAGTACATTTTCGAAGTGACTGTTGTGAACAATTATTGTATGTTGAACTTTTTGAAAATGATGAAGAGTCATTAATTTTATCAATGCAGCAGTCAAAATGGTGGCAAGATCAGAGAAAATTTCGTGTCACTGGATCCCGAGTTTATGGTTTGTATACCTATTCTGGAAAAGACTTGGAAAATAAAGCAATACAGTATTTCTACCAAAAAAAATTTACCAATACATTTATTAAACATGGTATCAAATATGAGACCGAAGCTAGAGATGTCTTTAAGGAGAAAACTGGTTTCATGGTTTTAGAATGTGGGTTTATAATTTCACATCTTAATCCTTGGCTTGGATACTCTCCTGATGGATTAATAATGAAGGAAGAGAAACCTGTAGCTTTATTAAAAATAAAGTGCTTGAATAATGGTAGTTTTTTATAGCTTTCTATTGTCAAAAACTAATTGTTTCAAGGTATTTCAGCCACAATCAAAAAAGCTATCTCGAAGGCAGCATTTTTGAAAAAAAAATAATGGTTCTTATGACCTGGAAAAAAGGCATAAGTATAATGGCCAAATACAGTTGGGTATGGACCTATCAAATGTAACAAAATACTATTTTGTAGTATATGCCTCGTTTGATAAAACCTTCGAAATTTTTGAAATTGATTTTGATTACGAATTTTCAAATGAAATGTCAATTGTTAAACATACTTTTTTAAATGATGCATACTTTATGCAGTAACACATAAATGCATTAACTAATAAATTTATGTTTCCATTGTTTGTTTTTTGTTCCTTTTAGGATGTGGGATAATCAATAAAACATTTTAAGCTGTTTTGTATTTAATTTGAGAAGAACGTAAATTACAAAAATATAAATGATAGCTAGTGATTCTAAAATATATAACAAATTCTAGACTGCATTTGATTCATTAAGATATCGACAATTAGCTAATATAGTAATAATTTGGTTAAACCACAAACTATGATAAATATATAAATAATTTATTTAACCAGAGACGACTGTAGTTTTGAGTTTAAAATTTTGAAAATATTTATTCTTTAATTTGTCCTCTGAATGTAGACACAAACCGCTGCTATTTTTGAATTAAAAATAGATTGTTCTGCAGTCAATTGACTTTGTTTTTTTTTAAATGTAAACCTGATTAATTTTATTTTGAAGGTCTCATGAATATAATCAATCAAAAACCCCTTATCAACCATAATTGTATCTTTACTACTATCAAGTTTGAGTATAATGTCACTTTGCTCAAACATGGTCTTGTCAGACGCTCTTCCTCCACAAGGGTCACTAACATAAGTAATAATACCCCCAGAAGATTTCGATTCGATTTATATTGTAAATAAAACTTTATCCTACAACAAATGCACTTTGGTTTCTTTATAGTTATTTCTGTACAATCAAGAACTAATCTAACATTTTGGAAATCCTTAAAACATATTTTGTGCAATTTCTTTTCCATCTGGAAACGTTATGGTACCTTTTAAAACACTACTTAAAATTGGAAGCATATCAAAAATATATTTTTTACAAAGTTCTTGAGACTCAGCAAATGAAATTGAAAGCGTTATATAAGAATGGTAACATTTTAATTTTGTCATCACTAGAATCATACGTTCGCGTATAATCTATGGTGTAATTTATTTCTACACATTCCACAATTGTATTCAACAATTGAAAACTGCAAATTCCAGTGAAAATATTGAGAGCACTGTAGGTGGTCAGCAGATCACACAGATCTTCGGAGAGTTTACTTGGACCTCAAGGTCTCGGAAAGTAGTGGGTTCTTCATAATTTGGCTGTATATGCCAGCAGACCTTCTGCAGCTTCTATGTCATCAAACTCTGAAATTTTATTATCATTTCTCCAATTTAGATTCTCATTTCTTTGAGAAACTTCTGGTTCTGGTTT
The DNA here is from genome assembly GCA_963921935.1 of Galeruca laticollis. Classification (NCBI taxonomy): domain Eukaryota; kingdom Metazoa; phylum Arthropoda; class Insecta; order Coleoptera; family Chrysomelidae; genus Galeruca; species Galeruca laticollis. The sequence goes on along the minus strand of OY998177.1, from coordinate 14,541,412 downwards.
TACTGCAGTTTGAACAGAGGAAACTGGCAAATTATGTGAAGGAATAGCTGTCCACTTCAATCTTCTTCTACCTGGAGCATTAGCATCTAACAAACTGATTCGTAAACATAACCTTAAAATGATTATTTACCTCTTCGGAAAAAATCGTTACCCATAAAATGTTTAGAACAAACCAGCATATATTTGGTTACTGGTTTTCCAATTTTCAATTTAAAAATCCAGGCTTTTCGCCTGAACATCCAAGGGGGACGTTCTAAAGCAGACTCTATTTTCACACGATGTTTTCCGGCAATAGGGAACAAATAAAAACTCAGGTCTGGATTTGTTTTCGCCCAAGACGAACACTGAAGTACTGTTCAGTAAGAATTATTAATTTCTTTAAATGAAAAAACACACACAAAGAATCAATTTAACACACAAATCAACAAATTCTTACTCAACAAACGCAAAACACGAAGTTGAATTATTGAAAATGCAAGTGAAAAGAGTGCGTATCGCCTATACTTCAATATTATAAATTTATACTTGAAAAATTTACACAATGTCAGGTATACCACCTAAATCAAGAATTTGTCATCCATAATCATGTAAAGCGTGGCAAAGGCCTGCTAAAAATTAAAAACATGCGTCATTTCAGGTTTGTCCTTATAATAGTCCGGGAGCCAGCAACCGATGTATCAATTAATGTATTTCCTCCACCCCATTTTCTATACCGCAAGTGATACACGCTCCAAGTGATCTAATAATTATTCTCTTTTTTTCGATCAATTTATACCGCGAGTGATTCATTGATTATTTAATTGTTTATACCTAATTTCCTGAGAGGGCCATTCTCTTCAATATCAAAGACTGAGCGTGAGCTTATAACTCACGTTGAAAAATAATTTGCATGATAACTAACACATAAATGTTTAAATATACAACAGACATGAATAAAACATATTGAAAAAAATGCGAAATATAAAATTTCTCTAATTTCCGAACTTAAAAATAATAATATCTAGACAAAAAATTATTTTCTAATTGAAGTCGCGTAGAAATAACAAAACGGATATATCGCGTGTGTATCAAATACTATTTTCTACAAGTTCGTGAGAATTCACAATCATCAAGCTTTCTTTTGAGAAATTCCCAAGATATATAGTACACACTAAGTACTCTTAAATAACAACTTAGAACGTAACATTATATTTTGTGTCCACAAAAACAATTGCAATTGGCGATATAATCAATGATAATGACATGCTCCGAAAAGATTCTCTGTGAAAACATTTAAATACACGAGAATTCACCGATAGGATAATTTAGATAATTTCACTATTTACACGAAATAAATAAACTTAGAAGACCAACCTATAATCAACAACTTAAACACAGTAAAGGGCAAACAGGAATAGTTCTTAGTCAAGCGTAGACGGACAAACGCATTGATCCGGCTCGAGGGGCCATTGTTATTCAGTTTTTTTTTGTTTAGAACAAACGTTTATTTTCAATTTTGAAGTTGGAAAGTTTGAAAATAAAAAAAATAGATGAATAATACTTTAATACTTACTCCAATGATATGATAAGGGTAAAGTTGGAGCTCTCCTGTTAGAATAAAACACTTTAACAAGTTTGGAAAGGACAAGTTTAAACCAAACTTCAGTACGTATCTAGTCTAGTAGCTGAAAGCGTAGATAAATTAAGGCTAGAAATTAGCGAATAATTGGAGTTTCGAACAGCCAGTGTTGGTGCTCTGTGGTGTAGACGATTCGAGAGATACTTCCTTCTGAAAGGCTATGAAGTAAAGATTGTATCAATTACCCTTCCCCACTTAAAGATGTATTCTGGGGACTGTCTTGCAGAATAACTTGCATTATTCACCTACTGATTTTTTAGTCATTTTTACCAAAGAGACAAAGTACAAGAAGTTTGAGCTCTATATCATTATATACTTTTCTTGTATATTTTTTCTGGCCAACATGAATCTGAAGTCATAATTGGATGTAGACGAGCGAAATTTGAAGAAACCCTATGAAAATCGTGATGCAGTCATTTTTTATATGTATTTCTGCTTCACTTCTTCTCTCTGCAATATCTAACATTAGTTTGTTATCATTATAAATTCCAACGCTTCCCTGCGAAACACAGCGCATCTTCGCTGGCTTCGATATAACGAAAAGTTAACTGAACGAATCAATCTATACATCCCTTTAATGGACTGTTGTCATCGCAGTTGAAACATTCCGTAGTAACAGGTTTCTACAGATACCTGAAACGACCGTGTAAAAAACTAAAAATAATCAATCTTAATACGTTGTTCTTACTCTTGCGGTATCCAAACAAGAACAATGAGAAAAAATGGATTTTGGTTATTGACACTTGGTCGCCAATATTGTGATTTCACATCCGTATCTAGCGAGAAAAATATTTCAAAAATTGAAGTTTTCTTCTGCGTAATGAATTTACGTATCCCCTAGAACCCCCGAGACCTTTTCAAGGTGATACATCTATTTTCATGATTACTTGCAAAGCGGGTCTATGAGTTCTATCTCAGCCACCATTCTAGGACGATGCAATTTGTAACCGCCCCCTCTGCATCATCAAACGCCACCTGGAGAGACGCCTGAGGGGTGACTAGCAACTCCACACTTCTCTAAAAATTAGCTTTCTATGAAAGTTCAGTCTTACTAAAAGTAATAATTCTAATTCGTTTTTTAATGAACAATGGGATGACGTTGAGCGTCTCGTAACTAACAAGACATTTTTATAACGTATGTCCTAAAAGTTTTCGCACAAAATTCATTGGCGTTAATTTTAACAAAAACAAAATAATATCAAGTTGCCTTTGGAAACATACGTTTGTTTACTTTGTTTAAGATTTATTTATTTTGAAATTTTCGCATAAATTAGAAATAAGAACGTATATCTACAGGTTGGTTGGGCGGGTACCCAAAGATGAAATCTGCAGAGTATTCCAGATTGAAAACATTTGACGTAGAACCATTTATGGAACAATAGCGAGCAGGGAATGTCATGTCTGAATCTCCGAAAAAGTGGAAAACCACGTGCATTTACTGCAGGTTAGAGAGATTGGTGGGAAGAGCAAAAAACCAAGTTGACATGTCAACGAGGGGATTGGCTCGTCAATACAGATCTTATAAGTGTACGATATCGTTGGAATTGAGGAAGAATTGTCTAAAATATCGAAAGAGACGTAAGTCCTCCAAATACTCTCAACCGCAATCTCCTTCGTATACCAAGATGTTGTCGTTAACTGAGGCGGGTACACTTTGCCAATGAAAAAATCATTATTTTAGATGACGAAAAGTATTTAACGAGTAATTCTGAAATGAAGGGAAGCGATGGATTTTATACGGACAACGTAGAAAATTACCCTGACAATGTCCCAAATTACTTCAGTTTGTCCACGAACATCATGCTAATGACGATATCATGTTTTGGCCAGACCATTATTCAAGAGATACCCAAAACTGGTTTCGACAACACCATATACCTTTTGTTCCCAAAAACGATAATCCCCAAACTGGCCGCATGCTCACCGAATACAGGATTTTTGGGCTTTACTGTCTAGGAAGGTTTATCATGGAGACTAAAGCCCAAGATGAAGAACAATTCAGACGGCGAATTTACGAAAAACTGAGAGAAATTGATATGAATTCCGTCCAGGACCTCTTGAGAGACATTCGAACTAATTTGCGTCTGGTACAGCAGAATGGGCCACCCCACATAATTCGATAGTATAGTTTAGTTCAGTATTGAGTTGTAATTTTTGATAACTAGTTAGTGTATAATTAAAAAAAAATTCGATAAATATTTTGTGCCAAAACTTTACGTTACTTTGTAATCTGTATTTGGCCTTTTCATACCACACACTTTGCAGTTCTCTAATGCTGCCACTGCATAAGCCGAGAACACATGTGACCACCTGTCACACACCTGCAGCCAAAATTCCCTTAAAACTATTGACTATTTCGCGAAATGAAACTTCAATAATGAATTTTATAAAAATGTCAATATTCGTCAAGCATACCCCGTAATTGATTGTTTGCTCGAATTATTACTAAATACATGCAAAGGGAGAAAAATAAACGAAGATCAAAATGAAGTATAAGGGAAGCACCGGACCGGCACTTCAAAACCGGATGTCTGGTCGGCCGCCTGCAACTACTAAAAGGAAACATATAAATTCAGAGAATACCAGAGCGTTCGTATGGCCAATGAAAAAAAAACTCAATTAATACAGCGGCGTAGGTTATTACTTATGTTATAAGAGACTAACATACAATGTAATCGTCCCTTTACTCCTCATAAAAACCGCGGAAGGAAACGAAAGCGAGGAGAAGTTAGAGGAAATTATGTATTCATTAGACTTGATTATATTCATATTGTTATAATTAGAAGTAATAATGGACATGGAATATTTTAGAATTGTCTTTACATTAACACAAATTCAGTGTTTTTTAAACCTCCAGTGTACAAAACTAAAAAAAAAATGTTTTTCAATAAATATCAATACTATGAAAGCACTACATTTTTTGTTGTAAAAAATCTACCATGTGGGATTATTTCGGTACCTTTTTGTATACATCTGCACATAATCTACGATTTCAAGTCACTATATAACATAAAACATAATTATGTTAAGTCCGGTAAACTTGGTGGCCATTAAACTATTCCTGCAATTCGTGAAACACTTTATGACAAACATTGTAATAGTAATTGGTAATGTTCACTGGTTGAGGTCTGGAAATATAATTAATATCATTATTAAAATATATAACAACTCTATAGGATGTAGAGTGTATCGTTATTATTGAATATTTTCAGGAGTAACTTTGATTGCTTCATGCTCTATGGCCGACATATATTTGAATTACCAGAATTGTAGAGGTTTGAATACGAAAGTAGCAGAGTTTCAGAAAAATTCATCACAAGGTACGTTTGATATAATTGTAGCGGTAGAAACATGGCTTCAAACGGGCGTTCTTGACGGTGAATTGGTTGATCTGAACATATATAGTAAAAGCGAATAGAGATCTTAATATAACGGGTAAGTCCACAGGTGGTGGTGTGTTAATTGCAGTAAAAAAGCAACATAGAGTTTTAAGTTTTACACGGCACTGCTCATCATTTGAAATGTTATCTATTCACTTAAAAATAAGTAACAAATTGAAAATTTGTATTATTGGAGTATATATTCCTGCTGATTGTAGTGTAGATTATTACGAACGATGTTGTGAACAAAAAAATATGAAAAATATTAATAATACATTTATTGTTGGGGATTTCAATATACCCGAAATAAAGGGTATCAACACTAATTCGTTTTCTAGTCCTGGGAGTAAGTTAAAAGTTTTACTTCTCTTGATTTATATAATGATGTAAAAAACGCTGACGGAAAAACGTTAGATTTAGTGATTGCTTCTTTGGAAAATAGAAACAATGCAATGTGTCTACGGAATTGTTGCCCTTAGTAAAGGAGGATCTGCCACATCCATCTCTGGTCATTAAACTTACATTTACAAAATCGAATAGTAGTAGGGAAAACAAAATAACAGATAATAAACATAATTTCAAAAAATCGAGTTTTTTGCGATTGAGCGAACTGATGTGAAGTGAGTCTTGGGAGGACGTCACAACGCAAAATGGCCCAATGTTAAAAATAGAACCTAATTGAACATTTGAAGGATAATATGTAGTAATAATAAAAATATCAAACTGAACTATTGTTGTTTATCGGAAATAAAAACTTTAAAGTGTTGAAATCGTCAAAATTTGAGACAAATCTATATAATTATTAGTTTTAGGTGGAAACTTAAATTTACAATTATTATTGAAATTTACTCACCCGATCTATTTTTTACGGCTTTTAGGCTTATTTCAGAATGAAGTAGGGCTATTGTAGAGAGTTGTACGACGCGAATTTCAATGCAGTTTTTTGTTTTGTATATATATATATATATATATATATATATATATATATATATATATATATATATATATATATTCGACAAAAGCCCCACGTTTCGGGCGTCAATTTTATAATTAATTATTTATTTTTTTAATTTATTTAATTTGATTTAATGTTTTAATTACGTTTAATACAAGTTGGTTGTTTGATATTTATTATTAAACAAACTTACCTTCGGCTAGCTCATAAAATATCCTTTATTAATGTAATTTAAAATTTGAATATAAGTCGGAAGCTTGATGACTCCTCCCTTTGAGTTCTTGGCGCACACTGTATGAATATAATTTGATTTGTATATTTATTTAATTTATATCTGAAATGGTGGTTCAGAATACTTTCATATATAAAGATGGAAATATGTTCATTCTAATAACTTTATTGAGGACATGAAAAGAATAAAGAACACCAACACTTCACTGAAAATTGATTTAATTAATTGTAATAGAGAAAAACTTTGTATTCTTTTGAACATTTAAAATTATTTGATAACCCCTACATCCTATGCAATTCTGAATACATATTAATTCACTCTATTGCGCTTGCGCATAAGTTCAACGCATGCGCTTATATACCTTACTACAACAAGACGCTATTCACCGTCCATGCAGTGTATAAGCGGTTTACGCTCTCCCAGCGTGTATACAGTTATGAAAAGTTTTAATAAGTTATATCAATTTAAACAAAGCAATTACATATATATGAACTTTTTAAATAATGTGTGTGAAGTGTAAAGAAGATAGTATTAGACAGAACAGTTATGCATGCATTAAAAGAAAATAAAAGTGGAAATTATGTGAAATTTTATGGAACATGTGAACATTGAAAACGGATTGAATTTTAACAAGTAAGTACAATTATTTTCTTATAAACTATATTACATGGATCTCCATGGAGATAAATTATTATACATTGAAACAGATTATTTTCAGGCCTTTTATTAAAAAATCATTATTAGAACGTTCTGGATATTAAAGTTAGTTCACTGTTCGTGTTTAAGTGGAATTCCAAATGTTTTAATTAAAATACACAGACCTTAGTTCATAATCCTTGGATGCTACTTGCGTCTCTAATTTTCTTGACGATCTCTAAGTAAGAGATGCTCCTTCAGAACAGCTTTTTCTTTTCACGGGATCTCCAAAACTTATTAAAGTGTTTCTATTAACCTTTTGAGGAATATTATTAACTTTTTTAATTAAAATTTTACAAATTTTTATCACAGGAGATTTATAACGATGCTAGCTTCTCCATCTCACCAAATCGACTCTTTTGTTTTTCAAAATCAACAAACTTTATTCTTCCTAAATTCAAAGCTTGCTTATCTTTGTTTTAATAATACAAATTGTCACTTCCTATGTCTTTTAGTTGAAAAAATGTAATTGTTTGATTTTTAAGTCCTGGAGGATTAACACACTTATGCACAAATGTTCACTTTGTATTCAGGATTTTATATAAAGTCTTTTTCCTAGAATACATTAACAATTTGCATAATTATCCCGTTTTTACGGTTTTCTCATTTATATTTATTTTTACAAAATCTACAACCTAGATTACTGTTTCATATCTATGTAATTGATTATTTTTAAATTCTTGAATTTTTACTGTTTTAGTCTTGCATAAACTATTGATTATTTTCGATTTTTTTTGTTATTGTTCAATATAAAATAAATAACCAATAAATTTAAGTTGGTAATAAAATTACTAGATTTCATTACTTCCTGTTTATAATACATTGCTTTTTGATATGTTTGGGCTGTGTTCCAATTATCATTTCTCATGAAGCTTTCAACCCTTTCTTTAAATTGTTAACTTTTATTATAAACACCTGCAAATATTGATAAGCAATTATTGAAATAGATATTAATTGATGTTATTTCAGGTTTCAAGTTTAAATGGAATTTTATTTCTTCTGAAATTCATATGGATGTGTTCAGATCAATGTGGAACTTATTGACATTGGCGTAAATCTGGAATTAATTGTGCAGGTAACTTTTGATACTTATTTAAATAATGTTGTGTTTAGAATCTCTATTCATAGTCCTTTTATTACTCAATCATATTGATATCTGATATTATATTTATGCATATTTTACTCTTTCTATTGATTTCATATCTGAATTGTCAGTCACTTTCATAAGGTGGTTGTGTCTACTGCTACACCTTCCTGAATAATAGATACATTTTTAATGTTTATTTATTTATAACTATTTCAAGAACTAGAAAACTAGTTATATATATATATATATATATATATATATATATATATATATATATATATATACAAGGGAAAAAATCATTGGTTAATATTGAACACAAAAAATATATACAAGGTATCGAAGAAAGTGTGGGAACTAATATAAACTCTTTTTGGAACTACGTTAATAAAAATAGTAGGGAGGGAGGTCTAGTATATCTATTTAAATTTAACGATAAAACAATACAGGCGGCTCAGGTAGTAGAATCATTTGCAGAATATTTTGCTTCAGTTCACAGCACGGAAAAATCATCATATAACCTGAATTTTGTAGATATAATTAATAATAATAGTGTGTTAAATATTAATAATATCAACAATTCAAATTATGATGTTGCGGGGAAGAAAACTAAAGTAATCTGCGGGGGTGGACTGTATACTTCCTACATTCTAAAAGGATGTCAAGAGTGGCTCAAACAACCATTACTTCATATTTTTAACTGTATTATTGGTTCTGCTTGTTTTCCTGACATATGGAAATTGTCAGTTCATACTCCAACACATAAATCACGTGCTAGGAATGAAATAGAAAATTATAGGGGAGTATCAATTATGTGCGCTCCTGCAAACCTGTTCGTATAAAGTTTGTACGCCCATATTTACAACCATATCAAAAACAGTATAGTAGAACAACAGCATGGTTTTATGTCGGGTAGATCAATAAATACAAATTTAATGATGTTTGCAGAATCGGTTATACTCCGTTTTTAAAAGGCATGGAGTAATAAATCACTCATCCACCAGCAGGAAAAGGACGTCGACTCATCATTACTCATATCGGAAGTGCCGAAGGTTTTGTTAAAGGTGGATTGTTGTGCTTTGAGTCGAAGCAAACCGGAGATTATCATGAAGATATGGATACAGACGTTTTCGAAGAATATTTCTCACAAATGTTAGATCTAATTCCAACGGGCTCAGTCATTGTTATGGATAACGCAAGTTATCACTCCAGGTTAGTGGAGAAATTACCTTCAACTGCATGGCGTAAACAAGATATCCACGATTGGCTAACCTTGAAAAATATTGAATGTCCAGATAACCCGCTGAAAAATGAGCTCTTGCAACTGGCCAATTCACATAAACACAAATATAGTAGATTCGTTGTAGATCAAATGGCATCAGCGCGTGGTATAACGGTGCTGAGGCTTCCTCCTTATCACTGTCAACTCAATCTCATAGAATTAATATGGGCCCAAGTGAAAGGGGAAGTTTCAAGAAAGAATACGACATTCAAAATGAGTGACGTAAAAGTTTTATTCGAAGACGCGTTAGGTAACGTAACCAAAGAAAACTGGAAGAAATGTGTTGAACGTGATACAAGAAGAACTAAATATGTGGGAAATGGATCATATGAGTGAACACATGATTGAACCATTTATAATCAATGTTAATAATGGAAGCTCAACAGAATCGTCTGATTCTGATATATAGACTAGTTTTTGTGTTAGTTATTACTATTATTTTTTTATAAATATTACATTAATTCGTACTTTATTCCTGCATTTTTCTTTTTTCCTCTCCTATTGTAAACGGTATATTAGTAGTAAAGTTGATACCTACTGCAAAAAAATTTGCTATTTTTTATATAATATTTTATGTTTCTTGCTTATTCATAGGAACACAAAAAAATGTGTTTTTATTGAATCGATATTGTGAACTCTTTTGAATAGTTTTCGTAATTATAATTTCATAGTGCCTTCATATTCATATACCAAGTTTGTTTTGTCCTGATTGCACGCCTCTGAGGATTAAATTGTTTATTTTTTCATTCAAATACAATAGAGCGACCCTTTCAATACAATAGGCGACCCAACCGAATACAGAGTTACCTGAAATTCGTAACAAATGAGAAATTTTAGTACAAAATTAGATAAACTTCGGAGATATTTTATTATACACCCTGTATCGGTTTTGCATACCTAATGAGCTTTTATTACTCCATGCCTTTTAAAAACGGACTATAATGATATATTTTGAAATAAATCGCAAATGGATGTAATATATACGGATTTCCAGAACGCATTTGATAAAGTCAACCATGATTTATTATTCAAAAAGGTGCATAATTTTGGCTTCTCATTCGTGTTGCTAAAACTGTTGGTAGGTATTTGCAAAATATGTTAGATCAACCTTTTTACGGGAAGAATTTAATGTTATATCATTAACAGCTAGACGTATATTATTAAATATGGTATTTTTATTTAAAACAGGGTAACTCGTTTTCCTTTATTATTTGAAAAAATAAGAACATATGTGTGTTCACCACTTGAAGCCATGTTGAAATTTGCTAATTTTGTCAATAATGTACATAACATTGATTTTACTATGCTGTTGCGGACATATAAGAAAACAGTGCATTTATACACAAGTAAATATGCGTTTCTTTTGTTATGTTAATTTTTAGTTCTGACCTATGTCCTATTCTTATTGTAATTATTTATAAATCCATGTAATTAGGTTATATACCTGTTTGGATTGTTTATAACAATAAATACATTACAGAACCAACGTCTACTTATTTCTACTATAAGTTAAATCAGACGTCCTGTATAAAACATGTGTGTAAGAAACTGTAAATATGGGTATAATACTTATTTTCCTATAATAGTGTCACTTTATTTAATAACTTCCACTATCAAAAGTCTTGAGTTCAACTTTTTTAGTTTTTTTTAAGGTAATGAATTTTTAAAAATTAGATATTTTCGCAGCGCATATATCTTAATAATACTTACGGTAGAAATATGTTTGAAGCAACTACGCGTGGTTAATAACAATACTGAAAATGCAATTGAATAATGATGACAATTAAACATATTTTGTAAGAAAAATACTTTCAATATTTTATATAAAAGATAAAAACAGAAACTCATAAGTAATTTTAATCTATTCCTTTTGAACGAAGAATTCGGCTCTTTTTAATTTTCTTGTCACAAATTTTCAGTGTTTCATCTGAATTTTTCTTACCCTGGAAAGTGCAAAATATGATTTAACATATAATTCAAATATTGTTAATCAAACATTAACAGATTAATAATAAATATTAACTTAACAAGAACATATGGTAATTACAAGTTAATTAGCTTATCAAGATGTTTGATATAGAACAGGAACGTATCCAGCTTAAATATTAAACTATGTTCAAAAAACGATTTAAAAATGGATAAACCAACAATCAAAATAATCCAAACTCTCCGGATAATCTTCAACATAGATCTCTTCACCAGATGACATCCAACAAAAATCGAAGATTTTTCATCCAAAATACAAACAGTAGTGGTCAGGTAAAATCCCGGAGTAAACAGAAAATATCTACTTAAATGGATCAATAATAAACTCTAGAAATACTAAAACAGTATATGCAACAATTTATCAATCAAACAACGAATTGAGCTATTAAGTGAGTGCAAAGCCAAGCTCGGAATGACTGAAAACATGGCGAAAACGCTATGACCGTTTTTGAGATTTAGCCAAAAGTGGAAGTCTGTTGCGAAATTGACATTTTTTTCCAGTATACTTTACCAGGGATAAAAAGTTGTTCTGTATGTGTGTGTGTGTGTGTGTGTGTGTGTGTGTGTGTGTGTGTGTGTGTGTTGGTAGCAATGGTATCAGCTCTCGCTATTTGCCACATTATATCTGATATGGATAAATAATAGTTATTTATTAAATAAGGGAAAAAGTAATATATTTTAGCGCTAGGTGTAACTTTGTCACACCAAGCACTCAAATCTAACTTTTTTCCAGTGTATAATTCACTATTTTTTTCTGAGACGGTATAATGTTGACTGCAAAATATTATAAACTTGAAAAATTAGATGATGTGTGAATAATTCATATTAGATTGTGGCAACGACAATTGAAGACGTTGTTTTGGTAGCAGTTTTTATTGTTTACTTGACATTAAAAATGTCAATTTCAATTTTTTTTTGCTTTTTGATTTTGTAAGCGTAAGAATAGAAAGCTATTTTGAGTTTTCGTGAATTCCACCGGAGATAGAAAAAGCAGCAAAGGAAGCTTCACTAAAAATATTGCCAAGCAAATCAAGAAAAGTGTATGAAGATGCCTATTCAAAGTTTATAAAATGGCAACCAGATAAAAAGTGCAGTTCATTTTCAGAGACCCTGTTGTTAGCATATTTCTCAGAACTGTCTCAACAAGTGAAACTATCGACGTTGTGGGCCCAGTATTCTATGGTTAAGAGTACGTTAAAATTAAATAACGATGTTGATATTTTAAACTGATTTAATTTTTAAAGCAAAATTCAAAAGGATACAAATCTAAAAAGTCAAAGATTGTTGTCGCAATATGTAGAATTGCGGGACAGTGTCGCGCTACTGAATTATGCCAGATGTCAATAGATGACATAGAAGATTTAGGAACATCATTAATAGTAAAAATTAATCAAACAAAAAATGATATAAGTGGGAGGAGGTTTGTTGTCACCGAAGAATACATAAAATTTTACAAAAAGTACGTAGGACTTGGTTCACCAATAGCAACTTTTCTATGGATACCGCAATAGAAAATGTGTTAATCAGGTTGTGGGAAAAAATCAATTTTATAAGATACCTGAAATAATCGCTATACTTTTCTTCATCTCGATAATCATAAATTATATACAGGGCATTCCTTTCGAAGATCGTCAGCAACTCTTCTTGTAGAATTTGGAGGAGACCTTCTAACAATAAGAAATATCGGAGGCTGGAAGTCATCAACGACCGTTGACGATTACGTAGATGAATCGGCATTTCAAAGAGAAACAGCTAACAAAGTTTTGGGGAAATGTGGTAGCTCATCAGATCAACCTAATTTTCAAACCAGTACTTCAAAAACAGTTTTGTCGAGTTTAAAAAAATGTTGCTAACATTGAAAGAGTGGAAAATGTCATTGGCATAAAAGAAGCTTCCACTTCAGTAAATGCGTCTTCAAATCGTGAAATTTGTACATTTAACAATTGTTTTTTTGATGTTACTATAATGTAAGGTTTTTTACCTATGGAAAAAAGAAATCATTTTTTCCTAGGGAAAAACGAAAGTACTTTTTTTTCCCATGGTATCAAATGATATATTTTTACATCTGTCAAGAAGGGAAAAATCATACTTTTTCCGTCGCAGCAAAAATTAATTATATATCAATATTAGTTGTCTTGACAAATTTTACTATTAAATCAACTATAATCTTATTTCTTGTACCTAACAGAGATGTGATACAAGTTGGTAGTGGTATATTATATTGATGTAGATCTCGTAAGAAAAGGTCTGACGTCTGTTTATTATTTTTACAACCAAAATGCAAATGATTTGTATCTGCGATCTCATCATTATCATAATATATGCAATAGGGTGATATCACCACACCAATTTTATTAAGATGGACCGGGATCTGGATATAATGGAAGTTTAAGCTTTGCTGACATAAGAGAAAAAGTAATGTAGACTAATGGATTTTAAAGTAATGATGATTAAATTCTGTTGCCGCTTTCGTATAGTCCCTTTTCCATTAATTCCGAAGGAGTTTCTAACATTAGTTAGTAACATCGTGGAACGGTACTAAAAGTACATTGATATTGTCTAATATGGAAGCTTTTTTAGCTTTGTTACCTACCCTTTCATTGCCAATGACACCAACATGTAAAATATATTTTCACATTTTTGGTATAGAGATGAAAAAACAGTTTTTTATACTGAAAATTATTTCATTTTTATATTGTTTTCTTGGTGAGCTATTCAAAGTCTCTAGAACAGACTTTGAGTCCTTCCAGGTACCAAATAATCAATTCCCGTTACTGCTGCAGTGAATAATGAGCAAAAGTTTTTGTTCCGGAAATGTTTGATTATATTATTATTAGCGACAAAAAACGCGGAACCTGTTCCGTATTCATCCTTAGAGCTATCCGTATAAATAATTGAACCTTTGTTATGATTCTATAGTATGGATTTCAAAATTGTGTTATTAAGGGTAGGATAGTCGGCGTATGAGGGATAAATGATGCAAAGTTTCAAAATAATAGTTTCATATTAATTTGGACTAGTTTTGCTTTTCACTATTTTATGTATATCAATAAAAGCACACTTTTTGCCAAAAAAGAATTAACCAGATGTTGCACACTCAGGGTAGTTGTTTTTTGCTCTTACATCGCATTAAATGATCTATAGTTTATTACTTGTTTGTTTGCTAAATATTTGCTTATTAGATTTAATGGCGGTTTTCGAGCTTCCGTTAAAACTAAATGACATGATGACGATTTCATAACTCCCAATGAGATGCGGATAGCCTTATACTGTAACTCTGTCGACAATGAGCAAATTACTGTGTGAATCAAAGCCGTATACAGTGCATCCATAGTCTATGAGAGATATATTTGGATCAGTTCCCTACTTAGTTTTTGTTACAGTGCAAAGAATGTTTAAACCTTTCTCGCATCTTTCTTTTATGTGTTTAATATAGCTGGACCAAAGTAATCTGTTATCAAGGATAACTCCAAGATACTTATAATTATCAACGCCTGGAAATGTGATATCTTTAATGGCAATTGAGTCCGCTAGATGAAGCCGGTGCCTCATGAAGCACATGACCGCCAACTTCTCAGATACGAGAGTAAAACAAAGATCGTGTAGCCATTCTTCGACGCATCCTTTCGTTATTCTTATAAGAAATTATAAGCATGTCTGTAGCATATGTTTACATTTAACAGTGCATAAAATAAACCGAGTATTGTGCTTTGTACTTCTGGACATGACTTGGGGAGGGACTTTTGTGGTACTAAAAGTATTTATAGCTATCAGAAGTAAGTTTCAAATTTAAGAAATTTCAGTTTATTTTTTTTAATTTCAACTACATTTTAAAGGAAATTTACAAATGACAATTAAGATAGAGCGTTAAAAATGAAATATGTTCGCAGTGATTCTGCGTAAGAGGTTTCTTGTATTAGCCCCCAAATGTAGTCACCCATTGGTGAAAGCGTTTTCCTCGTTCTTTTGAAAATGCCCCATGCGTAGCTGTTTCATTGCCATGTAGGTATTGTATCACTGCTTTGAGGCTGCGCCGGGAACGATGTCAAGACTAGCGCTCCCGTTCGTGATGCAGGGCCGATGAAACTCAATCATCGACCACCACACCTGCAAAAAATGAATCACCAGTAGCGACAGTGATTTTCTTACCGAAATATCGGAGCGACACCAGCCAAACGTACAACTTTTATTTGTTAGAACTGAATATGTTTTTAATAAATACATGGAAAGTTTCATAGATGCTGCAAATGGAAGATCATATATGAATTATATGGCAAATGTAATTTGCCCGTAGATAATATACTTTATAATTAATTAAAAAAATAGAATTGCGGGGAGAGGGAAAAGACGAAATTTTCGGTATAAGAGTGTCTGTCGTCTAGCGCAAAAATGTATAGAACAGGGCGGAGTCGAGACGTGACATGGCGCGAGTGACGAACAGTCACTCTTAACCCATTACTGACCAGAGCTATGAAAATGTTTTTAAATGATTATTAATATTTTGTGTTGAAAAATGATGAAATATGACCTAAAAAATGTTTAAAAAAATGATGAAATATGACCTAAAAAATGTTTAAAAAAATAATCTTTGAATTGTAGTTTATGATTTTGAGCGTGGGTCGTTGACGAGCCCTTGGGCACTTGAGGAAATAAAGAAAACAATATTGTTTTCGTTAGAAATTTGGAATGGAAACCATTTAAATGTAATTACAATTTATGAAATTCGTCAAAATATTTATCGTGTAATGGAACTAGACAACTCTCGCACGCTTTAGTGGTTTTATTCTTACACAGGGAGCCTCTTCTTATTTAGTGATTCGCACGAGACTCTCGTTTTCGAGAGTCTCGCATGGTGTCGTCTCGTTTTCGAGACAAGACTCGAGACGATACTCGGACCAGACGAGACGAGACCTTTGTTTGGTCTCGTCTCGAGTCTCGTGCATGAGGTATCGCGTCTCGCGCGAGAGTCTCGCAGGTGAATATTTCTGAATGAACATCAATATATTTTGATAAAAATTCATAAGCATAACACCAAGAATTGCTTTTAAAAGCCTCTGCCGGCGTTATCGGTTGACGGTAATCACTTTGTCTTTCTGAAGCGCGCCGCCGTCTTTGAACCCTATTCCGACAGCCATAAATTTTGCGATATGTACGTGTTCTATCCTATTGTGATCGAATGAATAAAGATCATTGTTGAGAATAAAATTTTAAATTTCTTCCCAGTTTAGTTATTCGTTGTTCGTTGTGGATAGTGGTAGTTGTGGGTGTTCAGTTTAGGTCTTTAGTGTCGCTGGTAGTGATGTGCGTCGGTTCTACCATATCAACAGCAAAGATAGCATGGAAATTTAGTGCGTGGGCCTTGCGTTCCTACCAGAAAACCAACCATCTTGAATTCCCATATCACTAACGAGGCATATTTTTCATACTTTAAAGTTTTAAGCACCATTTTAGCGCTTTCGTAGTTTTATTTGAGCACTTCTAAATGAGAAAGAGATGAAAATTTATTTTCAATATGAAGGGGAACCACTATGATAATGGTCTAACGTACATAAGTCGTTTGTTAATTTTGAATTATAGCCCACGAACTGATAAAATGAAATGCATTATTGTTTCACAAAGAATAACTAAACAAAGAAAACAAATCGTAATAAAGTTGATTAAATAACATAAAAAATTACGACTCGGTGTAGGCCGCAGGAAAATGCACAGTTACATGGATTTGAATAAAATTAAGATAACATTTTACCGTTTCCGATTGTCTTACAGAAGAGGTAATTAGTTACTACATATTATTGTGTAACATTTTAATGCGTTTTCTAATCTAGATCGAGATATTGCAACAAAATAACACATTCAGTAAAATAACAGTTTCATAGATCTTATTTAAAAACATCGGAAGATAAAGTTACACAATCATTTGATTTAATAAAGTCGTCAAACGTAATCATTAAGAAAAACGTTGCAAAATATTTTTTTCAATTCAATTATATGGATCAAATAATCGAGAGTGTAAACTAGGTTAATGGTCGATTCAAATAAACAATTGCGTCGGAGAATACTATGTTATGCAGATGACGTTATTCTTATAGCCGAAAAAGAAGAGGACCTGCAGCGTCCCAACACGACGGTACAAAGACTAAACATATAAATTTCGAGCCAGGAAACACAAAGCATATCGAACGAAGTAAACAGGTGAAGTAAGCAGTTAGAATATCGGGATATTTACGAGACAACTTATAGAAATAGCATAGAATAGAATGAACACGGAAAGTAAGACGCGTATGTATAACACTTGCTTTAGGTCTATACTTTTCCGAAGAAACAATAGCAGATATAAAGAGAAAAACGAGAACAACATAGATGAAAATTTTATGAACAATAAAGGGACCACACTTCACGAAAGAATACGGAAAATGGACACATTTAAAGAATTCGAAGTACTGGATATCGTCAGATGGGTAAGAATAAAGGTCGCCAATGGACAAATCATGTAGAACGGATGAATGAGGATAGGATTGCTAAGTGGTCGAAACATAAAAAACACAAGACTTCCAAATGGTAGGCCTCCAAAACGCTAGTACGACAAATGTATATCAGTGTCACGAAGGGGTAGATGACAGAATTAACAGTATGTATCTCGTATTTTTACAGGAAGAAGAATCAGAATCATATTATCCAGAAATCAAATTTATATGTAGAAATACTATGAGTTTTAAAGCGACCGTTATATGGCGATAAAAGAATAGGATTTCAATAGATCTCAATACTCAATACAATATTTTATTGTATTTCACTGTTAGATGACTATCTCTACAAATATGATTCAATTGCATATTTGGTAGAGATGGGTACAAGGAAAATTCCCTCGGGGAATTTCCAATGGAAAAGGGGAATTTCCAATGGAAAAGGGGAATTTCCTCAAACCTTAATTTCCGGGAAAACGCGAATTTTGCTAAAAATATGTACGGGATGTATCACGTGGCAAATCAAGTATCCCTCCATTTCTGGAGTGATTGAAACAACTGAAAGTGATCATAATTCTAAGATGATAGTGTCGTAAGCAGGGTTACCTGGACCTGCAGGCCTTTCAAAATCAGCAATAAATATTGAGACTGAGGCAGAATCTTCTCCGGAGGATGAAGAAATTCCTTATCAGCAATCTAACTTTAATGGGGATGAGGTTGTTACGGGTTTGAATAGTTTGCACTTATTTAAATATGTATAAGCAATGCAGTCTTTTAAAAGGATGACCTCCAAATAATTTCAAATTTTACCTTTAAACAAAATAAATTAGTAAGATGAATAAAGACATAGATTATTTTCAATAAATTCTTTTAATATTCTTTATTATTATAGTCTTCCTTCCTTCTAGCCGTTTTCTATCCGTTGGATATAGGCCTCTCTCAATATTCTCCAGGTTTCCCTGTGTTGTGCAACCTGATACCAATTTAAACCTGCTGTGCCCAATTGACATTAAATTTCCATGGAACTTACAATTATAAATTAATTAATTCTGGGAATACAATCTGGTTCTATGTCATATATAAATCTGCATTTCTATGATTAGGCAGGTTCAAGGTTAAGCATGTGATATGTTTAAAATTCCTTAGCATGAAACTTTAACTTTAATCACGTCAACTCTTTTTTTTTGGTAATCTTTTTCATACCTTTTCTTTTTTTTTGGTCTTTGATTTTTAAGCATGAGCATAGCTTTCTATAATATCTAGGATTTTTACCGAAAAAGAAAAGAAACACTATTAGTTGCTTTCAAATTGTATTTAGTTTTTGAAAACAATCTCTAAGAAAGGGATTTAAAGATTTGAGCAATTAATATAATCCATCTCGGCCACACAAGATCATCGGTGAGTGCATACATTATTATTGATTAACTGATTCACAGTATGTGACATAGAATTTTATTGTTTCAGATCTTTTTCTTTACCTCATTATGTCCCTATCTACTTTCTAATTGTCTCTACAATATTGTAGTTAAGACCTCAACTGTATAGTGATCAAGGCATCTTCTGGATGGTGTTTGTACTTAACTACCACTGCAGTAAGGTTGTCCGATAAAAATACTGGCATCAAATATAACTTCAATTGGAGGAATACACAAAACCGGCCAAGTAAGCTCTTTCCAATTAATAACAGACTCTAGGTGACCTCACAAACTAGGCAGCTAAAATAATACTATTGATATATTATGTATAATACAATATTAATTTAAGACTGCTTACTTATATTTTTTTTGGAAACCGACTGGTACCATTTGGGTCATCAACCAATTTTGTTCAATCACAATTCCCAGTGTAAACTGTGATATTAAATCCGTTTTATATTATAAAGTACAATCAACTTTATATTTACCCACCCCTACTCTACCGGACTAAAATAACATTCCAATGAGCTAGCCTTACAGAGGGGAGAAACCTCAGAAACTGAGGATTAGTTTTGTTATTACATACTCTCATAATACATGACATTCTAAGCAAATATTCTATTTGTGTTTAAGTTAAAAGGTATTTTTTCATTCATTTTTCTTAATTGCGAATATAGTTTTTTTTCAAATATTAGGCATATACTCAACTCGTCGTAAACTCATGAGTTTGATATTCAAAGAAAATATTTTATTTATGTTGTAGTTGAAACGTATTTTTTAACAAAGAAAATGTATTTGTTTTTATTTTTTTTAATAAAAAATGAATACTTTAATTTAATTTTGTTTGCCCTTGTCTATCATGAATAAATGGAATGGAAAATAGACTGAAATTCACAAAAATGTAACGAGAATTCCATGAGAAATTCCCGGGAAATTTTCCCGAATACTCCTTTCCCTGAAACTTACCCATCACTAATCTTTGGTAAGGAATCAAAGTTCCTCAAACACAGTTAACTCCTTTATTTGTTGTAACAAGTATTACCGATGAGGTAATATTTTTTCAGCCGTGAGGCCACGGATATAATTTCATAGCAATATTATTAAACTCTCACAAAAATATTTGTGGTCTCTAACGCGGAATTGATTACGATCAAATCATAACAAAAAAACAATACTACCCAACATTATATGATATATTTTTTATTTCACAATAAATTAACTATGTGAAACAGCCAACCAAAACCACATTATCTGTCATAGTATCTTTCCTGACTTTATCTAAATCAATCCCAAAGCAATATCTATAAAGTAGACCAGATACAAAAAGACAAAATTTCAAGAAAAGATTAGAAAGAAACAAATATAAATGAAATTATCTCTAAAGGTAGTATATTTAACATTCCCATAGTGAGATATGCTATATTGATTGGTCAAGTTATTCTAATTGCTTGTTGCTATCGCGTGTCACAGTGCCGCAAAGTAAAACATCATCTTTAATGATGTATACCTACCCAATATTAAATTTTAAGATTAATTATTCAAATTAAATTATTTTTGAAATCCATTTTAAAATTCAAAATCGGACCACATACACCGATACAACATTTTACAGTTAATCGCATCAAATTACTAAATAGTAATTCCACCAAAATTTTTTATCCTACAGTGTTAATTTTTTGCAAGCTGAAAGAGCATAGAGACAGCTACTTTTATACCAAAACACTGTCATGAAAGATGAAAATTAATTAAATAAACATTAAATTTCAATGTTTATCAAAATTTTCTCCGCTTCTAATTATCCCATCGTCGAAGGACTTTTATTTGAAACTCAATTACCTACAAACTTTTAATTGTTGTCATAGTGATTGCTTCAATATTTTGAATGTCATAATAGCATATTATGCAACAATCATGTAATGATTGTTATTAATACACATGCATAAACCGGGATACGTAACGAGCCGAAGACGAGTTACGTATGGTTAATGCGAGTGTATTAATAACCATTACATGAGAGTTGCATTTTTTCTACGACCAAGAAATTTTATTGAATTCAACAACATTGCTTTTTTTAATCTTATAATACTTAATAATAACAAATAAAATATGGAAGAAAAATAAGTTCTTCAACTTAATTTTTATTCCTACAAAATAACCACTATAATAACTATGAACTTAATTTAACTACTAACAATAAACATAAGTGAATTCAAATGTAACATTAAACAAGATAAATAACATTTTAATCAATTTTGTTTAAATAAATATTTTGAATAGTACAATTATTAAAAAGTACTTGAGGTACATCTTTAGTCACAAACGAAATTGTATTCGTAGATTAAGAGGGCAAATTAATATGAATTTCATTATTTGTATTATCAATTGAATGGAGAATTTGATTTAAAATATTAATTTTACTCTGTACTAAATTGTCTATATAATTCTCGGCAACCGCAGTTGACTCTCAACCGCAACGACACATATAGAATATATATGAGTATTCACATCTACAGACATTGTGCTGGCGCGTGCCTGTGCATGGCTGTCCATGTCTGTAGCTCAGGCACGCTTAGTATGAATTAGTTTGTCTTTGCTGGTGCGTGTCTGTGGCACCAGGGATTTTTTTTCATATCGAATCAGGGATGAATAACGAAAAACTAATAGAATTGGTGCGAGGGTATTCCTTCCTATATAATTTATGTGATTGCAGATACAGCGATACTCAAAGAAAAGATGACGCGTGGAAGGAGATTGCAAAAAAAACTAAAACCAAACCTTCTTTTCCTTTTTTGCTCTACTTTCACACAATCCAATTTCTTTCCTTCTTCTTCTTCTTCAAGTAAAATTGCTACCACAGCTAATTCTTCAACCGAAAAGTTTTCAAACATGCTTGTAGTAGGAACATTTGCATAATCTCTAATTTGTCTGTCGGCGTCTGTAAGTGAGTTGTCTGTATAGTGTGAAAACTTGTGCCTGTGCCGTGTCTGCCAGGTTACGTGCTGGACACGTCACGTGCTGGTAGATGTGAATGCTATTTTAAGGTCGTGATGTCGCCCCCTGCATCGATTAACAAAGTGGCAGATATACGGAAGCAGTGCCCTGTATATAAATTTATAAATTAGCGTTTGGAAGATTTAGAAATGTAGCAATTTCTTTACCCAAATTCCCGCATTTATTTATACAGATATTTTGTTGTACACATTTTCCGTTTCGGTAGCAAATAAAAAAAATCCCAATTGCACAAGACCAATTGGACAGGCTTATTTCAAGTAAAATTTCTGCATCAAATCAAAAACAAAAAAATACAATTTTTTTGATAAATTTGTGAATTTTCTTAAATAAATGTTTTTAAGTACGTTTTAGAGAAAAGTGTTGAAAACAAAAGTTGTAGAATGTGTTAAGGTATACCTATAAAAAACTTTTTTGCGTCAGATCAAAAACAAAGGAAATACGATTTTTTTCAATATTCACAGGCCGCCATTTTGTTTCTACTGGGTCTATTTGGATCGTTAACGAATTCGTCCAAGATTTAGGCCCATCTGATTTTTGTAGTGAGTTTAGCTTTGATCCGTCAAAAAATACGCCCTCTATCGTGCTTACGTTATAACACATACATATATATTGAAATTATATCTTAAGTAGAGGGGATAAATGAGAGTCTTAATTATTAAAAAAAAATTGAACTGTCAAAATGGGGTTTCGAAAAGCTTAAATGGAAACATTTTCTATTAAAACATGAAAAATTCCATGAATACAGTTCAATTTTAAAGACAAAATTACGAAATACACGGAAAATTATAAAACTCCAGATGATATAAAAAAAAGAAAATATTTCAAGTCGCATTTTTACATCTAGATACAAAAGTAATAAAATGTTTTGAAATGTACAAAAAACCGAAGTAATATTTTAGCATCAAGTCAAAAACAAAAAAATTCTGATAAATTTGTGAATAAATATTTTAATGTACGTTTTAGAGAAAAATGTTAAGTACAAAAGTTGTAGAACGTGTTAAGTTCTTTGAAAAATCTCATTACCTTTTTTGCGTCAAATGAAAAACAAAGGAAATACGATTTTTTTTCAACTTTGACATACCGCCATTTTGTTTTTACTCGGTCGATTTGGCTCATTAACGAACTCGTTCAAGATTTTGGCCTAACCGATTTTTGTAGCGAATTTGGTTTCGATCCGTCAAAAAATACGCCCTCTATCGTGCTTATAAATCCCTTTATAATTTGTGAATTTTCTTAAATAAATGTTTTAATGTACGATTTAGAGAAAAATGTTAAATACAAAAGTTGTAGAACGTGTTAAGGTCTATGAAAAAGCTCAGTAACTTTTTTGCGTCAAATGAAAAACAAAGGAAATACGATTTTTTTCCAACTTTGACAGGCCGCCATTTTGTTTTTACTCGGTCGATTTGGCTCATTAACACACTCGTTCAAGATTTTGGCCTAACCGATTTTTGTAGCGAATTTGGTTTCGATCCGTCAAAAAATACGCCCTCTATCGTGCTTATAAATCCCTTTATAATTTGTGAATTTTCTTAAATAAATGTTTTAATGTACGATTTAGAGAAAAATGTTAAATACAAAAGTTGTAGAACGTGTTAAGGTCTATGAAAAAGCTCAGTAACTTTTTTGCGTCAAATGAAAAACAAAGGAAATACGATTTTTTTTCAACTTTGACATACCGCCATTTTGTTTTTACTCGGTCGATTTGGCTCATTAACACACTCGTTCAAGATTTTGGCCTAACCGATTTTTGTAGCGAATTTGGTTTCGATCCGTCAAAAAATACGCCCTCTATCGTGCTTATAAATTCCTTTATAATTTGTGAATTTTCTTAAATAAATGTTTTAATGTACGATTTAGAGAAAAATGTTAAATACAAAAGTTGTAGAACGTGTTAAGGTCTATGAAAAAGCTCAGTAACTTTTTTGCGTCAAATGAAAAACAAAGGAAATACGATTTTTTTCCAACTTTGACAGGCCGCCATTTTGTTTTTACTGGTGGGCCGATTTGGCTCATTACCGAACTCGTCCAAGATTTAAGCCTAAACGATTTTTGTAGCGAGTTTGGTTTCGATCCGTCAAAAAATACGCCCTCTATCGTGCTTACAAATTCCGTTATAACATATACATACATACATACATATATATATATATATATATATATATATATATATATATATATATATATATATATATATATATATATATATACATACATACATATATATAACCTTTGGAACGGAGGGTGATTTTGGCATCTAGGAACACCAAAACGAAAAACTGCATTGAAATTTTTCCGAAGTCGCGTCATGCTACTCTCTACAATAGTCCTATTTAATTCTGAAATAAGCCTAAAAGTGTTATAATGAGTATCATTATGAAACAGAAAATTGGCATTTAATTAACAACTTATAGTATAGGAGTAGGAAAATAAATAAAAACAATACGATGCTGTCAAATAAAGCATAAAATGCTTTTCGATTTTCTAAATTGATTTATGTAATAGCAAATTCCCTGTTGCCTGATCTATATCATAAAGATATTCCACGATACCCTTGCATAAATTTACAAAATTTTCAAGGTTTAACGATAACTTGCGATATCATTTACGGAATCTCACGTACGTTTTTTGTTCGAAACCATAGGTGATCAAATAGTATTAGTAATAGTTCCACTGTAATTTATTATAAATAGCAACTTACTAATTATACAACAATTTAGTCAACGGTCTAGCCATCGAACGGTCATCTCGAACCCATATTATTTTTCTGTCCGCTGCTTTGATCGTCCATGTTACAGCCCCTTAACTGAATATGGGGAAAGTCAGTAATCCTTTTATAAACAATAAAAATTAAAAAAACAGAGAGATTTCTTTAAATTTAGGTTCATTTTGGTAGCTACAAAAACAAACTTGATTAGATCAAAGTTTGTTTTCTTTCATTATTTGGACGTAGGTAATATAATACAGAACTCATAATCAAAATTTGTATTTACTTGTATAATAACTAATTTTGTTTCATTTATTATGGTGGCGTTACTGGGAATTCTTACTCCAACAAAATTAAATTATAAATAATATCGTTATCTATTTTTTCTCTGGTCTTTAATCAGCTTGATCCGCACTGCACCCATACCAAATGAACTTGCAAAAGAGCGATTGCGATAGTTAGTACGGCATTTATTAAAGCAGTTATAGGCACGATTTAATAGTATGTTGAATAATTTTCCCTTTCATTTTGTCATAGAGTAACGGTAATAAATGTATTCGAGCGTTCTACGGGGCATACGTTCGTCCTTGTAGTGGATTTCTGGTTATTTATTAGAATTGTTCCGCCTTTTGCAAACAAAAAGTAGCACACGAAAGTTAAATTGTTGCTCAAAAATGATTGAAAATCGTGCCGGACTCCAAAATACGGATCATTTAATAATAATGAAACGATATCGGTCAATTTCAGAGATAATAACGGCGAGAAAATGTAATGAGAAACAGTAAACTATTGAATTTCTACTTCTCTAAATATTTCATATCAAAAGTCTGTAGATAGAGGAAATACGTTCTAAGAACTGGAAGGGGATTGTCGTACATGTAATGACAAATATCGTGTCAGAATATCCTCAAATAATGAATGTATGTTTAGGAATATTGAGATACCACATAAATGGATCATTGGACCATCAAAATATAGTCAAACATTTATTAAAAGAAGGAATTATAAGAGAAAGAACGTCACCGTATGCAAGCACAATCGTATTGGTCCAGAAATGGGATGGATCTCTCAGAGATTATGTTGTGATTTTAGGGCTATTAATCAAATAGCAGCCAAAGACAGATTTTCTATTCCATATTTACATGATCAACTGGTTGCTTTAGAAAAAGCAAGGTATTTTACAACTTTGGATCTGAAAGCAAGTTTTCACCAAATCGAAGTAGCTTTTGTGATACACGACGGCCAATATGAGTACTGTCGAATGCCATTTGATGTTGCCAATGCACCGAATTCTTTTCAACGAGCAATTAATTAAAACCTTGTATAACTAGTAGAGAATGGTGTCGTGAAGGCGGATACACGAAAATTAGAAGGCCTTGCTAAAACGTAGCCTCCTACAGAACTTAAAGGTTTATGGGTTTGGCTGGATATTTTAAATTTATTAAAGGCTTCTTATTGACTGCCCCAATATCGCAGCTATTACGAAAAAACGTTGTCTTTAAGTGAACGGATGTTCATGTAAATATTCGGAAATAAATTATTAAAAAGTTAACGACTCAGCCAATATTAAAAATATTCAATCCAGATCTCTCTGCGGAACTTAACACTGATGCAAGTTCTTAGTATATTGCTGACGTTTCAATGCAGAAACATGAGGATAGTGTCTATCTATAATTATTCAGCAAAAAAATGACAGAAATAGAATCAAAGTATCACTCATATAATTTAGAGACTCTCGCGATTGTTGAAGGTGTAGAACATTTTAAGGTATACTTGTATGGTATTACTTTTATTGTAACTACATTCAGAAAGATTGATCGAATTTCTGCAGTGGTTTTAACCTAGACTCGTAAAAGTAGGTTCAGATTATGAAAAAAGTTTATATCATATCATTAGCTGTCCCGAATAGGTACAATATCTACCAAGAGGTCAGGAAATTTCTTGAGAATAGTTTTAATACATGACTGGAGCTAACTGTGTGATTGTGATACTAGTCATAACCAGAGGCTGCCAGAAATACGTTAAAATAGAAAGGGGGTTACAAACCTAACGGCGACGTTTCACCTTTATCAAAATATTCTAAATAGACCACAAATCTTGAAAATAATAATATAAAAACAAAACAAAGTCTGACAGTTCTTCGAAGGACAAAACGACTACTTTCCTGGCTACATGTCGCGACGATTATTGAATTACATCTCCTTCGAAGAAAGATCTTATCTATATTATGTTAGACGCACACTTATACGGATCAAATAGCAGCGTTGACTGTTGCCTTCAGTTCGGA
This sequence comes from Galeruca laticollis, assembly GCA_963921935.1. Taxonomy (NCBI): domain Eukaryota; kingdom Metazoa; phylum Arthropoda; class Insecta; order Coleoptera; family Chrysomelidae; genus Galeruca; species Galeruca laticollis. The sequence goes on along the minus strand of OY998177.1, from coordinate 14,514,294 downwards.
TTAGAGACTCCGAGCGGGAGGACATTGCTCCGGCCTGACGAGATCCACATAGATCGAAACCGGTCAACGTATTATGCTTTTCTCTTTGCAATTGCGAGCCTGTATCGACAAAAAAGTCAATCAACGTCACGTTCTTCGCGACATACAGTCAGGAAAGTATATTGTTCAGTTTTATAGCGAATACACATCTAATGAATAATTAATCTTGCCAATCTTCCTGATTAGACGATCTTCCTAAACTGTTACAATTTGCAATGTGGTAACAAATAATAAATTTTAAACGTGAAAGGCCTCGAGCTATAGGTAAGCAGAAAACCAACACTAAAGCCATTAAAAACATCGCATTAACTTTTTGTTTTATATCGTAACAAAATGTAGTCGAAGTAGTATTCGGTGGTACATTATTATTAACTTTGAAATAACAGCATAAGCGTAAAATTCGGCCTTGCCTTATTGGAGAAGGTATAGTATTTTTTTCTTACAACATCTGCCATAACGACAAATTTACGGGCCAACTCCATCGTTTACAGCCGACTATTATAGAGTAACGGTAATTAATTTTTATTAACTTTAGGAAATTATGATTGCTACATAAGTAAATTTTTTATGTACAAACGATTAAAGTTAAAAGTAGTTATACAAAACGGCATGATATACGAGGTGTTTCAATAGTAGTCTGAGATGTTGCTGCCTACTTGAATTTGAAACAAGATCTGATTGCAAAATTTCAGATAACAGATCTGGGAACACTGCACTATGGCTTAGGAATTGAATTTAATCAAGATGAATCCTCTCATACAATTTCAATATTCCAGAGAAAATACACAGAGGTTATTCTGCGAACATTCGGAATACAGACCAATTTCAGCTCCTTTAGATTTGATTTAAAAATTAACTAAAGAAATTGGACCATCTTCGTTAAGAAGAAGAATATTTGTTGAGATAAATAAAAACGACCAAATAGATATCAACCATTCTCCCTTATTAAATCTATTCATCTAGAAGATAGTTTAGGAATGATTGTCGTGAATGAATTTCCAGGTAAACTTATTCAATATTTTTGTTAATATTCGTAGAATTCCGTATTTATGCACTGAATAAATAAAAAAAAATCATTATACCTCACTCGTTTGATAAAGCTACTGTGTTAGCGAAACGCGTCACAAGTTTAAATTGAACATTAGTATAAATATAAGGAAGTTTTAAATAAATTAAATTGTTTTATTTCATCGCTAAAAAATTATAAATTTGTTATTTATGATGTTATTTCAATGAAATTTGGCAGCAATGTTTAAAATACAAAGATAAAAGTATAAAAAAACAACCACTGACTTCACTTCATTTTGAAATATTTAAATGGCCGCCATTTTGAAAATAATGAAGTAAAGTCTATAATTATTTTTTATACTTTTATTTTGTATAGAGATAAAAGGATGATAGGTATTGAATCACTCAAATTGTATATTATGCATTTTATTACACATTAGACTTACAAGAACAAAAAACCGTTATTTCAAAGTATGCCTTTTTCCATTACTGAACAAAAATTGAAATAAGTTGGCTGAATTTCACAGTTCATAATAATCTTCATCTATACTTTCGCTTGTATTCGCTGCGGATTGTTTTCACAATTTGTTTCTTGATACTGACCACTTGAATTAGTACATTCCAAACCATTCTTTCGGCAACTACGTTTCATGGTACCACAGCTGGTTTTGCAGTTACAGCGTACTATGCGTAATAAACTTTCAGGTGCAGGTGACAAATCCATTGTTTTCAGTACATACATATTGTCATGTATACTCCATCAACAGTCTGTTCAACCTGTTAAACTAAACAATGCAAGTTCACGAAAGTAGGTATCGATCTCCAACAACACGTCATCCAATTTTAAGACGAAAAGATTTGATATCATCTTATGAAAGACAATTTAATTGGCGAAATAAGTGCATTTGTGGGTGCAGCAAAAAGAACGCGTTATATTGTTCTGATTGTTCATTTTTCAAAGGTGAAGAATGGTGGTCGCTGACGGGTGTTACCTCAGATTATAACATAGAATAGATATGTTTGTTTTGATTTTTTTGATGCTCCAAACATCGAGTCACATTCTAAGCTCACTTGTGGACACATCTACCGCTTTGCCATATTTACAAATTCTCTTTAGTTGGAGGAAAAATGAAATTAGAAATTTAATTGACAATTAGTTAAAACGTTATGCAAATAAAAGAAGTCATACTAATTTATGAATTAAGTCTCTGCTTTTAAAAATAATTAAAAACACTTGAATTTTATTTAAAATATTCTTATATAAATTTTGAACAAGTATGGTTGTAACTAAAAGTGGCAACATTGCTCATAATTTCAGTACCAGCTTTATGTGTCTAGGGTAACCTATTTAATAGTTTTGTACTTGTTTAATTATCATATAAAGAGAGATGTAAACATATTCAGAGCGTCCCCGATTTCGAATTCGCTGTAGTATTGCTATTAAATCATGTCAAACGCCAAACTTGGTTTGTTTATACGAACGCCATTAAGAGTAGCGAATACAAATTTAGTTCTTTCGTTTTTATGTGTTTTTCAAGACTTTTAGTGACAATATAAAGTTAATTAATTTAATGTTTTTGGATTACCATGGTTCGTCAAGTGCAAAGTTTGTCAGAAAATCAGCCGAAATTACCAATGTCTTGTATCCACAATACCATTCCCACTTCAATATTTTACTACAGGCGTTTAGGATTGTTTGCCGCAGAAATAAACGTGTTTATGAATTAATAGTCCTCTCTATTGTATACTGTTAGTCTAAGGCCGGGGTTTTTCACCTCCTAATAAAGTGGCTACCAATTATTATTTACCGAATAACCAAAAATACGGTTTCTTCACCTGATAAATAAAACCTTCGAATAATTCGAGTTATTTGCCAAATAAGTTATTAAGCAGTCACATCTGTCAATTAAATGGTTTAGTAGCAACATAACCTAAAAAAGTATACCTCGTTAAAGGTTAATATAATATGGATGCTTTTGAAGACTTCGAAGATTTGTTTGATGAGGAATTAATTCAAGAAAAAATACAGCAATTGCCAGAAGAACGAGCTTATTCGATTCGATATAAAATTGATCAATTTTTTGTCCGACGATGAATTTTATAAACGGTGCCGCTTACGTATTTTTCAAGAAATAGAACAGAGTTTGCAAAATACAACAAATCGGTATGTTCCTGTTCTAATAATTCTTCCTATGTATGTGTTTTGTAATAGTTCTACTCCTCTATTTTTTTTTCAGTAATATATCCTAGAGCTGTTTCATCAATGAATAAATTATTAATCACATTAACATAAGTTACAGTCAAGAGAAGAACGTTTTTTTCCTTATTCCCTTTCTTTGTCCAATACATGGATGGTTGCTATATATGCATCTTTCTTAGGGTTTACCAAGGGTAGAAAATTTGTTTAGTACCTATAGTATGTACAAAAAGTACGAGGAGTAATAAACCCTAATTAAGTATGCAAAACCTTTACAGGGAGCACCATGAAATTTTTGATAAATCTCTTACTTTAAATTACATTTAGTTTAATCCTATTAGAGTCATTAGGGTTTATAATAGATAAAATCGGAGGCCCATAGAATTATGTATATTTCTGAAAGGTTTCAAAGATTTCTGGAATTAAATATTTTGAAGAAATCTTGATTGTTTTGATCGATATTTAGGGGATTAGGGGAAGGATGTTGATGCACTTACACTATTGCCTAAAAATCAGGAAGAAGTATTTAATAGTGTTCGTGAATTACAATTACGAACGAACCGAGAAGAGGAATTTCTATTAACAGCAGACCAGGTATTTAAAATTATTGTGTTCTCCTGTTTTTCCAACCTTAATTTTTTATGTAATTCGGATTGTATTTTGATGGATGGGACTTTTAAATACTGTTCAACTTTTTTTTACCAAATGTTTACCATTCATGGTTTTAAAAACGGCTATTACGTACCTCTTGTTTTTTGTTTGCTGCCGGACAAATCAAGTCAAACATATTCAAAATTGTTTTTAATTTTAAGACAAAAATGTAAAGAAGTAGGCTTAAATTTTCAACCTAAAGAAGTCGTAGTAGATTTTGAACTAAGCATTCATAACGCTATATATGAATGTTTTGGCAGAGATCAAATTCTTTTTGGTTGTAAATTTCATCTCTGTCAAGCTTGGTTTCGTAAGATTCAGCAGTTTCATTTGGTACAAGAGTACAGACAGAAAGGTTCTGTAATTGGCGAATACTTAAAAGTACATTTCGGTATTATGTATCTTAGTCCTGAGGAAGTTGTAGAATTTTTTTATAATGAACTACATTTTTTGCTTCCGAATGACGAAAGAGTTATAGAATTCCGAAATTATGTCAATAAAACATATATAACGCAAAATTCGATATTTCCACCACTTATTTGGGCAAATAATGCATCCTTTTTTAAGAGAACAACGAATTCTTGTGAGAGTTTTCATTCGCATTTCGCTGCTTCTTTTTACAAAGCACATCCAAACATTGTTCAATTTACTAGTGTGTTATTGGATTTACAAACGGAGGTATACGCGAAAATTCGTTCGGCAAACCAAAGCCAGAAAAAAACCAAAAAAACTATTAATGTTAAAATTAATTTCATTAATGATCATTTGGATCAATATAGGAAAAATGTTATTTCTCGCTTTATGTTTGTGAAAACGGTTGCATGTAAAAATCTTCCACACGTTTAATTTTTTGTTTTTTTTATATGTTTATGTATATTGAATATATTTTATTGTAATGTAGATGTAATGTAGATGTAATTTTTTAGAAGTGGCAAATATACGTTGAAAATATATGTATGTTATTAATATTTTCTTATATTGAATTTGAGTACCTAAAGTTCAAGGTAAATTGTTAAATCGGATTAGGCTATTAGACCCCTACTGGTTTGGTAGTTAATCTCCAAAATTTTAAACACTGGCAGAGTTCGAACAACCCGTAATGACTACCTGCATTTTGTGGCAGAGTTCGGATACTCCGGAATAAACTGTGTTGCCTTTCTTTATCAAACTTACTAAAATTTATGTACCTCTATCACTTTTTTTTATTAAAATTAGTACATCCCGTTACCTCTGACCTAAATCGTATATTCTTTAGCATAGCTGCAACTCATTCGTTCAATACAAAATGTACCTTACGGTATACCCTCTTAAAATATATTTTGGTACGTCTATGAAATCTACTTAAATGAATGATTTATTACTCCTTGTCCTTTCTATATAGACTATAATAAAGTGGAAAATATCTATTTGTTAGTTCGGATTCAAACAAACGGGTATAACCCCATTGTGTCTATTCTAAATGGTATAATCCGGGTCTCAAAAGAGTCGGGAATTTATGATAACCCAGTTGCGCTGATGGTAAAAATAAGCCTAATCTGTTTTTTTCAAATACTGATGAATAATGTTTCTACCACTAATAAAAATGTATTTGCAGCAAGCGATTTTTTTCTAGAAACTTTTTTTATTTGGACGTGTTTTCTCTGTGAATGACATCCTGTCCCTGCTCATTATCGGAACACCCCCTACCCTAACAAATACCATAAAATCAGAATTATTTACAAAAATTGTTCATTACTGATGTAAATCTTCAGTGTTGTAGTTCCTTGTGACACAATAAAAATAGAGTTTATGTATAGTGAAAAAGGCAAGAAGTTAGTGGTTTTCGAAAATTTTAAGTTTCGACATTGCAGTGTAACAAAATAAAGAAAATTTTGGGTAAATATAGTGTTTTGCATTATAATGGATATTATGAAAAGAAAGAAGATTTGTTGTTCCGAAATAAAAACAACGATTTTGATGTCATTAGGCTTCGCCACTGCAGAAAGCAATAACAATTTTTTGTATCTTAGATTTGTTTATTTTTCAACAATTTCCTGAATTTTGTTGTCTTTTTATATAGATAAACCTAAGCATCACAATCACGAATTTTCAACAACACTGCACCGCCAAATACTTTCAAGTAGCATCAAACGAAAAGCTTCCGACGATATTTGTGAAAAACCGGCAAAACTTATTCGTCGAGAGTTGCTTCAGTTACCCCTAACACTAGACAAGTTCACAACCAAAGACATACACCACATACGCAGATGTTTGTATGAAAATAGAAGAAAAGAAATGCCAAAATTACCGAAAAATATTGGTGAGCTACAAACTGTTTTGAACGACATGTCAATTCAAACGTTTAAAGAGACATTTTCTACTAGCGAATGATTTTGAATCAAACATTGTAATTTTTTCTTGTGTTACTAATTCAAAGTTTCTAGTTCAGTGTAAAACAATATATGTAGATATGGCACTTTTAAATATGCTCCAAAATTCTTTTTACAATTGTTTACTATACACGGTATGCAAAACGGTCACTATGTTCCTCTTGTTTTTTGTTTATTGCCAAATAAGTCGCACAAGTCGTATTTAAAATGTTTTGAAATCGTAAGCCAAGAATGCGTAAAACTAGGATATCAATTTGAACCTGCTGAAGTTATATCGGATTTTGAAAACTCTATTCATTTATCCATAAGATTAATGTGGCCAGAAACAAAAATTACACGATGCAGATTTCATCTAAGTCAAGCTTGGATTAGAAAAATCCAAAGTTTAGGGTTGATGTCCGAATACAAAAACAATTATTCACTTATTGGAAGTATTTTACATTGGACACTTGGCTTGACATTTTTAGAGCCAGAAACAGTGGGAGACTGTTTTGCCTTTGATTTTGATCAAATGTTGACGAATGACGCAACATTGAGAAATTATTTTGATTATCTTGTTGATAATTATATAGACGAGGATTCTAAATTTTCTCCTAAAATTTGGGCTTGTGCTGAAGCTAGTAATTACAGAACAAAAAATTGCTGTGAATCCTTTCATTCCGATTTAACTAAAAGTTTTTATGCACCTCATCCGGATATTTTTAAATTTGTTCAAATATTGAAGGAATTTCAAACTAAAACTTACATTAAAATTAATAGTATTCATTTACCAATTAAAATTACAAATAAATCGTATAAAGACAGAATTGAAATCTTAGCCGAAAAATTGAATTTATTTAAACAAGGACATATTGAAAGGTTCGATTTTGTAAAAATTGCGTCTTATCATTACAATAAAATTTGTATATAAATAAATGTCTTGTATACTTTGTCAATGATTATTTGAAGTATTTTAGTTGAAAAGTAAAACCGGCACAACTGGGCTATGCCCATTTTAGAGGCTGGTCGGTTGCGGGCGCAATTGGGTTATACGATATCTTGTACATGTTTAAAATTGGCGCAACTGGGCAATGCCCAAACAAACCAGGGTGAAAAAACGGTAAACATTTATTCTTCGATTAAAAGTTCCCACTAAAGTTATGTGGCTAATAATTATTTGGTACTTTATTAGATAACGAAAAAACCGGGCCTAAGGGTGCTACTAACTTAGTCTATGTGAGCGACAAAATAAAAAAACATGAGAATTCGAAGACTCGTACAACCATATGAAATTTGCGTTAGTAAGAAATGCCAATATTGCAGAGCTACTTGATTCATCGCGTTGGCTTAATATTCAGAAGTACAATGAAGAAGTCGCACAAATAGGTACGCCTTGTCAGAAATTATAGACTGCATTAAGTTTTGTGGTGTTTTCGAATTGGCTCATCGCGGCCACGATGAAAGCGAGTCATCTGAAAATCCTGGAACTGTTCGTGGTCTTTTTAATTTTTTTGCCGAACTTGATTAACAACAATTATTTAGAAGTCACCTTATCAATCATGAATATTATATGAAAATAAACGGTTTTAAATATTAAAACTAAGTTTTCCGAATCTGTGAGATGCCCTGAGCAATATTTTATCTAAATTGTCACTTGTATGCACTTCGGGGATGTATCGTGCTAACAAACCGAATTTTCTCCCAAAATAACCAAAAATCTAGTTTATCTAGATTTATAGGACTAGTTGCACTCGCTCTAGTCTGCTGAAAATCAATAGGGTACATCTGTGAGACACCTTGAAAAATATCCAATTATAAAATTGGTCACTTGTATACACTCCGGAGGCTGTATCGTGCTAACAACCCGAAATTTCTCCAAAAAGGACCAAAAATGTGGCACTTCAGGTACCATAGCACCCGTTGTACTAGCTCGGGTTAGCTAAAAATCAAGTAAGGTTCATCTGTAAGACGCCCTGAACAATAGTCAATCATGAAATTGGTCACTTGTATACACTGTATCGTGCTAACAAACTGAAAATTCTCCAAAAATGACAAAAATTTGGTACTTGAAGTACCATAGCATTCGTTGTACTGGCTTTAGTGAGCTGAATATCGATCTTTGAGGCGCCCTGAATAATATCCAATTATAAAATTGGTCACTTTTACATACTCCGGCGACTGTATCGTGCTAACAAACTGAAATTTTTCAAAAAATGTCGTACTTCAAGTACTATAGCACCCGTTGTACTTGCCCTGGTGAGCTGAAAATCAATAAAGTTCATCTGCGAGATGTGAACAATATTCAATCATAAAACTGGTGACTTGTTGCACTCCGGAAGCTGTATCGTGCTATCAAGACATGTAACGAAAAGTGGCCGACGACGACATACACACAGGATTTTTTTTAAAAACCGTTTTTACTTTTCCGCCCAACCTTTCAATATGCGAGAAAAGTATTGGTTTACCCCAAAAAAAGTTGGAATTTTGAAATTTTTTTTCGAGTTATTTTTACGTTTTCCATCAACAACAACACGAGAAACCGGTTTTTAGAAAAAAATCCTGTGTGTATGTCGTCGTCGTCGTTGTCGTCGGCTACTTTTCCTTACAATTCTTGTTAGCACGATACAGCCTCCGGAGTGCAATAAGTCAGCAATTTTATGATTGAATATTGTTAAGGAAATGTCACAGATGAACCCTATTGATTTTCAGTTCACCAGAGCCAGTACAACGGGTGCTATGGTACTTGAAGTACGACATTTTGTCATTTTTTGCGAAATTTCAGTTAGTTAGCACGATACAGCCTCCGGAGTTCAACAAGTCACCAATTTTATGATTGAATATTGTTAAGGACATATCACTGATGAACCCTATTGATTTTCAGCTCACCAGATCCAATACAACAGGTGCTACAGTACTTTAAGCATGATATTTTTGCCATTTTTGGAGAAGTTTCAGTTTGTTAGCACGATAGTGCCTCCGGAGTATATACAAGTGATCAGTTTTATGATTGAATATTATTCAGAGCGTTTCAAAGATGAACCCTATTGATATTCAGCTCACTAAAGCCAGTACAACGGGTGCTATGGTACTTCAAGTACCAAATTTTTGTCATTTTAGGGGAGTTTTCAGTTTGTTAGCACGATACAGCCTCCAGAGAGTATACGATTGATCAATTTTATGATTGAATATTGTTCAAGGTGTTTCACAGATGTACCCTATTGATTTTCAGTTGACTAGAGAGAGTACAGCGGCTCCTATAAATCCATATATACTACATTTTTGGTTATTTTTGGGGAAATTTCGGTTTGTTAGCACGATACATCCCCCGAAGTGTATACAAGTAACAATTTTATGATAGAATATTGTTCAGGGTCACAGATGCGGAAAAGTTAGTTTTAATCTTTAAAACCGTTTATTTCGTATTGTTCTTGATGAAAAACGTAATTTTTTTTCAGAATTCCAACTTTCTTTGGGGTAAACCAATAAAAGGGTGAAAATGGTCCCCTGCCTTACTCTGCACACTTTCTGTATTATACTGTCTAATAAACATTTGTGATACGTACAAAGTGTGTTGTAATATAAGAGTTCGGATTTTAAATGAAATTTACGTCGTCCATAATTTTCCCAATTTTAAAATGAGTGTTTGCAGCTAGTTGACTATAAAAACAGACAGGTTGCAGACAAGAGACAACTTGAATTTTATTCAATTTTTTGCGGTTTTGGAACAAGCAAATGAATATTAGCGCTAAATGGCAGATATTATTTTCCCAAGCTTACACGTATATAAATATTTACTAAAAAATCATAAATCATATGGATAAAGGAGAATGGACTTTGAAATATTCTCAGACACGGTTCGGTGTCATTCTGTGTGGCATATCTAATTGAGGATAATATTTTGTACTTCATCCGACAATATAAAACCGCCACAATAAAACTAAAAGAAAACAATTCAGCGGATTCAAAAATAATCGTGAAATAAAATTACACACTCATTCAGATAACGTATAAGCAAATAAATTTCAAAATAAGATAGTAGGTCAACTAAATAATAAGTAGGCAGGCAAAATGTTGGATATAAAAAAGTTTATACGCATTCTTCTCGATGTAGTTGACAAAGCTATGGGAGTTGTATGTTCACACAAGAGTAAAAGTTACGACTTTGCTGCATAATTTCTTGAGAATATAATGCATCGTGCGAAAATATTCTGAGAACTAGGCATCGGCGTAACGACACCACCATTGTTTACAAAAAAATTGAGGTTAATCAGTCAATTGTTACTATGTGTTATTTAATGCTTTTGAAACGTATTTCTACGCAAATATTCAAGTTTTCCATTTAATTAGATCATCATGTAGTCAACGTAGGACGAAAAGTCTTACAAGGATTCTGTATCAGCAGAGGATTGAAGCACGGATGCTGCTTTTCGTCTGCGCTCTTCCAAATATAACTAAAACATTCATTAGAAAATTGGAAAAAGAAATTAAAACATAATGTATATTTAATGTTTCGCCGACGATCATATGGCACAAGACGAGAAAGCTAGTGGAAGAAGAAATGGGGGCTAACAGAAGAGATGTGTATTGGGGGAGAGCAACGAGATATGATGCTAGGAGAACTACAACAACAAATAAAATGTACAAAATTCTTAGGAATGTATACTACGTGACAGTGGAGATTCAACACCTAGCAGTAGTTTAAGAGCCCACGATACTAAACCTGTAATGATAGGGCTCCCAAAGGTCATACATATAATTCGTCATTTCATTAATAGAACACAAAATGGCCCTGCTGCCATGTCTAGGACCGGTCAACGCTATAAAAAAAATGAATTAAAAATAATTTTTTAGGTATCTGTAATAAGTCTCCCCTATTATGATGTTCGTCGAGACAGGGGAGGGGTAAGGACTAAATGAAAACGCAGTGTTGCCAGCCCCCTGATAAGCCTTATCAGTTGCTGCCGAGAGATAAGCGACACCTTCGCACCCAAGTTTCTATCATCATCGACCTCTTCAAAAAACCAAAACTTTTCTGAAAGGTCATCATTTTTTGTGTAAGAAAAACCACTGCTGCCTTCTCTAAACAGTGAAGAACATGGCGGCAGCAGCGTTTGAAAGTCGCCCTTCTCGCAACCGAATTTGAACTTTCAATTCGATTTTATCAGCAATCGCCCGGTTCTTATCGATTTGTATTATTGGAATACGCCTGCCACTATCACGAACAATGAATTTTACTTGTCGTTGAATGTTTAAAAATGATATCACATATCGTATGTGATGTTCTTCAATTTTCAGCCGTTTTTAATGTGTTTCTTTATACGTTCTTATGTATTTCGTTGCATTTCAAAGTAACGAATAATATTCTATGTATTATTCCAAATTTGAGGATTTTCAGCTGTTTTTTGGTCATTTGTAATTTCCCGTGGCCCGCACGAATACTTTATATTTTTAAATAAAGAGTACCAGAAACATGAAGATTTCTTAGCTATATATTTTGAGTCGCGGAGACGATTCTGTTAAACATTTGTAATACCAAGGCTTCGGAAATTCACATGGTGTTTGGACATTTTTCTCCCCCGATTAAAGATTGTACGCGAAAAACCAAATGCAGAAAATCTTTCTTATATTATCGTAGGACCGAATCAAACTAGACCGACTGATTTTTTGAAAAGCGTACGAAACCGAAAGTGCACTGTTCGAATGATAGTGTGGCGACCATCCTTCAAGGTAACAAGGTTTTCATAACGGTCGAATTTCGCTGTTTTTCATACCAAGTAATCGGTAACCACGTCACCAAGTCAGAAGAAACTAATTACACGTGCCGTCACGAAGCAGCAGACACGAGAATTATATTTCACCTCACAAAAGCAGCACCGACATATATCTAGAGCAGTTATAAAAGAGTCGGATACGGACATTCTCATCATTCTGTTGGGAAATATATATAAATTTCCAGAGATTAAGATATGGATGAACAAGACTTCTGCGAAAGCGTTGAATAAATCGGTAGTCGACTGCTCTAAATTAGCAACAGCGTTAGGACCGGACTTATGTCGAGCGCTGCCCGGTTTCCACGCCTTCACTGAGTGTGATTACACGGCTGCATTTGTGCGAAAAGGAAAAGTGCGCCCGTTTAAAAAACTGCAAAAAAACGATCATTTCCTGAAAGTTTTTGCGTATCTAAAAGATGATACGGATTTGGAGAACGAAAATATAATCGATACGTTGCAAGAGTTCACGTCACCAATGCACTCGATAAAAAACTGTAAGCATATGGATGCTGCGAGATTCGAAATTTTCTATAAATTATACTCGGGAAACGCATTGAATGATGTTTTTTTGAAAAAAGTAAGATCACTGAAACAAAAAATCTTATGTACGATTTAAGTCACCAGCATGTTGCTGAATGCAACGTCCCCAAATTGCGTAACATTCCGTTTCGAGATGTACGGTTGGGAGATGCGCGAAAACATACAGCCCCTTTGGTATACGGGTCAGCCGACGCCTCTAACCGTAGACGATATATTGGCTCTGTTGGTTCAAACCGACGACGATTGTGACGGTGATTTCGATACACTTACTTTCGATTCGGATGACGAAAAGTAGGGAAACAATAGTTTACTTCATAAGAATAATTAGAAAATTTAATTGAAAATAGTTGTTGGAAACTAGCAAAAGAATGGCTGTTAAGAGGAAGGAGAATTAGTTCGTAACAAGTTTGGTATAAATATAGTAATACGAATAGAGTAGTTGTTTTTCACTTCATCTTGTAAACTGGTACATGAATACAACTTTTTTTATTGCACTCACCAAATTTCAATATTATTCCATTTTATCTTGTACAATGTCTCTTTATACGAATGAACCATTCAAAACTTTTTAGAATCATTTGTTTCAGCAATCAACGACATAAGAAAGTATAAAAAAACAATGAAAATGGCTGAAAAATTGAAGAATATCACAAATGTATGCGATTTCATTTGTTTAAACAATCAACGACACGTAAAATTCTTTGTTCGTGATAGTGGCATGCATATTTCAATAATGCAAATCGAAAATAACCGTGCGATTGCTGATAAAACCGAAATTAAATGCCAAATTCGGTTGCGCGCCATGTTCTCCACTGTTTGGATAAGGCAGTAGTGGCTTTTCTTATAAAAAAAATGTTGACCTTTCCGAAAAGCTTTGGTTTTTATAGGGGGTCGATGATGATAGAAACCTGGGTGCCAAGGTGTCGCTTATCTCTCGGCAACAGCTGATAAGGCTTATCAGGGGGCTGGCACCACTGCTTTTTCATATAGTCCCAGTCCTCCCCTGCCTCGAGGAACAACAACAATACGGGAGATTTATCATTACAGAAACGTAAAAATTTTTTTTTTATTTTTTTTATAGCGTTAACCTGTCCTATGTTTTGCAGTTATCAGTGTTAAAGGCAGTAAACCATAGACGTGCGTTTTCAAAATTAAATTAATATGGAAATAGAAATATTTAATTTGTTTTAGTTATTTATACCTAGATTACCAATTTTAGATAGATAAACATAATTCGTAAGTAGTAATTTAATTTGGGTAAAATGAAGAAAAAGTCAATATTATTTTAGGCATTTTGTTTTAGGCATATGTTTATTTATAAAATATGTATATAATATGTACAGATAATTACAATTATTTATAAATTAATATGAGGAGCTAAAAAAACAATTAAGTAGGTATATGAGAAAAACAAAACCAACCGCAAGGATAAAATTTGACGAGCAACATGCAAAAAATACGACAATATTAAATCTTAAAAAATTAAAATCTAAAAATAAAATTAAAGTACATAAATTAATAATTTTAAAGTTATGGTTCCTCGCACTCTGTGTCAGAAGATTCACCATCTGATTCTAGAGAAATTACAATGGGCTCTATAGTAATATCAATTATGTTATCTAGCTCCCACATTTTTTTTTCTATTTCTGTAACGTGTCTAATACATTTTTGCCAATTTTCACTTGTTACTTCAGATATTGCCTTATTGAAGAGATTTTTAACATCTGATAATTTAAAAGTCGTGTTATTTCTGGCAACATAACCTTTAACTTGAGCCCATATTAATTCTATCGGATTCATCTCACAATGGTAGGGTGGTAAACGAAGGATTTCAATTTCTCGTTTTTTGGCTATCTCCTCAATATTATATTTTTTATAATTTTGCTTATGTTTTTTAGCAATAGTTAACAATTCTGCCCTCAGCATTGTATTGTCAAAGGCTAAATTTTTAGAAGATAACCATTTTGCAATTTCATCCTTTTTCCATTTAGTGGTTGGTAAAGGTTCAAGTAATCTGGAGTGGTAACTTGCATTGTCCATTATAATAACCGATCCTTTTGGTATGAATTGAATCATCTGTTCAAAATATTCCTCAAACACGTCTCCATTCATTTCTTCGTGATAATCAACGGTTTTTTTTTATTCAAATAAGAGTAAACCATACTCTTGCCATACAAATATAATAAGTTTATGTAAAATGAAAGATTTTTACATGGATGGCACATTTTCTTATTGTACAAAATATTTTTATCAGTTATTTACCATCCATGGACTGGAAAATGGGCATTATGTTCCTCTTTTGTATTGTCTGTTGCCCAATAAGACCAGTGACACATATATGAGACTTTTTCTGTTGGTAAAATCTAAAATTTTTGAACTTTATAATATTGTTTTTGAACCGAAGGAGGTATTTGTGGATTTTGAAATCGCAATTCATAACGCATTAAAAGTTGTCTTTCCCAAAACCAAACTAAATGGTTGTAGATTCCACTTGCACCAGGCGTGGTATAGGAAAATACAATCATTAGGGTTAACCCAAATGTATAAAGATAAAAACTGCGAGGAAAGCAAATGGCTTACTCATACTTTTGGGCTAACTTATTTAGACCCCTCTGAAGTTGAAGATTGTTTCATATTTGATCTCATGTCATACAAACCGGACCATAAACTTATAGATAAATACGCAGACTATTTATTAGAAAACTACATAGCGCCAGAATCTCATTTTCCACCAAATATATGGGCATATGAAAACCCATCAATTAAAAGAACCACAAATGCCTGCGAATCATTCCATTCGCACTTTAATTCTAGTTTTTATTCAAGTCACCCTTCTATATTTATTTTTATAGAAAAATTAAAAGATTGTCAGATCGATGCATATTTAAAAATAAAAAATTTAAATATTCCAGCAAAAATTAAAGACAAACAAGTAAAAAACAAACTAAAATTTATCGAAAACATGGTAAATATGCTTCGATCTGACAATATTTCTAGAATTAATTTCGTTAAATCTGTATCACATCAAAACGTTTTTTAAAAATTTATAGTTTACCTAAGTTATATAAGTTGATGTAATAATTTTATTGAAATAAAGAAATATTTTAATATAAAGCATTCTGTTATTTTATTTGATTTGCGGCCGAAAATACCTATGAGATAAGGAAGCAACTTAAAACCTCCGGCCGAATTTACCTACCGGCTTTTAGTACCTGCCCTTTTTCCGGCCGAAATTACATCCGCCCGAAGCGGTTTCCATTCTTGCCATTCGGAGGTCGTTAAATAACAATTATCCCTTTCTATTCTGGTTACGCCTATGACGCACGTTAATCCTCTTAGGCCTACTGTAGTAACAATGAAAGATCATAAAATAATGTGATAGTCCAAGAAATGTAATAAATTTTGTATTGAAATTAACAAAAACCATTTAGAATGCATTACAAATATTGAAGTTTTACCGCACGTACTGTACTATAGTTTTGCATACCGAATTAGTTTTTATTCTGGGAATTTACTCTCTCTTGATTTTCAAATAGACTATAGACATGGCAGCAGGGCCATTTTGTGTTCTCATATGAACGAAATGACGAATTATGTGTATAACTTTTGGGAGGCATATCATTACAGGTTTAGTGTCGTGGGCCCTCCTACTATAAACATCAATATATTGTAATAAATTTTGTCTGGGTTCATGTACTACATTAATTGAATTTCATAATTTTTGAAACACCCATTATATAGAAATTCAACAATACGTAGGAGCATCTTGTAAATTAATGACTCCTCTACTTTACGAGGAATGCTGAGAACTAGATGATTGATACATTCCTGTGGTAGAGTGAACTAGACATTATGGATTTCGTCTCTGAGGCGGTGTTACTCCACACATGTTCTATGAGTGAAATATCGAGCCACTGGAGGCAAGATATCTCAGTGTTATGAAGAAACATTATAGTGATCTCAGCAGTATGCGGCCTAGCATTATCGTGTTGAAAAATTGAGTTTTCTAACTCCTGTAGATAAAGCAATGTAACAGATTCTAAGATGTTATGAGTGTAACTTTGTCTATTCATATTGTCCTCCAGGAATACTAAATAAGACCTACTTCCATACGTTATGGTACCCCAAACCATAACTTATCGGTTACGGGAAGCCTCACATTTCAAACAAAATTGAAGTCCCTGCCGTTCTCCACGTCTTCGTCGGATTCTTCTACTTCCATCATAGGCCCAACAATAAAATCGAGATTCAGATTAATACATAGACAGATTTGAACTGATTTCCCTTATACAATGAGCCTAGTCATAAGCAACGTTTCATATCGGTCGACAATATTCCAAATGTTCTGCTTGAAGCTCACTTTTGTGCGTAATTCTCGGTGAAAAAAGTTTTGATGTATTTATGTACAGAATATGCAGCTTAAGTCAAAAGTCTTGCTACTTAGAATTATAACAGTACATATTATTTTGACTACAAGTTATTTGGTTCTTGAAACATTGTCCAAATTCTATTCGAGCAATGTTTCTTGTCTTTTCGTGCCCGTTAATACCGTTACATTGACTTAAACATAGAAAATAAAAGAACAAAAAATAAACATATTTCTAAAAAATAAGATGAAATTAACACATGAAAAAAATGTACAATATTAAAAAAGCTAAAAAAAATTAAACACAAGAGCTCATATAAAACAATATTTAAAAAACTGTACACAAGAAAACCTGCTGGGAAAGAAATGTATACAAAATTTAAAAACACGTTGGTTGATCATTTCGATTAGTAAATAATTTTTTTTGCATTCTGACTTATTTGTGTCTTTGAGTCAATGGTAGGATGAGACGCGGCCGAAAAAACTGCAGGCCAAACAATCTTATTCTACGATAAATTGACATAAAAGGGAGGTGTTGTATAGCAGCCAACCATTCATTAGCAATTGATGTGGTATTGAACCCTAGAAGCACTTCTTCACATGAGCTCTTTCGGTAATTAGTCTACGATGATGGTGTCTGCTTTTCTGTCCAGATATTCCAAAATCGCTTTATAGTGGATGCATTTCTGCCTATTCTATTAGCAATTTCTCGAAGTAACATTCCAGCTTCGCGCATCCCTATTGTTCGAGCTCATTCAAATTTAATTAGTTGGTGAACATTATTGCGTCTACGTACACGAGGCATCCTAAACTAATGTTTTTATAGTAACAAGGTTACAATTGAATCGACAATATCGATTACAGCAATAGCAAACAAATAAAACGCCAATAAACAAACACTCGTATTTGTTATGTAAATACTAAAAGCTATTAGATCCTTTTTTAAATCATGTTCAAATTTTATGAATTAATGTTGTATATGACCCAGTCATATAAGCCAAAACTTACTTAAAATATATTGATATTTATACTAGGTATTGAATTTTCAATGTCACAGTATATTACGAAAAATTGTACATTGAACGAGGCAATTACTCAAAGAAATTATAAAGGAAAGGCAGCCATCCGACAACTTAATAGCGCTTATTATGAACCAGAATATCTCACAGAAACACAGAATATGTAAAGTGCGACCAGAAATCTAAGAAGAATATAAATCACCAACCACTTGAGTTATCAGCAGGTGGTTGATTCTACACAGTTGTACCTGCCCTAGCCATTAAATTTTGTTTTATAGGTAGGTACAATGATATTAGGTTAAGAAAATCGCTTGAATATAATTGAGAATTGTTTTTGTATACATAATATCTGATATATAACAAAAAAACATTTATAAACATCACGATAATGAATGCGATTATGGTTCAGAAAGTTTATAACGTTTAAGTTGTTTAGAATTAAATTTAATATACACACCCTTGTGAAGTTGCTGTTTTTTTACATATAAATATATGTATATAATTAAAGGTATTTATAAACAAAATTACTACGAATATCAGTTTCACTTTCACTCTTGTCATCCACATTAATAATAAACTTTTCTTTGGGAATTTTTTCTATATCCATATATGACTTCTCCAACTTTTTAAACAGGAAACAGACTTGGCCCATCTGCTATCAGGAATGTTTGCAGTTTCTGTTTGAATAAGCTACTACAGTTGAACTTAAGGTTGAAGAAGTATTATTTCTGCTGACTTAAGCTGATGCCATATAATATGTTCAATTGGGTTAAACATACAGTGATAAGGAGGAAGTCTAAGCACCGTATGTTCTAAGCTTTCAGTCAATCACAAAAATATTTCTTTTTGGAACGAAGTTCCTTATCGCGCGTTGTGAAAGGAGGCTAGACGGAAAAAATTCTTACGAAAAGTTGTCACGACACTTTTTGAAGCTATTGTAAGCTGTGCGGCGTGCGCATGTTTCTCCAACCAAGTCATACGATTTATAATCTCCACATTTTGTGTGTTTAGCAAGTGTACGCGTCATAATTTTAATAAATTCAAAAACAAATCATATTTTAATATTACTTAGTATAGTTTTTTGTCTTTATTATGTTAATTAATTGTTGAGATTCTCTACAACTAAAATTGAAATAATATACTTCAGTTGCTTGCTGTATAATGAATAATACTTTTGTAGTATAGTGGTCAGTATCCCCGCCTGTCACGCGGGAGACCGGGGTTCGATTCCCCGCCGGGGAGGAATTTTTATTTTCTGAAAAATTCTTTTTTTTGCTTTTTGGAACGAAGTGAAGTGAAGTGAAAGGGGGCTAGACGGAAAAAATTCTTACGAAAAGTTGTCACGACACTTTTTGCTATTGTAAGCTGTGCGGCGTGCGCATGTTTATCTGTCTGTCTGTATGTCTGTCTCTCTCTCTCTTATAGAAAGCAAGCCAGATATTTTCATTTCTATTTCGCATTGAACAGTGTGGTGTCGCGACGATTATTTAAAAAAAAAATTTTATTACAATTCCTTCACTAATTAATCGAAAGGAACTTCGTTCCATCCGGGTGTCCCTTGACACCTCTCAACTTTTTTTTTATCGAGTAACTGCGTAAAACTTATAGTACCTGTTTTTTGTGTACATTTCCTCACAGTATATATCATTATTTAACATATATTCTTGTATAGTAGCTTTGGAGTCATTTGAATATACTGCTTTATATAGTCTTCGACTGTGGTAGCTAGTTATCCATAACGATAATACTGTTGGGTGGAATATTTGGTATGAGTTTATTTTGTAACCAGCCTTCAAATAATTCGGTTGTAGTATCATCATGATAATCGACTAAGAAGTCCTTAATATTCTTTGCCGATAAAGACAACGCATTTGGTATAAAACCTTTTTCAGTAATGGTAATGTGCTTTACTTTATTATACGGCACATTAGTTTGGCACAAGCTAGATGAATTTACCCAACTTTTATTTAGAATATCGTGTGTAACGAATACACTACTGTTCTCTTTGCTATACTGGATATCATTCTTTTTAAGCTGTTGCTGTTTCTCAATATACAAGGTATATATTGTTCTTCGAATTATGTCTCAGCCATCTAATTTCCTTGAATGACCACAGTATTTTTGTTTCTTTCTATTTAAAATAGGGTTACTTATTATTTTAAACACTACAGTGTTTTAGTTAAAGAAGTACTTTCTTGCACAGCTTGATCCTTAGATATTCCACGTTCCAGAAGGGAAGTATAAATATTTAATATAATTTGTTTCCCATGAGGTTGTAACATTTATTGACCAGTGATACTACGACCCCCAGTTGAAGTACTAGCTTCAGAATGCATGGTCGCCACATTTTTCACGACACAAACATCGAATAGACACTTTAAAATAGACACAACTGACACAAAGGAATATTAGGTAGGTAATGACTAAAATATGTTGTTTAACATTTCCCATTTTATTTCTGAAATTTGAAGCAGTCACTTCTCAAAACAGTTTTGTTTTCCTAATCTAGTAAGTAATTTATTTTGTAACCGTAGAATAGCCCATTAGTACTGAAAATCTGGTGGCTAGTTAAGTAAATTTTATTATTTTTCCACACATTTAAACAAAAATAATAGAAAACCCACTATTATTAAAGTGCCAAACTATTTAAAGAGATATTTTAATCCGGACTTGGGAATCTTTTAAGGGACACACACTTTTATTGATTGCCTATAATTCGAACAATAGGTAATAATGAGGATCGTCGGCTAATATTGATTTATGACCTTCTTAGATTTCTACTTTAACAACATAGTAGTAAGCGTATAACAAGTCTAGCCTCTTAAATAAAACCATTAAAAGCTTACTAGTAATATATTTTTGAAATCGCACTGTATTTATGTTTCGACAGTAGATCAGTGATAAACTTTTTAAAGTACTGAACAGTTATGCTGTCCCCGTACGACACTGTTAGTGAATCTACGAAGCATAAAGCCGTCCCGAGTTCGAGCAAATGCTGTAATCTGGCGAGGCATTGTTCCTCGTTATAGACGCGTAAAATATACAGGGGGGGTATTTTGCATATAATTTGTTGACCTGTCACGACGTTAACTACAATGGAACTTAATTTTATGTCTTATTATAACATTGTTCCAGTCACCGTTTGCTGTCTCAATAAATTTTCAATCATTTGTTTCTTATATTTTACAATATATTTACAACAATTAACAATCATAGGAATGCCACAAAGGAAATGTTTGTATGAGCAATTATTTGAGCTTTCTTAAATAACTTGTCATCAACGCATGCGTGCTTATTCTTCTAAGTTGACAATTGAAAAAAAAAGTATATGAGTGTAATGTTTTTGAAAAGTTAAAGTAATAGCTTATTATGGATGGGATCGCGTGTCTTCCGAACCGGACGTTATTTGCTGTTTTCGAAAAGAGTCATATCCGAGTTGTCTCCCATTTAAGTCAGGTGTATCTTATACCTCAACTCGTGTTTTCTTCTGCTAATATTGCTAGATGGTCGGCGTAGGCCTCCCTTATTTGTTCTTGTTTCAAGTACCCCATTGTATAAGATATTCCAAATGGTGGGACCTAGGACCAACCCCTGGGACACTCCGGCGGTAATTTTCATTTTTCCCTTCCTCTTCCTCGACACACATACGCTTCTTTCGGTAGATATTCCTTAATGATATTTACTAGTTATACTGTGGTCTCTATTCGTTCAACCTAACCGAACTAGTGGTATTTTGTGAAAAGGGGGAAAGAGCTCTTACTAATTGAAGTATATAAATTTGTTCTTCGCTAGATTTTGATTCTAGTCCAAATGGTCTAACATCATTTTGGGAATTTAATAATCAATTATAATGGTAACATTTGTTATTTTTTCAAGGTTTTGTTTCATTATCTACCTGTCAATAACGGGAGACAACTCGACACTAATAAAAATCTAGCTGCCGGTATTCGGAGACAACTACCTCTTATTGATCATTTTTGGACCCAATCTTTTTTTTTGAAATACATATTCAGGCTTGTTATGTACATCATTATATTTAAGTGCCACAAAGTAAAAATATTATGAAACATACAAAATTAGCTCTACATAATATTCGTACATATCAAAAGGCAGTAAAGTATCGAATACTTAAATTAGAAAAATATCGTTTATAACATTATAGAGGTATTAAAAAAGCGGTCAAAAGTTGCTTAAATTTAGCTAAAACAGTAATTGTTGAAGGAGTTATAATAAGACGTTTAGGATTGAAAGGGGGTTCAGGAATAACAATTTCCTACTTGAAAATAGAAAATGGGTTAATTAAATGGATATATAATTAGAAAGTATTATATCAAATGATGGGTGGCAGCAGAAAGTAAAAATAGATAACTAACAAAGATCCAATTTTGACACAATGCTTATTGAGTAGTGCATTTCATGGAATCAATATGTGGATATTGTAATTACCGAAAAAAGCTCATATCTTACTTGTAGACCTAGGGCTGAATACTGGTGCTTTATTTACCTTCTTTCGACTATTATTCTCCCTTCTATTTCTCGTTTTCTCTAACCAGTTTGTGACATTTATAAGTCTTCCAAAGCTTTGTTTTTCAATCCCTGCCTTGGCGTAACTTTACGTTTTCTCCCAATATGTGTAGCACCATCTTCGGTATTCTTTTCTTCTCTAAACGTTCCATGTGTCCCCCAATCATCTCGGTCTTTGCTCTCTCACATAGCATGTTTTAACTGGCCCGCTATGTATATCTTTCAGTTTTTT
Source organism: Galeruca laticollis (assembly GCA_963921935.1). NCBI lineage: Eukaryota > Metazoa > Arthropoda > Insecta > Coleoptera > Chrysomelidae > Galeruca > Galeruca laticollis. Next base: position 14,491,599 of record OY998177.1, on the reverse strand, counting down.
ATTGGTTTTCCTCGTCCGCCCTTCTCTTTTATTGACTTCGCCGTATACTGTTCGCAGAATTTTCCTTTCCCACCGTCTGTAGTTTCTTCTTTTAATTGAGTATCCATGTTTCACAAGCATAGGTTGCTGAGTGTTCGATCTATGGCTACATATTCACACTTTATTCCTTATTAATTTGAAAGTTTCAAATAATTGATGCAGTTGCATTCAGCCCTGTTTAACTATTGTTAGTGTTTGTCTGAAGCTGACTTTTTTCTTTCTTTAAATTTTACCACAAATCATTAAAATTTCTGTATATATTTTAGACGGACATGCAAATTAGGATAGATTCAGTTCATACTACTAAAAATATATATGAATACACTGCATAGAAAATGTTTCATTCAATCAATACTTCCAAAATACAATACAAAGAAAGGCTCCATCTGATTTATAGGTATTATCAAACAACATAACAAAGAAATGATCCCATCCGAATTATACTATCAAAACACATAATAATGAAAGGGCCCCATCCGATTTATACTATTAAAATACATTAGAAAGAAAGGGCCCCATCCGAATTATACTATCGAATCGCATTACAATGTAAAGGTCACATCTGTTTCGCTTGAGTTGTGAGAATTACAAAGCAAACAAAAAGCTTTTTATCTGTACTACAATAAGATTAGTTGAAAAACGAAATGCATTAAAATGAACCTGGGAAGAGCACTATCATTATTTAAACAGGGTTGAACGCAAGTATATCAATTGTTTGAAACTTTCAAATTAATAAGGAATGAAGTGTGAATATGTAGCCATAGTTTACCTTTATTTTAAAAATAAGTAGTATGACTTGGTATTACATCTTTTATAAGGGATGTACTTGCGTTACCTATTTTTACCTCATCAAGAGGTTTTTGGACCGATATCAGTTCTTTTTGTACAGTTATTAAATTCTATTTTCATATAAGAAAAGTAATATAGATTTTTTCAATAAATTGTTAAAGGAAAATTTTTTTCGTAAACTAATTTTGATAAGGAAAAAACTTTTATGGCATCGCATGATTTTTTTTGGGAATATTTCATACAAATTATTAAAAAATCTATGTTATTTTTTTAGTTTTCTGTAATGTTATTCAAAATTATGTACCAATTAAAAAAGTTCTAGAAGACCTCCTAAACACACTACATTCCTAACACTTTAAGTTTAATTTTAAACAAATATAATTGAATTTCTTTGAAATGTCTAAAACAATCTATATCTGTTGTTATATTCCATAGAAATACTCCTTAAAAAACAAATCAGTTTATCTTTTTACCGTATAACTAGGAAAAACTTGAAAAAACGAAAAAAGTCAAAGGGCGTACCATTTATTTTGGCTATAACTCCACATAGACCACAAGCCCAGGCAAATTTTCAGGGGGTCATTTTATACACCACGAGTCATAATCTTGAAGTACTGGTCGAGAAACAAACTTTAGGCAGTATGCCGTCAATTTTCCGCGGTACAGGTGAGTTGAAATATCATAAAAAAGGGGGTACATATATATACATACATGACGGCACTATTTTCGTTAAAGAGGCAATGAAAAAAGAATGCTTCAAAAGCCAGTGCCGTCAAAAAATACCGGTACTGGAAGTCGGAATTTTTTTTTTTTAAATTGGCGATTTTAACAAACCCCTACACCCCCCTCCCCCCCCAGTTAATCGAATAATTGATCGGCGTTGATTCAGTTAACTTTGCCTTTCCTTAAAAACTATAACACATCTATGCCGTCAGAAAAGGGGGGGGGGGGGGGTACATAGGATCATAAATCGCGAATCAAAACACGATTTTTACTCCTTTTGGGTCATTTATGACACTATGTACCCCCATTTTCTGACGGCATAGATGTATTATAGTTTTTTAAGGAAAGGCAAAGTTAACTGAATCAACGCCGTCAAGTATTCGATTAATTGGGGAGGGGGGCGGGGTTTGGTAAAATTGCCGATTTCAAAAAAAATTCTGATTTCCGGTACCTGTATTTTTTGAAGGCACTGGGCTTTAAAGCATTCTTTTTTCATTGCCTCTTTAATGAGAATAGTGCCGTCATGTATAATGTAATAAAAAAGAACCCCCTTTTTTACGACATTTCAACTCACCTGTTCGCTCACCTGTACCGCAGAAAATTAACGGTATAGTGCCTAAAGTTTGTTTCTCGACCAGTACTTCAAGATTACATATGATTCGTGGTGTATAAAATCGCCCCCTGAAAATTTGCCTGGGCTTCTGGTCTAACAAGGCTACATCACAAATCTCAAATAATACACACTGTTAGAAAGGTATTGAATTGAGCTACAAGAAACATAAAGGGTATTTTTTCTCTATATGGGGTAAAAAACCGTATAAATTGGAAAAAAAAACGTGAAAAAACGAAAGGGTGGACCACTTATTTTGGCGTTACAATTCCACAAAGGTACACCGAATATCTCAAATATAATATTCCGTTGGAAAGGCCTACAACAAACATTTTGGGAGTTTTTTCTCTATCTGTGGTCAAAAACCATATACATTGAAAAAAAAAACTTAAAATACCCATATTTTCGAAATTTGGACCCCTTAATGATTTTTCAGAGATCGTGGTATGATGCGCTCGGAATAACTCTTCAAACTCTATCATCCTGCAAAGTTTCATCGAAATCGTTACAGCCATTACAAAGTTGCCAGAAATATATATACCGACAAACTACCTAAAACGGGGGTACCTGTATCACAGGTATTTTTTCGGCCATTTGAAAATTGACATTTTGTATGAAAAAAGATTACTGTATATCGACGGGTTACTGTCAAAACAAGGTAACTCCACTTTTACTCATTTCGGAGTTAAGTGCTCCATTGGATTAAAAATTGTTCTATAAACATATTAACAAAACCTGACAACTCCAAACAAACTGTAAGGTAGACAAAACAAGTGGTCCAAAAAACCCAACTCCATTTTTACAACTCTTAGTCTGCTAAAACGAGATAAGTGCAGTTGGATCTCAAAATAGAAAAGTATTATATCATTTGAAACCTTCTAGTTCTACTTTTTGCTGTAAAAAAAATTTATAAATATATTTTTATCATGCGAAACTAAGACCTGCCAGATATCTGGTTTTGGCTGTACTGTTTTCGGCAAAATACACAATCTTCATCACATTCAGTAAAATAACTGGCACTTAGTTTATTTTGGCAGTATAAAATTCGGAAATACACACGTGATTCTGTATCAGCTGTTCGAATTTGTCTAAAGTTTTTGTATAAACATAACCTAAAAATTTGAGTTGTGGCGTGTACTTATTGTCGGAGTGTGAAAAATTTGAGGTTTTTTGGTAGTTATATTAATTTAATGTTGAAAATGGTGTTTGAACCTAATAATACTAAGTGCATTATTATTAAATGAGATGTTTACATTCAACAATGTTATTTGTTTCGTTTGTTAGAAGACAAAATGCCGGTAAATAACTCACATAATAAGCCCAGTACCTCGAAATAATGCTCTACTAATATAGAGGAAACAGCATTATCCAATCTAGAGCACGAACAAGAGCGTGTACGTAATGAATTGGCAGCAATTTTATTAGATTCCGATTGCTCGATAAAAGACAAAGATTATGTGCAGACAGTTCTTCAGAAGAAGGTATATTTTTTTTTATCTAATTTTGACGTTTAGTTTTTCAAAATAATATTATGAAGTAAGTTCTAACTCGTTACCCTTATTTTTGTTTCAGATATTGTAGAGAAAAATGGTAATACACATAATACTTTGCCGAAAGATCTGACATATAGAACACGCTGGAAACAATATGATCCGAGTAAATGGAAGAAGAATATTAAAAAACGCCAAAAATTAGAGGCTAAGGCTCCTAAACCCATTGATTGTTATAACTGTCGCTTCAAATGCACAGATAAGTTAAATCAAGTTGCAAGAAATATGATATGTGACAACTATTGGTCAACCGATTTTAATCGGCGAAAGGATTTCATCCTAAGCAGGGTTGAGAGCTATGTACCTGAACGAATAAGATCAACTCCAGGAAGTACTAAGAAGCCGCGACTGGATTCTAAACGCTACTTTCTTGAATATGACAATATTAGGAGCAGAGTCTGCAGGGATTTTTTTATAAAAACTCTTTGTTTAAGCAAAGAAGTCGTTGAACATGCCTTCAAATTTAAAGGTGAAGGAAGCTTGTTTGCCAGCAATGATCAAAGAGGTAAAAAGGCACCCTACAATAAAACAAAGGATTCTGATATAGAGATGTTGAAAGATCATATCCAAAGCTTTCCTGTGATGGAATCTCACTACACGTGGAAATGTACGAAGAGGCAATATCTTGATAGCAAGTTAAGTATTGCAAAAATGCATAACTTGTATAAGGAGATGTGCGAGAAAGATAATCTGTAGCCGGTATCTCTCATAGCATACAGAAGAATATTCTGCACGAATTACAATATGTCTTTTTTTACCCCCAAAAAAGACTAATGTCAGACTTGTACACAATATGAGACAGCTGATTTAGAAAAAAAGGAACAACTTAAAGAAAATTACGAGAGTCACATTGTGCGGAAAAAATATTGCTACAGAGCCAAATTGGAAGACAAAGAGAGAGCCCATCGAGAAGTTAACTTCAGCGGGTAGAACCGTAATCAAAATATTAGTGCCTTGTTGTTGTATTTGGTTCAAAGAAATCCCAACAGAAATTCCTAGAGTGGACACAGCTATATGGAGGTAGATAGTATGCATAGCATAGGTATTATTTTATACAGGTATGATCATAAATCCGATTATAAAGAGATACACGTTTTTGGTAAAGGCCGCCCCATTAATCTCACTGAGATCGACTTAAAAAATGCATACTCTAAACCTCGACCTATCAGTATTTAGAAGAAGCAGGATTTGCTGAAGCTCTGTAAATCAGGGATCATCCCGGATGAATTTCATCAGTATTATAAGTCGTTACCAATGTTTAAGAACATGGAAGATGGTATTCCTGAACCCGATGTTCAGGATAGTGATGTTCAAAGTGATATGGAGGACGAATAATTTTGTTCTGCCAAAAAAAGACAAGTCCTATAAACTTTTTTTACTGAAAAAATTAAATTGTTTTTATGTTTAGGAATTTTTATAAGGAATGATTCTTTTGTGTTGTTACTTACTTTGATTTTTTTCAATTAATAAATCATTTTGAATCTGTGACGATTTTTCATGTGAATTTAAATTTTTAAACGAAGATTTCTCAAAATTTCAAATTAGGGAGTTACCTTATTTTGGCAGTAACCCGACGATATATAGTGTGACTTTTCTTGGCTTGACAGTTTGTACTGAGCATATTCGGTGTGGTGATTTTTGTGGGGGTGTACTTGCGTCACTCGGTAACTGCCTTTGTCTTTCTCGAGACATTTTTTGATCTCATTAACGTCCTTAGCATTCCATATTCTTTATTATCCTTCGCTATTCTAGCTTGGATTAATTCTTTTCGTAGCCTTTCTCATCTATTATTACTCCTAAATATAATTTTTTTTACCTTTTCGAATGCCTGTTGTTTGCCACTACTTGCGACCACTTTTAATTGCTCTGCTTCTTCTTGTTTCTCACATTACCATAAATTTAATTACATTTTCGTTCATTGGTCCAAACTTGGCAGCATTCTTTTCCAACCTTCTTTTACTTTCTGTAACTCTCTTCTCATATACGAGACAAATGTTGTTACCGATGAATATTAAAAATGGAAATGAATGAGCAAATACTGGGGGATGGAAATTTGTATTTGGGGATTATTAACAAAATAAAGAAATATAAGAAATTTGCTGACAAGTAAAAAAATTGAATCAAACTAGTTATATAAAAATTGGTATCTAAAACCAAAATTTTAGCTTAGAAAGTCGCTAATTTACGTTCAAAGAGTTGGAAATTCCTTTTGGGAAACCCCCTTCGTATACAAAAAGGACTAACTAATTAAAAAACATTACATAATTTTTTGTAATTTGTACAGTGTTAAGAGGCAACATTGTTTCGTGGGAAGTGTATTATTTTATATTATTTGGAGAACAGTTAATCGAATTGGATAAAAAACGGTTTTTTACTTCCTATATATACCTACATAGTTTTTCTCTCTCTCGTTAATGATAAATATAAATAGAATTTACAAATAAACTATTATTCTTCACGTGTAGGTGTGTTTTACAAAAGTAGAATGAAAAATTATAACGGTCGTAACCAGAACTGGTTTTTATTTTTTGATTAATTTCAACGAAATTTAGTTAGCAGTATCGTTTTTTGCATTCTAATAACTCACGAAATGGAAAAGGTCATTTAATGTACGAACGAAACACGTTTATAAGCAAATTTATTGACTTACTAATTAGAGGAATATGTAAAACTGGAACATACCTGGAAAGAACAACATTTTATTAATATAAATAGTTAATTATGGCCTAAATTTATAATAAACAGTCTTGAAGGATAAAGTTTTGTCTCCATAAATTATTGCATATTTAGTGTTTCAATAGTTTACTGGTAACGAATCAGCTGATAAGTTCCTATACAACGTTGGTTCTACGAAGTGATTAACTGAAGTTTCAGTTACAGTACGTGCAAATCATGCACTTACTCCTAAATACAAACATTATGAGTAACCCATACTGTTCCTGTAGGGATATTGGTACAAGAACACACGTTTTATTTGAGTGTCCGTTAAATACTCTAAATATTAGGAAATTATATAACCAACTAACAACTGCCAGTATAAGCCTTCCAATAGACCAATAGATATCGATTCTAATGTTTTTTCTTTGTAATACTAAAGTTGAGTCCTAAGGAAATAAAGTCCGCCATGTCTTTTGGAATATTAACTGACGAAATATTACTTTTCCGCCCAACCTATCTATATGCGAGAAAAGTATTGGTTTACACCAAAAGAAGTTGGAATTTTGAATTTTTTTTTTGAGTTATTTTTACTTTTTCCATCAACAACAACACGAAAAAACGGTTTTTAGAAAAAAAATCCTGTGTGTATGTCGTCGTCGGCGACATGTCTTTTTAGCACGATACAGCCTCCGGAGTGCAATAAGTCACCAATTTTATGATTGAATATTGTTAAGGACATGTCACAGATGAATCCTATTGATTTTCAGCTCACCAGAGCCAGTACAAGGGGTGCTATGGTACTTGAAGTAAGACATTTTGTCATTTTTTGAGAAATTTCAGTTTGTTAGCACGATACAGTCTCCGGAGTTCACCAAGTCACCAATTTTATGATTGAATATTATTCAGGACATTTCACTGATTAACCCTATTGATTTTCACCTCACCAGAGCCAATACAACAGGTGCTACAGTACTTTAAGTACGATATTTTTGTCATTTTTGGAGAAGTTTCAGTTTGTTAGCACGATACAGCCTCTGGAGTATATAAAAGTGACCATTTTTATGATTGGATATGATTCAGAGCGTCTCAAAGATGAACGCTATTGATATTCAGCTCACTAAAGCCAGTACAATGGGTGCTATGGTACTTGAAGTACCAAATTTTTTTCATTTTTGGAGAATTTTCGGTTTGTTAGCACGATACAGCCTCCAGAGAGTATACGATTGATCAATTTTATGATTGAATATTGTTCAAGGTGTCTCACAGATGTACCCTATTGATTTTCAGTTGACTGGAGCGAGTACAGCGGGTCCTATAAATCCAGATATACTAAATTTTTGGTTATTTTTGGAGAAATTTCGGTTTTTTAGCACTATACATCCCCTGAAGTGTATGCAAGTAACAATTTTATTATAGAATATTGTTCAGGGCCACAGATGCGGAAAAGTTAGTTTTAATCTTTAAAACCGTTTATTTTTAAACCATTTACCATTGTCGAAAAACAAACAATTATCAGCTATCTTCTCCAATTTTTCAAACTTGTTTATATTCGTTCAAGGAACACTTTGTCATATTTATATTTTAATGTTTTTTTAAATTGTGTTAACACGTCATTAGTATCAATAGTATTTCAGTTTTGTTCTTATATTAGTAATATACTTATTACTCCTTGAAATGTGTTTACAAATTATTTGAATTTCTAAATATAAAATTTTGAAGGAAATTCTATCAATTAATTTAGTGACCTTATTGCTTATTGTGTTGAATGTTTTTTACACTATACTGTATATGTTACGGTATGTTACTGGATGCTCGGCATCTTAATAAGAAAACTCTACGGTTGTTTTATTTAGCTAATTTTCTGTTGTAATTTGCCGATTGTTTCAACAATTTTAAAATGTTTCCATTGTGTTCATTCATTAGTTTATAAAAACCCATCCGAACTTATAAATGTATTACGTTGTCGACCGTTACGTTACTTAATTATAGAATAATTTTCGATTTCGGGTTTAGAGGTCTGTAGGAAATTAAAACAGCAATTTTTCTCAATATTTCGATTGTTTAATAGCCTCTTCAGGAGAATTCTACAATAGTTACTGATTTACATTTTAAAATTAACAATAAATAAAAACTTACAGAGGGTAACAGTTATTTCACAGATACGGGCACTAGCATCACATTTACACACATTAACAATACTTTAATATAAAATGTTTCTATTGCGATGTTTACTCTTCTTTAATATCGTAAAAAAGTGATAGGAACTTAAAGTAATTATACAGAGTGTCATGTTAAAAATAATTAAAAAGGTTACAATAAATGTTGTCCAATTGTTAGTATCAAGTTTGTAGTTTAGATTGTTTTCATGTTTCTTGATATAATACATTTCAAGGAATAATCTAGACTTGTAGTTATTGTTTTTATCCAATAATGTTATTTTGTCATAATCAAAATTACGACCTGTTTTTAAATGGCGTTCTACTGTGGCACATGTATTTTTGTTTAGTCTGCAGTTACTTTTTTGTTGAGTGATTATTTGCCAATGGGATGTTTGGCATAACCAAAAACTAACCTAAAAATACAAATGGCAAAAGACCAATTGGACAGCTTATTTCAGTAAAGTTTTTGGCATCAGATTCAAAACAAAAAAATCCCAATGGCACAGGACCAATTGGACAGGCTTATTTCAGTAACATTTTTGCATAAAACCCAAAATAAAAAATTAGATACAAAAGTTATAGAATGTTTTGAGATGTACAAAAAACCAACATTTTGTTATCAAATAAAAAAAAATTCTGGTAAATTTGTGAATTTTCTTAAATAAATGTTTTAATATACGATTTAGAGAAAAATGTTAAATACAAAAGTTGTAGAACGTGTTAAGGTCTATGAAAAAGCTCAGTAACTTTTTTGCGTCAAATGAAAAACAAAGGAAATGCGATTTTTTTTCAACTTTTATAGGCCTCCATTTTGTTTTTACTGGGCCGATTGGGCTCATTAACGAACTCGTCCAAGATTTTGGCCTAACCGATTTTTGTAGCGAGTTTGGTTTCGATCAGTAAAAAAATACGCCCTCTATATATATATATATATATATATATATATATATATATATATATATATATATATATATATACATCTTACTATCATTTCTGCATCCGATAGAATGACTTTTGCATTTAATCCTGCATCCTCTGTAAACTTACGTCCGTATATCGGACGCAAGACTACATCTTTCGTTTTTGGCAATTTCTGATGAATATTTGTCCCATAGAACATATGGAAAAGATAGACCACCTAAAGTACTATGGTTAGCCACGGGTGTCAAATTGTCATCTTTTGCAGATACTTCTATATTTAAGTATTAACCAAGGTCAAATGGACGCAAAGTTGATAGGAAATGTACGAAAAACGTATAGTTTTAGTTCAACGAATTTCTGCTGGTGGCGCACCAGAATATACATAAAATTACAATTTCGTAACATTCTGACGTCCAGTAGATTTGGCAACGTAGTGTCTGGTATTGATAACAATACATTTTAAACTAAAGTCATTTCTTTAGTATGCGGGAGTATAATATAGTTACAACTTTGGCGAACGTTACGTCCGTATTAGTAGTAGTGATTTGTAAAAAGTTTGAATATCAGCCTGAACTTTATTTACGATTTATGGTTAGTTAGCTGATGTGTTATATAAAAGGCGGGAAGCGTATGTACGAAAAACTAAACCGCAAATTACCAATACTTCTATAATAGCATGGGTAGTTTAGTGTCAAATAAACATTAATGAACGTCTTAACCGTGCCGTAGAAAAATGGAAAACTTTGTAAGTAAGATTTGTGTCGCGTCCTATTATTTGTACAGGTTGGCCCATTTTCGATGGTTTTTTAGGGCCTCTTAGAAACCAGGGGCATTAGAGAGAAACTGATACTATACTCTCAGGCCAATTTTTTTGAGACAAATTCAACGGTGGAAACGCAATAAACTTAACTTGTATTTTTCAAAATAGAATATATAGTTGGCTTTAATTCTATTAAGTTGCTGATTTTTTTAAGCTTTTCAAGAATATATAGTTATTTCTTTTCGAAAACAAATTAATAAAAGGCATTCTGTATAATTATGGAATAAACAAAGGCGGAAAACATTTGACAAGTAGGCTTTGAAATAGTTTAATAGTATCTGTAAATAATTCAGTTCGTATGGACTGCGATAATCGGACATCGGACGAACACATATGATCTCTTGTAACAAGCTCACATCTCCAGCTATACTTTTTTTTGCCGACACGACCTTCACTCCAACATTCACAATAGTTTCTCGGCCGTGCAGTGGAAGTTGCTACTGGGTTTTAAATATTTTATTTTATTTTGAATATATACACATGAGGCTGGCGGCTACAGTATCAAATATACGAATTTACCATTTTGTAAAAAAACACATAACACTCAATATAACTTTTTTTTTTAATTTTAATATTAATATTATTTTACAATAAATATCCAAACGTTTTTAAATGTTTCCGAATCTTGTGAAAATAGTTGGATTAGGTTGAAAACGATGGGAGTACCTTTGCAAATATAATTCAGATGCAGCTTCTAAATTTTGTCGGCTTCAGTCGATGAATGCGTACATCATATCCCACTTCATAAAACATTCAAATCTTGGCATTTGTAAAATAATGATTTTTATCTCTACGTAAATAATGTTCCAAAAATGTTTATTATGCATCAAGCTGATTCTTAGAACTTTCTCTAATTTTATTGTAGTAAATCGACCACCGCAGCATTTGATACTTCAATAATTAAGCAACAGAAAATGCGAGAACTTGCAAAAATGTTATTGGAAGTCATGCAACTGGAACCATCTATTCACTCTATGTTTGATGCTCTACAGCCACAGCATTTTGATTTGTTCGTGGAGGCAACTAAAAATATTGCAAAGTACAATAAGGACAAAGATGTCTTTGAGTCCCCTACGTTTGCAATGAATATTGCCACTACCCTAAAGCAGTGTTGCGACATAGCAATTAATTTTGCTTTAAAGAAGCCATTATGCCAATGTTTCTTCGGCTGAGGCAGAAGCCAATTTAAAAACTATAATTCATCTTTTTACCGCGAACTGGAAATTTCAAATTTCTAGCCATGCTACAAGTAATCTTAATTTACAATGGAATAAGGTCACTATAATACCCTTAGCGAGTGACTTGAGAATATAATATCATACAAGAGCAGCAGTTTATTCAAAGATGCTGTGCTGGTAAGGAGATATTAAAGCAGTCAACAAATCGATTAGGCGACTATCTGATTAATCGACTATTCTATCAATCCAATAACCGTTTAATGGACTATTCTTTTAGTCGACTAATCAACTAATAGAATTTTCGACTATATTAATTGATTTCAAAAACCCGCGACTTTCGGTTAATCGATTTTTTTTTCAGACTCGTAAATCTTTTTCTACAAGCTATAACACAAGATTGTTGCCAGACAATAAGACGTCATAAAATAGTTATCAAACTATTTTACCTACGACCACCCCTGTAAGTAGTCAAAAACACACAGTCGGCAATCAATGTAAGATGTCTATTACCCACGGTAAAACAAAACGCACGGCTGTAAAGTAAATCGCACGGCTTCCATAGCAACCACTAACTAACTTCTTCTGATTATCGTCCAGAAATTTTAAATAAAATGGAAGAAATACTCATAGAAAATGGTTATCCTCAAAAATTTATTAGAAACATTCAAAAACAACGAACATTAAAATATTACAATGCCTCGAAATTTAAAACCAAGATAAATACCCCACAAAAATATGTAGCATTACCTTATACAAATGAATTATCAGAAAAATAAAAATATATACTTAAAAAACAAAATATTCAAGTATGTCATAAGTCACACTACCGTACATCAACTGCCTTCACACCTTTAAAAAGCAGAAACCCAATTAAAAAACAATCTAATTTAATATACTCTATTTCTTGTCTTAATTGTCCAAAAAAATATGTCGGAATGACCACCCAATACTTAGACAATCGATTAAATGGTCATAAATACACAAAAAATGCTTCAACTGCACTTCATAAACATGAAACAAATGAGAAACATGAATTTGATTTTCAAAACACAAAAATTATTTACAAAGACCAAAACATCACTAAACTCAAAATTAAAGAAATGATTGCAATAAAAAATGAACCTGAAGCACTAAATGATAAGAAAGACATAGAAAAATTAAGCAAAATGTATCATAACCTTTTACATATATCCTCATAACTATAAAAAATAAAATAAACCAATAATATAATTAATATTTACCCATTAACATTTTCAAACACTCTCTAAATTTAAATATTAGAAATAAAGTAAGACACATTGCATTAAAGATAGTTGTCAAGGTACGTACTCCTTTGAAAATTCATTACTACGTTTATTCTATTTGTCACCTTTAATGTCAATTAAGTATTGTCACTGTTTTACAAATTATGTATTTTATATTTTGAATTTATAATAAAAACTATTGAAAAAGTCTTATATTTAAGGCGAAACGTCAAGTTAACTTAAAACAGTTTTAATCTGAACCTTTCCCAAGAAAAATACTTCAAAAAAATAATATAATAATGATTCAAGAACATTCCTCCAATATATATATATATATATATATATATATATATATATATATATATACACATATATTTTGGCATCTAGGAACACCAAAACGAAAAACTGCATTGAAATTTTTCCGAAGTCGCGTCATGCTACTCTCTACAATAGCCCTATTTCATCCTGAAATAAGCCTAAAAAAATCATATTTTATTAAATTACTATCTTTCATTGACAACATAAACTTGATCTAAAATTTTTCTAGGTAAATGTCTCTCCTCTTATCTTTCATAAATAGCTATTTACATTGTAGATTGTGAACTACCAAAGTTCATGCTCCTTAAGTGTGTTTTATTTTTATTGAAACAATCTTTAGATTGCCATTTTATCGACAGCATAATCAGTGACGTGCGAGAAATTTTTGGAATAAATCATCATTATTTACTGGTACGTTTGATAAAAAATGTTCGAACAGATACATACCAAGAACTTGTTAATGACAAGTATTCATCATTATTCCTATTACGTGAAAAGTGCATACACCGAAGAATTAACGAGTAATACCATGAAATATGCAGTTCTAATTTCGTCTCTAGTTGATATTTCTGCTTAAATATAACGACGACATTTTTTAATGTTAATCATTAATTTATTGTTGCGAAATAAATCATTATTTTTAAGTTTTTATATTATGTCGGTAGCAATTTGAATACGTGAATAATATATCTTCAGCAGATTTGAACTGCAAGTAGCGTACTATAGTATATTCAAAACATTCACTGTTATTAGCCACGGTACAAAGATACAGATAATGTCAAATGTTTTCGCTTGCTGTGATCTGTACCGGGTGATTCAATAAGGGTAACGAGGCACCATATGTCAGGAACTAATAGTGCTGGGAGTTTTGAAAAAAACATCTTGAAAATAAGTTCACAACTCTGTCGCTAGGAGGCGTTATATATAAGAAGGCATTTTTCTCGAAAATCTTTTTGCTTTAACACTTTTTACTGTAAGACGTAAAATAACGGCTGGCGGGGAAGGTGAACTTTTACTGACTTAGAGCCAATTTACACGATAAGAAATTTTGTTGAAATTTTGCCATAAAATTTTCGGTGAAAAATTTGCAGAAATTTCATCAAATTTAATTACTTTTGAATTGCAAAGATTGTGAATTTTGGCAACAAATATCATGAGATTTTTATATGGAGCATGCGCAGTCTATACATTTTTAAAGCTAGTTAGTTTTGTGATGTTGGATCACATGTCTTAACTTAAAGTTGTAATCATACGCCATGTCAAATATGGGGCGGAAATATTTGAATTTTAGGTATATTTGCCTTTTTTGTATTTGGTCTATGCTTGCCAAGCACACCTTTACGAATCTAGGTTTACCGATAACGTTTCAGTTTATTTCTGAGAATGGTTTAAAACGGATAGAAATATAAAGATTCTCGCAACCGCTGCTTGTTGTTCGTTAATATTAGCAACTGGTTTCGAAATAAATTAAAAGCAAGACGAAATAGAAGTGTCTGGACGAAAAAATTGTTAAATCGACGTATTGAAGGAAAGGGATTACTAGATATGTTAAATACTACCGAATTTTTTTGAGATTAAACGAAGATCAGTCTGCAGAAATTTTATCAAAAATTGAAAAAGACATAACCATACAGGATACAGTTATTTCTTTTTGAACTTGAAGTATACACATTTTCAACTTGTTTATTGACTGTGGTGGGGGTTTCATATGTTTCTAAATGTGTTTCATTATATATTTCAGATTCCGGAACTGTTTCAGGTATTATATCAATAATTATATTTTCATCCGTCTGTGATGAGTGGAAGGTATGATTAAACCCCTAGAATATGAATATTTCAATATTATTTTGATTTTTCACAGTATTACACTAATTATACCAGATTTGAACCATCCAGTAGTGAATCTGCTTCATTATGGGCATTTTCAGATTCTTCTATATCGGACGTTAACGCTATAGCATCAACTGAAGTTCTCGATTCAGAATGGTCCAAAATAAAATATAAAGCGTCGTAATACCATATTGTTGGCATGTAAACCAAAAAAAATATATTGTTACAATTATAACTATGCCAGTTTTTACAGTATAATAATATTTAGCATCTTAAACTCATCACAGATCACCACTTAGGTATATCCAAACTGAAAAAAAAGTCTTGGTAGATCATTCAGATTTGGTGTTACTTCATTACTGATACTAGTGTTGAGTTTAATGTAATTTAATATGGTTCAATAAAAACTAACATCTTCCTATAGACACGGACATTTTTTAAAAGCTTCAATCACCACATGTCGATGTCTTTATCCGTTTCAAAGTTATCGCCTAAGAAATGTTTAGGAACGAATTTTTTTAAGAACAATATTTTTTTTAAAACCGGCCAGAAATTAGTACTTTTCAGTTTATTTTTAGGACAGAAAATCTCATTTTGTCGGACCGAGCCAGAAAATTATTGTGTTAGTCCGGTAAAAGCTTTTACCGGACTCATTTTTATTTACTTTCCGGCCTATCTTTAATGAAAAAAATAATAAAATAGTTAGTCTAAGATAGCGGTCAATTGGTTTCTATAATAACCGAGTTTTGTATTATTTAAAACTATAAAATAACTTGACATATTTTGACGTTTAGTTCAAAACGTGACATTTATTATAAAATGAATATTCAAAATGATCCATTTGATTGTGAATTAATGGAAGATGAAATTGTTAAGGCGGCCACCGAAGCAACGTTTGATTTATTACCGTCGAAGTCCCGGACACGATATGAACAAACATACCATATTTTTGAAATGTGGTGCCTGGAAAAGAAGGTAATAAGCATTTGTGAGGATGTGTTATTGGCATATTTGTCAGAAAAATCAGAAACGCTGAAATCTTCTTCGTTGTGGAGTTCATATTCGATGCTGAAGGCCATGCTACGTACCAGAAGAAATATCGACATAAGCAAATATATTAAATTAACAGTGTTAATGAAGAAAAAATCCGTAGGGTATAAAGCAAAGAAGTCTAGAGGATATCGATAAGTTTTTAGTAGAAGCTTCAGACGAACAATATCTAATGACCAAAGTGTTGTTGATTATGGGTTATACTGGTGCATGTCGACGGGAAGAAATCACTAATATATTAATTGACGACATAGAACACAAACAAACTATGCTTTTGGTTAAAATTTCAAACACCAAAACAAACAAATCAAGATCATTTATTATTAATGGAGAAAAAGAGCTAAATTTGTATAGGAAGTATATAGCGCTACGCCCAACCAACGTTCCTCATCGACGTCTCTTTATTAATTACAATAAAGGAAAATGTAATAAACAACCTGTAGGCATACATACTGTAGGTAATGCTCCCTCCAAAATAGCTACATTTTTGAGGTTGCCAATCCCACAGGAATGCACAGGGCATTGCTTTAGGCGTAGGTCGGCGACTTTGTTAGCTAAAGGAGGTGCTGACATCATAAACTTAAAACGACATGGTGGGTTGGAGTTCATCTCAAAAGTGCTTTTACTGGACTCCTGCGGCTCGCCCTTCAATTTGCCCACTGTTACGGTTTTTCTCGTTAATATATATCATTCGCATAAAAAAAATACAACAATCATGCAGTTTTGGTCATAATAAATAAACATTCCTACCTTAATATCAAGTCAGACTAGCTTCGTACGTCGACAATTTCTAGGTATATCATTAATGCAGTGAGTCAATAGCCTGGTCGTCAATTTGTTTAGCACCAACTAATAGTTTAAAGGAAATAAATACACTCAGTAGAATAGTTACAGTAATCTGTATATACACTTAAAAGGAATGAATTTTGTTATATGATGTACAATTGAATGTAAACAAACTTGTCACTACTCGAATCAAACAGCTGATTCGCCATATGTCATATCCTCGTTTATTCTTCTTTTTCAAACGTTAAGAGATCTGTGATTCGTACGGAAGGTGGCCTACCGGTGTACTGTGGTTGTACACCAGGGTATAATAAGTGATGTTTTATGTTGTAAATACAGTCGGGGGGTGTGGTATATTTGCGAATATAGGTTATTTTTGAGTAGTTAATTATTGTATTTATACGGGGGGTTTTAATATGCGATGTGCAAGTAGAGTAATTTCACTCCGAGATCATAGAACGTATGTGCTCCAAACTGCTCGAGTGAGAGTGTCTCGAACGGAAAGGTGGGTTGTGAATGAAACCTGTCGTGTTGCCTGCTTCTTTCTGATCAACGTGGTGTTGTATGCAGGTGCTTATTGGGAGCCCCAAAAAACAAATTCGCATGAAGAACCCACATTCATCCCGCAGGGGAATAGGAATTTGAGGGGGTAGATTGGTTTGGGTGGAGTAGTGAGAGTTGGAGAAGTTGGTGGAGTTAGTATTTCGTCCAGACCTCATCTGTGAGAGGCAGATGGATTTGTAAGCCCAGTCACCTACATCGCCATGCGGTTAAGTTCAGATAACGGCTTTTAACTACTATATTAGCAGCACACAGGAGAACCCTGTCTTAGCCAAACAGGTGAGATTTATTTGTTTTAACATTTTCTGTAACTAGTAATTGTTCCTCATAGTGTTGCGGATAAGATGACACCACCTAATTATATGTTCAGGATAGAGCTTGTGTATAGTATGTTGGGGGTAAAGTACTTGTTAGTAAGGGGTGGTTATCTCGGGTTTGTTACTTTTAGACTTTATAGGGGGTAATATACTTACGTTATCGAGTAGATGGTATAATTGAAGTCTACCTTGGGTTTTTTTCAAAAAAAGTGGGCCGTCCCACTTGGGTAGTAAATGGTTTTGAGTAGGATAATATTAGGAGTCACACTGGGATAAATGTGATGAATTCCCAGGGTGGTTCAATGTCAATTGAGTGTAGTGACAACACTAATTAGTGTATTTTTTTATTCTAGGGTTTTGTTTTTTTGGGTTTTAAACATTTATTCTGGGGTATTGTTGGATCTTTGGTGATTCGTATTTCCCGTATTGGATTAGTTCCGGAGTCCCCTTGGTGTTGGTTCGTAGTACCACAACATTCCTGGGATGCTTACAGCCTCACCTTAGTGATTGCTACCTCAGAAACAGTTTGTGGATCGTCAGGATTTATCACCAGCGGGGGAAGACGCGCAAGTTTTAAACATTTAATATTTTTTTTTATAATCATTTCTTTTTATAGCGTATATATAACTTGTACGTATATATAATTCACCATTTGTGAACATACAAGTGGCTTGTAATTTATTTTTTTTTCTTGGTCATTTATTACTCTAGGTAGAGTAGGTAAGTTGCGTCTGAGCTCACACGGAACGTTTATGATAATTTATATTGTTTTTTTTTGCTTTTGGTAAGTTTACAATTTGATATGCGCAGATAAGCCACGGTATGGGTAACCCTTCAGGTTCTCACCGTTTTCACTTTATATGATTGTAATTTTTTTGCAAGTTTCAGAAACTAACTTAACTCAGAACTGGTCTCTGTTTCAAATCCTTCTGAGCATTCATTTATCAATTTTGGGGTAGGGGTATATAGGATTTTAAATAATTGTATTATTGTAGATATTGAACTATAAGGGACTTTGTAAATGTCCACAGTTCGTGAGGGATTTCATATCGATCTGTTTATATTTTTTTTATAGTAAGGGTTGATGGACCTTAAGTGTCCACTGTGGGAATAACTGCTTCCACAATTTTCATACAACTGTACTCAAACCAAACCACCACCGCAATAAATCATTTCTCTTGTGAGTTGAGTTACGAGTTTGATTTTGGTAATCCTCTCCTAATTGGGGGTAAACTACGATTAGGGAAGTAAACTGGGGTATTTACTCGGGTACGGTTTACCTGGCGCCTTGGGTTTTATAGCTTATTTTGATTGTTCGTTACCAGCATACGAACCTCCCTTCTTCGGCTGAAGTCTAGCGGGTAAAATACCTTGTGGCATAGATCGGCCATCCGATCTGCTGGTAACTTGGTTAAATTAGTAGTAATTGATTTCGGGGCCACAAGTTCGATCTATCTTCAGTAGGTCGCTAACGTAAGTGGGATAAGTGCATAGGTGCACGGGGTTTGATTTTACGTTACACCACTCGTCCAGTAAAAGACCACTTTCGGGACTTGTTACTACTATTACTTGCTAAAATTCCATGGTCAAGCATGCCATGGACAAATAAAATGAGTAGGTTTTAAATTCATCCACATAATAATGTCAATTATTATAAGAATTATAAAAACAATAATAATAATAATAATGACAATAAAATAACATTATTAATTTGTATCTGTAGTTTCCCGTGTGTTTTGTTATTTTACATTTCATCCAGGTTTATGTACTTATCTTAAGGTTTACTCATTTTAATAATAATTTAATATATAAATTTAATACCCTATTATTATTTGTCTATGCCTATGTTTCTACAAATTCCTTTGTGTTTTAGTTTGATTTCAAACATAAAACAAATTGACAGAATGATGCGAATATTGATTTTTATAGTGTTTTAATGGACTGAATTGGTTTGGTTCGTAATTATCAATTGACTATTTTAATAAATGTAAAGGCAGTTGTTTGGAGGTCAGGTGGAATTTAACAAGAATTTTTGTGTGTCCACGGATATAAAGAAAATGTATTGAGGCCAGAATTTAAATATGGAGGATGGAAGAATGAATTTTAAATAAAGCAAATGAAATGTGACAAGATCGTGTTAATGGACCAGTGTACAACAAGGTATCAGAGCCCACAAAATTCGAAAGATATATACGATCAGCAAAAATATTTGTTAAATTTTAGTGTTGCCATTAACAGCTTCAAAACAAGAAAAGGGTGGGTCTGTTCTGAGTATACGATGTAGCGAATATTGTATAGAGAGTCACACCAGTTAAATTTAATTTTAATAACTGAACGAACATTGAACGTGATAGAGGAAACAATTTCACTTATAAAACTTCAAACATCAGCTGCGAGGGGAAGAGCTTGAAATGTTATAATGGTGTAATTTATACACACGTTATGTTTACCAACTCAATTAATATATTCACTAAATTATTACCTGATTTATACTAGATACACAGTATATTCACTTACACTAATTTATATAAACACTTCACAACTGTTTATTTACTTAGAGTATTTACTTGTTCACTGTTTATCTCATGAGATAAAGTTATAAACTAACTTCTGCCGCTGGTCGGTGATCTTTATATATTAAGTGCCTTTTTTTCTGGATCCTTCTAGATTGCGGCTCACAAAAACAATGGGCCTTACTGGAAAAGTCTAGATAAAACTATTCACAAAAAATAATGGTAAACAGTTCGGAGAAATCCCTGCGCGTTCGCCAAAATTTTAACTTTCTTACATAGCTTAAACAGAGTCGAATTCAGGGACTACACCAGTGCGCGATTTCTTAACAATAGTTTATCAAAGTATGGATTTTAAAATATGAAAAATTAACAAAACAAGTTTTAACAGATTATAATTCAGAAACTATATATGTTAGATCTTAATTTGGTTTTTGATCTTAAGGTAGTCTAATTTTCCAGTTTTTCTCGTATTTTGAACCAAGCATTCTAGTTTACTCTTTTAATTACATTTCTTGAAATTTTGAGTATACATATGCCAATTAGACAAACACATAAAGATCAGTGCTTGACATTCAAACAAATTTAGCTTTTTGAAAACTACATCTGTTTATAGAAACTGGATGCGGTCCTGTCATTTTTCACCAGTTCGTTTATGAGTAAAGATACTGTTATCTATAAGAAACCACGATAAGCAGTTTGTTTCGTATACTTTAATTTCAATTCCATGCTAAATTATTTTAAATTAGTTGTAACAGGTTATATTTACATTGTAGGGTAAGGAAGGTATGTTGGTGACATAACTAAAATGGCGATAGATTTTAAAGATTTTTTCAACAACTTGCCTATTCACGGGGAGTCTTCGAATCGTGTCGGTCAGTTCTGTCTAATCTCCCCTCCATAGTGCATGATATCCGGCGCGCCCTGCTTCATTTATTAATGCAAATAAAGTTGTAAATTGATTTTAATTGTAGTAGGCAAAATATTAAAAGGTAGAGAGTCTGTTTCTGTGTTATCCTATAGAGAATATGCTACTTTTTAATGTGGTACAATATTGAGCTTAAAATATTATTTGCTTTTGTTACGGCTAAGTTATTTGGCCGTTTTCTTAGCAATTTTGCATGCAAAACTGAGAGTTTAGGACAGAGACTTTTAAATAAAATTGTTTTTTACCATTATCATACCAATAAAATGCCGAAAGGAAACTACAGAAATTATGAAAAGCAAGATATGGTTCGAGCAGCACAAATGGTCCAAGAAGAGGGTGTGTCTATATACAAAGCATCGAAGGACATGAAAATTGCTTGGACATCTGTAAAGAGATATTTACGTAAGACTAACAATGCAGAAGGTAATCAGGCGATCCACGATTTACTAAAGTTGGGAAGACCCTTTGCTCTACCGGCAGACCTAGAAGTCCGTATATTTAATTATATTATAGCCATGCAAGAATTAGGGTTTGGTCTTACAGTCCAATTTTCGTTTGCTAAATTGGTTGGTCGTGAAAACTTTTTGATGCAGGATAATGAAATAGTTAGCAAGTGGTGGTGGACAAACTTCAAAAAAAGATATGGGCTAACATTACATGTTCCAGAAAACTTAGCTGCGTACCGAGTCTCCATGGCAAACCAACTACGCTTGCTGATTTCTATACAAAGTTAGAAGCTATTGTTACGAAATTAGGCATTAAAGATACGCCAGACAGAATTTTGACTATGATGAAATGGGGTTGTCTTTTGTAGTAAAAGCCAACAAAGTTGTGACGGCCTTAGGCAAGCGTTATATTTACAAAAGGACTTACGTAGACAAGGGAGAAACAACTAAAGTCTAAACGCTGAAGCTTTTCTGACACGTGACTTAGTTGACGATATTATTCAACACATACTATGTTGGTACTCTCTTCTTCTAACAGAAAAATTCAATACAAGCATTTGTCATATAGTTTTGATTCAGATGCATATGGTAGATGACGAATCAGTCACGTGTCGGAAAAGATACAGCGTTTCTACTTTACAGGGCTTCGTTGTATTTGTGACAATGGCTCTTTTATACCACCGCTAGTAATTTTAAAAAGTGTGCGTTGGAATCCTGATCTAGCTCGTGAATCCCTGCCTAACTCATTAGTAAAACTGTCACCGAAAGGCTGGAAAAACTGCGAAATTTTTTTTAATGATTCCATTAATTCCGTACCAAAAGAAAAAACCCGTAATTCTTTTAATGGACTCTCATGCTTCACATTTGTCTGTGGCTGTCTTAGAACTAGCAAAGCAAAATAATATTCATCTCTTCACCTTTCCAGCACGCACAAGCCATCTTCTTCAGCCACTTGATGGAGGCGTTTATCGTCCCTTAAAATCCGCTTGGATCAACTATTTAAATGATTACATGAAAGAAAAAATGGTTAAAAACCCAGCCGTTATAATATCGACGAATTTTTTTCTGTAGCAACAATTAAAAGTTTTAGTCCCGTAAATATTGAACACTACTTCCGGAAAAGTGGAATCCGTCCATTGAATAAAGATGCTATTTCGCCCGAAGCTATAGAACCATCAAAGCTAACGGAGGCTGTTTTAGTTGATCAATCAGTCAATCAGTTTAATCCTCCAGTGCAAAATGGCTAACTGATCCTGACTTACCAACACAGCCACAACCAGGACCTTCAGGAATGGTAAGCTCTAGAGCTTCTAACACGAAAGAATGTGCTTCGAAAGGAAAGTCCTAAACAAAGGACTAGAAAAAATACGACGATGACGATTGGCATTGTGGTGTCTGCGGAATCAGGTACAGAGAAGATGAAAAAGCTAAAATGAAAATGAAGAGGTCTTTATGTGCGACGTGCCACCTACCGTTATTCACTCTGAGATCTATGAACCTAAAACTCGGTGCATACTGTGCGCTTCTAGGCGTTGCCTCTAACTCTTGCGGAGACGGGGGGGTCCGTTGTTCATAAACTAAATAAATGTAAAAGGGCGCCAGGGAATCTTGCCTCCCGACAACTACCTACACAAGTTTTTCCCACCCTAAGACTACCAAATAGGTGGAGAAATAAAAGTCAGATGTCACTTACCCAAGTCTAAGTTTAATGAATTGGCTTAGTATATCAAGTGATCTTACAAGGTTCTACTAATACAACTAGTACATACAAGGGTACCACCAAATTACAATAAATTCCCCCAGGTGTCCAAAATGACTCATAAGTCATTAACACAAATTATCATAGGTAAGTGAAATTCCCCCTTGATTAAATGATGTACAAAAATTTATACAAATATATATATACAACTAACCCAAGCCAATATATATATATATATATATATATATATATATATATATATATATATCCCGTACCTTTAAAACCAATGTATCCCTCCCCAGTAGTAACTCAATCCTACTACAAATTGTACAAAAAAAGGTTGACAGGCTGTACCCACTAGTACCCAATGGTACTTTAAAATCCTATAAATCCCTGGGTTAAGATCCTATATATTCCCTAAGTAAAATCCTTTAATTCCCCCCAACTAAAATCCTATAAACCCCCTTGGTAAAATCCTATACAACCCCCCTGGTAAAATCCTATGAAACCCCCCTGGTAAAATCCTATGAAACCCCCTGGTAAAATCCTATGAAACCCCCTGGTAAAATCCTATAATTCCCCCCGATTGAAATCCTATGTTACAGGATTGTTCGTTGGGTATAAATATGTACAAACCAGTACCTACATACACATGAAATTTCTCAAACGAGTACTCGATTAGCCGGTAGAATGAGAAAACTATATACTTAAGTTCCAAATACAATATAGGGTTAAATCAATACAATATACCATACGTATCTATGGCACAAAATAACGTTTATGCAATTAAATGTGAAATTTTGAATGTAAATATTAAAAATACAATATGGCGCAATATCATATGAGCTCATACGCGTACTACCACCAACTCAAATAACTCAGTATGTTAAAATTGAATAGCCACAGTAACATTTACAAATTTAACAACAATGGGTGTAGTTATCACCAATCCACAATGTGAGTATAAATGGTAAAACAGGTTTAATTGAATAGTGTATGTTGATCAGAGTATTTGTAATACTTGATCAACACAAGTATCGTAAACTGCGTACCACAAGTGGCTTACGGTAATAAAAAAAAGTTATCTACAACCTACACTGACGGATATAAACAAGTGTTATGTGCAAAAAGGTATTTTACATAAACCAAAGTTTAAAACTTGCGTGAAATCCACTGTGTCTTGATGGTTGCTAGTGGTGGCTACCAACTACTACTTCTATAGAATGCTATAAGATCCAATATTGTACTCTTCAGTAACAATCCAAATTTTCCCCCATACAAGTTTGTTGTTCTGACTCAACGTTGTCCCATAAAATGAAATCCAAAACCAAATCCAGAATAGTAAAGATTGTCGAACGAGAAAAAGAGCAGAACAGAAAAGAAGAGAAGAAAAGAGAACAGAGAACAGAAGAGAACCCAAATGGCCAGTTTGAGTTCCAAATATATAGGGCTGAAGGTTTTATTACCCTAGGTACTGTGATAAAGGCCTACTGAAACAATATACCCTCTTCAAGATTGGTTTTCATGTGCAATGTACAGAATTAACTGGAATGACAGCATAACAAAAAAAAACCACCTGTCGGTTGAATTATCTGATCCCAAAAAAATGGTATTTCCACAGGTCTATACTCTCCTAACAACTCCAAAAATATCTAACGATACCTGGGAAATGTGTATCACCAATCGGTTATCCCTTAATATGAGGTGAAATATTCAATTATTTCATCCAAAACTGGCGACATAAATTCAACCCACTACACTTCGATATACCCAGCGAACAATGAATTGTCCAGTATATTCACAGGCAAAATCAAAAAGTCTCGTGTCAAACCAGCCAGCCAATCAGAATGCTCTCGAGATGTCAAAGCTTCCAATAACCAATAAGAGTTGAGATATCCAACAAGTATATATCACAGAATAATATATGCATAGACACATCACGGAGAATCGCGTTACAAAGATATGTATCAGGGATAGTGCGTTCGGAGTAACACCACAGGGACATGCTCCACAAAAATAAAATAAATACTTGACGTATAGTTAATTAGGAAAGGTAATAAAAATTACTCGCATACTCTCAATATTAGCTAATTGAGACAATAAACCCAACTCTAACGTCTGAATCACACACCTTTAACTCCAACGAGTTGACTGTCGAACGATTCCTTAATCCGAGTTCAGAATCGCTCCAACGAACGCAAGTCTGTAGTGCATGAAGCTAACATAGACATCAGATCTGTCACAAATGAAAACATAATAATATGCGGTGATAAGAATTCATGTTCTTAGTATACAACAAAATAATGTAATCACTCTTTTATTACCCATCTACTATTGTTTATGGCTGTACAATATTATTAATTATTTCCAATATAGACGCCACTGGATTTCCTAATATACATGGTAGGTCAAAATGATGTTAAATTGCGTGACGAATTATATTTTCAAGTACCTGTAACTTAATTTGCACAACCACAAAATTGAAACGTATCAGACGGTGGTGATGAGCATGCGTCAGACGACTCAGAATAATAATTTTTATGGTTTCGATTAAATAAAATATTTGTTTTGTAATATACTTACAAGTTTCTAATCATTTCCCTTTTAATTGCTACTAATCCCATATATCACCAAAATACCTCTCCTCTATCACCAAATAAACTTACCTATAACCAAATTACCTACCCAAATGGTATTTTTTCTTTCAAAATTGACATAATTTTAGCGTTTTTTGTAAATGAGCTATTGTTTGAAACATTGATCTTTTGGATAGGTAGGACAAAAAAATTATATATCTTTTAAGAATTCGAATTACTCATGTTTAATTAAAAATATCTCCAACTTACCTTATTTTACCCTAAGTGTTGTTGTCTCATAGTAGGAGAGCTAGTAGACCGTACGAGTAACGGTGTGTCTGTAAGGCTAGAAATTCTTATGGTAATGAGTCATAGTTGCCTAAGTACAATGACCATCGCCTGGCACGCCTCAGCCCTGCACGTCATCAACCCCTATATTTTTGAAAGTGTAGGAAACATTTGAAAAAAAACTTGTTCCTGTAAGCTTGAATTTTTTTTACCATTTAGTTATTAAGTTCAAAAAAAATTGACAGGCGTTTTCGATGAGCACAAGTACCTGACAGGTGAGCCTGAAGGTGTATTATGTGTAAATTAAAATAAACTTTACTCTGTAAAGTTGAAATTTACAGATATGTTTCTTTAAACGATTTGAAGTAAGTTGGTACAACGACAGGCGGTTCTGGCTAGCATAAGTCCTTGACAGGCGAGGGGAAATATGCTATGGGAGTGCGAGTAAGAGGCGTAGCATGATAAATCATATCGTTGATGCAAATTACATTAAGTAAAAATAGAAATTATGGGTAAAATGTATTTTATTAGTTGTAACATAATGTACATAAGACTTTTAATAAATTAATCATCATCATTATCTGATATGTCATCATCACTTTCTTCGTCATCATATGATTCTTCATTGTCGATTTCATCATCTAAAAAGAAACAAATTTTGAATACATTAATAATAACATTAAATCTCGGATCTTGCGCTCAATTATGTAGAATTCCATATATTTTTAGAAAATTAAGAATTTGTTTATTACCTTCAATGTGTAGTATCAGTAGATAGAAGAAGGAACTGTATCTCCCTCAAACCAATTAAAAACATAGCTTCCATCGATTAAGTTCCAACCATTATCTTCAGGTTTAAGAACCGTTGGCACTTTTAAGTGACTATTTCTCCAGATATTTGTAATGTATACAGACCGCAATAATTGTTGTTGCAGTTCCCGGAGGCATGGAGGCAAATTTTTGGAATCATAACTGATCTGTTTTTTCTTAAACACCTCAGTACCACTTGTTTTATATGTGGCGATAAACTTATCATATCGTGCTTCATTTTCATTGGCAGATTTCATTCCATACAGTTGACAGACGAACTTTTCGAGTATTGGAAAAACGTCATCTTTTTTCTCTATTATTTCAGCATTTCCTGATGCTGCAAATGCCTTCTGGAATTGAATATTTTTTGTAATCATCGTTAAGGTTTCTTCTTGTCTCTTCTCACAAAACATGGATTAAAATCACATCCGGTTAATGCGTGAAAACCAGGTAAACTTTGGCATAAAAGGGGTCCTAATTTTATATATAATTGTGAAATATTAATCCACTTTTTTAAATTGATCTTGCCATATTCCATGAAGGTTTTTAAATTATTGTTGCAGAGGTGGTCCATGTTTCCAAGCATTATTATTAAAATGTCTGTGTCTGATGCTCTTATTGAAACATTGGATATATCGTTGCCCATTTAGCATATGTGATGTACTATTTTCGTATCAGCTTCTTCATGATGCTGGCACGATAAGTTATTATTAATATTAGAGATCACACAGTTGTTATGGACATGACAAATATGACATTCTTTATAATTTAAATTGATGTTGGTATTTCCAATAAATTCAGCCGTTTCACTTTATACAAAAGCAGGTACACGACCCTCCAATTTTACCGTTAGATAAACTGTCTCATTCGCATCACTGCATTTACGTTACGCCTCTCACTCGCACTCCCATAGCATCTTTTCCCTCGCCTGTCAAGGACTTATGCTAGCCAGAACCGCCTGTACCAACTTACTTTAAATCGTTTAAAGAAACATATCTGGGTGATTCTCCCGAAATTCACAATTTTATGTCCTTGACGTTTTACTCCTAAACCTGTGGAATTTATTGTTTGTGATTTTGTCAGAATGTAAACATAAGTAAGTTCTATCATGACTTAAATAAGAATTTAATCCAATCTTATGTTATACTAACAAAAAAAAATGAAATATACGTCAAATGTCATTTGCGTGCGTGTCCCGTTGGTTAGTTTCGTGAATATAAAGTACTACATTTATAAAAAAGAATATTTTTAAAAACATTTTTAAATACTGTCTTGAAGAATTTGTACAGTACTACTAAATAAATGCATTATAAACAGATTTACATCGTTTTTTCTAATTATTATATGCTTTTAAATTATGTCCCTTACTATACATGTCATTTGCGTGCGTTTTTAAAACCGGAAAATAACTCCGACGTCAGTGATATTCATTATTGGCAACACTGTCGAAGAACACATAAATACCTGTTTGTTTATGATTTGACAATCTCAAACGATGGTTAGTAGTTTGGAAATCGGCAAAGGAGACGGTTATTCATTTTTTTTTAGTGCGTACATTTATTGACGGTCATTAGCGAGCTACCTGTAGTATTCACATTTGTGATTTATTTTAATTTAAATTCAGGTAAGTTATTGACTTTTTGTACTTACTGAGGTAGACATAATATGATATCCTAAAAAATAAAACTAAAGGAGTAGTTAATATTTATTTCCAAATAATCATTTGCGTGCGTTTTATACAGTGTCATTTGCGTGCGATATTATGCGCTCGCAAATGACAAAAACGCAAAAAAATGACATTTTTCTTTATTATTAGGATATGGGTCGTAAGAAAATATCTGAAGAAGAAAAAAAGAAAAGGCACAGAGAACGATCAAAGAAACGAAGACAAATGATAAAAAATGACCCAGAAAGAACAGTAATGGAAAGACTTAAGCAACACAATCGGTATGAAGTAAGAAAAGAGAAAGGCACTTTTAAATTAATAAAGGAATTGACACCTAGGGAACAAAGACGTAGACGACAAAATTGGCGTAATAATACGAAACGATATAGAAACAGAAAAGAGTTTTTACAAAACTTGCAAGCTAACACCCCACCGGATTCTGATGCTGAGAATAATGATCCCGGTAATGTGCTTGATGGGAATTTGAACAATGAAGTTAACTTAACACCAACTTCTTCCCGTCTACCAGATAACATTAGTTTATCATCCAAAACACCAGGACCAGGACCGAGCCGTCAAAAAGTAGGAGGAAGAAAAATAATGTATGGAAAGAGAGCTAAATGTTACAGGGACATAAAAATTATTGCCGCTGACAATCAAAGGTTGCGAACACAGTTAGAACGTTATAAAAAAATATTACAGAGCAAAACAAACAAAATTAAGTAAAAATTCACCCAATACCAAAGTAAATAAATTTCTTCAAGGCATTCAGGTACCACAGAAAGTGAGAAGAAAGCTGCTTTTTGGAGAAGTCCTAAATGAAGAACTTTCCGCCAATTTTAAAAATTTAAAAGGTCATAAATCTAAACAAACATTCACTAAAGTTATTTCTGGGAATCTTTTAAGAAAATACATGTTCTTACAAACAGCTTCAAGTTTCTTATCATACAGTCTATATAGAAGTCATAAAAATAAAAATAATTCAAATATTATGTGTTTTGATAGAAAAAAGAAAGCGGAGTTTATAAAACTTAAAACACGCATACAAAATTTTTTTTAAATGATGACAATTCAAAAGTTTGTCCTGGGAATAAAGATACTGTAACACGTTTAGGTGTAAAGAAGCAAAAAAGATATCTAAATAATTCTCTAAAAGTGTTATATAATGTTTTCAAAAAGAAAAACAATAGCAATGTCTCTTACTCATTATTTTGTAAGTTGAGACCTTTTTGGGTTGTTTTCCCCAAAGTATCAGCTCGAGATACCTGCTTATGCATTACACATGAAAATATGAAGCTATTAATTTCCGCCCTGAATAGAAATAACATTATTCAACAGAAAAATTGGTATGAGGTTCTTAGTCAAATATGCTGCACTACAGATTCAACACAATGCCTAAAAAGAGAATGCAGTGAATGTAAGACACAAAAACTAATGTTTTCCTTAACAGATGAGCAAAAAACTAAGGAAGTATTGTATCAACAATGGAAAACCAGAAAAGAAAAGCGAATTAGTGCTAAAACCAAAAAAGAAATAACAGTACAGAGAACTGTAAAAGAAACGCTTGAAGCCACATCATACGAACTAGTGTGTAAAATAAACCAAGAATACTTGCCTACATTTTTACACCATACACTAAATATTATTCACCAATCATCAGAAATCAAAAAACTGAAAATAGACTTTTCAGAAAATTATTTGTGCAAATATGCATGTGAACCTCAATCAGTACATTTCGGAGCATCTAGGGAACAAATAACTTTACATACAGGTGTTCTGTATTATATGGAGCAAAAAGAAGGTTTTTGTACAGTCTCCTCATCTCTTCGACATGATGCTGCTGCAGTTTTAGCGCACATTTGTCCTATTATTGAACACTATCAAAGTAAACTTGAAGTTGATAATATAGATACTTTACACTTTCTTTCTGATAGTCCTAGTACACAATACCGGAACAAAAAAATATTTTATTATATTCAAAGTTACTTGCCAACGTTATTCCCAAACATCAAAAAAATATCATGGAACTACTCTGAAGCGGGACATGGAAAAGGTGCCCCAGACGGATTTGGAGCTGCAGTTAAAAGATGTGCAGATCGATTGGTAGAATTTAACACCGATATAGACACTTTTGACAAGTTTTCCAAAAACGTTACAAAAAATTTGCCTAATATTTATATTTGCGTTATAGGAGAACAGGATATCCAAAAGTGTGAAGCAGTGTTACCGAAAGACATCCCATGTTGTGTAGGTACCGTGAATACACACCAAGTTACATGGAACAGACAAAATAATAAAATAATTTTAAACTCTTAACCTGCTACGAGTGCAGTATTGGCAATAAATGTGCTCACAATTTCATTTTAGAGGTTAATTTGTTACCCAAAAATATACCAAGATTAGATGATGGAAAAAATGATTTAGAGGTGAATATGTTACCCGAAGATATAAATGATCGAAATAATGATTTAAAGGTGAATTTGTTACCTGAAGATATCAATGATCGAAATAATGATTTAGATGTGAATGTATTACCCGAAGATATACCAAGATTCAATGATCATTATAATGATTTAGAGATCAATATGTGGATAGCTGCTATATATAACAACAAATGGTACCCAGGTAATTTTCTCTAACTTTTTTTATTATTCACATAATAATAAACTTGTTTCTTTGTGGGTTTTTTATTATTTTTTGTTTGTAGTACAATAAATAAATCTTTTAGGCATTGTTGAGCAAAAAAATATAGATAATATTACAGTTAATTTCATGGCACGGAGAGGAAATCGCTTTTACTGGCCAATATCTAGTGATCGCCAACAACTTGGTGTTAATGAAATTTTATGTGTGCTAAAAGAACCTCCAGTTCCAGTTACGGATAAATTTTTCCAAGTTTTGACTTCACAAGAAATAGACCAGAAACTGACGAACTTACTAATTATTTAAGAAGAATATTTTTTTGTTTTTTATTTGTGTGTTCCTTTTTTTAATTTTTTAAATAAAATATGGGCTTAAATATTTTTTTTTATTTTTATTCTAATATATTTGTCATTAACAAGCGATTTTTAGTCATTTACGTGCGTCAAGTCATTTGCGTGCACTCAGTCATTTAAGTGCTTTTTGAAAAACCCAAAATTCAAAAAATTAAGCTTTAATTACTAGCAATAAATGTTGACGACTATAATCTGAATACCCTAATTTTTTTTCGAATTTTTTTATTCTCTTAATTTGCCTTAAATTTCGAAAACCTAAATTGCGAATTTCGAGAGAACCACCCATCTGTAAATTTCGACTTTACAGAATAAAGTTTATTTTAATTTACACATAATACACCTTCAGGCTCACCTGTCAGGTACTTGTGCTCATCGAAAACGCCTGTCAATTTTTTTTTGAACTTAATAACAAATAAACTAAATGGTAAAAAATTACAAGCTTACAGGAACAAGTTTTTTTCACATGTTTCCTACACTTTCAAAAATATTGGGGTTGATGACGTGCGGGGCTGAGGCGTGCCAGGCGATGGTCAATGTACTTAGGCAACTATGACTCATCACCATAAGAATTTCTAGCCTTACAGACACACCGTTACTCGTACGGTCTACTAGCTCTTGGTCATCAGTACACTATTGATGCATATTTTAAAATCTTTGTATGTACCTATATTCCGATAACTTGAATAATTTTCAGTTGTCATTTGAAAGTCATGAAAAGCTTCTCAATGAATTTAAAAATTTCAGGGATACCACAGCTAAAAGATTCTAGGAGCCAAAATTATATACCGAGGACCAAGTTACTAACTCAAACAAATTTTTTTAGATAATGCTACAAAAGCAAAGAGCGATGAAACCCACTGGAGACGAACACAAGAAGTCTGAGGATCGCCAGGACATCGGCATTTACATTTCTTTATTGTAATCTTTTAGACTTGTCGTCTAACGCCTCTTTTAATTGTGATTTTCTCGGTGTCTTCATATAGCCTTACTTTCATTTTTGAGTTGTCATTTAGTGTCTGTATAATGTCAATATATCGTTGGTCTATTCTTGCATTTTTCATTGACCTGATGATTGCCCAAAATTCAACTGTGTCGAAGGCCTTTCTAAAATCTATGAAGGCGATCCATAATGGGATGTTATATTCCGTTACTTTTTCGTTCAGTGTCCTTACGGTGTGGAGATGTTCTATTGTACTCATGCCTTTCCTGAAGCCCGCCTGCTCATAGGGTTGGTATGCGTCGAGTTTGTATTCAAGGCGGTTTGCTATTATTCTCATAAAAAGCTTGTAGATCTGTGATAGTAGGCTGATTGGTCTATAGTTTTCTAGGTTGCTTGGATCACCTTTCTTATATATCAGTATGACTATCGCGGTGTTCCAATCCTGTGGTATTCTTCCCTCGGTTAGGCATGTATTAAATAATGATTTAAGCTCCCTTATCAGTAGGCTTCCACCTTCCTTCAACATTTCCGGTATGATGTTATCGTCGCCTGCCGCCTTCCCGTTTTTTAGTTGATTTAAAGCTTTTTCAATTTCTTCCTCTACAATCTCTGGTAGATCCTCGGAGCCAACGTTACATATCTTGTTTTTCTGGTCATTGTTTGCTCTTCTAACATCCTCATTGTCTATTTTGGATTCGTACAGACCTGTGTAGAACTTCTCTGTTATCTTGAGTATCTCTCTTCGATCTTCTGTTACGTTACCTTGTTCGTCTCTCAATTTGATCATTTCTTTTTTATATGCGTTTTCCTTTTTAAAGATGTTTAGACCTCTGTTTTGCTGTATCAACTCCTCTATTCGATTTTCTTGATGCTTTCGTATGTCCTGTTTGGCCATTTTCCTTGCTGTTTTGTTTAGTTCGGCATACTCTGTGTTTCTTTTGTTGTCTTTAATGAGCTCTCTCCTTCTTTCCAGTAGCTGTTTGGTTTGTGTTGTAAACTTTTCTATTCTTTTAGTTTTTGATGTTACTAAACTTGCGGTTGTTTCTTTCAATGTTTTTACTAGTCTATTGTTCGTTTCGTCGAAGCTCTCGTGTAATGATGTTGTTTCCTTTGTTAGTCGTTCTGTCAATCTTTTGCTATATATTGACTTGTTGTCTCTTATTGTACCAGGATCTAGACGGTATTGCGTGCTGTTGATTTTTTTTGCTCTTTCCAATTTTGTGTGCTGATGCTAGAAGACGTCTTCAAGAGCCTACACTGGGAAGACAGAGGAATTAATATATCGGGAGAAAAACTAAGTAACCTAAGATTTGCTGACGACATTGCCATTTTTGCCCCAAATAGTGAAGAATTACAACACATGCTTATAGAACTACAACAAGAAGCAAGAAAAGTAGGCCTAGAAATGAACATTTCTAAAACCAAATTCATGACAAACCAACGGACAAACATAGAGAGTATAAATGTGCTAGGACAACAGGTAAAGACGGTGAACTCTTATGTCTACCTAGGTCAAGAGTTAACATTGGGTAAAGCCAATCAAGAACTTGAAATTAACCACAGAATACATCTAGGATGGGCGGCCTACGGGAAGATGCGACACGTCTTCAACTCCAACCTACCCCTCAAACTAAAAACCAAGGTTTACATGGAATGCATTCTCCCAGTAACAACCTACGGATGTGAAACATGGGTCCTAACAAAGAAAATCTTAAATAAATTAAAGATACACCAAAGATCAATAGAACGAAAAATGATAGGAATAACGCTTAAAGACCATAAAACCAATGAGTGGATAAGAAATAGAACCAAGGTAGAGGACATAGTGAGGCGAATAGGCAGTCTTAAATGGAACTGGGCCGGACATGTTGCCCGAAATAAAAACAACTGGAGCGGAAAAATAACAAGATGGAGACCTTGGGGGGAGAAAAGAAGCACCGGCAGACCACAGCAAAGATGGTATGATGACATCAAAAGAACAGCCGGACTTAACTGGAACGAAGTGGCACAGAACAGGGAAAACTGGAAAAATATGAGAGAGGTCTATATCCAAAGGATAGAAAACGGCTAGAAGAGAGAAGAGAGAGACTTGTCGTAGAAATGCAAACAAACCATTTTAATAAAGAACTTTTTAATCGTAATCCAACAATAAAAGGCACTTCTACTAACCCTTCATGAAAGGGTTAACTACCCTAAAATTTTGAAGGAGACAAAAACATTCTATATAGTCTTTGAATTTCAGGTAGTTATACGCCACAATATTTTTATTCCTCCTAATTGTTGACAGAATTCTATGAATGTATAAACGGGACGAGATGACTACAAGCCTTCAAATTAGACTGGCATCGGAAGAGAAGAATGAAAACAGCCTAGTAGAACTCTAATTTTGATTTTGAAGGATATTGACGTTTTATTTTTAACTTAGATTCTGAATTTTCTGTCGCTTAGGCGGCTTAGGTGTGATAAATACTGATGGAGTCAAACTTGAAAAGAAGGCCATCGTACGTACTAAACTTTATCGAATGCTTGGGTTAAGTCAAGGAATACTGCAAATGATATTTTTGTCTCCTAATGCATGAAATATTTTATGGATTATTCGATGGCTTTGTTGGACGGTCGAATGTGACTCTCTTAAACCAAATTAATGGTTTGATATGTCTTCTGGTAATGGACTGATTTTTTGCGATAAAATTTTTTGGAATAGATTCGAAATGGTAGAAGAGGATTTTCGGTACAAAAATATTTGCATTTTCAAGTGGTTTGGTCAAAATTGGAGTTTGAACATCATTAGAAATATATGTTGACCTCCTTTTTAGAGATTTACTTCAATATTTTAGGCAGTATTTGGTCGATTCCAAGAAGTAGGCAGTGATTAAATTATTGAACTAGACCCTTTGGTCGGGGTGAGATGTGTCCCTTTACCCCAGATGTGGCTAAAAAAATGTGATCATAGGTAAGAGAAATTTTCATTTGTAATATTTATTTTTTGTTAAAGTTAACCGGTACCAGCTCGGTAATATAAAGCACCCATTTTGCTATTTTCCTAATATAATAAATATTTTCATATTTTCACAAAGAATTGTGATTTAAAGGAGTAACGGATCAATGCAATAATAAGAGAAATTTGGGAATCATCTAAGCGTAGCCTTATTTGTATTCAACATATCGTTGAATCTTATTTTGATAAATCCTGTCTTCAGAACTTATTTAAAAAAAGAAGCTGTATAATCAGGTAAAATTGAATTTTTTGTAATATATTGAAGTAGATTAAAAACTTTTATATTAGAAAAGTGTCTTTAACGAAAAGAAAACAAAACCAGATTTGGAAATCCCTACCAAGAGTTCGGAGAAAACCTGCCAAAATTGAAAATTACAAAACATAAAGATGCAACAAAAAAGGCTGAAATGCAAAGTAGTTAAGTTAAATACCATCATGTCGGAGTTAGAACATCAGTTACACAATAGATAAATAACATGTTTTCCTTTCAACAGTTTGTAGTCCATAATAGACCGAGAATGGAACCATCACTAGAATTAATAAAAATTTGTGAAAAAATCATCAAGAAACAACAAAACATATAAGGGAGACATGAATTCATATTTTGTTCAACTGATTGCTAACTTAGGAAATGTGTTTTTACGGAGAGGACGCTGTCAATTATTTGTCATATGCACTAACCATCCTTTCGGAACTGTAATTTTATCAAGTTATATAACGCGCTGACATTATTTTCATTCCATCTATCCATTCCCAAGTTTTAGCCCCTCATTTCAGGGACACCTCTAAATTAATGTTTTACATTCCCTGTTTATTAAATTCAATGCTCCGTAAGGACGAAAGAAATGTAGATCCTTTAGTGGTGAGGGTACAATGTCGACCCGTTTGTCTGCTACGGAAAGGCACCTCCAGTTTACTCAATACCCAGTGGCAGAGAAAAGTATGATGATACTTGCTTTCCTGTCGACACGAATATCAGATCAAATCGCTTCACTTCAGTTGGTATCACAAGTTGACGTGTTCCTTTCAGTCACTGCAAAGTGATGAGTCTACCTCCCCCCTCACCGATGCTGCACGTCCTCTCAAGCACATGCAGTTACTGATTATTTTACATCACTTGTGAAAGTGAGGTTAAATTGGTATTTTGACTGGTATTTTCATAACATATTCTACCATAAACATTTCTATTTGCGTAACCATTTCTGTTACAAATGACAGATTAAATAAAGTTTTGAGGTTGAATTTATCTGAGGGGCCAGTCAAAGCTTTCAGTCGTTCCTTTCAAAAAAAGAATCGATGTGATTATTTCATTTCAAGTAATTTCACTTTGTTTGCGAAAGGAAAACACTTAATGTAGCAAAGTGTAACGTCTAACCAACCCAGTCATTTACCGGTTCAGTGTAGTCTAAGCTTAATAAAAGTTGACTGAACTAGCCGGACATACTTTGTTACAGAAATATTTCTTAGATTGTATCCAAATACGATATCGCAGAAAACTGACCGATCACGTTTCTAAGCTCAGTGAATTAAAACAACAAATTATTTATCATCATTATCTGTTTCTCCATGTGTAACATGTTGCCCTGTGCAATTGTTATCGTTTTATAATTGGCCGCTAAAGCAGGAGTCAAGGTTGTTCTTTTAATTAAAATTCGCGTTCTAGTCAATTCGTATGAATGGATACATAAAATTTTTGTTTATTAAAGTACGGAAATGAAAACGCCTAATAATTTTAATGAGTAGTTACTACAAGTATACGTACCGGAAGTAGGCGCATACGTAATGAGTTTTGTTGTAATTGAAGAACCAATGTGGAGAAAAGGAAAAAAAAACATTAATGTGAATACATCAGAGCCTCGATGGTATGTGTACCAAAATAGGATCTTATAATGATGGATCAGTCACGAGTGGAAGAATATTTGAAAACGTTGCAATCATATTTGTAGATAATTATACATACATTTATCTTCGCAAACTAAACTACTCTAAGCCATATACGCGGGCCCCTCCTGAGATAATATGCAGGTTGTATTATTCTTATCGGTAAACAAAAATGGAAGTCCTATGAAGATTTTAAATTAACAGACTGTACTGAAGAGAATAAACTGCGTTTAGGAAATAAATTCGTGATCAAAAACACGTATAGAGTTGAATCAACTTGTAATGAGTCAATAAATCTTTAAACTATGCTTCTTGAGTTTCAGTTTATTTAAAAAAAATGAGTAAGTAAAAGTATAATAATAATAGAGTAAGTTAATTTCAACGTCGTATTAAGGAATAGCTAAAAAAGTTATTTAAAAAAATTTAAACTATAGAATTATAAATGAAATTGACTGTCTCGACCCTTACTTCGTGGAATATGCTCATATTAGTGTTTTTAAATGAAACTCAAGGTCTCTAGTTAATTCCACAATATAATACAAGTTATTGAAAATTCTAAAAAATTGACAATTGTTTCGATAAATCAATATCATCGTCATAATGACAGAAGTTACATTTCATTTTATGCCTACCTGATGTTTAGTAGTTATTTTTGGCTAGACCAAGAAGTAACCTAACTTGTGATTGGCTTAATATATGTTTATAGAAAAAAGAAGAAGATGTGATATTACAAATATTGAAGCTTAGATATTATTAGCCCTATGGTGATATCCTGGATATCATTTTTCCAATTAAGATCAGTATAACTGTGCAATGATATAGAAAACCAGGAAAACTATATCTGCTGATCTTTACAATTATCACTTAAGAAGACAGTTTATTAGTGGAGAATTCCTTAGATTTAACTGTTCATTGACAACTTCATATTGTGGGTTTCTTAAATGTCTTCTAATTTCCAGTTCTTCAAGGAAATCCAGTTCTTGTTTCTTTTCACAAATATGCAGCACTTCTAGTTCTGTGTTAGGTGTCAATGAATGATTGGTGTCAAGTAGATGTTTTGCGTAGTGGGATTTATCTGGTTGTTTTAATCTGTA
Source organism: Galeruca laticollis (assembly GCA_963921935.1). Classification (NCBI taxonomy): domain Eukaryota; kingdom Metazoa; phylum Arthropoda; class Insecta; order Coleoptera; family Chrysomelidae; genus Galeruca; species Galeruca laticollis. Next base: position 14,453,214 of record OY998177.1, on the reverse strand, counting down.
TGCTCGTAAGTGCTCACTGTATCGTATTTCAAAATTCCTAAGGGTCTGACCCAAATAGACAGCATTACATTCTGGACATTTGAGTTTATATATACCTGACTTCTTTAATAGTGGTATTTTTGTTTTTACATTTAATAATTTTGTACTAACGTTACTTTCTGTTTTAAAAGAAATTGTTGTATTCGTTGCTGAAGATATTATCTTTGAAATATTATTAGAAATATTTCCTGTATATGTGTTGGTTTTATAAGTTTTAATTTCATCAGCTTGTTTAGGATATATTAGTTGTAATGCCACTTTTTCCTCTTTTTTACTAATTAGCTTATTTATCATATCTAATGGATAACCGTTAGATGTTGCTATTTGTCTAATTGTATTAATCTCTCTATCAAAATTACATTTGTTCATAGGAACTGAAAAAGCTCTATGTATCATTGAATTATATGCTGCTAGTCTGTGTGACACAGGGTGGTTAGAATTGAATGGAATTGTTACATCAGTTTGTGTTGGTTTTCGGTAAATTGAATAATCAAGTACATTATTAACTCTTTGAATTTTTAAATCAAGAAAATTGATTGAGCGATTTTCTTCAATTTCTAATGTAAATTTAATTTTCGGGTGTAAATTATTGATGTGGTTGAAAAATACATCTAATTGTCGTTCACTACCCATAAAACAAGCTAATATGTCATCTACATATCTATACCAAAATAAAATATTTTTCGGAATATTACTTTCAAAGATCTTTCTTTCTAAATTGTCCATAAAAATGTTTGCTAAAATAGTACTCAATTAGAAATTCAATAGAACTAATCAAAAAGTTGAAAGCAATTCACTTACAAGATAACTATAAACTCATATCGTTCGATGTAACTAACATGTTTACTAAAATACCTCCTAAAGAATGTCTAATACTTGTAAGAAAATTACTAGAAGATGAAAATATTAATCCAGGAATAATATCAGATATACTTAATTTATTTGATGTATGCATTAATCAGAATTATTTCACTTTTGACAATAAGATATATATTCAAAATGAAGCCCTATGTCACCTATTTTAGCAAACATTTTTATGGACAATTTAGAAAGAAAGATCTTTGAAAGTAATATTCCGAAAAATATTTTATTTTGGTATAGATATGTAGATGACATATTAGCTTGTTTTATGGGTAGTGAACGACAATTAGATGTATTTTTCAACCACATCAATAATTTACACCCGAAAATTAAATTTACATTAGAAATTGAAGAAAATCGCTCAATCAATTTTCTTGATTTAAAAATTCAAAGAGTTAATAATGTACTTGATAATTCAATTTACGGAAAACCAACACAAACTGATGTAACAATTCCATTCAATTCTAACCACCCTGTGTCACACAGACTAGCAGCATATAATTCAATGATACATAGAGCTTTTTCAGTTCCTATGAACAAATGTAATTTTGACAGAGAGATTAATACAATTAGACAAATAGCAACATCTAACGGTTATCCATTAGATATGATAAATAAGCTAATTAGTAAAAAAGAGGAAAAAGTGGCATTACAACAAATATATCCTAAACAAGCTGATAAAATTAAAACTTATAAAACCATCACATATACAAGAAATATTTCTAATAATATTTCAAAGATAATATCTTCAGCAACGAATACAACAATTTCTTTTAAAACAGAAAGTAACGTTAGTACAAAATTGTTAAATGTAAAAACAAAAATACCACTATTAAAGAAGTCAGGTATATATAAACTCAAATGTCCAGAATGTAATGCTGTCTATTTGGGTCAGACCCTTAGGAATTTTGAAATACGATACAGTGAGCACTTACGAGCATACATATTAAAACAACCAGATAAATCCCACTACGCAAAACATCTACTTGACACCAATCATTCATTGACACCTAACACAGAACTAGAAGTACTGCATATTTGTGAAAAGAAACAAGAACTGGATTTCCTTGAAGAACTGGAAATTAGAAGACATTTAAGAAACCCACAATATGAAGTTGTCAATGAACAGTTAAATCTAGGGAATTCTCCACTAATAAACTGTCTTCTTAAGTGATAATTGTAAAGATCAGCAGATATAGTTTTCCTGGTTTTCTATATCATTGCACAGTTATACTGATCTTAATTGGAAAAATGATATCCAGGATATCACCATAGGGCTAATAATATCTAAGCTTCAATATTTGTAATATCACATCTTCTTTTTTCTATAAACATATATTAAGCCAATCACAAGTTAGGTTACTTCTTGGTCTAGCCAAAAATAACTACTAAACATCAGGTAGGCATAAAATGAAATGTAACTTTAGTCATTCTGACGATGATATTGATTTATCGAAACAATTGTCAATTTTTTAGAATTTTCAATAACTTGTATTATATTGTGGAATTAACTAGAGACCTTGAGTTTCATTTAAAAACACAACAGAATTATAGTTTGTAATACAATACAATAATACAAACCAAACACAACATTAAAATCATTTAAAATGACAATATTCCTATGAAACAAATAATGTATGTCAAGTTAGCCCCCCCCCACCAGCGAAATTTTGAAAAAAGACAGTATAAGATTTATATGCTATTTATGGGCTAATTAAAATTTTTGGGCTCCATCCGTTTAGCGGGAATTTCAGCTTAAAATGGAGGGGGGGGGGCTAGCTTGATGTCAAGCTAGCCCCCTACATACGGAAAGAGATCGCCAACCGAAAAACAAATACCTCTGAATTTTGGGCTTTTTTTGGCTCTCAGAATACGCAAACAGATTTAAGAAAAAAGCAACCGTTTCCGAGAAAATCGATTTTAAAGTAGCTTGACGTCAAGTTAGCCCCCCCTCCCACATAACGAGTGCCGCAATTGAAGAACCGCCTGAATTTTGAGCAATTTATGGGCTCTCAGAATATGCAAAAACATTTTTAAACGAAATAAATATACAAATTGTCACTAAAGTGTGAAATAAATTATTTCCTAGACTATAAATAGTTTTAGGAATAGCTGAAACACGTCGATTTTTAATATTAAATTCCCATTTTTTGTGTAATTGCCTAAAGACATTACGCAATCGGTCTTGTCATAGTGATGTAAACGAAAATGTGGTTGACTTTATTTAGCAGGAATTAAATCTTAAAATTATGAGGGAGGCTCCCGACATACGGAAAAGAACGTGGCTATCGAACCAATTTTGGGCTATTTATGGGCGCTCAGAATATGCAAAGCAATTAACGAAATAAATATACAGGGTGGAAATTTAAATTGTTTTTAAGGTGGATAATTTCAAAAGCGGAATTTAAAAAAAAAGCTTTTTTCTTAAATCTGTTTGCGTATTCTGAGAGTCCAAAAAAAGCCCAAAATTCAGAGGTATTTGTTTTTTCGATTGGCGATCTCTTTCCGTATGTATTTTAAGCTGAAATTCCCGCTAAACGGTTGGAGCCCAAAAATTTTAATTAGAGCAACTAATTAGCCCGTTAGTTTTTGTTGTTGTTTAGGAATTAGTATTAGTCTAATGTTTTATAACTTGTGTTTTTTGAAGTTTTCTTAATGGTTTAATAATGTTATGTTCGTAATTTTGATTAAAAGGAAGTAAATCCTGGACATCGTATTAATAAGTTAGTCAGGTAGATTTGTACGTAGTGCATGAATAAAACTGTAAATATTAGCCAAACGGCTTATTTTATCGAATTCCAACAAGAGTATCTTTTCGTTAGCTTAATGTGTGGGGAAGTGAATTTCGATAATTTCATACAGGGTGTGCCATCCCTGCAAAATTTTTGGATCACTAACCATTGCAAGTAGTTCGTCCCTGGCTTCAATGCACTACTGTAAATCTGTTTACCTTACCAAAATAAACATACACATACATTATATCTTTGCCGTAAATTTTATAAAGATCAAATAACTAGTACAAAAATTAAAAATAAAAACCAAATTCAAAATTAAAACTTTGGAGGCCTATAACTCGAAAACGAGGGCCTGCATAGAAAAAGTTTATATGAAGTACTAACATTATTTTAGCTCATATTATACGCTCCCGACTTTTTTCCCATTAGTCCCGGGACACCCTGTATATAGTATAATATAGTATAAGAATCTTTATTTAGGAAACCCTAATATACATAAAAATTTGAAATTTAAAAAAAAGAATTACAATATCGTAGTTAAATACAACTTGCACACTAAGTATACACTAATACAAATGTGACATAATAATTAGTTCATAATAACGTTGAAGGTACTGAAAAGAACTGATTCAAAATACTAAAACATATTGCAAAACAGCGCAATTCAGCACCCACACAAATGTACTAAAATGTTTTATATTCATTTTTATACAAGAATGATAAATGTCTGTTGAATTCAAAAAGGCTTTTTGAATTTTTGATATTATTCGGTAAACTATTGTAAGTAATAAATCCTTTAAAGAATAAAGTTTTCACATTATATGTACTACTTTGAGTTTTTACACATAAATTATTCTGGTTTCTAGTATCATATGTGTGAATTTGATTAGCAAATACGATACGATTGTGTAGCATTTTGTAAACATAAACCATAGTCAAGTATTTCAACCGTCTCTCAATAGTAAACAACTGTAATGTTTGGAGCATCAGTGATACAGGAGTGATTCTACTACACCTCAAAATAACTCTCATTTCTCGATTTTGTAACGTTTGTAATTGACACATCTTATGAAATCAAGGAACAATAGCAATGGACAATATTCAAAATGAGGGAAGGATGGTTTTGTATACAGTAATTCTTGAATTTAAGCTTAAGTGTTGAGACACTCTAGAAAAAAAATATAGTTTTTTCAAAATTTTCTTCTTAATATATTCAAAGTGACTATTAAATGACAAGATATTATCTAACATAAATCCTAAATATTTAAACTCTTTTACGATCTCAATTTTTTCATTATCTATGTTGACATTAATGTGATCGATATTTATTTGTTTGTATTTATGTGGTATAGTATTATCATAACTTTGCTTTTATTCACATTTAGCTTTAATTTATTCATTTTTAAATAGGTATGCATACTCCATAAAACATTATTCATTTTTGCTATAGCTTTGTCTAAATTTACATCACTAACTGAAATTAAAGTGTCATCAGCAAAAATATGAATATAGTCACATTCAACACACTTATCCATGTCATTTACATACATTAAGAAGAGTAGAGGACCTAGAATAGTACCCTGAGGAACACCATGCTTTACCTCAATAGCTGATGACATTGTATCGCAAACTTTAGTTATTTGTTTTTTATTTGTTAGGTATCCCTTAATCCAATTAAACACTTTACCCTTTATACCATATTGCTCCAATTTTTTAAGCAGTATTGCTCTATTGACAGTCTCAAATGCTCGTCTTAGATCGAATGATACTGGTATAGTATACAAATGTTTGCTAATGTTATTTTTCCACTCAGTGACAGTCAGCTGAATAGCTGATTCACATGAATACTTGGATCTAAAACCAGACTGGTTAACAAATAATAAACAATTTGAATTAATATGTTCTAATAGTTGTTGGTAAACCACAGATTCCAATACTTTTTCCACAAATGGTAACGAATTAATTGGTCTGAATTCACCACTTTTAATTGTATTAGCAACCTTTTCAATAGGCGTGACAATACTAGTTTTTAATTCCTCAGGAAATGTACCACTTTCCAATGATACATTTACAAAGTGACACCACACATGCCCAATAACTTCAACTATAGACTTGAAAGGTTCATTTAGTGATTCATTTGATATTGCAGCTAATATGAGCGGGCAATAAACTGGTCTTCAAGCTCATTCGAAGAAGGATTCTCCGGACTCCATAGTTACGCATTGTCACGTCCATATCTTAAACATAGTTATATGTATTCCATCACAAATTTTATTTAGTTTATGTCAGAAACTTTCTGTTTTTATGTCTAGATGATACAAAAGAGTCAACTTGTGGAAAAATTTACTAAAAGACAGCAACGAAAATTTAAAAAAAAAATGGAAACACAAGATGGAACGGCAAAGATGATTCGTTACAAACCATATTTCATTCCGTAACAGAGAATAACGAGAAAAGAGACAGATTTATATGTCTCCTAGAAGCTCTTAATTCCATCGGATATGATGGAATCACTGATGACGATTCTGCAACTGAAGCCCGAATATTACTAGAAAAATTTACCCAATTTGAGACAATTTTAATTGCCTTTATGTATCTACACGCCAGTTTCTAAACATAGTGGCCTGAAATCATATAACATCACTAAAAGAATCGTTTAAACATATTTCAGGCAATTTTGACCAAATTTACAAATAAGAGTTGACCATTTACCAAATATCAATTTTGAGACCACACTTCCAGAAAAAATCAAGAGGAAGAAAAAGAAAATACCCGGTGAACTAGCGGACGATGAGCTTTCCACGCTTAATCCCGTAACAATATTTCGTGCCAGTTTTTCGTCCATCCTTTGACAAATTTGTGTCAGTGATGGAAAGTAGATGTAATAAAAATGAAAACATTCGACTGAACCGATTCGACGACAGGAATAATGAAACTTTACGTTTTGAAGGCGGAAATGAGAAGATATTCTACACCTTCGTATAAGACGAATTAGGTACTAAGTTTTGCATCTTGTTTCAATTCGCTAGCAAAGTTTTTAGATGGTGAATATTCAACTGCTGAAGAAGAAGATCCAGACTTACGTGAATCAGAGGAATCAGGAGACGAGGATGTCACTGATTTAACAAAATAGGATTTATCCGATTCGAAAAAAAATTTACAATGTAAAAAATGTCTCGCTTGCGTACTGGAAGTATTAATGTTCACATAGGTACCATTTACATACTGCTGCTTATATAAAATTTTATATGATGTATAAATATATTTATTCTAACATTAGCGTGTACTCAAGTGCAATGTTTGCGTATTTTTTCAAAACTGAAAATTATTAAGAACCGATTGCGAGCATGCATGTCTCAACAATTGCTAGAATCGTTGATAATAATCAATACTGACCGTGATAAGATTCCATCAACAGAAGAAATCCTTCAAGAATTCTCAATGAGGTCAACGGAATTGAAAAAGTATTTGGTTATTTTTTTTCAATATTATGTATTGTAATACGAATTATTACAAATTATTTTTTGCCTTGAAGAAGGTATCGTCAGACCCCCCAACCTTTGTTGCCGACCCATCTCTACGACAGGCCGCCACTGCTCTTAATTAGAACCCAACAGTGAATGGTAGACCACACCTAGGTCTCTAAAAATAATTTCTAATTAAATAATAATTAGAAAGTATTTCGGAAAAATTATCTTTGGTTCCGTCCAGAAGGCTCCCATGTAAAAAAAATCCATATAAGATTATGTAGTAAACTATTCTGAATAAAATTTACATCATACTACAGCAACAACAAATTAGCAATAAAATACCCAAGGAAGCTCATATTGCTAGTTTCTTTTGTTCCCGAGTTATGTTAAGAGGCTACCTACGGGTAGTTTATCGACTGGGAGATAGATGACTTCGTAAAATCCTGGAGTAACAAATTTGCAACACAATAAATCGTTCAACTAATGTCTATACGTATTACCAATTCTGAGACATTGCATAATACCCCAAATTCAAAAGCGAGACCATCCTGAAGAAACAATCACTTGTTGATAACTATTTCCCATCAAGAGATGGCTGAAAGTGGTTACTGTAATTTAATGGTGCTAGGAAGTTTAATCAATAGGAATTGTTTTTTTTTATTTTGGAATTATGCCCATGTCTCGAACTTCTGACGATCCCGAGATGAGGCTACCGTAAGCCATGTCCAGAACGAGAAAAAAGGCAAAATATATTATTAAAAAATTAGCAACAACCTACTTCGGAAACTGCCCTTTGAAAGGCATTGAGTCTAGATAATTAAGAAATAATTATCTTTCTGTATGAATTTTTTAAATATTATTTTTACAACGAACAAAATTAATGTGCTATCTCCGCATTTTACGCAAGTACATTTATTTACAAATTTTAGAATATTCAAATTGCATAAATCACAGCTGGGTTTCGTCGAAGTAAATTTTAACAATAAAATCGTTTTGTAGTTTGCCGTTGCTTTGATTAACCTTTGACCTGTTGGCTTCAACAAATTAGCAACATAATATACCCGTGTCGCTAGCCCGAGTTGGGTTGCAATAAGAAGGGAACAAGCCACATGTACAGAACATCATTAGCGACAAAATGAATTATTAAAAAATTAGCAACAAATTATGATCCTAATTCGGAATGTGCCCTTTGAAATGGCTACCGCCGTAACTAAAATTGGGTATAGCCAATTAAAAAATACATATCTTTCTGTACGAATTTTTAAAATACTATTTTTAAAACAAACAAAATTAATTTGCTATCGCCGCATTTTACGTAAATTAGTTTATTTACAAATTTTGCTATTTACCGATATTCAAATTGCATAAATCAGACTGCTGGGCATCATCGAAGTAAATATTTTCCAGATAATAGGAAATTTGAAGAATAAAATCATTTTGTAGTTTGCCGTTACTTTAATTAACTTTTGACCTATCGGCTTCAACAAATCTACCAGTTTTTTAAATCAAGTACAGGGTTGCCAACTAAGCGAGGTAAGCGACTGTATCTCGGAAACCGTTCACTGTAGAGATTTGGGAAAAAATATTTAAGGTAAATGTGGCCAAGAGAAATCACTAGAAAATAATCACAAGTTCGTAATATGGTTGCTAGACAGCGAAGCACTACTAGTAATTCAGAAAAGGGAGGGTTTCCTCTACAATTTGTCAAGATTAGCTGCACTGAAAATAATCTCAAATGAATATAGTGTCTGTTATGAACATTTTTGGTATCACTCTTTTGTAGCTTACTTTTCAAATAAAGCGAACAATGATTTGCTTAAATGCAATATCTCGGGAAATCCTTATTGGAAATTATTGAACTCAATGTCATGTGAAAGATTTTTCTTGCTCTATAAGCTGCACTTCACACGAAATATCCTCGTTATTTTTAATAAAGTCGCTAGATGGTGCCTTATACAAATTCAACGAAATTCATGATTTAAATACAATGACAATGATATTATTACACTGGTATAAAGGCGGCTAAACGTCAATGCGCATAGTGAAAATCCCAAGTTTCTATCTCTTTTCAAACCGGAGATATTCATAAAAAAATAATACTTTAGTCTAAAACAAATTTATTAAGCTTCTCCCTGTAGAGATAGGCATTCCAGTGCCGCCTCAAATGCTCAAAGTACCTGCCATCATTTTCTATACATTGTTCGAGCCTTTCTCTTGTAGAAAAAACGGCAGTTTCCACTTCCGCGGTTGATAGGCCACGAATTGTATTCTGGATTCTAATCCTCATATTGTCTCTGGTCATAGGCCTAGTTTGGAAAACAATATCTTTTATTTGTCCCCATAAATAAACATCTAGGCAGGTCAAGTCAGTGACTTTGCTGGCCAGGGAAACAATCTTCCTCTCCCTGTCCATCGGTCTGGATATGCTTGATTGATTTGCCCTCGCACATTAATTGAAAAATGTACTGGACAGCCGTTCAGCTACAAAAACATATTTTGTCTCCAATAGAACTAGTCTTTGTCGATATATCGGTAACCACAATATTTCACCAGTGAATGTAAAATCACTGGCACTACCGGTGATTCATTTCTCGCAGATGCGGTGATCGGTGATTCAGTTTCAACCGAATACTGCAATATCGGCATCATCGATCATCGACTCTAGCATTGGAAGACCGCGCCGATCGAAAATCGATATAAGATATTTTTATTTACAAATATTGTAATAGGTGAAAGTAAAACGGTGATTTAAGCCGATATGATATTATAGGGATTTGGAATATAGACTTTTGCTTTTACGGAATGAGAAGACGACAATTGTTATAGATAATATAAGTATATTAATGATACAAACATGCCGCCCGACCCGATACGGATAACGGCAAACGTGCCACTTTTTTTGTGAATTATTTTGTTCCTTTCGGAAGAGAAATATTAAAATAAATTTGGCGAAGGCCTAACAGCCATAAGATAAAATAAATGTTTTTTTTGTTAATCTCTGCTTTTTGTGCTGTAAATAAAGGGAGCCTGTATATTTGCAAGAATTTTAGTGACTTTAGGTAATGGCCAGAAATTGTAAACGTTATTAGGAGAATTGTAAATTGTATTCTTTGTTTGTAAACCATTTGAGGAAATCCACTATCGTGTTACAATATGAATGAATTGATAAATGGCATGTCTTGAACTAATATGTCATTTTAACAAAACAGTGGGATAAGGGGCAAAAAAGAAGTTTTCGGGGTCATCCTGTCCAATTTTATTAAAAAAAAGTTAAATATGACTTGTCTATTTAAATAAAAAGTTATAAAATTCTTTAACTAAGTTACTAGAGAGATAAAAAAATCCACAGTAAAGTATTTTTCTTTTATTTACAGTTTATAACATGTCTAAAAAAGCGGAAACCAGTGAAATCTGGAATTTTTTTACACCTGTTGAGGGTGACAATTATTATGCAATATGTAATATGTACAAGAAAAAATGTTTCTTTTTAACCTTCATAGGACTGGCCGGGGTCCGTTTATACCCCATGACGTATGTTATGGCTTTATCTTTGCAAACGCAAATTTTTAAACATTGATCTTTCATCTAGCTGCAGTTTATGAATTATTTTGATAAAATATGATGTATTTAGTAATTTTTATAGGCTGGTATAAACAAAAAATAGTTTTATATTCCAGGGGTCTCTTCAGACCCCGGTCAGCCTTTTACGTCCGATAAAATAATCCCGGTAACTGTTAGTAAAATCGGGGAATCCCATACACTTAACGTTTGTTTACTCACAGGGAATTTACCCATATAATTGTAAAATGTAAATTACCAGTTCAAATGGGGGATTCCCCGCACTGCGATATAATTTTTAGACTTGAATATTCGGGTTAGTCTCTTGTGATATTGCGAGTAGGGTACATCGTTTTGAAAATGAGTCAGTTTTTATTTAGAAACAATCGCAAGGGGCTTACTGACGATGAGATGTTGATGTTATGTATACTTGAAAGTGATGATCCAGAGTTTGATAGTGTTATCAATGAGGAAACATCGAGTGACTTAGAAGATGAAGACATTGTCACAGAAGTAGAGGAAGAAAATGATGTAATAGTTGTTGATCAAAGTATAGAGAAAACGAACCCAGAGGAACCAACAGTTAGTAACAGCCATGGCATTCCAGTATATAAATCTAAAGATGGAGCTGAGTTGTCAAAAATTCCAGGAAACACAAAAGTTAAGACGTTCAAAAGCTAATATTCAGAGACATGCTCTAGGCCTTACAAATTACAGTTCTGATATCTCAAGTATAAAAGACGCTTTTCTTCTTTTCCTATCTCCGGATATTCTGAACATAATAGTAACCGAAACAAACAGAAAGGCACAAACATATTATGATAAATGGAATATAGAAAATCCGAATAAAATTAAAGTTTTTGTACCTGTTGATTCTACAGAGATTGAAGCTTATATTGGACTGTTGCTTATTCTTGGCGCACTTCACGGATCGAAAGAGGCTATCGATATGCTCTGGTGTCAAGATATTTCTTACTGTCGTCCTATAATTCCTGCTGCAATGTCAAGAGACAGATTCAAACAAATTACTTCATTTTTACGCTTTGATAATTTTCAAACAAGACAAGAACGAAAATTAGTAGATAAGCTAGCTCCGATAAGAGATATATTCGATAATTTCACTTCTAATTGTAAAAAATCACTTAATCCTGGCGACCATCTATGTGTAGATCAGCAGCTTGTACCATTTAGGGGTAAGGCACCATTCCGAGTCTATATGAAGAGTAAACCTGATAAGTATGGAATCAAAATATGGGCTCTTGTGGACTGCACCACTTCTTATATTGCAAACATGCAAGTTTATTTGGGTAAGTTATTTGAAAAGCAATATAGGCAAACTTTATATTCATATGTATCTATTATTTTTTAGGAAAACAAGGTAACAAAGCGGAAAATGGTCAAGGTCAAAGGGTTGTCCTAGATTTGACAGACCATTTGGAAGGCGGATTTGGAATAACGACCGATAACTTTTTTACAAGTTTAGAACTTGCTGACAAGTTGTGGAAAAAAATATTACTTTATGTGGAACCCTCCGGAAAAATAAAACATTTATTTCCATGGAACTTCTACCGGCATCGTACAAGAAAGAGTTTTCAAGTATGTTTGCTTTTAGAAATCAAAGAACGCTAGTATCCTATGTTGCAAAACAAAAACATGCTGTCATCTTACTTTCAAGTGAGCATACTGATAGTAAAGTAGCTGGAGAAGAACAGCACTATAAACCAGAAATTATTCTTCATTACAACAAAACAAAAGGTGCTGTCGACACTTCAGATAAGTTGGCCAAAGAATATACAGTGCAGAGAAAGTCAAACCGCTGGCCAATGGCAATATTTTCGCATCTTATAGATATAGCAGGAATAAATGCTTATAAATTGTGGTTACTGCAAAACCCGGATTGGCGAAAAAACAGTTTGGATAAACGTAAAATGTATATTTTGGGACAAGGAAAAGAACTCAAAAAGAAAAACGTTTTCCGGCGATATAATAATAAATACATTCAGACGAATAGAAAACGGCATATGACAGACGTTTTTCCCGAACTACTGGATGCAACAGAACATAGAGTTGAACAACAAAACGTTACCAGGGGGCGCTGCCATATGTGTCAAAGAGGAAAAGGCAGAAAATCCAGAAAAATATGTATTAGGTGTAATATCTTTGTGTGCCTAGAACATTCAAAATCGGAGATAGTTTGTAAAAAATGTTAAAATGATATGTAGCTAGTAGTATTAGTGATTAGGGTATTTTGTATTTTTTCGTGATAATTTTTGACTAATAAATGGTTAATAGTAAAACTTTAATAAAACTTCTTTTCTATATATTTAATTTAAACAAAAATACAGCATTTCCGCAATTTTACACATGGGGTCTTCTCGGACCCCAGTTAGTCCTTGTAAAATTTTGATGTCCGTCCCATGAAGGTTAAAAGTAATGAATAAACCCTAAAAATTGATATATTTTTTACAGATAATATGGCAACATGCAATTTTTATGTTACACTTTTTATATAAATCTTTCTTCGAGTTAGAGTCGATCTCGATTTCGTATTATTGCTAATTGTCAATCAGGATAATATATATTGTTTTAAAATAACCGGATAAGTGGTGCATAAATAATATATTCGTCACTGCGGTGATTCAAATCACCGTTTAAAATCACGGTGATTTAGAAATAACTGTCGCCATTTTAGCGGTTACCGGAAAATCACCGTATTTCCCAACAGTAAATAGAACCGGCAATTAATATCCAAGAAACTCCAAAAAGAGATTACCAGTTAGGGCCTGATGAAAAAAATAGGGTCCAGTATTACGCCACACCATATTACGTCCTTGATGCTGAACTTCTCGCATCCCGTGGGGGTTCTCGGCAGACCCGTAATGCACATTATGCAGATTTACCATACCGTCGCTATGGAAAGTAGCCTTGTCAGTGCAAAGAATTTGGGATAAAAACTGAGAATTTTCATTGATCATGCCTATAAGCAAATGGCAATAATTCAGTATTCGATCACAATCCTGCTCATCCAAGGCTTGGTGCAGAGCTATATGGTAAGGATGTAATCTAAACGTAAAAACAAATCGTATCAATAAGAAGTGAGATCATGATTTTTTATTTAAAAATAATACCTACAGCATAACACAGCAAATATTTTGGACGGTAGTTCGTGACGTTTCCGAGTCAGAAGAAAATGTTCTGGTACTAACATGCGGATTAAATTCAAAATATGCCAAAACATTGATAAAATTTTCTGCCATAATGATGGCGATTCGGATACCTCACTGCATACTCTCTTGCAGCAATTGATGCATTTTGAAAACATCCAAAGTAAACAACATTGAAATCAACAGCTTCATCGTTTGTAAAAGGCAATTTGAATTCTTAAATTAAACTGAAACCGAACTCATAATATATAATTTGACGTTTCTGCTAGGCACGCTTCTTTACAAAGCCCACTTGAGTTGAGGAAAAATATATTCCACCATTTTTCAATTAATGTGCTCGAACAATGTATAGAAAATGACGGCCGGCACTTTGAGCATTTGAGGCGGAACTGGAATGCCCATCTCTACAGGGAGAAGCTAAATAAATTTGCTTTAGAGTTAAGTATTATTTTGTTATAAATATCTCCGGTTTGAAATGAGATAAGAGACTTGAGGTGTTCAATATTCGCATTGACGTTTAGCCTCCTTTATATATATATATATATATATATATATATATATATATATATATATATATATATATGTATATATATATATATATATATATATATATATATATCGGTTTTAAAACGTCTTTCGACGTTGTCCGATGTCTAACTTCCATCTCTTCCTATCGTCCCATTGGCCCTCTCTCAGGTCTCGTGAGCTCATCGCCTTCGCTATTCCTTCTTTCCATGTTTTCCTAGGTCTTCCGCGTTTTCGACGATTAGGCGGCATCCAGTTCATTACTTTCTTGGGAAGTCTTTTCTCTTCCATCCTCTGAACATGCCACACTAATTGTTTTCTCTCGATGTCCGTTATTAAGGAGCCTTCTATCCCCATTTGGAGACGTACGTCCTCATTTCGTATTCTTTGTCTTCCTAACGATCTTCTGAATACATCCATTTCTACAGTTTCTAATCGTCTTTTGTTGTTTTCTGTTATTCGCCACGTTTCTGACCCATATAATAGGCTGCTCTTTATGAGGGTTTCGTAGATATTATATTTTCTATGTTTTCCGATTTCCTTACTCCAAAATATCCCATTCAAACACCCAATTATCCGTCTAGCTTGTGTGATACGTTTATTTATTTCTTTGTCGTCCTTCCCTGTTATGTCGAAAGTTACACCTAAATATGTATATTCATCGCAAGCCTCAATTTCCTCCTTTTCCAGTTCTATGTTCATCTTCTCCTGTGCTATAGGTAAATATTTAGTTTTTTGGGTATTAAGTTGCAAACCCCATTTTTCGTATTCTTCCTGCAGTTTACGTGTCATATATTCTAAATAATCATCATAGCCTCCTTTATACCAGTGTAATAATATTATTGTCACTGCATTTAAGTTTTCTGAGAAAAATCATGAAATATGTAGAATTTTTATAAGGCTCCATCTAGCGACTTTATTAAAGAACGATAAGATTTCGTGAAGTGCAGCTGATAGAGCAAGAAAAAGTGATGGCGGATTGAGTTATGTTAAAAATCTGTAGCTTCTGGATGGCGCTGAATTCAAATATAATATTATGAACGGCCACTTCCTTATTTTAAATGGAGAATGGTATTTTTTGTGTTAATTTCAAATTCTGTATAACATTTTAGATAAAGTTTGTGTAAGATGTCCTATATCGAAAATGCACCATTTTCGAGGTATTCTGAATTTGAAAAAAAATATATCAAAAAATCAAATCCACAATGGATAACGATATTTTCAACTGGTGACTAAAATTGTAACCAATTAACTACAAGAGCTTGCCCGTTACTTCCATATATCTGACTCGTCGATAATTCATACAGGATGTTTTAAAATAAGCAATTTGACAATTTAAACCATGCATAAGTTGCTTATTTTCAATGGAACACTCGGAGTTTTATTACATTTGTAGATGTATTACTTTTCCGCCCAACCTATCGAATATGCGAGAAAAGTATTGGTTTACCCACAAAACAGTTGGAATTTTGAAAAAAAAAATTTATTTTTACGTTTTTCATCAAGAACGACACGAAAAAACGGTTTTTAGAAAAAAATCCTGTGTGTATGTCGTCGTCGGCCACTTTTCGTTACATGTCTTGTTAGCACGATACAACCTATGGAGTGCAACAAGTCACCAATTTTATGATTGAATATTATTCAGTACATCTCACAGATGAACCCTATTGATTTTTAGCTCACCACAGCCAGTACAACAGGTGCTATAGTACTTTAAGTACATTTTTTGAGAAATTTCAGTTTAATGAAATTGAATGTCTCGACCCTTACTTCGTGGAATATGCTCATATTAGTGTTTTTCAGTTTCTATCAAAATTACATTTGTTCATAGGAACTGAAAAAGCTCTATGTATCATTGAATTATATGCTGCTAGTCTGTGAGACACAGGGTGGTTAGAATTGAATGGAATTGTTACATCAGTTTGTGTTGGTTTTCGGTAAATTGAATAATCAAGTACATTATTAACTCTTTGAATTTTTAAATCAAGAAAATTGATTGAGCTATTTTCTTCAATTTCTAATGTAAATTTAATTTTCGGGTGTAAATGTCTAATACTTGTAAGAAAATTACTAGAAGATAAAAATATTAATCCAGGAATAATATCAGATATACTTAATTTATTTGATGTATGCATTAATCAGAATTATTTCACTTTTGACAATAAGATATATATTCAAAATGAAGGTTTACCAATGGGAAGCCCTATATCACCTATTTTAGCAAACATTTTTATGGACAATTTAGAAAGAAAGATCTTTGAAAGTAATATTTCGAAAAAT
Organism: Galeruca laticollis; assembly: GCA_963921935.1. NCBI lineage: Eukaryota > Metazoa > Arthropoda > Insecta > Coleoptera > Chrysomelidae > Galeruca > Galeruca laticollis. The sequence continues at coordinate 14,436,582 of OY998177.1, read as the reverse complement.
ATTTTATTTTGGTATAGATATGTGGATGACATATTAGCTTGTTTTATGGGTAGTGAGCGACAATTAGATGTGTTTTTCAACCACATCAATAATTTACACCCGAAAATTAAATTTACATTAGAAATTGAAGAAAATAGCTCAATCAATTTTCTTGATTTAAAAATTCAAAGAGTTAATAATGTACTTGATTATTCAATTTACCGAAAACCAACACAGACTGATGTGACAATTCCATTCAATTCTAACCACCCTGTCTCACACAGACTAGCAGCATATAATTCAATGATACATAGAGCTTTTTCAGTTCCTATGAACAAATGTAATTTTGATAGAGAGATTAATACAATTAGACAAATAGCAACATCTAACGGTTATCCATTAGATATGATAAATAAACTAATTAGTAAAAAAGAGAAAAAAGTGGCATTACAACTAATATATCCTAAGCAAGCTGATGAAATTAAAACTTATAAAACCATCACATATGCAGGAAAAATTTCTAATAATATTTAAAAGATAATATCTTCAGCAACGAATGCAACAATTTCTTTTAAAACAGAAAGTAACGTTAGTACAAAATTGTTAAATGTAAAAACAAAAATACCACTATTAAAGAAGTCAGGTATATATAAACTCAAATGTCCAGAATGTAATGCTGTCTATTTGGGTCAGACCCTTAGGAATTTTGAAATACGATACAGTGAGCACTTACGAGCTTACAGATTAAAACAACCAGATAAATCCCACTACGCAAAACATCTACTTGACACCAATCATTCATTGACACCTAACACAGAACTAGAAGTGCTGCATATTTGTGAAAAGAAACAAGAACTGGATTTCCTTGAAGAACTGGAAATTAGAAGACATTTAAGAAACCCACAATATGAAGTTGTCAATGAACAGTTAAATCTAGGGAATTCTCCACTAATAAACTGTCTTCTTAAGTGATAATTGTAAAGATCAGCAGATATAGTTTTCCTGGTTTTCTATATCATTGCACAGTTATACTGATCTTAATTGGAAAAATGATATCCAGGATATCACCATAGGGCTAATAATATCTAAGCTTCAATATTTGTAATATCACATCTTCTTCTTTTTCTATAAACATATATTAAGCCAATCACAAGTTAGGTTACTTCTTGGTCTAGCCAAAAATATAACTACTAAACATCAGGTAGGCATAAAATGAAATGTAACTTCTGTCATTCTGACGATGATATTGATTTATCGAAACAATTGTCAATTTTTTAGAATTTTCAATAACTTGTATTATATTGTGGAATTAACTAGAGACCTTGAGTTTCATTTAAAAACACAAATTTCAGTTTGTTAGCACGATACAGCCTCCGGAGTATATATATACAAGTGACCAATTTTATGATTCTCAAATATAAACGCTATTGATATTAAGCTCATTAAAGCCAGTACAATGAGTGCTATGGTACTTGAGGTACCAAATTTTTGTCAGTTGTGGAGAATTTTCAGTTTGTTAGCACGATTCAGCCTCCAACGTGTATACAAGTGATCCATTTTATGATTGAATATTGTTCAGGGCGTCTTATAGATGGACCTTATTGATTTTTAGCTCCCCAGAGCTAGAACGACGGGTGCTATGGAGAAATTTCGGGTTGTTCGTTCGATACAGCCTCCGGAGTGTATACAAGTGGCCAATTTTATAATTGGATATTGTTCAAGGTGCCTCACAGATGTACCCTATATATTTTCAGCTGACTACAGCTACTACAGCGGGTCCTATAAATCCAGATATACTGCATTTTTGGTTACTTTTGGAGAAATTTCGGTTTGTTAGTATGATACGTCCCTCGAAGTGTACAAGTCACAATTTTATGATAGAATATTATTCAGGGCATCTCACATATTCGTTTGGTATCGGTATTCCCTATACCTAAATCCAATCACTTTCATTATTTTCTTAAAAAATAATGATTTTATTTAATATGAATAAGTAATAAGTGTTGCATTGAAATTTAAGTAATTACTCTTCGAAAACAAAACTTTTTTCTTAAATTTCATTAGCATTATTCACACAAAAATCCTAATCAAATCGCTATCAAAATGTATGGGTAAATTACTAGAAAAAATAGTAAAACAAAGACTTACGTAAAAGCAATTTATTTTACAGGAAACCTATAAAAGCAGAAAATTTTTAAACGCTTTCCCAATTTACAGAATTGTTTTAACCCTTTGTATGCTATCTACAGGGTGTCCCGGGACTAATGGGAAAAAAGTCAGGAGAGTATAATATGAGCCAAAATAATGTTAGTACTTCATATAAACTTTTACTATGCAGGCCCTCGTTTTCGAGTTATAGGCCTCCAAAGTTTTAATTTTTAATTTGGTTTTTATTTTTATTTTTTGTACTAGTTATTTGATCTTCATGAAATTTACGGCAAAGCTATAATGTAAGTGTATGTTTATTTTGGTAAGGTAAACAGATTTACAGTAGTGCATTGAAGCCAGGGACGGACTACTCGCTATGGTTAGTGATCCAAAAAATTTGCAGGTATGGCACACCCTGTATGAAATTATCGAAATTCACTTCCCCACACATTAAGCTAACGAAAAGGTACTCTTGTTGGAATTCGATAAAATAAGCCGTTTGGCTAATATTTACCAAAATAATTAAATAATTACCAAAATAAACATACACATACATTATAGCTTTGCCGTAAATTTTATAAAGATCAAACAACTAGTACAAAAAATACAAATAAAAACCAAATTCAAAATTAAAACTTTGGAGGCCTATAACTCGAAAACGAGGGCCTGCATAGTAAAAGTTTATATGAAGTACTAACATTATTTTAGCTCAGATTATACGCTCCTGACTTTTTTCCCATTAGTCCCGGGACACCCTGTATAAATTTTTATTACGATATTATAGTATATAAAATAGAAATGAGATAAATAATGTCTGTTATACAACAACATTAATATATCTGTGAAATAGAGGACATTTCTCAACATCAGCCAAGCTTGAAGGAATGCGCTTCTATAATAATTATTATACAGAAGTGCGGGAAAGTAGTTCTCACTGAGTGTTTTTATAATATTGTTTGTTTATATATTTGATTTATCGACCACATCGCAATAAAATTTAACTGATAGTTAATACGGTCCATTTCTATTCACATAAAATATATTAAGCACACGAATTGTATTTTGAATACACGACGTTAAATTTATTATTGAAATTTGATTACATGACTACAATCTTGTTTTTCTCTTTTTGGACGGTTCAACAGATATGATTTTATTCCCAACTCCGTAATACTAAACTTGTAGTGTATCTAAGTGCGATACCACATTATGCGTTTTCAACGAAAACTGATGCGTTTTCCGGACCAATTCTACTTGTCACACTTGTGCCGCGGGATGTTTCGGCAGTCGAGTTTATTAAGTGGTAGTGTCAAGTCGTAATTATTAAAGACTGTTTGTGCGCTTGAAGCGGAAGAGTTATTGCGATAGCAGATTTATCGTGGATATTGGATTCATCTTTTCTTACTTACCTTTCTCATCTCTCTCCGTTGAGTCAAGCTCCATCCAATTCCCATACATAGTTTCTCCAATTTCCATCCAAGTTTTCATTTTATCGCATTAAGTTCGGCAAAGTACTACTTTCCACAAGTAGTAATATTAAAATTAACAAAAACAGCTACGCTTTTAACGCTCAATGTGACAACCAACATACAATTGCGTATGATTTCGTTTCATTGCAGTCGTCCGACCAACCGGGGCTGCCGCAGTATGATGCGTTGACATCCGTTTGGTGAGTGCACTAATGAATTCTCATTATCATAATACGCACATTTCCCCAAAACTTGTTTTTCGGAATGGGACAACTCGGCGCCGCCAACTCGGCTCAGAGACATTTCGGCGCGGCCAACTCGGCGCAGAAATTATTTTATTATTATAATGCATAGAAAAAAATTTAATGCAGAATTTTTTGAGACATTTATTACCACTACCCGATACATCAGAAAATAAAAAAAGAATTCCAAGGTTAGAGCTTAGTTGATCACAATGAAAAACAAATTGATATACCCGTATTTACAAATTTATTTCGTACAGTAGACCCTCTATAATCCCGGCACTCCAATAATCGGGCGTATTTTTAAGGACGTGGTGGGAGATATGTATACATTTTACCAGTTTTATTCGTGGTGTCTAGTGTTGTGTTGAGTGCAGTGACAGTTTATAGTGTAAACGTATAGATTAATTTATGTGAAAATGTCTCAGTGTAAAAGGAAGCACAAAACTTTAACACTGATTGAGAAAAACGAGATTCTAAAAAGACTAGATAAGGGTGACAAGCTTACCAACCTAGGAAATGAATATGGAGTCGGCCGTGCTACAATATATGACATACGCAAGAGCCAAGACAAAATTAAGTATTTCTGTGAAAGCAGAGACAATGTTAAATGGGTCCGGAAGACGTTAAAAAAGGGCGAGTTCCCTCAGGTTGAGGATGATAGCCTGTATGCTTGGTCCATTCAAGAAAGGAATAGGCACACACCAATATCAGGGGAAATTTTTTAAAGAAATAGCAAAGATATTTTTTCTACTTCCGTTACTAAAACTGCACTTTGAACACGGGTTTGACATGCACAAAACGACTCTTTAAACACTAATGTATAAAATGCGAAACGTGTACCTTTTGTATGTTAAATTTCATCTTCGGTGATAATTTTGTTATCCTGCGTCATTTGATTTGTCAGTCAGCTGTCAGCCATCGTCCGTCATGTAAGGAATATAATTCAAATATAATATGTTTTCCTTCCCGCGGGCGAAGAAAAAGTATAGTAAGTACCTCGTGTTAAAAACGTATTCAGTCACTCGTACCGCTTCGCTCCACTCGTGCCTAGTAAAACTCGTGACTAAAGTACCCGTTTTGACACTTGGTACATCCAGTCATTGAAAGAAACGGACTTGAAAGACGTGGTTTTTGACCTTGCTAATTCTTGGGATAAGCTCGCTGAAAAAACAATTATCTGCTTATGGCGCAACGTGTGGCCTGATATGACTTTGTTGGAGCAATACATTAAAAACAAAAACACCGAAATGCGCAATAATCAAAACGATGAAATTTAAATGCCGCTCGCTGTTGTTCAGAATGTCGAGGATGAGATGATTGAGAGCTAATTGAGCTGCGAGATATGGTTTCTGAAAAAATTGTGTAGACGACAACGAAAGTCTGACAACAGAGGACGTGAACATGTGGCTGATCGATGAAGAAGAATATTCTTTTCTAATTAATTATTTGTATAATTCTACAATGTTCGTTACTAACTTTTTTGTAATTAATTTTATTTATTGGGAATCATATTATACTCAGAAAATTATGAGTAAATAAAGAGTTGTTCTTCCAGTAAAAGATAACTTGTGAATCATTATAATAAGAAATATTCAAAACTCAATACGAACTGGTTTATAATAACCTTATGGATAGGATAAATAATAGCAAAAATATATGTTAAAATATTTATTACATAATTAAATCAGATATTTACAAATTTAAAAAGAAATATATCCCTTGTAGACTGAGAAATTAAAAGTATAATTAAATTCCGGAGAATTACAACTTTTTATTATAATTGTTTTCAGGAAAGAAATAAAGTAACAACAACATTTTATCAATTATCAAAAGGGAATATGTACACAAAAATCAAGTGGTAGAATAATATATTCTAACCGAGTAAAACAGACTATGTTTTATCCACGACCAGAAAGTAGGAAACAACATTCAATTAAATCTCAACAAAACAGGTTATTTATAGAAATATTTGTATTACAACTTTTATCGTTAAGGCAGTAGTCAGAATAATTAAAAAATACTAAATCAATGATAATGATTAACAAATATAAATACTGACAAATACCAACTTCCCACTTCGTCTTTCATACAAAACATTTCGAGAATTATAGTTCAAAAATTTAAAATTCAACCGATTTATAAAACCATCTATCAGTAACGTTTGATAAATTCAGTTCGGTAATATTTATTTATATAATGATGACAATTTATTTACTTGGGAGTGCACCTTCTCGATCTTTCGCAACGGTGACTCAACAATCGTTTGATATAATATACGAAACAATTAAAAATTCTATGGTAGCTTCTGGAGTTAATTTGGAGGAGTAAGACATTACGCGATTTGATATCATTGTAGTTGATCTACACCTTGTTCTTTTAAGTGATGATAATCGTTTTTGAATAAGTTTATGTTGAAACAAATCGCTTCATTACATTTTATCAATATTTTTGTAAGCAAATTGGTTTGATTAACTCTTAAAAAAGGTAGAAATTATTATTGTGTATGTGGTTTTCTATAGCGAATAGCCGGATATAAAGGGTAACAAGAAAATTATTAAAGATTCTCCTAATTTATTCAAGGAATGGTAATGAGGAATTCGCGTATGAAAAGCACTGTAATACTCCCAGTCAGTTACTGAATTTACCATTCCTTATATTTATCTTAAAACAAGCTCTAGATAGATGGTATAAAAAGTGTGGACAAACGGTTAAATGAAAATCATTTACTTCTTTTCGCGGACGATGAAGGAGGATCTTAAGGAAACTAAGAGGAATTTTAAATTTGGAGCCTTACAATAAATACGGATAAGACGTTTAATGTACACAATAAATATATATATATATATATATATATATATATATATATATATATATATATATATATACATATGTCCAAAAGTTTGGAATACATACGAATAATATATCTACGCCTATGGTGGTTTAAAAACTGATATTTATTCTAGAGCGTTTTTAAATGAAAATTATCGAAAATTTGATTCGTTTTTATAGCAATTTGGTCACATTAAACAGATTTTGGTATCTACACATTATTTTAGTTATTGTTTAAATTTCATTCGAAAAGTTTAAAAATGCCTAGAAACATGATATATCATTTCGACAGATCTAGAGTAATTGCATTGTTACAACAGGGCTTTATTCAAAGTGATATCGCCAATATTATTGGTGTCACTCAGAGTGCTGTATCGAAAATTCATAAAAAAACTCCAAGACACAAATGATGTGAAGGATCGCCCCAGAAGTGGCAGAAATCGATGTACAACAGCAGCACAAGACCGGCAGATAACATTGATAGCTCGAAGAAATCGTCTGGAATCTACAAGTGGTATATCCAGAAAAATTGTTAGGCTTGAAGGACTGAATATTTCACGACAAACAATAACGCGCAGACAAGATGCAGTACATTTGTATCGTAGAAGACCCTTACGTGTTCCCAAACTAACCTACACAAAATTATAAGGTTGCAATGGGCTCGAAAAATGGTACATCATAGTCCTAACTTGAATAACGTGATTTTCTCTGATGAATCAAAAATTGGCTTGGTTTCTGATTCGCGAAGAGCACTAGTTTGGAGGGCCTCAGGACGACAAGCCCGACTAGAAACAGCCCAACCGCGTGTCCCCTTTGAAGGTGAGAGTATTTTGGTTTGGGGTGGTGTTATGAGTGGCACACGGATGCCTTTATTGGTTCTGGAGAGAAGAGTTACTGGTGCTGTATACATCGAGGAGGTTTTAAATCCTGTCGTGCGTCTATTCCGAGGGGCAGTAGGTGATAGATTTGTGTTTACGCATGACAACGCACCTCCGCATCGAACAGCAGCAGTACAAAATTTTCTGGAAGAAGAAGGATACTATGGTGGCCCTCGAAGTCCCCTCACATGAACGTCATTGAACATGCCTGGGAAGATTTCGCCACAGTGCGGGATCGAGCCAGGTTACTACACGATTAACTTTATTTTTCGAAAGTGTATTATGTATTTTTTCATTAAACCATAACGAATTTAAGAACATTAAAAGTGCACTTGGACTTATTTTTTAACGATCTTTTCAAATCTGTTATTATTTTTTTGAACGCTATTTGGTAAACAAGTTAGCTCGCTTTTGACAGTTTTGTACAGGAATCCGAATGTAGCATTTTATAAATAATACAGTGTGTGTGTACACGGTGTGATAGTTTAAAAATTTACAATGGGCTATATCTCACAAACGAAAGATGATATCAAAAAATTCCTTAAACTGTTTCTAGGGTAGGTAAGGGAACTATAATGACATAAAAGAGGACTCACCCCATCAACCCCCTAGGCTCCACCTACCCCATCTAAAAAAAAGTAAATAGCAAACTCCTAATTGTGGTACATCATTACAAAAAATGTTACCCAATAGTATAAATGATAATTGTATCAATAACTACCAAATTAATCAACTGTCATTTGGTGTACACATCACTGGCATTGACAGCATTAACTAGCATCATGTCATTTTATTGGCATTTTAATGGCAAAATCGGCATTGAATTAGCATTGTTTCGATGTTTCGCCATGTTGTATTTCAGCTCAGACATAAAAATACTAAAACATTTAATAGTTATTTATGTAACAAGTGTGTAAAGTAGCCTTTTTTCGACGAATGTGAATATTGTCGCATGAGTCGCAGGCGAATGCGACAATCACATGAGTCGAAAAAGGCCTTTACACACGAATTGCATACACTATTTTATCTACTACCGAAAATTTTATCAAAATACAGAAGTTTAATAGTAGTTTTCTTTGCGCAATAAAGTAGGTTTAATTTTTCTTTAGAAGAAACTATAACGCTTTTATTGATTCCTAATAAAATATATTATGTATTGATTAATATTTCTGTGCTACGTATAATATGTTTGATGGTGTATTTTCAAAATAATCTGAGAGCTCGCCAGAGGAATCCATCTTTATAATTATATGTACCTAAGTACCTATTCCGTTTTCTAAAAAAGAATCTAAAATAACATCATAGTTTCCAAAAAATGTCCAATACTTAAATATAAATACTTTTGCTTACCCTAGGTATAGTCGGAAGACCTCAATTTCAAACTTAAATGTCTGATTCAACGCACAAAGAAATGTCAGTCACCCACAGCCAACTTATAGGCACATACCTATTCACCCTATTCTATTATTTGTCAGGACCCAGTAATTATTTATCAATAATTATTAGGTATGTACTTTACTGAATTCTATATGTTTCAATCTCCGATTTAAAGAAAACTCAGATTTAATATCCGTTTATTATACCTTCCTATATTTTAAGACTAGATAAAACTACATACAAATTGGAACTTTTTCTTTACGCGCTCGAAAATGTGTCTAAAGTACGTACTTTACGCACGGTTGTAAAAAAAGAATTTTGCATATTTATATAATTTCTAGTTTGCTATGGCAACTACTAATATAAAGAATGCTTAATACTGATGTAGGTTTCGAGGGTATTTTTACTGGCTTAACCACAAGAACTATATATAAACTTTAATATATAATGGCTTAGGTATTCTCGCCAATGCTCTAATGTTTTTAATCAATTTAAATTTTGTATTTTTAAACTTAATATTGGCTTATTCTATTGACTAGTAGAAAGTAGCAGTAATCAAAACTTTTTTAAATCCGTATGTAATAAAATAGTCGTGACATACGAATCTCCGTAGTAGGTATATTTTTGCAAAATTTACCGACCAGGGTGCCGACTGATATAACGAAACCCATAAGTTTTAATATTAATAAAACTTTAATATAAAATATAAAACATGTTCGTGTAACATGTGATAGTAGACGTTAGTATCTTTAAAGATTTTTTTTAATTTTAGCCATGGAAAATCAAAAATAATACAGAAGTATAATCTTGAAATACCACAATATGTCATTAAATTACAGTGTTACACTGGTTTGACAACATATTATCAATATCGCTTGTGACTGAAAAGAAGGTATGTACGTTTTATACAGCAAATTGCCAGGACAGGGCTATGTCAAACTTTAGAAGGTGATAGGTGGATATTTGGCATTTTTAGCATTAATTCCTGTCACAGACATAAAATGCATGAATTGGCATTTTATTGCCATTTTGGCATTAGGTGTACACATTTTTGCTAGGTGGTTTGCCCCTAAATATCAATATCTAAGAATTTTAAAAACTAACAAACCCTACTTGTGATACAATGTTAAAAAGCTCTAGAGGCTAAATTAAAGTTTTTATTTAACAAAAAAAGAACGTATGGACAATTATAATTGAAAATAAGGTTTTATTGATCTTTAGAGCTTTCTAACATTGTATCACAAGTAAGTTGTTTTTAAAATTGTTATGATATTAATCTGATAATTGTTGATACACTCTGTACAATTATTATTTATACTATTGGATAACATTTTCTCAAAGCTTTGAAATGATGTATCAAGTAGGGATTTCCTATTCTTTTAGATGGGGTAGGTGGGGCCTTGGCTGTTGAAGGGGGCGAGTTCTCTATTATGTCATTTTAGTTTCACCTTCCTATTTTAGAAACGGTTTTAGGCATTTTTGATATCATCTTTCGTTTGTGAGATACAGCCCATTGTAAGTTTTTAAATTGTCACACCGTATATTTATCAAAATTGATTTTTTTTTATTTCTAAGAGGTGACACTTTATCAGGTCAGCTGTTTTGAATGCAGTGCAATGGCAACTGGTGCAAGCACCATGCTATGAAACATACTAAAATACACGACACCATGAGGTGCGACATAATCGAAATGCCACCTGACAGAATGCCCAAGGTCGTGGAAACTGAGATACCATATCGTGTCAACTTGAGTGACAGATCCTAATGGGCCCAGGGAGAACCTCAACGCATGTTGAACAGTATCACCTGGTACACCGACGGGTCAAAGACCCTAACGGGTACAGGAGCAGGCGTTTACGGTGTCAGACCCAGGCAAAGCATAAGTGTTTGCCTTGGCAAAATGACGACCGTATTTCAAGCAGAAATAGCTGCACTAATCGAATGCGGCAGAACATGTATAGACAGGAAATATAACAAAATGACCATCTATGTGAACAGGGACAGTCGGGCGGCTCTTTTGGCCTTAGCAAGCCACAGTTATACGTCGAAGATAGTGTGGGACTGTCACAATACCTTGAAAACTTTGGCAAAAGGCAATAGAGTAATTCTTACTTGGGTGCCAAGCCATACAGGGGTAGCTGGAAATGAGGGAGCTGATAAATGTGCCAAGAAAGGAGCTCATCTCAGCCTCATGGGACCAGAACCAGCATACGGCCTTTGATACAGCGCCGTACGAAAAACTGTTTCCAACTGGGTGTCGCTTGAACACCAAAAGCGCTGGAACAAAATCACGGGACATGCTCAGTCAAAAGAATGCTAAAAGGACCATCGAGTTCCTATGCAGTAAATGCTTTTAGACTGGGTAGGAAAGAACTGCGAAAAGTGGTAGGATTCATAACTGGCCACTGGATATTCAACGCACACCTAGTGAAAATGGGGATTGAAATAACAAATCCCCATTGCAGGATGTGTGGAGAAGCAGAGGAAACCGCAAAGCACGTGGTCTTCGATTGCCCTGCCCTTGCAGAAGGCGAGCCTCCTGTCTAGATATCTTCCTAGGCACAAATCAGGAGGGAATGCAGGAAAACATAGTTCGACGAATCTCAATGTTCGCTAAGAATTTAGGATGGGACGATTTAGGAAATAGGTCGATTTACAGATGGTTAAAAAATTATTAAAACGGAAACCCCGGGAAAGGGACGAAAGATAAAACCAGGAGGTAAATTCTTCAATTTCAAACATCGTTTGTTGCTTACGATTTTTCGTGTATATTGTGACATAGAGGTCTATTCTTGAAATTCGTTTACATTTTTCCGTAGAAGTTGCAGCTGATGATTTAGATGAAATTAATTTTGATTTTGGGCACGTAGATCAACCTATTTTTGTGAAAAATATTGATCGCATAAACCCAGAATTGGTTGAAGGAAAAAGGGTTCAAAGGCGAATCATCAATTATTTGGTACAAAGATAAACAATTAATTTGTACCTTCGGAGTTTTTATAAATATAGAATATTAGTTATAATAAAACAAAATGAGTTCTAATTCTACACACCTCCGACTACATTCTTTGAATGGAACACTAACAAAAACATCAACAACAATCTATCAACTATAGAATTTGCAATTTTTTCTATAGCTATTGGGATTTTTTGCTAAGCGATACGCAACCACGCGGCGTTAAAGTGAACTTCTCTCGATGTTTGATTAGATTGGAATAGATGCTTGTTTACTTGTTTTATATGTTTCGCGTATTTTGGACATAGTTTTTCGTATTCTATATTGGATGTTAAGTGATACGTTTCATTTAAGAAACGATTTGTATATTTGTTAATAGTTGACAGTCGCTCAATACCACAGTGCACATTGATAAGAAATAAATATGTACAATTGAGTTTCCATCGATTACCAAAAAGTGGAAAGTTTAGGATACAAAAAAAATGGCGAATTCGAAATGATAGATGCAAGAAAAGCTAAGCAAAATAAATTAAGAATTGGACAACCTACATCGAAATAAATGTACTTCATTTTAAATATTACATTCCAAGAAGTTGAAATCATCAATCAATTTATCTAGCTCTTCTTCGAAACAACTTGCAACGACATAAAATAAATTAAAATCTTTAGTACCTATAAACTTAAAGAACATTCTACCTGTACGTATAACACTATTCTTTTATAAATAATAATTATAAATAAAGTTTTGAATTTATTAAGAATATTGTCCAAGATAAGTCACTTAATTATTTATAAAAGAAAATATAACGCAAAAAGGGTTGTAAAACACTAAACCACAATATTAACATCACATAAACAAACAATTTTACACATCTACAGTAGTTTCGACTTGACAGTTAGAAAACGCTGCGATCTTAATCTCGGATCCCATTTTTGTCGTACTAAATAATCTCATTTTTGTTGTAGTATGTTTCCTTCAGAGCTAATTCTTTTTTGACACACTGCCATGACTTCTGTGGCATTGGAAGTTGATTCAATCGTTCTGCAGCTAAATTATATTTTGATAAACGTGGTGTCTGCAGTTTTCTTTTTTTCAGGTCTCTCGCTATGTCCTGAATTTACGTTCACGAATTCCAAGCAAATTGTCTCTTCTCTGTCATTTATTTCTTTATACTATTGTATTGCTGATACATTCTCCTTTTCGTAATCAATAAACTCAAAACTTGCATCGCCGTCCACAACGGTGTTGTTGCCATATGACATTTGCGGATTCAATGTATATAAAACAGTTTCTTCGGCCTTCGTTAGAGTGTTTTCAAGTGATGAGCCTCCTTCAGTACCTTCTAAACGTTTCTTGCATTTTATCTGTTTGCTTTTGGCCTTACTTCTTATATCCTGTCATGTCCGAAACTTTTATATGAATTAATTCAATGAGCGTCACTTTCTAGGTTCCACCTTTCTTCAATGTCGCCAGTCCTTGCGAGCTCCTGGAATTGCATTTATGATTTCCGAAATTGATTCCCACCTTATTTGATTTTTTTGTAGGTAAATGAAGATGAAAATTTTTCTGACACTAGCTCCTTATCCGCTGACACCAGTTCTACTAATTTATTTTTCTGATTGACACTACAGTATGCTTTCATGTGCCATTTTGCATCTCCAGCAAAATTGGTGAAGTCAACATTCTCCTAACCCCAAATGAAACAATTTATTTTTGGTCAATCAACCCAAAGTTGTCAAGTTCCACCATGAGACATAAAATGTCGTCATAAGTGACTACCAATCAAGAATAGCCTTTTGTTGACAATTTCCCTGACAAATTTCGGATGCGACTAATTTCAATAGATTCAAAAATCGCCCCCAGCTCAAAGATGGAAAATCTACATCGGACAAGCGATGGCAGATAAAGATCTGAGAGAAGGAGATTAGAACTTAAGTGAATGGTGGAGGGAAAATCGGTGAACTAATAATGTCGCAGAAGAAGCAGAAGGATAATCTCTTTCAGACATTGCTTTCGTTATTCCTTGCATCCACGTGGTTTTTGGTCTGACTCCTTTAAGCCATTCGAGGGGCATCCAAATCGACATCTGTTTAGGAATTCGTTCATCTGGTACCATATATTTATGTCCATACAAACTAAGTTGTGTTCTTTGCATGTTGTCGTCTATTATTGTTATTTCTGCATCTATGATTTCCTTTATTTATTAGTTTCTAGTTCTTTGCATACTTGACACACCAGTCTTTGGACCATGGTAATTAATGTAATGCACCGATAATTGTTTTCCCTTACTAATACATTGTTGATTTCTTTTTCCGCTCTTCGAATACTATTTATTAGGGTTCCCAAGGTTTTTGTTCACAGGATTTGAAGTTCATTCTATTTTCCAACACTAGCTCGTCATATTTTCCACCAACAATGCACATATAGGTAGTCAGTTTTTGACAAATTTACTGACATTCTCCATTTTTCACTATCGTTCAAAAGTTTTCGGGTTATGAAGTTAATATCGTATTGATATTGAGCAAAGGTGACTAAATAATAAGTTTCTAATAAAATAATATACTGAATGTTCGTCACACACCACGACTTTGCTGACAAAATAATTCTTTGTCTATCATTTATGAACGAAGTATAACTATAAGTTAATATATTCTCGTTGGTAAATTTTTCTTCGTTGATTATTAAATTCAATATCGCCCAGTAGTGAGATAAATCAATAAATATTTTAACAAGCTAAATTTAATTAAAAACTTTCCGTAGGTAGTACTAACACGCGTACGACCTAGAGTTCTGTATGTTCAATTCGAAGGTTAACGTGAAATAACAACACTTGTTTGATATTACACGAAAAGTTCGTTAACAATAGAGTGAGGCATATATTTGAAAATTTAAATGAAATACCTGTAGGTTTTGAAAAAAATCGAAATTGATAGGTACTGTTAAATATGTTTTCAACAAGGCTGACAGTCAATACCAATCAATTCGTTATCAGAGTAACTGGAAACTGAAATATATGGCGTTCTTCATTCTAACTTGTGTTGATTCCACCAATCATAACTTATAGATTTTCTGCGAATTTTCTGGAAACTTTTGGGCTTAAGCCAAAGTTGTTTGACAAGCAAATCTGTATTATTTAAAATGAAAAAGTCTAGTATAAAGAAGGTTTTTAAAGCGATATCCAAATAAAAGCGTTGGAAGCACTGCAAAATCATTTACTGTAAAAATGTTAGATAGTTGAATCTATACAGCTTGGTATTGCAAATATATCGAAGAAGTTCACCAAATTGTGCTAGACAATTGTCGAGTTAAAGTTAGAGTTGGAAGATGATATGAATATGTCACATGTTGGAAGATGATATGAATATGTCACATGTTGAAAGATAATGTATAGCTCACAAAGCAGATATGTGTCGCATTTGCTGTTTTCATGCCATAATGATCCTTACCAAGGATCTGTTGGTACAATCATATTTACTTATAATGTCGTGAGAAGCATCCTAGCCAGTCGGGGCTGCTGTTCTTGCTATGACCCTAGAGCGTTTGCACGAACTAGATAGTTCAGTTCAGTCGAGTAGTACATAAGTGTCAAATAGTACAGTGTCAAGATAAATTAATTCAAGGGTTGATTAAATTGTAAAGAAAATAAATAAACGTTAGAATAGATACAAGATGAGGACATCATTACAGTCAAAGTACTGAGCTGAACAGAAAATTGGATCCTAATATGACAAAGGCTGTTACTTTAACCGGGAAATGTATAGCTTATATATACCCTTATCGACACCCTCTCTGCAATTTAATATAGGTATTCCTTTTGTTCTTGTGGTATCCAGACTTTAGCTGACTAACTCTTTAAGTCTTCTGTAATTCTATACCTTATTTCAAAACCCGTCACATCTAGCGACTCCTGCCACAAGTTTCCAATGGTTTTTCTCTGCGGCTTTTACCATTTCAATAGTTGATTCTTTCAGAGGCTGAACGTCACTGCTCTATGTTGTTATACTCTTAACTATGCTGTTTTATATATTCTTTTAGATGTTTATTTACCATAATATGCAATTAAGATATCGAACGGCTGCTTGTCCTTTGCTGTTATTTAGAGTAATTTCTTTGTACAATGTACTGTTATTCTTAATATACGAATAATGGTATTTTGTTTTACTTAGTATTACTTAATGATAATAAATGTCTTTATTTGTACAGGGTGGCCCATTAAGCAAGGTAACCGGTTGTATATCGGAAAGTGTTTGTCCCAGATTACGGGGAAAAATATTTATAGTAAAAGTGGCGGGTGAACTTTTTTTTAGCTGAAACCAGTTTAAGGAAAAATGTTTGTTTTTCTGAATATAGATGCCTCCCCAAAAACAAAATCACAAAAAATTTTCTGCGGAAATGCATCATTTTCCCGACTTTAGAATAACTGAAATCAGTTACATGAAAACTTTTTTATGCGTTATATTTCAAACACTTTTTTAAACATAACTACGCAAAAGAACTCTTACGGAAATAGGTGATTTTCCTACCAGGTGTTATTTGTACAGTGGTTGTGCCTTGCAGATAAATGAAAACTTATTTTTGTATAAATAAAATATGTGAAATGAGACAACATACTCAGAAAAAACATTTATTAAATAACATCTTTAATGTCAAATGACATTTTTAAAACTAAAATTGGGTAGAAATTATCGGAAATAAAACTGAAATTCAACTGTAAACTTTTAAGAAAAAACTTAAACATATATGTACCAGTATCAAATAAAGGAACAAAATTTGCCTTGCGGAATAACCCTTTAAAGTCGAACTCTAAAGTCACCGTACTCCATTCTAATTGAATTTAATAGTTCAACCATTGGATCTAACTCATGTTTCTTACAATACCGCCTCCAAAGGTATTCACAAAGTTTATCAGGAAACTCATCTTCAGTAATATGCTAACCTCTCAAATACCTTTTCGTTGCATTCCATTGAGATTCTATCCTCTGAGTTTGTGTCCCATCATCCGCCACAAATTCCACGCTATGATTTACTGTGTGATGAATATAACCATAATTGGAAAGTCCACTGTAAGCTTTCCAATCATCCATATGAATAATAGATCTCACTGTCACGTGATTTTTAATAATATCTATATCTCTTTTATTTTGCGGACAAACAACTAGCCTCAGATCTTCTGAGTTTTGAGCGATCATTCCCAAAACCCAATGACACTCCATAACTCGTCCACGATTGTACTTCCTTTTCCCAAATTTCGATTCGTCCATCTAAAAATAAAAAGTTGAGTTTAATCCTCTTCCCGACCTTGTAACACAGATCAATGAATAATATCTATTCCTATCAGCTTAATATCGCTTAAAATCTCAAGACAAAAACCTGCACTATGATTCCTGGCCCTCCAATTTTCGGCAGAGACGCCTGCATTGAAGTAAAAGCACTGGTAACCATCTCCCGACAATACTTCATCCGAGTAGCTATTGTTGCCATTGATAAACTCCCTTCTGAACCACTTACACCAACACATATCCGTTCATATGATTCTCCGGGAGCGAATCCAAAGAGAGTCCTGCATATAAATATTTAAGAAAAAAAACGTTTAAAAAGTCTTACCTACCCAAACTCTTTTTCTGGTGATGACTAGTTTCAAACCAGGTTTCCTTTGCAACAGTATGATGATTTGGCGCATAAATAACTATTGATGTATCCCAACCAACAATTTGCTATTTTATAATAGTCGTAGAAATGTTTTGGCGATATATATTATAAAACAATGTTAGTCTCAGAAACATTTTCAAAATGTTTATAAAAATACAATAAAATTGTTTTATAAAGGATTTATAAAAACACAACCAAGAAATATTCTATTGTAGTGTTATTATTGTCAAAGTATGTTGATTTGGCGCATAAATAACTATTGATGTATATTATTAAACCTAAGGGCGGTTTTAACTTAACGTACTCATTCCTTGTTCTTAATAATCACTAAAAATTGACCATCTGTCCCGTTCATAAGTCCGATTTGTATATTTGTACATAGGATATGACATAATTCATGCGCGTAAATGTTTATGTGCTTGATTATGTATCGTATGTCGAATTGTTGGTTGCGGTTTCCGTGCGATAGAATAATTTCAACACCGGTAAGAACGCTCGATAAAATCATATTTCTGAGTAATTGAACAAATTGAAATTGAATTTAAAAAAAGTATAATAAAATTGTGGGATTTCAACGGTTGGCGCAGATGTCATTAACTGCATTTGATCTTCCGGAGTAATTTGTTTGTAAAATTGTTATTATAGAAAAATACATCATGCAGGAAAAAACATTAGATTATTTCTAAATATCGTATCCTGAACAAAATGTTGTAAAAATAAAAACAGAGACGTGAGAGGTCACAAACATTTAAAATACAGTACGAAACACTATCTTAATGATAGGTGACTGATTCCTTTTAAGTAAATAAAAAACTTGACTAGGAAGCACTTAACACAATTATGGAAACTCGTAAGCTTATGAAACAGGTACATCGAGCTAATTATAGAGCATGAAACACTTAAGCTTAGAACAGAAAGAAGGCTCAGACAGTGATAAGGCACATAAACTTGGGGGTAGACCACGTAAAGCTTCATTTTAAAAATGGAAAAAATAATGAACCAACAAAAAAAAGATATTTCGAAAAATAGTTAACCAAAATGTTTTCAAGAAGTACTTAGAAAATGATATGGCGATAGCGAATCGTCCTAACAAATGTCGAAAACTAATTCAAAAATCGGTAGCTGAGATGTAAACAATCGTAACTCCAGTTTTTGCCAATATGGAGTTATAACATCATATTCAAACTTCTGACTTTTAATTCCATATTATGGTAAAGAATCGTAAGTCACGTATTGCTGTTTAGCAATTGTTACAGTTTAGAAAGTATAGTGTAGTATCTCCATTTATCTCCACAAACATCTGTTTTGTTTTAGGGGTTATGATATTGTTAGGAAGCGACAAAGAATAGTAATTGGAAGTTAACCCAGAGATGATAGATTTAGAAAAAAAAGTCAAGAAAACGTATTAATCATATAGAAACCTGGCATTGTACAAAAAGAGCAAATGCTACTTTAAAAGGAGTAGAACATACGACAAAGTCTGGCAAGGCAACTAAATCGAGCTATGCACCAGACAGGAAAAACTGCACTGAAATTATATCGGAGGATACTAGAAATCAATTTTTTACGAATACTGGTGAGAAAAGAAAAACTGGGATATAAAAAGACAATTCATTCATTCACATGTTGAGACAAAACCGACAGAACGTCGTAGGTCAAAAGACAATAGTAAAGGATGCAAAAAGAAGACAATTAAATATTTTTTTGAAATACATTCTTAAAATTAAACTAAACAAGTTTATGTATGTAAAACGTATTTTTTAAATACTTTGGGAATTTTGGAGACAGTTGTGCGCAATGCCTTAAAGAAGCACTATTGGTGGTTTTGTTTCGAGAGATATGAGAGGACGACATGTGCCACCCAACAATGTACCTGAAGAAATTCTTATTGTAGTAAGAGCACACATTCAATCGTTCCCATGCTACGAAAGTCACTACACCCGTCAAGAAAGTAGAAGGCACTATTTAGGTCCAGAATTAAATCTAAAAAAAATGTACAAGTTGTACTTAGCCAAACGTGAAGAAGAGCGTGTTCCCAGTCATTAAGTAGCTAAAGTTTGGGCTAATAGAAAATGCTTTAGCATGGAATTTAATTTAGCATTTAAAAAACCTTCAGCTGATACTTGTGACAAGTGTGATGAGTTTACTTTAAAACTTAATTATTCCAAAGATAGCAAAAAGTCAGTTATCCAAGAAGAATATGAAGATCATTTGAAGGAAGCAGATACAAGATACCAAAGTAAAAAAAATGACAAAGAACACAGCAAGTATTCGAAGGACATAACCAAAGTTATAATGTTAGATTTGCAAAAATGTCTCCTCTCAAATAACCAAAGCTGTTATTTTCTTAAACTGTGGACCTTAAATTTAACTATTTACGATTCAACAGACAATCTGTCTTATGCATGGTATGGGATGAATCAGAAGCTGGTAGAGGGGGGAACGAAATCGCGCCAGCATTGATCAAATGGGCAGAAAGTGTTATTGTTGGTACTACCATAGAACACCTAATAATTTGGTCAGATAACTGCCCCAGCCAGAATCGTAATATTATCATGATGGTGAGTTATCTATGGCGATTGAAAATCTGCCCAAATTTGAAGACAGTGGAACACAAATTCTTATTACGAGGTCATACACGCATGGAGGCAGATCACATGCACGCGCTAATTGAAAGGTCTCTGATAAAATATCTAACTATGGAAATATGCACTCCTTGGGACTGGCAACAATTAATATAGTCAACAGGTGTAACAGTCATAAAATTAAATGCTCCTGATTTCAAACATGTCGACTACCTTTATAGTCAACATAAAGCTCCGTTTACTAATAAGAAAAAAAATACCCAAAAAGAAGATTATTTCATATCACGTGTTGTTCATTTTAAAGTCCAAGTTAGTCATCCTAGCAACGTCTTTTACATGCTAAATTTTAGCGATGATGAATTTAAAACTTTAAATGTCGCCCGATCTAATCGAAATTCAACACCATTGCCTGAAGAATTACCTAGCTTACGCAACGAATTGAATGGATTAACAAAGAAAAAGTATAATTTTTTAATGAAAAGTTTACAATGGATTCTTGAGTAATTCCATAATTTTTATAAAAACATCCCGATTTGTAAAAAAATGTTGAAGATGGTTCTGAGGAATGAGAATGTGATTAATTTTTCTGTTGTACTGGTGTTTTATTCAATAATGTTTGTGAGATGTTTATTGGTAATTTCTTGTTTGATAAATAATATTCTTTATGAAAATAAAATTGGTTTTGCATTATAAGACTCTTTTCATTATCACCTGCTTTTTCCATTATAGGTAAAAAGTCGTAAGTCCAAAATAAATGTAGAGGAAAGTTTTTATGAAATAATCTAAAAGGCTAACAAAAGAGAGGGTTTACTCAAATACTGCCAAAATACATGTCTGAAATTTCATAATTCATTACTAATTTCCTTTGTTTTGCTCATTACTGAAAAATGCCTCGTATGGACATACGATTGTTTACCTCTCAGCTACAGAACTGATTATTTACCAAGTTCTTAGAAAGGCTCTACAGTTATTGCATGCAATTGAACACATGTTCCTTGACTTGTAAGTTGTGAACATAGCCAGAAAACATTCATGGAAATCTAAAACGAATTGGAGTTTATTCAAAAAAAAGAGCAGATACAATAGTAAAAGAAGATCGTGTTTATCCCTATATTTTATTTTGGAGTAAATAGTGTTTGTACTGTGTGAACTGATGGATGTAAGGATCTAAAAGATACGGGGGTTGAAAGAAATGAGGGTGTGTTAGTAACTTCGTGGAAAATTCGCGAAATTTTCGATAACTCGCAATTTCACGAAAGCCGAAAAACGTACACTTTCACGAAAGTTAATGCAATTTCTCAATAGTTCGATACATTTCTGAAACTTTTTTTTGGGAAATTCAAGCCATTTCTTGAAAATCTGGCAACGTTCTGGGTCTTTCTAGAAAATTCAAGCAATTTCTCAACAGTTTGATATATTTCGGAATCTTTCTGTGAAATACAAGCAATATCTTGTGTTTGTAAATTTATAACTGATGGGACACAATCTTAGATTCGACTTAGAGACAGTGATAGATCATATAACCCGATAAACTAGCTCAAAAATAGTCTATATTTTGGATGTAGTATAGATCATTGTGAAGGTATATAATATTTATTATTTTCTGTTAATACTTTATTGCATAGTAGTTAACACATTCAATCACCAGATACTAAACACAGACGGAACATCCATGAAGGTAAAATCGGGTAAGGCGAAAATTAATATTAGCATAAATATTAACAACAATACCTCGGATATAACACATGGGAATGTTTAATAATACCTTTTCTCATCTGTATTTTCAGTATCCGACTTTAAATGAAACGTGTTGCACACAGATAATAATTAATATGCCATTCTGCATCGGCATAACAGCATTGCATCACTTCTGGTGCGGAGGACTTTGCTC
The DNA here is from genome assembly GCA_963921935.1 of Galeruca laticollis. Taxonomy (NCBI): domain Eukaryota; kingdom Metazoa; phylum Arthropoda; class Insecta; order Coleoptera; family Chrysomelidae; genus Galeruca; species Galeruca laticollis. The sequence continues at coordinate 14,414,575 of OY998177.1, read as the reverse complement.
TGCTCTTCGATTGTGATTAACAAGTTTGTAAGATCTTAGATAAGGCGTCGGCATCTTTTGTTCTGTAACTCACGACATTCATCAATCGAGCGGCGATTTACCTCTACGTAGTAAATTGTACTGAATTTTTACGAAAGTACGAGGTCTACATCACCGAACCGAGTAACTTAAATATTTACATTTGTTACATTATTTATAGGATTATGTTTTATTGCCAAAAATTGTTTCATCTAAAGAAATACATACTATACCTTCTACTAGTTTTTAAATAATTCTATAGAAGGATGGAAACGTTTGTTGTGAGTATTTGAGAACGAGTGATATGAAGGTTATCTTAAGAAATTAATAGAATGTCTAGAATAAGCAAGAAGATAACAATAGGAAAAAGTGGAAACTTAAATTCAATGTTCACCTTGCTTCTGCCAAACGTTTTCACGGGCCGAATTTTGTTGGGAATCGAGTCGAAATTTAGTCGAAGCGTGTGAATCCCAGAATGAGATTTTACGTCGCATGATCAAAATTATTTTTTGTTATTTCCATAGGCGCTTTATGATTTAACCCGTTATTGTGGCGACCAAACAGAACGCACTCGTTGTGAAGGGGTATATTTTACGTAAGTACGTTATGTACAATGAAACAATCATGTCAATACAATTAGTGTTCTATATAGGTGTTATATTTATGAACATTTAACGGTAATTTATTGTAAAATACACAAAACATGAAAATGTTTCTAATACATTAACGTCAAATTATGAGTTTTGTACATCAAAGAGTCTCGTATACGTTTTAGATATTTTATTCGGAGGGTAGGTCTTGTTCGTGAATACGTTTACGTCCTCTTTGTACGTTCTCCTTATTCTTTCTCAAGCGAAGGTGATGTTCAAGCATTGATGGACCGAATTTTCTAAGGATTATTATAATTAAACGACAAACATCGTGAAGTTAAAAGATGTTTTCGTTCTGATAAAAGAAAATGGACTGAAGATCTGGCAACCAAAACTCAAGAAGCGGAAAGAGACGCCAAAGAACTACAAGATAACAATGACCTTATCAAACTATAAGGATAATCAACATAAACCAATAAGTAGAGGTGAAATTAACTGTCTCGAACTAGAAACCGTGAGTTTCATTTAAAACACTAAGTAGAGGTGACCTTATTATGGAAGAGGCAGAACAGTTGAAGCGATGGAGAGAACACTTTGAGGAGATGCTAAATCAACATAGCACCACCCAAACTAACGAAATAGAAGACAACACGAGACTGGTAGAAGACGCTAACATCAACAGCGACCCACCTTCAGGACAAGAAAACGTGAAATCAATAAAGGAGTTGAAAACTGAAAAAGCTCATGGTATTGATAACTTAGCACCTGAAGTATTTAAATAACATGAAAAAATCCTACATACAATCTTTGAAGAAATATGAGCAACAGAAAATATTGCAAAGGAGTGGAAGAAATGAGAAAGGACAAATAGTAATTTATAACAAATCTTTCTACACGTGTATAATTTTGCTTATTCCACCCTTGTTATAGAATATACTATTTTGTTATAATTCTGACCTCCTATAAAATTTCTTAAACTTTTTGGCTCCCTAAGAAGAAAGTTTGTCGACGGCTGCTTTAGACGGTCACCTGGAGATCATTACATTTTTCCTCCAGCATTCTCAGATGATTTCTGTATTTCTTTTTATCCTCTAATGCTAGTTCCTTTCACAAGCAACCTGATGCTCAAAACAGATTTCTACTTTAAATTTAAATTATCTCACCGAAAATCAACGCGTCTGTTTCTTCCCACGTTAATATTTTTATAACAATTTTAATACTGATCAATTTTTAATTTATATGTGTACTAGAATTTTCTTGATTAAATTAAATTGATCCAGTGAGAAAACGCTTTTACTGTCTGCTTGATATTGTTGCTCTTTTTCAATCACGTCATTTCAACCAAATTGTTAACAATAAAATCACAAGCAATACAAATTACTGCTTACTCCAAGCGTAACAACCAATTTGGAATAGTAAATTTGAAAGTCTTTTTATCTGCCATTAAATAGTAAATCTTGAGGAAGTGCTTTTCCATTTCACAAATTGTCCCTTAGGATATAAAGGCGGCAAATACAGAAACATAGAGTTGTTATTTTATGCGTTTCTGTTAAACTAACCACGTTATTAAGTTGCAGTTTATAAAATTCAAACGATGACTTCGTTTAACGAAAATTTAAGCCACCTGAAGTTGGAACATTGACAATCGAAGAAACCAAATTCTGTCTTATCTACGTCGCTTAGTAACGACCACTAGCGTAGAACGATGATTTATGCCGATAGCCACTTATAATTTGACATTTGAGGGTTATGTTTCTAGTTGTTCATTTGTTGAATATTTTTAATTTTGAATGTTTTAAGACGTTTAGCTAGTTTATAAGTGAATTTTGTGTGTTTTATTTATCTAAAATCATATTTTCTAAAAAACTTGTTGGTGTAAATGCAAAAGTGATCATAGAGACAGAAATTCGTAATGAATTTTATGTTGGATGGCTTGGTTTTTTGGGTGGATTGTTGTTTTCAGAATGGTGCCCTGGTATAGGATTAGTTTCCTCTTCAGGGCTGAGTTGGGGGTGTGTTGGATGGTTTAGTGTGCGCTCACTGAGAAATTGAATTGGGGGTTGAGAAAGTGTTTAGTAAATTTTTTTTTGAAAAAGTGACTAGGAAAAATTTGTTTAAAAAGTGTATGGAATTGAGAGTAATTGGACGGGCTTTTTCGCTAGAAAGTAACTGGAGGGTTGATTTGTGTTGGGGTGTATCGGGGGTTGATGTTTGGAAGCGGCGAAGCTCAAAAGTGTGCGGAGATGGTGTGACAAAAAGTGTCTAGGATGGAAGCGTAAATGTAGAAGACGAACCATGTATCGCTGCCGATACATAGACATATGCGTTGAGTTGGCTAAGTGTCAGAAATTTGATGAAAAATGGGAGTTATTTACTGAATTTGAAATGTCTCCGATAATATTATAAAATATTGAAGATTAATAATTTTTCTGGTTTTTTGGAATTATGTGAAGAAAGTGTATGGGAGACATTTTTCAAAAGTGTATGAAATTGGATGGTTTGTTGGAATTTGATGAAAAGATGCGGTGACGTGCCTTCGGTAGTTTGGGACTATTTACGGTGGTCGGTGGAATAATAATAATCAAAAACCTAAAAAGGCGGGTACAGCTGCGGCTGCATTTATTCCCTGTCGACGATCGTCGGTCCATTTGGCTAGTGAATGAATTCACAGAGTATGCAGGAAAACCGCAGAAAAACCTGCAACACCGACGAGAGTGATCATAGTCAATGCACTAAAATTTATAGAAATGCAAAGAGTTCGGGATATCATTTACAATTTCTACATACTGGAGAAAGGGCTTCTACTTTAAAATGTAAGTTGGATAAAATTAAATAATAAAGATACTAAAATTAATTATAAGAAATTTCTGTCAGTATACTTCTAGCACGAGTTTTTAAGCGAGAATTGGTACTTTTAATAGTGTTGAGAGATAAATATATAAAAAATATATTGAAGTATATCTATTCATTTTTTTCTAGGTATTCTTCACAAGGTGCACATTGTTTACTATAAGTAGAACTTCTTTGTGGCAGCTGCTAAAATGTATGAGTTTTTGGTAACTAGGAAGTTTTTATTAGATATTGAAGATGAAGTATTAAAGTGAAAATTATTTTGAGAATGAGTGAAAATGTTGACCGAGTGGAACAAATTCATGATCAGAGCAAAAATTGAGATAAAACTACAACAAACACTGAAACATTAAAAATATTAATATGTAACATGCATAAGTATTTAATTGAAAATAATGCCTTTATTGTAGATGGCAGCGCACACAAGAAAATAGAGAGGTGATTATGGAATCGCATGATATTCGCTTTAAAAGAATTAATTTCTTATAAAATATTATTAATTACAGAACTGAAGGCTGGAATATTGTGAATACTGATGAAACATACATCCACAACTTGCACGTGCAATCCAAGGTATGGTATGATGAGTCAGGAATAGGTTTGGTATTAGTCAGGAAGAAAATTTCTGAAGTACCTATATGTTTAAGAATAGTTTATTTGCCGAACATGTAAAGAAATGCGTATCTAAATGGATTAAAACAGAGCACATTTTTGATAATGCTGTAGATTCTCTAGGTTTAATGTAAATACAAAATCGTCTGACAAATCTACTAATTTTATTGAATTTCTTAGTGGCTCTGAAAGCGATTAATAAGACATGTTTACACGAAGTTAATATCAATCAATATGTTTTATATTTTAGGAATATGGAAGAGTTTACATATTGAAGCCATTTGATAGTTATAAATAAAAAACCATTTTTAATTCCCAACTTTATAGCCCTATAGTTCGTTAACGAAGAGCGCAAAGAAAATTTTTTATATGAAATACCATCATTATTTTTAGTTTCTCTTTCATCTCCCAAGTTTTTGGTACGAACTCGTGGGTATTGTCATCTTGATGAACGTGTTCCCCTTGCTCTTTTGAATATGCGCCCAAATTATCTTTCTACTGATCAAATTAACTTGTGTACTTTGAGGGACATTTCGCAACCTATGCATATTTGAAGTTATCAAGCATTCCAGAAATAAGCTTTTTGTAATTTGTAGCTTTTTATTGCCGAGGAAGCCCTGTATGACTGCTTTAAGTCTGAGTCACACTTGTTTTGTTTTTCGTGGATATTTAGTAAGTGCGAATTGTTCACTGACCATTACTGTCTTTATTACTGGTCCGAAGAAAATACCGGCTTTAAACTCTGACAATTTAAGGAAAAACTCTTTAAATATTGAAAAGCTTCAGAATTTTGTTGTGAAGACTTCACAAATTGATTGGGCCTCATAATCGGTTATTTTTTACATTATATTTTCCTGTCCATAACTCCTTTCCGTTTAGGTTACGAGTGTTTATGGTAACGAAGTACGTAAGCTCTACTATCTCGTAAGCAAATATAGCATGGAATTTATTGTAACCTTGAAATCACATATTATTAGCCAGGCATATTCTTCAAACTTCAACATTTGAAGCACAATTTCAACGTTTTCGTAGTTTTCTTTAAGCATTACATAATGCACCAGAGGAAGAAATGGAAATTCATTAAAAACTAATGCTCCTCAAACAATCGTTCGTATAACATGAAAACAAGTTTTATTTGCTACTGTAGACAATCGGAAAATATTTATTTAATAACAAACCCAAAAAAACATTTTTGGACTTGAGTAATTTCTGACATAGTTGTCGATGTTCCCCAGTCCCATCTCCTAAGACTCAAAATTTGGGTTAGGAGTTAGAACAGTGACTAATTTACCATAACTGGTGACATTTCGTAAGAGTGCGCTACAAAAATATTATTTAAACCTGTTTTGTGAAAAATCGACTTTCAAATAAGTTAAATTTCTTAACTGCATATTCTTCCGACTAAAGAGCTCAGAGAAACGATTTTTTAAGCAACCAAAGATCAAAAGGTTAAGAATTGGTTTGTAGCTATTACGTAAATTTTAGAAAACTACAATATTTTAATCGTGATATAATATTATTAACTAATATAAGTAACTTTATGTTTACGAGGCTTTAATTACGATATTAGGCAGATGGCGTCCGCTATTGTCAATCTTCTCGAATTTCCGTACGCTTGCACCGTGTGGGCGATCATCTGTTCGGCTAGTGAATTGACAAGCTTCTGTAGTGCACTTTTCGTATAACGGATTCTATATTAGATATACTGCACCAATTTCTTATGCATCTAAGCCAGGAAGCCAGGAATATTGTTTCCTTCCTGGTCCTCTTTATCCTTCAATCTTACCCAACTAAATTTCTTGCCAAACGCGATCGTATCTCCCGCGTATATTAAATTGCGGCAGCTTTTTTAGGGGGCAGCGCCCGGACTGGTACCATAATTTTTGACTATTAATTGCTAATTCATTACCCGAAAATCGATTTTATTGCTCAAGCGGTTCACGAGAAACGCGACACCCCCCTACCTTAATATTAAGCTACGGCAGCCATATGCATTATCTCGGCAACGGTGAAAGCTATCGAAACGAGCTTGTCACGGTAATTTATTGCTGAAAGATGGCATGGGTCCCGAATCCCGAAAACCACCCCTAAGACTCGATCTCGACAACCCCTCTAGCGGTCTTAAGCTACGGCAGCTCGGAAACGCTATCTCGGCGACGAAAATAGTTACGGACGCGCGCTCTTCGGGGTAGCTTAAGGCCGCTAGAGGGTTGTCGAGTTCGAGTCTTGGGGGTGGTTTTCGGGATTCGGGACCCATGCCATCTTTCAGCAATTAATTAGCAATAAATTACCCCGAAGAGCGCGCGTCCGTAACTATTTTCGTCGCCGAGATAGCGTTTCCGAGCTGCCGTAGCTTAAGACCGCTAGGGGGTAGTCGAGATCGAGTCTTAGGGGTGGTTTTCGGGATTCGGGACCCATGCCATCTTTCAGCAATTAATTAGCAATAAATTATCGCGCCAAGCTCGTTTCGATAGCTTTCACCGTTGCCGAGATAATGCATATGGCTGCCGTAGCTTAATATTAAGGTAGAGGGGTGTCGCATTTCTCGTGAACCGCTTGAGCAATAAAATCGATTTTTGGGTAATAAATTAGCAATTAAATAGTAAAAAATTATGGTACCAGTCCGGGCGCTCAACTGAAGCGTAATTTTTTTTATTACGTGCTAGTCCTTACGTGTCAGTATCCGTAATGATATATTTACTTAGTAACCAAATAGTAGGTAATATGGAATTTACTAGTGTGAGAGTAGAAAAAAGTAATTTATTGATACCATGTCCAAGATTCCCCAACTGTAGTAGAAATACTCGATTGACAACTCATTCCGAGGACATTAAATAGGAGTGCAAAGAACGTAATTAGCAAAAAGTTATTAAACCAATAAAACAAATTCAAAAATACAAGTTATAAAACATTAGTCTTTACAGTATATCTACGGGCAGAATATTGTAGATCGTGCGCCAAATAGAAGAATGATATGCCCTGTATTATTCTAATGAAAACTCATTAGACGTTTCTGGGCGCCATATTTACTTGTTATTAACACCAATTGTTACCTAATTAGCTGCTGTCCATACAAAGACCGAAAAGAAAACAACTAACGGTGCTTAGAAATGCACAAAAACTAAATACAAAAGGTGTTGTGTTGTCATTTCTCACAATTGGCGTCCATGTTCGTATAAAAAAAACGTTCAACTTGTTTGGGTAACGGTGAAAAAATTAACAGAAAAATTCAACAATTGTTGGTACATTCTTAAACGATAAGGTATCAGATGTGTGGGAAAAGTCGAGACTATTTATTAATCTGATAGGTAGCTTGTTCATTTTATTCATGTGATTATTTGGGTCAAATGTGTGACTGGATAATTAAGTAATGATATATTGCTACATGTACTTAAAGGAAACTTATCGAAAAATCAGTGCTGCTTTTAAAAAGTGTAATTGTACAAATACTTGATCTTGATGAATTTTTTAATATAGTCAGTAGTATGTATTCAAATCAACAGATCCTTGACCTATTAGGAGCTTATACTTATATTATACTTATTATAAGTTTGGTCACGTTTAATATGTATTTGTCATAACAAACTATGGATCTTTGAAGTAAATACTTATAAATAATAATATTATGTAGGTAAATTAATCATGGAATTCGTCTACGCATTTCTTTATTAAATAAAAATAGTTAATTTCAGTATTTATATAGACTGGTAAACAATATTCCAATAAACATACATAGGTTGTACGTTACATTTTTTCCGAAATATAACCAATTGGAGCGGAAAAACAACTAGATGGAGACCTTGGCAGACCACAACAAAGATGGTATGACATCAAAAGAACAGCCGGGCTTAACTGGTACCAAGTGTCACAGAACAGGGAAAACTGGAAAAATATGAGAGAGGCCTATATCCATAGCATAGAAAACGGCTAGAAGAAGAAGGTACGTTAAAAATATCAATTCTAGCGTACTTCTCAAAATAGCCCAGACCAAATGGTAGTTTGACCAAAACAAAATTGCGGAAGCTCTTTTCTCAGCGGTCCGGATTTATGGGTTGCTGCCTTGTAGGTGGTCGGCATCATAGTCAAAATGCAAAAACCAAATTTTTTAGTCCTTTCTTCAATATTTATTTCATATCGCAAAAACCATAGGTTTTTTGAAGACGAGCGCTCTAAATAAAATTAAAGTAAATAAAACTTGCTACAAAATGCACTGGTCATCTTTGATTTTCTGGCAAGCGATGTCGGCGCTAGAGCTCAGTGAAAACCAGCGTTTTTTTTTATATTTTCACAATAACGTCCAAAACACCCATTTCAATCCCCTCCAACTATATTGGCAAGATGTTGAAGTTAGGTTTAGAATATAATTTATTGAAAATTTCTTTTCTACAATCCCTCTTATGTGCATACAATAGCTCACTTCGATCTCCACTGTACAAAAGTTGCTCAACATACAACTAAAATATTGAAGAGCGACTCCATTATCACCTGACCAAGAGCTCGGAACACGAAAACATGTATCCTCAGATGGGCCTGGCCTGTCATAATATTTTCAGTGCTATTGACTGCGTAGACGGCGCTGAATAGTTCCGAAAGACCACTCTCTTTCATAATAAATCCCATAGTTCCCATGAAGGAAACCCACCTAATCGTATGACCACGTGCTGTAGCTCAGTCTCCTACACAACTTGCTAGCACATATATCTTTTCAGCTGCAGACAGGAATTATGTGTATATTGTATCGTATTCCACTGGAGGTGCATTTATAAAAGGCTGGCATTATATGAATGTTGTTTGGTAAGGAATTTCTTTGGTTACTTTTGGATTTGCTGTACAACCATATCAGAAATGGCGCTGATGGAACTATGGTCTCTGTATCGGGAAACGAGGTACTTAGGTCATTGATTGGAATAGTGGCTTAGCCTTTCGGCCAAGAATGTGATCCAGCCAATAAATAATCGTCTCCCAATAGAAAGGACGACGTCTCGTCAAAAAAAGGAAACTTCCCGCAAGAGTCTCCAACTAGCAGAAGGACCCCTCAGTGACAGGAAAAATTGGTAACCGACAGAAAGATCACTCAACAAGAGTCACGCCAAAGAAAATGGTTTTCCAGAAAATAAAACACCCCGTACAAGAGCTCTATAATAGAAAAACATAATAACCTCTCTGAAGACGTTTTTCTCGCTTGGGCCCCTGAACTATAACGAAAAATTAGTGGAGAAAAAAATAATTTAAAGTAACAACAGTTACCTCGTGATTTTGAAAGTGCCGCTTTCCAATATGGTGGAGTGAAAGTCCTTTTTAATCCGTAACAACGGCTTTCGAGTCGATCTTCCTAAAAACTTCTCCCAAGCGACAATATCGAGCCTCGAAAGTTTAAAATCAGTTGTCCTGGTTTGCTCCCTTTTATAAGGATAGCGTACACACTCCACAATCTAACAACTCCCCAATGCACTGTATCAACTTTGACCAGAACTACCTACTCCTTCCACAGGCCAAACGGAAAATATCGGAAATCAGTTCCACAACGCCTAACTAGGCACAGAATTTTCAAACTATTAAAATTCAATAATAAAACAGCAGAGTACCTTAAGAATACAGGATGTGAAAGTGAGTAGAGGAGCAGACTGTTGATCCGACCACTGCTTGGTTATGGCCAAAATCTACATATCATTTGCAGGAACACTTCGGGAAGACACACAGAATGATAGATCCAAAATCGATTACCCCCGATAGAACTTGGACGGCTTAGAAAATGAGAGTACTCGCATACTATACTCCGGGAGACTGGAACAAAAACTAACTGAAGCAGAAAGAACCACCGAGGAAGAGTATGAACATATAAAATCATGCATTAAGGAAGCTGCAGAAAAAGTTCTCGGACGAGAGGTCCAAAAGACATATTGGTGGGACAGAAAGATTGAAGAATAAATTAAACAGAAGAAAGCAATGTATGAAAAACTACTACAAAACCAAGACGACGAAACTAGAACACAGTACAGGAGAATGAACAGGGAAGTGAAACAGGAGGTAATAAGAAAAAAAACAGCGCATGGGAAAACAAGTGTGAACACATCGACAGTCAAATAGGAGGCACAAGAAGCTCGGAAGCCTGGAAAACGATCAAATCAATAAGAACAACAACAACAAAATGAACTGAATTGGCATCATAACATTTAAGTGATACTATTTGATTAAGGTTTTGATAACTAATTAAATTTAATTGATTGTATTTAATATTGAAAGTTATTCTTAGAATTAAAATTAATCAACAAAAATATCAATTAGAAACAAATATAACACAACAAATATATAAATAAAATTGGAGTAAACATATTAAACGGCGCCCAACATGGTAAATATAATTAATAAAAATAAATTAGCATTTTAATTGACACCCAAACGTGGGGAAAATATTATTAGAAGTTAAATAAATATATATTAATATATATATCAAATATCCACTATTCGAGTTAGTCAGAAACATATGTAGGGTTGCCTACCTAGTATTCTCGATTCGTATTCAGGGTTACCTATAAGTAGAACCCAAAGTGTGCATTTATTTAATAAACTCGACTCGTATTCTGAGTTGCCTATGAGAAGGAAACGAAGTGTAACATTGTGGCGCAAAGTATGTTGGGCAAACTAAGAGGTCTGTTACCGTTCGGTTAAAGGAGCATTTATCTCACTTAAAATATGGATGTACAGATAAATCGGTCACGGTATCAATCATAATTATATAATAAGTTTAGGTAATGTAAAAATTTTTCAAACAAAAGATTGTTGGTTGCATTCGATACTATTGAAATAGTTAGATGTAAAAATAGTTTAAATAGAGACAAAGGACCAATTCTTTATAGTCCAGTTTATAGTTTATTAAATGAAAATTAAATGTGAAATTTTCAAACACTTGTTAAAACGTAGGTATAAGAAAACATGCGAAATTTGCGCTTGGCGTCTATAAATATACAATTGACTTACATTCTTTACAAATACATCGGCTGATTTGCGACATACCAATATTTTTTTCCGATATTTCAAGCCGGATGGAGTACCTGTGATTTTTTTATAGCATCTCTTTTGTTCTGCCTTAAATGGACAACTTGTTGATACAACATGTAACAAGAAAAACCACTAAAAATCCTGCCTCTTCTGAGTAGGCAAAAGGTGTTGTATGGCTTTAGCAAATTGCTTAAATCTACGAGTATAAGACCGTCTAAAGACAGTTAATTTGAGTTGATCTTTTTCCTTCTAAAAACTAAATAAAAATAAACGGTTTTATAGGTTAAAACTAACTTTTCCGCATCTGAGAGATGCCCTGGACAATACTCTATTATAAAATTATCACTTGTATACACTTCGGGGGATGTATCGTGCTAACAAACCGAAATTTCTCCAAAAATAACCAAAAATGTTGTATATCTGGATTTATAGGACCCGCTGTACTCGCTCTAGTCAACTGAAAATCAATAGGGTACATCTGTGAGACACCTTGAACAATATTCAATCATAAAATTGGTCACTTGTATACACTTTGGAGGTTGTATCGTGCTAACAAACTGAAAATTCTCCAAAATTGACAAAAATTTGGTACTTCAAGTACCATAGCACCCGTATAAGTTTTAGTGAGCTGAATATCAATAGGGTTTATCTTCGCGACGCTCTGAATAATATCCAATCATAAAATTGGTCACTTGTATATACTCTGGAGGCTGTATCGTGCTAATAAACTGAAATTTCTCCTAACATGATAAAAATATAGTACTTAAAGTACTATAGCACCTGTTGTACTGGCTCTGGTGAGCTGAAAATCAATAAGGTTCATCTGTGAGATATCCCGAATAATATTAAACCATAAAATTGGTAGCTTGTTGCACTCCGGAGGCTGCATCGTGCTAACAAGCTGGAATTTCTCTAAAAATTACAAAAATGTCGTACTCAAAGTACTATAGCACCCGTTGTACTGGCTCTGGTGAGCTTAAAATCAATAGGGTTCATCTGTGAGATGTCCTGAACAATATAAAATCATAAAATTTGTGATTTGTTGCACTCCGGAGGCTGTATCGTGCTAACAAGACATGTAACGAAAAGTGGCCGACGACAACGACGACGACATACAGACAGGATTTTTTTTCTAAAAACCATTTTTACTTTTCCGCCAACCTATCTAATATGCGAGAAAAGTATTGGTTTACCCACAAAAAAGTTGGAAATTTGAATTTTTTTTTGAGTTATTTTTACGTTATCCATCAACAACAACACGAAAAAACTGTTTTTAGAAAAAAAATCCTGTGTGTATGTCGTCGTCGTCGGCCACTTTTCCTTGCAAGTCTTGTTAGCACGATACAGCCTCCGGAGTGCAATAAGTCACCAATTTTATGATGGAAAATTGTTAAAGACATTTCACAGATGAACCCTATTGATTTTCAGCTCACCAGAGCCAGTACAACGGGTGCTATGGTACTTGAAGTGCGACATTTTGTCGTTTTTCGAGAAATTTCAGTTTGTTAGCACGATACAGCCTCCGGAGTTCAACAAGTCACCAATTTTATGATTGAATATTATTCAGGGCATCTCACTGATGAACCCTATTGATTTTCAGCTCACCAGAGCCAATACAACCGGTACTACAGTACATTAAGTACGATATTTTTGTCATTTTTGGAGAAGTTTCAGTTTGTTAGCACGATACAGCCTCCGGAGTATATACAAGTGATGAATTTTATGATTGGATATTATTCAGAGCGTCTTAAAGACGAACCCTATTGATATTGAGCTCACTAAAGCCAGTACAACGGGTGCTGTGGTACTTGAAGTACCAAATTTTTGTCATTTTTGGAGAATTTTCAGTTTGCTGCACGATACAGTCTCCAGAGAGTATACGATTGATTAATTTTATGATTGAATACTGTTCAAGGTGTCTCACAGATATACCCTATTTATTTTCAGTTGACTAGAGCGAGTACAGCGGGTCCTATAAAACTAGATATACTAAATTTTTGGTTATTTTTGGAGAAATTTCGGTTTGTTAGCACGATACATCCCCCGAAGTGTATACAAGTAACAATTTTATAATAGAATATTGTTCAGGGCCACAGATGCGTAAAAGTTAGTTTTCATCTTTAAAACCGTTTATTTCGTGTTGTTCTTGATGAAAAACGTAAAAATAACTCAAATTTTGTTTTCAAAATTTCAACTTTTTTTTGGTAAACCAATACTTTTCTCGCTATTATATAGGTTGGGCGAAAAAGTAATAAGTCCATCTTGTTAAAAATAGATAATGAACAAGATGTTTCGGAAATGTTCAATGGAATGAATAATGATTCATGTGACTTTTAGGCAAAATGAATGGTTTTAAAAACTAGTTTCCATAAAGTTTACAAAATTTATACAGTATAGATACCACGTCAACTTTTTAATTAAATTGTACGCTGAATTCAGTAAGTTTTAGTGAAATAATCCATAATTACTTCTGTAATAACTAAGTTTTCAGAAGGAACTTCACTAATTCGATCTAAAATGTCAACACATCAACAACTGACAGATACAAAATCACATTATTTACATATTCGTTTAATTATTGGCATTTCCAGACAGTTTTCAGTTGAAAATCGGTTATTAATGGGTGCTTTATAAAACAATAAAGAGTATTGACTATGCTAAAGTTGCCGTTTTTTATAATTTTCTAAAACGATGAGGGAATCAATTTTATTTTATAAGTGGTTTTCATACTATATACAAAATCTAGCTATGAAACAAGTCTATCGCCATGTGTTACTGACCATAAATTAATTCCCAAATAAAATAAGCCTTTTATGAATAACATTTTTGTCACTTTTACTGCAATAAAAAAGGATGTGCCTCAAAATCTGTCTAACAGATGCGTATATATGTCAAAAGGGAAATGTTCACTTATGAAAACCACCATAAAATCTAGTAATAGAAATGTCAATATACATAGTAACATTACAAGGAAGATTCAATATTATGAATATGAAAGAATTACAAACAAAGATATTAAAAAAAAATAATAAAACAAACGTTCCAAAAAGATCATACAAAATTGAATTGAAAGAAGAAAAAACAAACAAATAATTTTAGCTTTTCAGATGATGCATTATCTAAAACTTGCCTCTCGAAAGATCCAACCGCTGCTTGGGGCAATGAAAATCTGTGGTCCACACACAGTTTATCTTTAATTGTGACAACAAGACGAAACCATTGGGTACCAAATCGGAGCTGTAAAGCGGATCAATTCGATCTTGTGTGTCCAAATACTCGTTTGTTTTATGCGATGTATGTGAGCTTAACTGTATAAACCTAGAACCCGGCTTAATAAAAAAATCTAATTTAAGCTTACCCTTACTACAAACGATGTATACTAAAACCAAAAAGTTTGAACAGTGCAATGACCTGGTAATGTACACATAAAGATGAAAGCGTTGTTGTCATATTGAATTCTAAAATTTCTTTATCTTCGTGAATAATTCGGAAATACTTTAAAGTTAAGTTTGTCATACTATGATTTATGAGTCACATAGAAAATAGTTATTTATGCAACAAGTGCAAAAAAAGTGACAATACGTCGAGTACAAAAAACAGGTTTTGCACGAGTTGCATACAATATTTTTTCTACATTCATGCAAAAACTGGAAAATTAAAATATAATATGTTAATCAGAATGTATTTTAACCGTTCTTCTTTTTTTTGTATCTTTATGGCCTCCACCTTGTCAGTACTTAATCATAGCTGGTTTTTGGCATTGACCATTTAAATTTTAAATAATTAAAGATTTTTGCAATAATTGTAACTCGTTGAGACTAAGTAGTAAGATATACATATATTATTGCTGTATTAGAGCAGAATCAGACACTTGCTCTGGATTTTTATTTTATTTAAATGTTTATGTTTGTCATAAATCATCACAAAACTGACAAGAATGACAGATGAGTGCAACAAAGATTTTGTTGGACTAGTACAGAAAAGGACCACATTTTCCATTAAATGTGTTGTTTTTTGCATGAATGTAGAAAAAGGTTATTTTTATGAAAAAACCTTGTACTTATAATTATTATGATTAAGAACTTTCTTCAAATAGTGGCAACGTCTGCCTGAAATGCCAGTGGACAGACACCCGAATTAACTGCTTCAAGCATTAAATTCTATTTTTAAAAACTTTATTTTCGAGTTACAAATATATTCTCTAACAATTATTACGTTTACTTCAAATTCAAATTAACAACAAAAAACTCTTTACAACTGTTTTTATGTCCTCGGTTCCGCACTCTGCTGACTTGGCGTTTACATTGCGTTGTCATCAGGATGCGTTGAGGTAATTCCTCCCCCCGAAGCTCCAACTCATGAGGGTAGACGAGGGAGTTTTTTTTTTTTCGTTGTTGAACTGAGTTTGTTCTAGTGACAGATGACGTGTAGCTTCTGAGTAGTGTTCAAGGCTTATATCTTCTAAGTTTATTTCTGATGTTAATGTTGGTAACGTATCATTCTCCAAACTTATTTCTGGGAATAATGTTGGTTGTCCTTGAATAACACTTTCTTTGTTCATTATGGTTTCTATATCAGTTTTGATTTTACATCCTAAGGGAACTTCCATAATATAAGTACCCATGAGTTGTTTTACTTCATGCTGATCTTGACAGTCAAACGTAATACTCTTTTTTCCTGGGATTATAGCTAACCAATTATTTGTGTCTCCTAGATGGTGGAACCTTGATTCTGTGAGGGTGATGAGGAATTGTTTGCATTCTGACGCGTCTGCTGCGTTGAAAATCTTCACTTCACAAGGTGGATGCGATTGTATTTCCTTGGGCGTCTGATTCTCACATAAGTAGTATTGGGGCAAAACTTCGGTGCATAGGTCATTACGAAGGATGTAGTGCAATTTATTTTTTATCAAGTAATTATTTTCGGTAATTATAACCTTGAACTGACTCTTGTATGGAATCGGAGTCGAATACAACCGGTATATTTCAAAACTATCTATGTACATTATTGGTAAATGAAGGATATAAACTATTTTATTATTATAAATGTAATACTAAATTTTCATGATACTTTCATATCGTGAAATGTTTTCCAAAGAAGCATCAAATGGTAGCTGTGAACTTGGTATTTGTTTTCCTATCGCTTTTAGTTATGTATACAAATCTGTAGATTTAATTATACTGGGATGCATTACTTTTATTTTTGCAAAGGTTAAAGAAGTCTCTATATCTTGAAGTGTGGAATGAATAATTTCGAACATATTTATAATTTGATTAATAATATCTTTAATGGAAATCAAGTTCTCTCTATCATCTACGGAGTTAACCATTTTGATAACTTCATATATTTTTGATTCCAATAGTTTCTCATTATGTTTAATTTTCTCAATTGTCTGGTTAAAATTTGCGATAGTGTTGATTGAAAGTGAAATTTGAGATTTTAATGTCGAGGCAATCCTCTCTTGATTTTTTTGTAAATTATTAATTAAATTTTCAAATCTTTCACCATCTTCTGCATCTATATTACCTGATATTGATTTGAAGATTGAACCTAAGCCATTAATTAGACCCCTTCTTACCCGTTTTTTATGTGGTAGTATATTTAGAATTTTATATTCCACCTTTTCTTCAATATATTCTAATACTTTCATATCGTTTGAAACGTCCCAAGAATAGTTTTTGTTTGTGCATACTACTTTTATTATATATCGTGATTTTCGCTGTAGTTTTTCAATTTCCGAGATAATTGAGGTTAAATTTTAATAATGTATCATCTTATAGGAATATTCTTCTATTCTAGCGGTTCCTAACCTAAGTGGTATTAATCCTAAATTATTGTCCAATGGGTTTATCTTTATTTGTTCCCGAAGCCCGAGCGTAATGGGAAACCTGTAAAATTTTTTAAAATAAGTACGTTTTCTTTCGCGGTCTCTTGAGATTGTCCATATGGACCTTCTCACCACGATCTGTACTCACTGTTTTTCTTTGTTCATTTATATCAATTATTTCTGTTGTTTTCGAAAATTTATTCGCAGTTTTAGGTCGCCGATTATCTTTTATATAAGTTTTATCACCGATTTTAAAAGTATCTGGCGTGTCTCTATTCTCATTAATTTTTTGAATTACGTTTTGCTTTTGTCTGGCCAAAGCTTCATTAATTTTAGAATACAATTCGCGAGTTATTTCTTTATGTTCGTTTATAAAATTACTTGTTAAAATCATATCCATATTGAAATCAAATGGATTTTCGGCATCTAAATGACCGTTAATTATGTCTATGGGTTTGAATTTGGTTGATGAGTGTATGGTGTGATTATATGCTAAAATAACATATTTCATTTTAACTTGTATAGGTGTTTTCAAAAACCCTCTGGTATTAAGTAATCTGACATGTTCGTTAAATGTGGAATGAACTCTTTCTACAGGCGAATTAGATTGGGGGTGATTTGGGGAACAAAAATGGATTTTTATCTTATGTAGAGCTAACAATTCAGAGATTACCGAGTTTTTGAATTCTGTTATCCGTAATTATCTGTTTAGGGACACCATGATGAGAGAAGAAGGTCACCACTACTGACAGTTTATACCGTTCGATATCGGGCTAATCGTCGACACGAAATTGGTTTGTTCGATACAAATCAATCCCACGATATCCTACTGACTGCGCCAATTAACTGCTTCAAACATTAAATTCTAATTTTAAAAACTTTATTTTCGAGTTACAAATATATTCTCTAACAATTATTACGTTTACTTCAAATTCAAATTAACAACAACAACAAAAAACTCTTTACAACTCTTTTTATGTCCTCGGTTCCGCACTCTGCTGACTTGGCGTTTACACTGCGTTGTCATCAGGATGCGTTGAGGTAATTCCCGTCTCGCTCAGACTCATTCAAATACTATATACATATATTTGTCAGATGAAGTCGAACATATTATCTGTAGCCCGAACATTGGTTAGGGTAGAATTTTATTTTATTAAGAAATTGTGAGTTAGTGTAAACAAGTAATTGGTAATTTTGTGCAATTAAATTACTCTGGTACTATTTGTGAGTATTAGCGGCTGTATAAAGTGTTGTGCGAAGCTTGAAAATAAAATATTGAAGAATTTATTTGTGGACTTCTTTCATTGAAGGATAGAAGTTGTTCCAGAATGATCATTCTCAAGTTCCACTCGAAATGAAAAGGAAAAAATCATACTACGCGTATTTCAGCGTCTGCAAAAAGATCAATCGCGTTCAAATTACATTCTCGTAGGAGCTTCAAAGTCAACCATCTACAAAATTTTGAGAGAACAAAAAGTACATGGAAAAGTACAGGCCTACAGGCACCAAAAAGGAGAGCGGTCGGACAAAAATAGAAGTCGACGAAGATGCGAAATATGCTATACGAAGAACTGTCCATACGTTTTTTTTTATGAAAATGAAGTACCAACATTAAAGAAAGTGCTGGAAGTTGTTAGTGAAAACGAGATCATCCATAATATGGGTAAGGAGACGTTGAATAAAATCTTACATGAGAAAATAAATAGAAAGAGTGTTCTTATTGAAAGATCTGAAATAGTATTGTGAAGAAGAGAGTATCTAAGGAAAGTTAACGAGTTTCCGAAGCAAGGAAGAAATACGGATTAAACATGGGTCAACGAGGGGCACACGGTGAAAAAATTATAGCAAGATGGAAATGTGAAAAATGCACGGCAACCAGTTATTGAAGGCTGATCAATCGGTTTAAAAATGCCATCTGAAAAAAGCCGTCGTTTGATAATTACACATATAGGAAGTGATAGCGAATTTGTGTTAAATGGTGAATTAATATTTAAGTCAAAGAAAACGGGAGACTATCACGAAGAGATGAACGTACGAGAGGTAGTTTGGTCGCATTACTGAAAATTTGGAACAGGATCTGTCGTCGTTATGAATAATGCTCCTTATCACAGCCCACACTGCAAAAAAATGCCACCACAGGCGTAGAGAAAAGCTGATACTCAAGAATGGTTACAGGATAAAAGCACCCCTTACGATGAAAGTAAGTGTAAAGAACGAATTGATTCAAATTGTGAATATACATGCCCATAAATATAAAAAACTTGCTGTAGATTAATTAGCATTCAGCCATGTAATTACTGTATTAAGGTTACCCCCGTATCATTGTGAGTTGAATCAAGTGTTGTAGGTATGCTGGTTTTATTAATGCTTAAAAATGTATCGATTTGATTATATGTGACATGACATGTATATTATGCTAGCGTAGCCATTTTACAGGGCACCCTTCAGACAAGGGTAATAATTTGTTGGTAATTTGTAACGCTGAGCTTGATTTTGTTGCTAATGCCGTTTCCAAGAAAACGCAAACTATGCTTGCGTAATATTAAGCTAGCGTAGCCACACGCTCTAACTATAAAAATAACTAATCTTGAAAAAAACTAAAAGCACATGAATTGAATTTGTTGCTAAAAGATGACGACACTAACCGATACTGGAAAAAATCATCCCTTAACCCGATTTTCCCACTCCTCAGTATTATTTGATATTAAGCTACCGTAGCCACACGCTATAACTATAAAAATACGTAATATTGAAAAAAACTAAATGTACATGAATTTGTTACTAATTTGTTGCTAAAAGATGACACTAACCGATACTGGAAAAAATCATCTCTTACCCCTATTTTCCCACCACTATTATTTGATATAGAGCTAGCGTAGCCACAAGCTATAACTATAAAAATAAGTAATATTGAATAAAAATAAATGCACAGGAATTTGTTGCTAAAAGATGACACTAACTGATACTACGAAAAAATCATCCCTTATCTCATATTAATTGAAATTCATCGTGTTTTAGTAGCCATAGCCTAGCAACAAATTGCCGGAGTGTTTTTTAATTGAAATTCAACCGCCTACAATTTCGCTAATTTCTCATGCGAAGCGTAATACGGCAGCAATTTTTTCAAATTATATATTTTTCTGAAGGTGTAAAACGTCTTTATCGGTATCGTTGACCTCCATCAAGATGTTTCCAACCGGTCGGAATATCAGAAAATGGTTTCTAACGACTGGTTTGATTAATTTTATAAATGCATTTATATTTTATAATAATAACCCCATTTAATATGAATAACATAATATTGTATTTATTATATATTATTAATATAATATTTTATTGACATATTTTATGTATCTTTCTTTTAGCAGCTACTTGAAAATAGAATTAATCGGGGAATTTGTTGCTGGGCTTCTACTGGCCAAATATGGACTATATCGCTTTAAAATCAGTAGGGCAATTTGTTGCTAGGCTATGGCTACTAAAACACGATGAATTTCGATCAAAAAATACTCGAGGAATTTGTTGCTGGTGTATTACTGACCAAATATGGACTATATCGCTTTAAAATCAGTAGGGCAATTTGTTGCTAGGCTATGGCTACTAAAACACGAGGAATTTCAATTAATATGAGATAAGGGATGATTTTTTCGCAGTATCAGTTAGTGTCATCTTTTCGCAACAAATTCCTTTGCATTTATTTTTATTCAATACTACTTATTTTTATAGTTATAGCGTGTGGCTACGCTAGCTTAATATCAAACAATAGTGAGGGGTAGAAAAATCGGGATAAGAAATGATTTTTTCGCAGTATCAGTTAGTGTCATCTTTTAGCAACAAATTCATGTGCATTTAGTTTTTTTCAATATTAAATATTTTTATAGTTATAGCGTGTGGCTACGTTAGCTTAATAACAAATAATAGTGAGGGATGGGAAGATCGGGGTAAGGGATGATATTTTGAGGAATCGGTTAGTATCACCTTTTAGCAACAAATTAGCTACAAATTTATGTGCTTTTAGTTTTTTCCAATATTACTTATTTGTATAGTTAGAGCGTGTGGTTTCTTTAACTTCGCCCGGTATCGAACTACAGCCACGTTTGAATTCAGGGTAGCTCCGATTTGGATTATGTTTCATAGCAAAAAGTTGAATTAAGTTTATTGATGCAATGTATTTGAGATAGATTTGGTCGAGATGAAATTTTCAACTTACTGTAAACAACACAAAAGTTTTTCGCTAAAACGTTCTAAAATTTCACCTGGCAACGCCAGCAAAAATAGTAACACTCATATGCTTAGTGAGGAGGAAGGTGCACCAACAACTAATGTTTTAGAATGATTTGAGTATGGTGTACACACTAGATTTCAAATGAATAAAACCACGACGAGTATTAAGAGTAATTTAATGTGAAAATCCAGCTAAGCGCTTTCGACCACTAAGACATTTTCAAAGCTGTCCTATAATAAAATACAAATGTTGACTAATTGAAGATTAAAATTTTTGTAAAACATTACATTTTTTCGTAAGTTTTAGTATTTTAAAAAGTTTGTATTTTATTATAGGGCAGCTTTGAAAATGGCCTACTGGCCGAAAGCGTTTAGCTGGATTTTCACATTAAATTACTCAGTATTCGTTGTTTTATTCATTTAACTTTTGATTGCCAGTCTTCTCATTAAATAAGATGGATGTCATTCAAATAAAAGCCTCTACAAATACTTAGATAGAATTTCTAGCAAGATGTTTAGCAAGTTCGATTGATCACAATCTGAGCTTAAGTTTAGTATATATATATATATATATATATATATATATATATATATATATATATATATATATATATATATATATATATATACAAATAAAATGAACTTGATTACAAATAAATGTATTATATTCTGTTATTATGTGTTTACATTTAAGAAACTGCAAGTCAACACTAAAAAGAAAAGAGTTCTGTAGTTTACCCATTACCCTGTGTAGCCTTACAACCATTTACTTTCAAATTTCAAAAATACCGTCATTGTTTTCAAACATCAAATTTCTATAAACCGTTCTTGTCATAAAAAAGCTAAAACTAACCGAAATCTCTTGAGTGCTTGTTTTAAAAATAAATCGCATTAACACATGGGTAGAATTAATGATCAGTAGAGAAGGAAACCTGTTTTTTTTTCAAATATGTAAGAAAAGCATTAAATGTAAACCAAATGACAACAGAAACGTCGCACCAAATAACTAAATAGAGTGTGAAATAGTCGAAATTTGTTACCAGTTTCTATTTAATTGAATTCGACTGTGAAGGTCGAACAACTTTGAAACCATAACAAAATGTCGGACGTTGAACATTGTTAATAGTTTTTCGATAACTTTTTATATGATATGTATAGAATATAATTTTAAAATATGTACATAATTTACTCATCATAACCCATTATGTATTTAGAAGGTTATAAACACGTAATTTAAGAACTTAAATTAAACCCAGAGCAGCAAATAAAATTCATATTTTTGAGTAATAACGGGTCTACACTAAAACTAAGAAGTTTAGAGAGTGCAATCACCTCGTAACATACACATAGATATGAAAGCGTTGTTGTCATATTTAATTCTAAAATTTCTTTATCTTTGTGAATAATTCGAAAATACTTTTACGAACTCTAGAACTAATAATTTTAACATGTATTTTTGAATTTCTATAAATTCAGTTATGTTTGTAATACTACGATTTATGAGCCAAATAGAATTATAATTCTTATGTTTAAGAACTTTCTTCAAATTGTGGTAACATCTGCCTGAACTGCGATTCGAAAGACACCTGTCTCTCTTCGACCCATTCAAATATGTACTATTATATATATATATATATATATATATATATATATATATATATATATATATATATATATATTGAAACGTAATGTATTCTTGACCATTTAAATATTTTATATGGGAGGAATTTTCTTGAATAAAGGTCATTACTTTTTAATAATTTATTTATTATTTGCCAAAAGACGCGTTTCGACTTGTTAAATCATCTTCTGTATCGGCTAGAAGGTTACATCATCATTGATACATAACACATAAGTTAAAAAAGACGTTACAAAATTTTGTATATAAAATAATAAAACAATTACCTTAAATTGTTGAAAGCTTCTGCACCTTACTATAATATACACCTGTTAAATCCAGCAAACGCGCCCAGACTAACACCACATCCTATTAGAAAAAGAAAGACAAAAACACCTTCAAACTAAATAATACATTTTAAAAGTTTACTGACAACAGCTACAAAATGTATACAGCATTTTAATTTTAATTTTTAACCTTCCATGTTTTGATGTTATTGACAGTGTTATTAAGGTAATTGTTTTATTAATTTATATACAAAATTTTGTAACGTCTTTTTTAACTTATGTATTATGTATCAATGATAATGTAACCTTCTAGCCGAAACAGAAGATATATATATATATATATATATATATATATATATATATATATATATATATGGGAGGAATTTTCTTGAATAAAGGTCCTTACTTTTTAATAATTTGTTTATTATTTGCCAAAAGACGCGTTTCGACTTAGTGATATTGGTCAGACTTTAAGATCACTTTCTAGCCGTATTGTCTCACATAAGAGTGATTGTAGATTACATCCAGAACGTTGCGCTTTAGCAGATCACGTTCATTCTCTTGACCATCATATGAGCTTTGAAGCTGTAATGGTGTTGGCGACAGAGTCTAACAAAACTAAGAGATCATTTTTAGAAATGGCTTTTATTTCACAATGTAACAATGTCATTAACAAGAAGACTGACACAGACCACTTGAGCGAGATTTATTCCTTTTTGTTGTCCTTAGATATAAACACTAACCTTCCTTCCACAAATTACAATCACATTCCCCCAAGTGACACTACCCTTTTTGCAGATAACTAACATATTACCACCTCTATTATTGGGTGCATTGGTGTTGGTAGATGCACCTAGTATTACTATATTACAATATTATTAATTTATATTCCTTAATTGCTTTTGTTGTGTTTTTGGCTGGTGATGGGTCGCAGTGTCCTCTACCGTATATGTTTTATTATTATACAAATCTCTTACTGTTTGGAAATATATTATTTCCTCTTCTTCTTTGTTCCTTATGAATGCAATATTCAACCCCTCTGCATTCTTCTTTTCCATCTCTAATATCAACTATTATATCGGAGGCCACTCCCTAATGGGTACTTGACTTCATATTGGTTGGCATCATTGACTGTCAACGAATCACTCCACTTTAGAGGGAAAACGATATCATTTCCTGGCCGGCTTTCAACAAAAAAGCACTTGTGTTCTTTATGTCTGCAAAATGGTGGTACATGTTGGCTTTTTAGTCATTTTAATGTGATTATGCTATTTTAAACCATTGTTTTAGTTAACTGGTTCATATTTTTAAAAATCCGTAGTTTAATTTTATATAACATAATGGAATCTAACCTCAACTCGGAGGTAAGTTCACACCTGTTGTGTTTCGTTTCCTATTGAATCTTGTTTGTTAGCTACAGTATCTTAATGCTATTTTTTCCATTTTAGTATTCCTGATGATGAGGATAACCATCATCGAAAGCTCGAAAATTTTCCGTTAAGAGTACACTTTTTTCCGTTTCTCTTGCTGCAACCCCAATATTCACCAGTTTTTGCAGCTCAGAAATATTGGGGGATGCAGCAACAGGGAAAAAAGAGAATTCTTAATTGGTTTTTATCCAAGCTTTCGAAAACGTTCGTTTTCATCATCAGGGATGCTACAAATAGAGGAAAAAATGAGATTATTCTCAACTCCATCAATAAAGAGACAATAATGTACTTACATCCAGTGTGAAATTATTTTCTTTTATGTAGAACATAAGATTGAAGAACTCATCACATGGCATCAGTTAGGGAAAATTGACATTCAAATTAGCAGTAATATTAACAGCATTAAGGCTGTTTATAAGATAATATAATAATAAAAACACCAAACTTGCACGAGATTAATATCGTAAAATCATTTTCAACAACCACAACTGAACAGGATGCTACAAGGCAGGAATCCTTCCCTCCAAGACGGAAATGGAAACGGGTAACTGACATCCACTGGTACCAATAGTTCACGGTAGTCGTCATTAAGCAATTTCTCGAAACGTGAGAGGGCGTGCTGGTTCTATCTACCAACACTAATAGAACTGGTAAGGGGGGAGGGTTCAGGCCGTATTATATACGGCAAGAAAAAGAATCCCCTTAATAGAGAGTCATGTTTAAGGGGATTCTTCTTCTTGCCGACATACACACAGGATTTTTTTTCTAAAAACCGTTTTTTCGTGTTGTTGTTGATGGAAAACGTAAAAATAACTCAAAAAATAATTCAAAATTCCAACTTTTTTTTGGGGAAAAGTGAAAAAACATAGTGCCTTGGAAATTAAACTAAAGTTATGGAAATTTGTGCAAAGATATAGTTTATGATTCCTAATGTAATTTACATTTTCGTTTATTTATGTGTATTAACCTGAAAGAGTTTTCCTTTGGTTCTTGTTATGAAATTTTGTTCATTTTATGAGACATTGTTAAGTTTATGTGAGAGATATGGCTACTGGCGAACCACCCACAAAAAAATTGTTACGCGCCATAAGCCATAGTTCATAAGTGATGTGGAAACTTGCTTGTAATTACAACGCTTGCCAGGTCCAAAAAAGTACAGGTAACAATGCTATTTTTGAACCCGCAAAAAAACGTCTACGCCACTATGCAAGAACCATATCGCTAAACCCGGAGGTCATTGCAGTTTCAAAACTTATTGTTTCGACTTTAGAAAGGAGGACTAGAGCAGGTCATACATTATATTTTGCAACTGGCCATGTCATATTTGCACAAGATATAGATATTTACTTCATGACCTGATAACATTTAAATGAATATGAAAAGTAAATTTGTCAAAAACTAAGTATATGAGCGTCGGTTGAAAAAATTGCGGACTGGTTTTGGACAACGGAATGACCATCAAACCTTGCGAATAATATAGTTACATTAAAGCAGAAATAAGTCCAGGAGACTGGACAAATAAACAAAGATGGACACTAGAAACCATAATCATGAAATTTACTAAAAGCATAGGAATATACTATAATAGTTCACTAATTTACCATTTATATGATTTAATTTGAATAGTTTTCCTACATAAAAATCAAATACTTCTTTTAGTCTCAAAATAATCCGAAATATTGTTGTGCCCGAAAAGTTTTTATAATCCGTAAAATTGGACAGGCAGGGGACTGTGTTTTTAGGGCTTTAGGGTGTTTGGGTTTCCATGTTAGTGAGCGTATTATATACATGGCGATTATTTTCGAAGATAATCAACAAGTCACAAAAAACTATTCCCAAGTGAAAATATTTAAAATTAACAAATGATTGATGCATTATTCGACGAGTATTAAAATGTCATTTGACCGATTACGTTACGAAAATTTGTTAATGGTTTTTTTTAAATTACAATTTCATTGTAAAACTAGATAATTTTCATTAAACTCGTACCAATCTATTTCAGAAATAATTAGATCGTTTCACACATTCGCCGCACACTGTATAAACATTTCACGCCCACTTTCATGGGATCTTTCCTCTCATAATCAAGCAGAAAAACCAATTTTATTTGTTATTATTGTGGCTGTATAACCTAAGAAACGAATGCGCGTAGCCTACTTTCTCTCGCCTGACCAGGTAGAACATGATAAAAAGTGTCGAGGCCTTCTCAATTCACAACGAGGCCTTCTCAATTCACAACGTGTGAAATAATGTCTCACAGAGATTCAGTTATGAATATTTAGGATATTGTCGAGGATATTGTTGAATTTAATCTATTTTTTCCTTGGTGGTAACTATGACATTTTGAATATTTTGACAAAGAATACACGAAGATATTCACACATACATATAATAATAATGTTGAGTATTTAGTTTTTGATAAAATTCATAATTGAAAAATAAAAATTTAACACTGTAAAGATGAAGAATCAGTACACAACATGCTTTTTGAAATTCGTTCTTTTGTTGAAATAAAGATTGTTTTTTATAAAAATTATCACGTTAGATTGAAAAATCTTTTTTGGGAAGTAAAGAATTTGAAGGTTATTGATAGTTTCATTATTCCATATCCAGAATTCGCGCAAAAAATATCTCCCACTAATTTCATTCAAGAAAGTTATTGAACAGTACTACATTCAAGTAAGTAAGAAAGCGCAATACCTTATTAAATTAAGGAGATAATTGAAAAAATTTAACCTACAAAGGCAAATGTGTCAAAATATCAGTATCAAATATTTGAAAACAATAATTACCTAAAATATTTGAGTAGGTATATGAGTTTCAGAAACGGTTCTTAGTGAGGCAGATAGCCAGAAATGCTCTAACTATAGACTAATATCGACCCCCTAAAATTGACAGGCGCAAGTTAAAACAATAGATTAAAATTTAGGTTGAAATTAGGGGCTATTTAGGTGTGCAAATGATAGATTAGGTACACTTACGATTTTTAAAGTTCCGCTAGGTTTTAAAAATCTGGCAGATCCTTCTATAAAAAATGTTTTTCTTTTGATTGTGTAAGAATTAAGTGCTTCAAGATACCTCAATGGGCAATTCAAATAATCCTATAACTAAATAAAAAAGCAGATACTTTTTCAATCTCCATTTCTTCTATGTACTTGAGATTCTGTAAGGGTTAAGTAGATTACCTACCAATCTTTTTTACTATCTGAAACAGTATGATCTACAGTTCATTGAGTGCGTATCTGCTGCACATGTGCAGTTTCATTTTGCTTTGATTTCCTATATACCTTTTCAGTAGCTTAATATTTTTGTTCAGTATTTTGAATTTGTTTTCCAATGCAGATATTACACTTTTGTATAATGAAGAACAAGGACCATTATAGTGAATTTCAATAATATTAGTTTTATTACTACTAATACTACAAAAAATCATCAAAGGTAGAGTTTTTGTTAGGTTTTGACAGGACGAGGATGTTATATTTTATTTAGTACTGTTGCCAAATCTTTTTCACTTAATGAGCACTTAAATCACATTAGGTTCAATTATGTAAAACAATTTTGGTTATATACAAGGTTTACTGCCAAAAATTATAAGCTGGCAGACCCAGTGAAGGATTTAAAATAAAATTAAAATTGAGTCTTAATTTATTAAACTAAAGAATTTATCAAACATCCAAATACTGGTTTTTGAAATAAATATACAATGTGTTGTAAATGTAAATCTCGATGTAAATACAGTAAAGATCAAACCACCACATTTCGTTTCTTGTGAAAAAAGTGCTCACAAGATTTACTGTTAGAAAATTGTAAAGTGGTTAACAGGACAAAAAAAATCACCATTCCAAAATTTTTTAAGCTTTGGTATTGCATACTCAAACATTATAAATTTTATGTATTAATAGTGCAGCAATAAAGTTAGTGTAGAATATATCAGTCCAATAACCTCTTAACGAGGTAAAACTAGGTGACGCAAGTACACCCCCTATAAAAGATGTGATATCAAAGCATACGATGTATGGGGTGACACAAGTACTATATCTACTTATAATTTTTTTTAAAATAAACGTAATCTATGGCTACAAATTCAGACTTAATTCCTTATTGATTTGAAAGTTTCAAATAATTGATATACGTGCGTTCAGCCATGTTCAAATATTGTTTGTTTGAGGCTGATTTTTTTCTTTAAAATTTACCACAAACCATTAAAATTTCTGTAAATATATTGTAGACGGGCGTGCAAATTAGAATCCATTCAGTTCATACTACCAAAAATATATATGATTACAATGTATTGAAAATTAGGATAGACTCAGTTCATACTACTAAAAATATATATGATTACACTGCATAGAAAATGTTTCATTCAATAAATACTTCCGGAATACAATACAAAGAAAGGCTCCATCCAATTTATAGGTACTATCAAAACATATAACAAAGAAAGGACACTATTCGAATTACAATATCAAAACGCATAACAAAGAACAGGCCCCATCCGATTTATACTATTAAAACAATTAGAAAGAAAGGGCCCCATCCGAATTATACTGTCGAAACGCATTACAAAGAAAAGGCCAAATCTATTTCGCATCAGTTGTCAGAACTACAAAGCAAACCAAAAGGTTTTTTTTTCTGTACTACAATAAGACTGGTTGAACAACAAAATGCATTAAAATGAAACTGGGAAGAACACAAAAAAACACTAACATTATTTAAACAGGGTTAAACGCAAGTAAATCAGTTATTTGAAACTTTCAAATGAATAAAGTGTGAACATTTAGCTATAACTTACGTTTATTTTAAAAAGATTATAAGTAGATATAGTACCTGTATCACCCTATACATCGTATGATTTGATCACGTTTTGTGAGGGGTGTATTTGCGTCATCTATTTTTACCTCGTTAAGAGTTTATGGACTGACACTTTTTGTACAGCTTTTAAATTCTATTCTCATATACTTGAGAAAAGTAATAAATATTTTTTCAATAATTTGTTTTGTTTTGTCATTTTCACAAAAGATGTATTTTTCTCACAACTTGTCCCTTAAACAAATGAAATTTAGTGGACATTTTTATATTTACATAAAAAATAAATTTTTCTCGCATTTTGTCCGTAAAACGAACAAAATTACACAAAATTACGTGTTATCTCAATGTTTTAACAAAAAATCAATTTTCCTCACATCGTATTCATGAAAAGAATGAAATTAAGTAAAATTTAAATATTTTCATAAAAATACATTTTTCTTCATGAAACGAGCGAGGTTTAGAAAAAATTTGGTATTTTATGAAAAACCCCCTTAAGGATTTTTCAGGGATCGTGGTATGAAGCGATCGTAATAACTTTTCGAGCTCTATCATCCTGCAAAATTCGTAGAAATCGTTAGAGCCATTACAAAGTTGCTATAAATGCTACAAACTACCTAAAACGAGAGTACCTGTATCTCAGCTTTGAGTACAGAGCTAGGAGGCTGAAATTTTTACTGTAGCATCTCCGCAGCGCCCCGAGTATACATACATAAAAATGATTCGAATTGATTTGACGAAGAACAGTCACCAATTTCTGTACTTTAGCGATGTTTAGTTCAGTTAGCGACGTTAATGGCAGACCAGAGCCGAGAAAATTTTCCACCGCATCTCGAACGCTTTTGAATACACTGTATCACCCTCAATTGAGATTTTTAGCATTTCTGCACTCAAAATTCCATTTGCAATGCACAGTTTAAGACAAATTATTTGTTTGTTATTTTTATTCCTTGTAAGAATCGCAAATTTACACATTCTTCTGAATTCACTGGTAATAATTTGAAATATTATAACAGAAGTATGGGTTCAATTTATATCCACATTTGAATCATCACTAAATAACTACACTAATTTCACTTTACACTAATTATTTTACATTGTTTACATTTTGACGACATTGCGACCTTGTTATCTATCCACTGAATAACAGATACTCCCTACCAACTTTTGATACAGCCTCAAATTCTTTTTGAAGTTAGTATGCAGATATTGTTAAGGTCTTTTTTCCTTTTCAATGATCGGCTTTCCGGCCCCTGGATTTTTCTGGCCTTTCTTTTTCTTCTCCATGACTTTTGTATACTAATGCAAAACTTCATGTGATAAAATGGGGCAGGTGTATGGGGTTTTGAAACATACAAAACTTCTCTTAAAGAATATTTTTCGCTGAAAATAAAAATATTTCCTCTCTAGGGCACCCTAGTCCTGTAGAACTCAGGTAATAAATATTATTCGGCTTCATTTTTCCAATATTTGCAGCAAAAAATATTAAATCATTTAGATAATATCAATTGGGAAATATTATCAGAACTTATTCAACCTTTCAAAATAAAAATGTATCCGATTTTTCTTCATAGTCTTTATCCCCTTTTTACCCGCTATATCTGCTAATAATTCGATAATGTTTATCAATAACCCCAATATGAATCATGATACAAGTTTTCATTGTCGGTGATACAATAACAATTTTAAATTTATCGTTGACTTTTTCTAAGTGTCAACGATTACTTTCCCTTCTAGTTGTTATGTTTCTTTGTGTATTGAAAAAATCCTCTGCAACATATTAGGGATGTACTGAAGCAATATTATATCCAAGTACATAGGTAATGACCCCATCATAAATTTGGCACACATCTGCGAATACCTGAGTACCTTCAACTTAATTAGTTCCCTAAACTTTAACAAAAAATTACTCCCTGAACTTACTGACAATTCAATCTAGACATTCTAATTTATAAAATATCCTATTTCTATCACAGGCTTGTATACAATGTCCACAATGCGCTTGCAGGTAGTCAGACTATAATTTTTGAGGTTAAGTGCAAAATTTAAAATAAAAAAGTATGTCACAAAACTCTTATTAAACAAAAACCTATTCAAGTATAATAATCAGGAGATAAATATATGATTTACTTATCAGTTGAATTTCTCACATGGAAATTATGTGACATTTCAAATTAACACATTTTATATTTGTGATTGTAACAAATATTTGGATTCAAAAATGGGGAAGTTATAAGAATAGGTTGAAGGATTTAACACATCATTTTATGCATTTAAGATGATAACATTTATATAGTCACCTTTGTAAAAAACTAATAAACACGTAGTGTTGGTTATCTTATCAACTATTAATTTTCAGAAATAATTAATCTGATAACGATAACACGGTAACAAAATTTATTTGAACTAATAAAATCTTGTATTTTTTACCTGCCAAGTGGTGTTTTATCCAAATCGTATACTCCTGTAATAGGTTCCTTCTGGACCAAAGAAGAGAGTAGATCATCTTTGATTTGTAATAGTCCATCTTTAGAAGGAGTAAATCCCAACATATTTGTTATAAAAAATTAATCACTTAAAAACAAACTAAAAACTTCGACTTCGACAGTTTCGAAAAACGTTAACGAACTTTCTACCTGATAAACTACGATTTTAACAGCTGTCAAATGTAATGTTTGGTAGGGTACTTTCAAATTTTGAATGGTTTAACAAATATACAACTAAACACGGTACACAGTTTTACATATTTATCGATTCAAAAGGGTACTTTTGTTTAGCAAAATACAGGACAGGAAAGCACGAAAGAAAACATGAAAAACAGAGAACACAATCAAGCCGATAAATATATCGAACACAGCTTGCTATGCCCCTCCAGCACTACACACTCTCTAACAACAAACTGACTAAATTCAGATTTGCCACAACTAACAAATACGAAGTTTAACGATTTCTACTCGAGGTTCGAGGACAGAGAATGGCTTATTTTAAAATGTCTACTGCGACTCCAAGAGCCATCTATACTGCGCAAACGGACTCTCTTCCAATAGAATAGGTTTTATCTTGAAATTATGCAACACTTTTTACGTAAAATATTCCCCTCTATGATGTGAATTCAGGATTAAAATTATTATAGAGGGAGGGCCAGAAAGCAGTAGGATTTAACAAATAACTTTGTTAGTAGTAAACCAATATTATTGATACTCCACACAGTAAATGTTTAACATATAGAGATTATGTATGGAAAACAACAGTCTTCAAATGACGTGCATTTGCGGCAAAGTCGTACTCTTACGATTGGATTGTTCATAACAGTAGGTAAGGTGTGAGGAGTTAATGCTCGAATTTCAGCACCGATATTGTCCTTGAGTTGCTAAAGTGTACGCTGCTTGTTCACATACACACGTTTCTTTAAGGAAACCCCACAGGAACAGTGGCGTATCGAGACTTGAACCTTGGAGGGGGCGGGGGAGTACATAAGTTTTATTTGTAAAACAAGTGTCACAATGACTCGTTTTGTAGTACGAGTGAAGTTTGCGCAACGAAGCGCTGAAATGCGCAAATCATGAGTACTACAGAAAGTTATTGTGGTTTTACACAACATTTTTACATATACTCCCTGTTTTTAAACTAGGATGAGTGGTTTGAATTTAAGTTGGCAATTCTGTAGATTCCTGATTGTGGTCAGAGCACAGATAGTTTTATTCAGCACTTTTGACATATTATGACCGAATAACTGTGTAAATTTTAAGCAAACTTTCATTTAAGCAAACAGAGGATGATTATTTGTTTTAAAAAGAGCTTCTTTCGTATATGCTTACGATCTATTTATATTATATCATGAACAGAATGATTTCTGTA
This sequence comes from Galeruca laticollis, assembly GCA_963921935.1. NCBI lineage: Eukaryota > Metazoa > Arthropoda > Insecta > Coleoptera > Chrysomelidae > Galeruca > Galeruca laticollis. Next base: position 14,381,456 of record OY998177.1, on the reverse strand, counting down.
ATACATCTTAACATAGATATCTGGTAATGTATCCCAAAAATCGAACGTTATGTATACGAGTATATTGATCCTATACAATATAAAAATAAACAATTGACAAATCATTGATGAATAAACGTTTAGCGTACTTTATTTATTAATATTTTTAATATATAATTCATTCAAATTTACCTTTAAGACCATTTAATATAATACTTTGCTAGCTAGAACAACGCTAGACCATTTTATTTATAATTTGTTTCAAGGTTAAAGTCAAATGTCAAATATATACTACATACAACAACCAACTGTGTGACGCTAAAAATTACTAAAAAAGTGTTCAGAGACTTCATCGTGACCCTGTAAACAATGTTATAATGAAGTCTCTTTTATACGCGAATTATAAAAAATAATAAATCGAGATCCAAAACTCCCATACTCTATCACAAGATTGAACTTTCATAGTATGTATTGCCTAGAGATTATCCATTAAAAATTAATTATTAACAAAATTCTTTTTACTGACGAGGCCACATTTACACGTAGAGGAGTTTTTAACCGGAGAAACAGTCCTTAAATGAACTACCGGGAGATCTGGGTATCGGATTTTTTTTCATATTTTGAGCCCCTAAAACTGCATTTTAGCTTCATTTTCCTTATAGAATTGTAGCCTGCGGTTCCTAGTTTTTAGTACATTTCAATAAAGTATAAGTTTGCCGTGATTATGTATTAAATTTGTTTCATTTTTAGGGGTCTGGGGGGGTTCTATCCCCCCGTAATTACGCCACGGTAACAGGAATATTGTGTATACGGTAAGCAAACCTGACAAAATATTACTTTGTTTTAGAAAATACCTAAATCACAAGATCAAGAACATGTATTAAACTTGAGTATATTGAAATGGAAAAATGTACTATGAAAAGATATTCAAATAGTGAGATATTTACGCACACACACAAAGTAACAGTTGCCACTTTCTTTTGACTAATTTCCTGTTGTTGGGTATGCTATGAAGGTAAAGGTCAATTTAATGAAGTGTACACATTTCAAATACTTGAAACACTGTCTCTATCTAAGCTTTTGATCGTTTTTATAAAAAAGCCTCCATTTGTGAAACATATACACATCTAACTACACTGTCATCTCTAATTGCAGGAACAAATTTATTTCCACAAAATATGTACACCCGGTAGATTACGGCATTTTTGTGTAATGAAAATAAAATTCGAGATGTTTCGTTTATGATCCACTATATCAACATTCTTATTAGACTTCTAAACACGAGTCGACGAAGGAAAAATTGAAGTAATATATTCTGGCTTTGACCCTCCGACCGTTTTAATCTTCAGCAGAGGAATGGTAGGTGCTAGAGCTTAGGTATAAACGTATTCGGAATCAGTATGGTCTGAAACCTATCCAATCGAGAAAAAAAGGTTATTCATCACTGTTTAGAAGTTTACGTATACCCCACAATGTGGTGCTTCACTACTTTTTGTTAGCTATCAAGTGAGATCAACTTTAGATTAAACATCCTGACTCCATGGTGAAGATGACTGGATTACTCTTCAATAAAGATTTATTACTCTCTCTGATTAAGAAACATAGTGTATTAGTGATTTAACTCTATTAGAAAACATTAAATTATAAAAAAACTATAATTTTATATTTATTATCAAGTTTGAACCTTCTTTCAAATTCCGTGCTTATATTATGGTTACTGTACAGGGTACAATATAAAATCCACTATATTCAGATGAATAATAAGCAGTTTAAAAGTCTGTTTTTTGTATCTTTTTTTGTTAAGTAAACTTATGATTTTTATCCAACACATTTGGAAAATAATTCTTTATTACAAAACACACAAACAAGGAAATATGTTTCAAACTTTTAGGAATATACCTGTTTCCAAATTTATAAAAACCATACATTCCACCAAAAAAACAATATAGACACTATCCTCCATAAGAACTACTCCAAAGTACTGTATATTCAAGTAAGTAAAATTATAAGAAAATAAAACTTAATATCAGGAAATTTCAGTTTTCATGGATTTTCAATAAAATATATAACTGATGTTATGATAACAATATAGTTTCTATTAAAATCTTCAAATCTAAATTACAATCAACACCAGATTTTTTATTGGTTCTTTTTACTAGTTTTTTGAGCGCTTAATCCAATTCCTATTACTAGAGCTATTACTGTAAGTCCTTGTGCAGCTATTCTCGTTCTCATCATATACTGTGACATCTTTCTTTGACCAGTCCTAAAACACCACAAACCATAAGACAATGCTAATGCTGTAGCTAGACATCCTAAAAATTAAATTATCTTGTTATTCAAGTGCACTAATCGGAATAACCATTTCCATTACCGACAGGTACGAAAGGATTCTCTTTAAATTTTCTTATAAATTTGTCTCGTTGAGATTCAACAGGGGTAATGGCATCCATATCCTTTCTTAACGTTATCCAGTCAAACTTTTCCATTTTATCATCAGAACCATCATTCGCGGTCATTTTAATGAAATTTATTTTATTTTTCTTTAACAAAGTTTTTCAAGAGTCAAAGAAATGACAATTAAATTTTCTTCTTCTTACACGTGAACTTTAACCTCTTGAGTTATTAGGCAATCCAACGACCTGTCAAAATAAATTCAATATGGCGGCGATGGTCAAATAAACAACAAAAGTATGGAGGGTAGAACTAAGGAGGACCAACACAGTGTATGAAAAAGTGTCCGCTGACAGGGAGCAAATTAGGGTGGCGCCACAGTAGCAAGTGGAAAGATTTTAAAAACAGCGCCATAAATTATGAGAGTATAATTATATAAGTTACAAACTAGAAATTGAACAAATAATACGACACTTTATTCAGTTGATATTTGACAGTTTTGAATAATGTTTATAACTCATCAATAATAATGACAAAAATGTTTCAAAAAATTAACACACATCGGAAGTAAAATGACATTTGAATTTTCTGACCAATAGGGTTCATTTCGGATCATCGGATAACGGATGCATGTAACGCCACCTTAATTGAAATATTCGTTGTGTTCTTTTTACATCATTCTGCTCAGCACTGTTGAGATAATTTTCAACTTGAGCGAGTGAACAAAGTGAGCAGGAAATTCTAAAAAGAATACGCAAAAAGTGCACCATAAAATGTTAGGTTAACGTGTTGTTTATTATTTAGTTTATAATGAAAATTGTTATAGTTCATCAGAATAAATTTAGTGTAATTCTTCTCTTATTCCAACTATAGTTTTGTGGTCATATAAATAAAAAGAAGAATATCATGTTTTTAGTTCTGATGTTAGCCACAAATCACCTAAGGTTTGTTTTCACATGCAATCAGAAATATGTTTCTGATAGCTTTCAAACTACTTATACTGCGCATGTCATGTAAGACAAAAATCCATAACAGGTTTGTGATTTTTGTGGAAACACTGGACTAGAACGTATTACTGGTTGCATAGGCATTCTTCTTCTTTTTCTTTGCTTTTAAGAAATATCCTTATGAAACTAACCTTACTTTATTTCCACAAATTTAATATTTTTTACACCATAATACTAGCGCTAAATAACACCATTACTCACCACTATAATTAAGTACAATTTTAATCTTCTTGTGTTAGAAAATGGATAAAAGAAGTAAGTATATTGAAACATCTTATAAAATGATTTAACATAAGACTACATTATTTTTTAAGGGAGCGTACCTCATGAATTAAATGAATTTATTATTATTAACGTTGAACCTGACGATACATCTGTTTCAAGACAATCAGACCTATGGACCTGGACAACTAATAATACAAAAAGAATGATTGATATTTATGCTGAATTAAAGCCTAAATTAGGTACTCATGCAATAAAAAATATGAAAAGATTGTGGGAACTTATCGCTGAAAAAATGAATGGGCCGGTAACACCAGCACAGTGTGAAAATAAGTGGAGAGTATTGGAAAGGGCCTGCAAAAAATATATAGATAATCAAAAAAGTACTGGTAGTGGTAGAAAGTTTTTTGAATATGCAGAAGAGATGGACTTGATATTTAAAGGGAAAAAAAATGTGCAGCCTATTTTATTACTCTCTGACACTACAAAAGATGATATTCCAAATTTAGTAGAGGATGACTTAGACAGTGTTAGTGAAACTGATTTAATTAAACCATCATCTTCTAAAAAAGTAGAACCTGAAGTAAAACAAAAAGAAACGCCTTTTTGAATCAAGCATAATCGGACTAGGCAAAGAAGCAATCCAGTGTTAAATAGGAATATAACTTTGGAGAAAATGAGACAGGATAGAAAAGAATATTACAATGCACGCATTGAACAAGAAACGGAAAAGGTAAATCTTTTGAAACAAAGAAATGCTTTGCTATCAGAAAAAAATCAAATTCTGAAGAACAAGATCTGCTCACTCAGTTTAAATAGACCAAATTTGGAATAAGCAAAATATGTAGAATATAAAACAACTGTAAGTCTGAGTTTAATGTACCTGTGTAGTTAATACCAATTTGTTGATTTTTTTTGTTACTTTAGAGTTAGAAAAAAGTTTTATATCTCGTTAATTTAATTTAGTTTTTGAAATATACTTGTGTAGGTATATTTGTTCGTTCTGTTTTGTATGTTTCATAATAAAAACTGTTAAAAAAATTGTTAAAAACTTTTATTTCAAAAACAAACAAATTTTTGGACACCCTCTGTATGCTCAAAACGAGGCTCAAAATTTAAATATGTATTTAACAAAGATTCTTACAGGCCTATCACTTTAATTATTCAAACTTATTGGAGAGTATTTACAATCATGTTTCTTTTTTGTACAGCATCTGGATTTGCAATATTTGCATGTTCTGCAGCATCTTGGATATCATATAAATTTACATTATTTTCATTTGCCTCTAAATTATTATCACCTTCTATGTAAAGGAAGTTATCATTCAGTGCCAAGTTATGAAGAACACAACATGCCCTAATAAAATGAACTATTGTACGTATATCCCTTAACTTAAGGTGATATAGTTGGCGCCATTTTTGCTTTAAGAGGCCGTTACAATGTTCAATACAAATCCTATTGGATGAGTGTTGAAAATTATAGTTAATTTGATTTCTAGTTAACATTCCCCTGTCTGGAAAGGGAGTCATAAGATTGTACATTAAAGGATAAGCGCTATCTCCTAAAATATGGAATTCATTACACTTCTCTTGGAGTGAATGAAATAGGTCTGATGTCCTGAAAACACGTGCATCATGCACCGAACCTGGATATCCAACAAATAAATTTGTTATTTTTAATTGATGGTCACAGACAAGTTGTGCCTAAAACAATAAAAACTTAATATGCACTTTATAAATTAAATATTAATATTAATTAATGTTAATATGCTTACCTGTATTGAATAATACCCTTTCCTATTTATATAAGAGTCCGGGTCCTCCAAAGGCTTGTCAATTTTTATGTGGGTTCCATCTACGGCTCCTATAATTCCTGGATAACCATTTTTTTCGCGAAAATGTCTTTCGATTTCAGCTTGCCTTTCATTGTTAGGCCATATTATTACTTCAGGCGCCAGATTACTTAGGAAATATGTCATTCGTTTAGTTACTTTATGTAAGGAACTAATGCATATATTAAATCTATCTGCCACATCACGGAAACTGGCACTTTGATGCCCCGCAAACCACAGAAAAATCTGTGTTTGCTTTAATGGGGTAAGTTTTTCATGTGGTCCCAATTGCCACTTATAATATTCACTATTCTCAAAACGAACAGCGATGTCTGCAGCAACATCTTTGCTTACTCGAAAGTGTTCTATGTGTTCTTTATCATTAAACTGCGGTACAATCTGTTCAAAAAAACTTTGATTTTTAGGCCGAATTCTTTCTTCTAACATAATTTCTAGATCTGAATCTGTTTCCGACATTTGGGAAAACTCTGATCCATCGGATGAAGAAAAATCAGACATTTTTTACTACAAAAAAAAATTAAAATGCAATAAATAACACTATTTAATATTCACATTATGAATGAATTAATTACCTATTTAACTTCACAAATCAGAATAATTATTTTAACCACTTTTAACTACAAACACAAAGCAAAACCGCAAAACGTTAACACAAATAGCACAAAATATAAATTAATTGTCAAAATTCAAAATAATGCGAATTGCGCATGCTCCAAACTCTTTACTTGTAAATAATCCGCAAACTCTTCTTGCTGCTAGCAAACTGTCAGGAACTGATGTGTGAACAACCGACTCTTAGTTTGATAACAGCTGGAAAGTGATGTGTGAACGCAAAAAAGGTATTACGCAGAATCCAAACATCAGAAACACGTTTCAAACTGATGTGAAAACAAACCTCTAGTCTATAGATGCTTCACGTAAATGGATCAAGGTCAAGCTATTTTATTAGTATGTGTTTCAGACAAGCAGATGGAAGCACCATTGAATTTTAGTAGTATTGTAAAATTTCCTGTTTTATCCACTCACCGCTGCCAAATGTTAATAATTTTGATGTATAACAAATCGAGGTGATTTGTGTTTATAACTGTGTTATAACGCTTTAATAGTTTTATTTTATCAGTTTTCGTTTTCAAATGATATAAAGTCAGTTTGAGTGATAAATTTCAATTTTTAAATAATAGTGTGTGTCAGGTTTTATGATGCCACGTTATATGAAATGCTGTGTGCATAACTGCACACCAACATAGACATATATTTCCAAATCCAAATGAAGAGTCCTAAAAATTCAAGGCAATGCAATAAACTGTGATCAATTGAAGACAATGGAACCGTTAGCTGTATATCAAGCAAAGAGAATATGCCATAAACATTTTGAAGTGAAGCACACTACAGCTTGGTCCAATAGATTGTATTCAACTGCTAGTCCATCCTTATTTTTACCTGGTAAGAGAAAAATGTAGTGAGAAAATATTAATAAACATGTGATGTCTTGAAAAAATTTCAGACTTATATTATATATCACTGGTAAATTATTTTTTTTAAGCTGCAGTTATGTCACTTGAAAATACACACACTCATGAGCCTTTGTTCAGTGGCGGATCCAAGTTACTGTTTAGGGGGGGGGGTAATGGATATAAAATTTAACAAAAGTAAAATTTGAGTATATTTCCAATAGACATAGAAAATAATAAAAACAAATAATATAGTTGGTATGCCACAAAAATGAGATCGAAATATATTTCCAGTGAACAATATCTGCTCAACATGAAAATAACTGAAAAAATTAATATTTTTTCGGTCATCATATTAATAATAAATGAAACAAATAACATTCTGTACATATCAAAATAAAATAAAAACACATTTCTAATGGTATATATATACAGAGTGTAATCCAACCCCTTGCACTCCCGTATATGATGGATGTAGGATACCATTTTTAAACGAATTACCGTGCTGACAAATTCAACGAAAAAAATCTGGAAAAATTGAATTTGGTTTTTAAAATTTGCCGAAATGTTGAGAACCGCCGTTCTCCTAACCACAGCTCACTAGAATAGAGCTGTAAGAAGCCAATGACGGGATGACGGCTCTGAGACAACTGAAGTTCGGCGTTCGGCGGACAGCGATTCCTAGCATTTCGGCGAATTTTAAAATTCGAATTTTATATTTTTCCAGATTTCTTTTCGAATTTTCGGATTACTGTAATTTGCTTCAAAATGGTAATCTACACCCGTCATTTACAGGAATGTAAGAAGCTAGATTACACCCTGCATATAATGAAAATAACATATCACAAAAATAAGTTATAACTGTACTCATAACATAATAAAAATGGTGAAAACAAGAAAATAAAATTCTACATATCACAAACATTAAAAAAAGCAGTCTTCATTTCTGTAATGATCAAAACAGACAGAATACATATAAGGTTGATTAAAATGTTTGGTAGTCCCACATCTCACGACCAGAAATATAATGAAAATCAATTTTATATAACAAATTCCAGTTTTCTTTCCTTCACCTTTCCGAATTTATCAATTACGTTTTCGACATTGATATTGATATCTCTGTGAATATGTAATAAAGCAAGTCCAGATAACCTCTCTTGAGACATGGTAGACCTCAACCATGACTTCAGTCTTTTCAAGCTAGAAAAACTTCGTTCTGCTGATGCGACCGTTACTGGAATTGTACAAAGTATCTGTAGAAGCATATTGATAGTGGGATAAATTTCTTTACTACACTCTTTAAGAGCCGAGAGAGCACAATCGGGAATTTTTGTTGATTTTTGTTTCCAATATTCTGACCAAAATAATAATTCTGATTTGAGATTCATCGACAGAATATTGATATCATTCATAGGATTCACTTTCATCATATAATCTAAGATACTATTCACAGAGTCATTTAGCAGATGCAGATCACTCTGAGTCTTTTCTAAAATGATGTTTGGTACTAGCACATTCAATTCAAAAACGTTCAATATTTCATCTGTGAATCTGTCATTTAGATCTTCGATAATGCTATCTAACAATGGAATGAAAATGTTCACTCTATAATATGCCTCTGCGCTTTCTGCTTTGGCATTTGGACGATTTGTTTGTCTGGCAGTAATACGCGGTAATGTCATTTCGGTTCCCAAAGTGAGCATCATTTTGGTAGTGTCGTCGAAAATTTTACGAAAAACCGAATCGGCATTTTTTCTTTTATCGTTCAAAATTTTTTTTGTACTATTTATTATATTTTTTGCCAGTTGTTTATCTAGCGATTTGGTTTGCAGTACTCGGCTGAGGGGGATTGTAGCTGATAAAATTTCAGAAAGCGCATAAAGTGTAACAAGAAACAAAGGGGTAGTTATTGAATTTTTCAAAAGCGTAGCTTTGGTAGATGAATCTCTCTCTTTCCATTGTGAGATCAAATCTAAAGCTTCTACGATTTGTATCAAATTCAATTGGAACCTCATAACCGCTTCATGTCTCTCTAACCATCTTGTTTCGCATAAACTTATGAGAGATAAGTTGTTAATAGATTTGAGAACATTATTTCTTTTTGACGAAGCATTAAAAAAAGCTATTATTTCTTTTATTGTACCAATTGCATTTCGCACAGCCTGCACTGTAGAACATTTAGAAATTGACAAATTCAGTGCATGGCTGTAGCAGGGGCTTCTAATTGCTCCCTTAAGAGTACCCTTTAATTCGGTAACTGCACCCTTCACCTCGCCTGTCATCACACTACACCCATCAGTACCTATGGCAACACAATTCTGCAAATCAAGACCATATTTATTCAGTGTACTTAGAACTGTTTTTGCTAATACATCGCCAGACAACACTGGTTCTTGTGTAAAATCATCATAATTTTCTTTATGACAATCTATAAATTCAATAAAATCCTCTCGCATATGGCAATTCTCTAAATCAACATACCTAATTATGAAGGACATTTGAGAACAGTGACTAATATCAGTTGTTTCATCAAATATTATTGAGAAAAACTTACTTTTCCTGATTTTTGCCCATATCACTTCCCTTATTTCATCACCACAAAACCTAATGATCTCATTTTGTGTGGTTTTACTGATATATGTTGCAGTAGCTGAAGAATTTTCTAAATGATTCTGTAAAATTTTATCTCCAGCTTCTACACGAAATCGCAGTAACTCACGAAAGTTGCCTTCATTGATGACAGAAGATGAAGTTAGCTCTCCATCGTCACGATGCCCGCGTAATGGAATATTTTGACGCCCTAAAAATATGATAGATTCAATAATTGGTTTGACTCTCTGTCGGTTCTCTTGGACGCGCTTCAGTCTATCGTTATTTATAATATTTCTAATGTCTTTTTGTGGAGATTCGTAAGTCCTTAGGAAAGATTCGGCAAGAGACACACTATTTTTGCGATAATAATTATTTTCATGTCTCATTAAATCGCCGTCTTTCCCAAGTAATTTCGAAAAAGTTATCAGGGGACTGAAAACTAATTTTTGTAATTTGGTTTGTTGATGGGAACCACCAAACTTTGCAAATACAAAACAAAATTTACAATATATACCTTTCGAACTTTCAGAATACATCAACCAGTTGAATTGTTTAAAATGTTTGGAGGATAAATAACACCTCACCTCTTTTCCACATTTTTTGTGAAGAGAGAATGGTAGTTTACGGTCAGATGGTATCAATTCACATTTAAGTATATTGTATCTGTCAAAATCACTCATGTTTTTGAACGTGTAGGTCCCAATATCTATATAGACACTCACATCGTCAGTTGATGTTGATGGTTTGAATTCTAACTCTGCAATCTCAATATCCGGCTGATTTTCAATGGATTCCTCCAATTTCTCATTTTCACCAAGTTTATTTTCATTCTCAACTGGACTCGTATACCTCAAACTAGTATTTATGTCCAATTCAGCTTTGCTACTGCTAGGTGTTATCGATACAACTGATTCTTCAAATTGCTGTTCAACAGTTTTGGTTTTCTTGATGAAAAATGAATCCAAAGTGGCATTAACTCTTTTTTTACTCATTTTTGTCTGAAAAATCAATGAATAACATATTATAAATCATAATTTGTGAACTTACTGATTCACCCACGATGAGAACAATAACAATATACTTACAAATTGATTTATTTAGTCATCACACCACACCAAGCAGAAAGAACGATAAACCCTTCAAAAACAAAATAGGTACGATAGAAATAATACGTCCCGCCACCGCTTACCCGGCTTACTACGCCAATTACAGACGAAATGCAACAGAAGTAAATCGCCGTCGATCGTCGATCTATCTGACAATTTGATGCCTTTGACGGGTCGGCTCGACAATATTCGAGTTCAAGTGCAGGGAAGGGATAAGATGTAGATGTACAGTGCATTTTGTGGAAGGGGGTGCTAGCGTTCGAACACGGTGGAGTGCTGGCTCTCAACCTTAGCCTTAGGGAATTTTGAAAATGTCATAGCATTTTTTTTTACTTCAAAGCTGATTCGGCACTGAAACTGTGAATATTTCGACGAGGCTTGGGGGGGGGGGTAATTACCCCCTTTACCCCCCCCTGGATCCGCCACTGCCTTTGTTATTCCCTTGCAGTGGTATGTATTTCTATTATATAATTAAAACAAAAATCAGTAAGTTTAGGTATATTATAAACTTTATAACTTTGTAACATGGCTACACAATCATAAATGAATTTTATGTTTTATATCTACAGTTTACAATATTCTTGTTTCATGATATGTCTCTGATTTATTTTAATGCAATTGTAGCTTGTTGCAGTAACAATAGTAGCTAAACTTTCATCATTTTACTGTTGAAAATATTTTGTTGTATCTACATGTACTTTGTACATTGTCCCTATTTTGTGAATATACTTTTTTCAATAAATGGTTTAATAACATATGTTTCTTATTTTGGTCCTTCTGTAAAGAGTAAATTGCCAAAAAACTGTTAATTTCTTTAAATATTGCTCAGTAAATGACTTGATTTTTTAAAAAGTCTAATATATTTATCTACAATGATAAATTGTTTGGCAATTATATTAGAATTTACAAGTTATTAGCTACGTTAATGGTTGGCAAACAATTGAGTGTGCACAATATAGTAGACTTTTTAGTAAAACCTGTCATTTACTTACAATAAACAAGGATCTTCAAACCAACAGATAATCGCAATTTAAATTTAGCGCCCATTCTTCTTTCCCTAGTAGCGACTTAAGGAACAATTTACCCACTACTTAATTGTGTTTCGGTTCTATAGGTGGCGCTAGTTTTTGTCATTTCAAGAAAGCATTGTCGTGAACTATCTATAGAGTAGGTAATTTGTGATGTTAGCCGAAGCCGATATGTACATGCTGTGTGTACATGTTACATGTGTGATGTGTAAGATTAGAAAGAATTAAGAATTGTAAAAAGGAAATCCGCTGTAATCGTTAATCAGTAATTACTAAATTCGTGTAATATATTGTAAATAGAAACATTATTCTATTTATTCACCCCATAACAAGTTATGGGCCCAGGCAAAGCGATATAGAAATATAAAAAATATACTTTAAAAGAAAGGAAAACACGAGGAAGAAAACCATCCTCAAAGATGAATGTAAATTCCAAAAATAGTTTTAATATTGATGTCTTGAATAATAATAATTACCACACATGGAAATTTCGCATGGAAACTTGATTGGAAGAAAAGGGCGTGAAAGATTTTATACAGAGAGTTTGATGCAACTAATTACGGCGATCCGAAAGAAATGGAAACCGCAAACAAAAATGTAAGGCTATGTAAGTCTCTAATTGTGCAATGCCTTGACGACTCGCAGATTGAGATAATTCGAGAAAAACCAAATGCATATACCGTATGGAAAACTTTGGAAGCGAGATACGAAAAGAAAGGAATTCCTGGACAATTAATGATACGCAAAAAAATGATGAATATGAAACTGAGAGTGAATGAAGACGGACCAATTCCTTAAAGAGTATGATGATATTTGGTGCGTTCTTTTTGACTGAGATCTCAGATCACTTCAGTTAAGGTGATCTGAGATAAAGTGATGTGAAAAATGTACTTTATTCCGTAAAACTACTTTTTAAAAACTACAAACTAACTATACCGACAATATTCGTTCGGTTCTAACTGCTGACTGCCTAATTCTTGAAAGAAAATGAATTTATATATAAATCTAAAAATACAACGTAAGCAAATTACAATATCATATTATTATAACTGATCTACGGGTGAGGGTGATATAATTCCTCCCCCTGAAGATTCGGCTTCTGAGGGCTGAAGGTCAAGGAAGTCGAACATTTTCAGTGTCTCCATCACAATGGTTGTCCTCGGTTTCTTGGGTTTTTTTCTTGCACTTGATTGTTCTGTACACTAAATACACAATGAACACTATTGAACAGTGTTGCCGCTCCAGATTTTTTTTTTGTACTAGAATGTCTTTAGAAATTGTACTAAATTGTACTAAATTTATAAAATGACAGTTATTTGAGGTTATGTATTATTTCGGCGTTGTCTGTAGTGGCCGAAATAGGAAATAAGCTTAATTAATACCTAAGAACAGCATGAGAGGGTGGTACGGAACGTTATACGTATTTGTTAAATAAATTGAAAAATAAGTAACACAGCAAAAAATCAGACTGTTGTGTATGTGTTCTGTGGTGGACTAGGTGGACACAAAAGAAACTCTTAGGAAAAAAAGTTATGATAAATTTAATAAAAAAATAAACAGTAGAACAAAAAATAAAACTCTGAACAAAAAACATTTTAGAAAATAATACTGGAGGGATAAATTAAAAAATAAATAACAAAATAAAAGATCTAACTCTGAACACAAAACTCTTAGAAAATACTCAATATGGAACTGATATAAATAAAAAAATACATATCATAACAAAAAAGTCAGGACATAAAATCTTGTAGTAAATATTTAAAAACAAATAACAAAACAAAATAAAAAATCTAACTCTGACACAAAACTTTTGAAAAACACTTAATATGGAACTGATATAAATAAAAAAATATTTATCAAAACAATAAAGTCAGACAGGACAAAAAACTCCTGAGAAATATATATCATATTAAATCATCTATTACTCCTGCTTCATCATTTTCAGTAGTTGAACCTTTTCTGTTCAACAGGGACTTACTTGGATTCCAAGTATAACATATATCTCCTCCTAACAATTGTTTTGTATGCAATAATGCATCGCATGTTGAAACGTGAAGTCTACTTCTCATCTTATTTTTTATCAGATTCAATTGGGAGAAAATTCGCTCCGTTGAGGCACTGCTGTGGGGAAGAGATAAAACACTCAAGGCAAAGTCGCCTATATTTTTTAGTAGAAAGCAATGTTCTCCATCCTTAATTTTTCTGACTTTGATCCAAAATTCTTCAGGATCGTCAATATTTTTTAAATTATCTTTAAATTCGGGAATCAAACGCCATTCTGAATTTATAATTTCCAATTCATCCTCCTTAATAATATTTGGGAATAGTTGAAGCAAATTCGCAATGGAAAATTGCTGCTTTCCATGATCGGTCATAACAGCTGCTGGATGTAATGCTTCAACTGCATTCAGTATAGGATCATTGAAATCGATTCTTTTTTTTATTTGTAAGGATAAAGTCACATAAAAATCTAATGCTCGTTTTTTAAAAGTCAACAACTCATCATTGGTTAATGTACCATATAACAATTCTGTTTTAGCACCAAAGTACATGTCATCAATATTCAAGTATTGGTGGACATTTAGAGGATCTATAGAATGGACTTTATTTTTTTCAACATAATCACCTTTCAAAAAACTTTTCACTATAATTTTGAACTGTTTTTTCAATACACTTAGTAAACTTGTTATTAGAGGCCTTTCCCTTTGAAATAACAAGTTGAGTTTATTGACAATATCCAATATATACGATAAGAAAGTGTAATATACTTTGTAAATTGGATTCCTCAAAGCATTAATAATACATTTAGCAGATTGCAAGTTGTCTTCCAAAGCAGCTCTAGTGAAAAATAATTCTAGGGCATTCCATTGCTCTAAAAGCCTATTGACAACTTCTCCAAGAGATAACCACCGAGTTTGGCTCAATTTAAGAATTTTGTGTGGTTTGATATTCAAAAATGTTTGAAACTCCTGTAATTCTGATTGTCTCTTGGAACTCTGCTTTAAATAATTATAAATATCTCGAGCCAAGTCTTCTATTGTTGAGGGAAGTTTTTCACAGGCTGCAGAAGAACACAAATTCATTGAATGGCAAATGCACCCCATTATAAAAATATTGGGCACCTTTTCTTTCAATTTTGATTGCAGTCCATCTTTTTTTCCCATCATCACACTGCAGTTGTCTGCTGCAAATCCTGTAAAAATATATAATGATTAATCAAAAATGTAGGTTTGTTTACTACAGAACTTACCAATCATGTTGTTTATAGATATGTTGTTTTCTTTGAAAAAACATAATAAACTAGTCAACAACCCCTCTGCAGTAGCATTTTCAACTTTTAATAGTGTTAGGAATTTATCCTTGATACTGTAATCATCAAATACCCTTACAACAACAGCTAGGCATTTAGATGTGGATATATCCGTTGTTTCATCTATAACAAGCGAATATTTCCGTTTTTGCAACAATCTGCAGATATTTGCAAGGTCCTCAGGAGCACAATGAGTACAAACCAATTCAGTTCCCTTGGTTCTGCTGCACTTAATGCTTTTGGCTACCTCGGAATCTGGGCACATGCTGCTAACCAATTTTGGCAAATGCTCCAAAATTCTGAAGGGCAAGTTGTGTTCAGCAACAAACATAACCATTTTCAACTCAGCTGATCGTTTGAAATCTCCTGCAGGTCTTAATAATTTTTGAACATCTGTGGTTTTTGCACATGCCCTTACTCGTTTTTGATGATATATACTTTTCCCATGCCTTTGTAGATGAGTCAATCCCCCAACAATGAACTTTTCACAGATATTACAATAAGAAGATCCGTTCTTGTTCTGCAACCATGTATACCTAGTTTTCCACTCATCTTTAAATTTCTGGTGGTATATCTTTTTCTTTTTAGTGACTGGTTCATTTTCATTATTTTCAGATTCTGATCCTGAAAGGTCCTCTTCACGGTTCTCAGATTCACCTTCACATTTTTCTCTCACCATATCTAATATTCTTGAACATGATGGTGTATTTCTGTAGTTATCATCTTTATTAGTAGAACTTGTAGAACTTTGCCCCACATTTTTGTTATAACAATGATCAGTCTCAATTTCTTTTTTTCTTATGATAAACCTTAAATGAAGTTCAATTGCATATTGAAACATCTTCCTCAATACAAAATGTGGTTTCCCCTTACCTATCCATTATTTATGATTAAATATTAAAGCGTCTCAGTCTCAGTGTGGTTCCTATTAATATCCTTTAGCGTATAGTTATCGATACATAGCCTTATTCTCACCCTTTTATTTTGAACAAAAATTTAAAATAACACAAGACATAACCAAACTTTTCGTAATTTTGGTTGGTTTGGTTGGGAAATCTCAGATCAGTCAGATCAGAAATCTGAACGCCGAACGCATCTCACATCTCACGGATCGGGATTAAAGATTAAATTCAATTGACATGAACGAGAGCACAGACAGCACGATCCAAACTCCAGTAGTCCGTTCCGTATCGATTTATTTTTCATGTGATCGTGATGTGGCTTGCGCTCTCGCCGCTCTCCGGTCAAGGCTCCAGCATCTACTACTAAACAGGATGGAAATGATGAAATTTAATTTTTGTAATAGATTCGAATGAATTGTAATGACGTACTAAATGTGAGTGAAATGTACTAGAAAAGTACAATTGTACTAGAAACGGCAACCCTGCTATTGAAAGTATGTAAACTAGTGTTTTGGTGATTAGAGGGTGATCGATGGCAACTGTCTCTAAATTGGGTTGGTTCTTGATGATTCTGGATCTGAGTGTATGAAGTTTGTCTAAATCTAAAGGAGGTAAACTGATGTTGAAATCTTGAATTGTCTTAGATCGATTAAGATTGACTACTATTGTGGGAAATAGAATCGGCTGGCTTCCTGTCTCTATTTCTTCTTTGTTGGTTATGTGTACTGCGTCCGCGTTAACTTGGCACGAAGCAGGAATGTTGATTAAGTGTGTGCCAATTAAGTTGACGACTTCTTCTTGTTGGTGGCATTTCAGATGTAGGTTGGTTTTTTGTGGTAAAAACGCTATCCATTGATTAGATACATCAAGTCTCTTGAATAATGGTTGTGAGGCAAATATCGCCACTTGATGACAGGTGGGTGCCGCTTTTAGGTCCAATATTTGAATTTCAAATGGACTTTCATCATTGACCCCTACTAGATCGGTTTCACCGCAAATGTATTCTTGCATAGTCATTTTCGTGCATGAGTCGCTCGGATATGCGAAGTACAATTTATTTTTTAAAACGAATTTATTTTGAGGTACAATTATTTTTGGTTGATTCTCTTTCAAAATAGGTATCGGATATAAATGAAATAAATTTAATTATATTGGATACATTACGGGAACATGTAATATGTATGTGTTTTATTATTCAGAATGAAACTAGATACTTTAATAAGGTTTTCGTAAATCGGAATTGAATTTAAATTTAATTTGACAGGCATTTGATCTTCATCAGAATCTTGATAAACGGTTTTTAGAAGTACCAACAAATGTTGTGTTTTTATTATACTAGGGTGCATAATACCAATCTTTGCAAAGGAAATTGAATTTTCTATATCTTGCAATATTGAGTTTAATATTTCATACATGTTTAATATTTGATTAAATACGTCTTTGATGAAAATAGTATTGTTATTATATTGGTTTAGAATGAATTTACTTATGGTATTAATTTTGTATTCTAATAATCTCTCATTTTTATTTATTTGTTGAATGGTTGAGTTGAAATCATCAATTAAAGAAACAGCTAATGTATTTTGTGTTTTGATTGTTTGTGCTAGAGAATTTTGATTTTGTTGAAGTTCCTTAATAAGTCTCTCGTAACGTTCGCCATCGTTAGCGTCCAAATTTCCGCTAATAGCTTTAAAAACTGAACCGAGCCCATTGATTAGGCCACGTTTTGTCCTCCGTTGATGAGGTAATAATTCACTTAATTTTGTTTCTATTTGTATTTCGATAAAGTTAATAGTATTTAAGTTGGTTGGTAGTTCTTCGAATTTTATGTTATTAATTTTAATCAAGTCGATTGTTTTTGAAGTTTTGGTCTTTAATTTTTGAAATTCGATGTTAATGGAATTTAAATCATAATAATATAATATTGAATGATAATATTGAATTATTTTTGCGTTGCCGAGTTTAACTGGAAGAAGGCCAGGGTTATCTTGGAGATTCCGGAGAGTTATAGTTTCTTGGAATCCGAGAATTCCCGGTAATCTGAAATAATAACATGTAATTAAGAGTCAAAAGAATATAATCTTTTTAGTGGGCGTTTAACATTGTCCATATGTACCTTACCACGTTTTGCAGTTGTTACGGTTTTACGTTTCGTGTTTATTGTTTTAAGAGTAACTGGCTTATCAAATTTATTAGAATTTTTCTGTCTTTTCTTTCTTTTGATAAATATGGTTTGATTTGGTGCGAATATTTTTGGATCTTCGCGGGTTTTGTTGATTTTCTCTAAATGTTTGGTTTTTTGTTCGATTAGATCTGAATTAATTTTCGCGTACAATAGTTTTGATCGATCTTTATGTTGATTGATGTAATCGTTTATTAGTAATTTGTCAATTTCTAAATTGAATGGATCGTTATCTGAGATATGTCCGTTGACAATATCAATTGGTTTTAATTTTACTGCGGAGTGAATAGAATTATTATATGCCAGAATAGCATTCACTATTTTATTTTTTTTTGGGGTATTAGAGAATCCTTGTGAATTTAGTAACCTTAAATGTTCTATTATTGTCGAGTGGAAACGTTCGACAATACCGTTCGATTGTGGGTGATCCGGTGAACAAAAATGTAGTTTAACTTTATGGAGGCTTAGAAGTTCGGTTACAACAGTATTTTTAAATTCGGTGCCGTTGTCACAAATTATTTGGTTGGGTATACCGTGATGGGAGAAAAATTTGATGAGATTATTAGCTATTTCTGTTCCTGATAATGCTTCTAAATAGTAGGCTTGAGCATACTTTGAAAAACTATCTACAATCGTTAAAAATTTTGAATTTTCGAATGTGAATGAGTCGATGTGCACTATTTCGAAGGGTTTAGTCGCTGTTGGTGTTAAATTCATTTGGATCTTGACTGGATGTCGGTCATATTTGCATTGCTGACATATTTCACATTCATTGATGTAAGTTTGGATTGATTTTTTCATATCGGGTCAGTAATATTTTTCTTTGATTTTTTGAAGCGTTTCGTTGATGCCGCGGTGATTAGATTTGCTTTCATGGTAGTTTTTGATCGTTTCCAATATATCTTGTTTGTCTATTACATCGATTAGTTTACTTGTACATTTTTTCAGTTTTATAGAAGAAGATTTAAAATATTGCTGTAAACAAACCGAAAGTGGTTCATACAGAGTTGGATCTTCGAAATATAAATAATAAGAGACATCTGGGACAATATATTCTTTAATGAAGTTTATCGCATCGTTATTAAAGTCGTTTTTAGATAACTGAATGTAATAACGTTGCTTATTTCCAAAAAGAAATTTTATTTTAGGTTTTGCCGGAGAATGCATTACTGAATCTATGAAAATTTGGTTTTTGCCATAGTTAACTGCACATTCGGTAATTGGTATACCTACTACAGGGCTTTCGTCGAAATTCGAATGTACAGTGTTATTTTCGTTAGGGTCGTCTTCAGTTTGTTGTTCGTGATTGTCATGAAATGTATCGTCAATATTTACGATCATAGACAAGTTATCGTAGTCTTGTCTTACACTAATAACACTAGGTTCTGCAGGTTGATTGCGCGTCGAAGGTTGAGGTGTATTGAGACTACTGTCAGTTTGACGGTCTGGGTTGGGTTGACTATAGTAATTGCTGGATTCGCCTAAGATTTCGTCCACGTTTTTCCAAAAAGAATCGTCGTTCCAAAATGGTTGTGATTCTTTAGTATGGATCTCAATTCGTGAGAGGCAATCTGCGTTACTGTTCGATTTCCCGGATCGATAAATTATCTGATAATCAAACTCTTCGAGTTTTATTTTCCAACGTAAGAGTTTAGAATTCGGTTCTTTTAGTGAATTTAACCAGACTAATGGTTTGTGGTCCGTTATAATATTAAATCTTCTACCATATAGGTAAGGTCTGAAGTACTTGGTTGCCCATACTATAGCTAAAAGCTCCTTCTCTATTGTTGAGTATGATTGTTCAGAATCATTCAAAGTACGTGATGCGTATGCTACGGGGAGATCCTGACCTATAGGGCCTTGAGATGGGATTGCTCCTAAAGCTACATTTGATGCATCTGTTGTAAGATTAAATGGTTTCGAGAAATCGGGATATTGTAGAATAGGCTCGTTTATCAGTAAATTTTTACAAGTCTCGAAGCAGGTGATGTACTCGTCATTTAAATCAATTTTCGCCCCCTTTTTAAGGCACTTTGTTAAGGGTTTTGTAATTTTGGCAAAGTTCTTAATGAACCGTCGATAATATCCGAGTAGACCAAGGAAGGCTTTGATTTGTTTGGTATTGGGAAGTTGCGTATGGCGTATATTTTGTCTGGGTTTGGTTTAATACCGTCAGGTGTTACTATGTGGCCCAAGTAAGCAACTTCCTTCCTCAAAAATTCTGATTTGTCCAGCTGGACCTTGAAATTTGCTTCTCTAAGTCGTTGAAATACTGTTCGCAGGCGTTCCAAGTGTTCCTGAAGGGAAGTCGAAAATATTATGATATCATCGAGGTAAACCAAACACATATCGTTTTGAATACCTCGTAGTATGTTATCTGCGACTCTTTGAAAGGTGGCAGGTGCCGATTTGAGACCATAAGGCATACGAAGAAATTCGTAATGTCCGTTTTCTGTATTAAATGCTGTTTTTTCGATATCTTTTTCTTCCATCTCGATCTGATGGAAGCCGCTAGCTAGATCTATAGTCGAAAAGTATTGACAATTTCCTAATTTCGCTAAAACATCGTGTATATTGGGCAGAGGATAACGATCGTCTATTGTTTTTTCATTAAGTTTTCTGTAGTCGATAACTACTCTCCATTTTTGTTTGCCGCTGGCATCTTTCTTCTTACTTACCACCCAGATTGGCGATGACCATGGCGAGTTCGATTGGCGAATTATATTAGAGTCCAGCATGTTTTGTATCTGATTAGCGACCTCTTGTCTATGTATAAAAGGATATCTGTAAGTTTTCGTGTAGACCGGTATTTCATCAGTCGTTCGTATTTGATGTCGAATTTTACTAGTAAATGTCAATGGTTCGTTTTCTTTATAAAAAATGTCGTTATATTCATTACAAAGCTCGAGGATTTTTCGTTTTTCCTCTTCGTTCATGTGTTCGGTTCGAATTTTTGGCATTACTAAATTTTTATCAGAATATTCAAAGTTGTTAATTTCAAAATTGTTGTTTTCTAAGTAATTTTCATGAAAACTTTCAACTGAAACCGGTTCTGAAAAATCTAAAATTAAAGACTTCGTAGATTTGTTTAAAATTGTAGTTAAAGCATAACCGTATTTTGCTGTACTAAGACTTTGTGGAATTTCACAGTCGTCAATTTTTTTATAAGGAATAATTATATCTCCCTGAGAAACACTAGTTTTTATTTTTATTACTTGTTGTGTTCTAGGAGCTACTGTAACGAGATTTAAATCATGCGACGTTTTATGATAACACAATTTTATTTTAGTATAAGGTGTAATAAGATACCCTGTTTTGAAGTCAACACTAGCTTGAAGTAACTTAAGATTATCTAGACCTATAAGGCCGTTAAAAACGTTGTGAAATTTAAAAAGGAAAAATTTCAAATTTGTTGGGTTTGGCAATTTGAATATTTTTGAGGCTTTTATGTCAGCGCGATATTTGTGGGAAGATTGCTGAAATACCGTTGTGACTACAAAAGGATCACTATTGATTGCATTTGGGTATAATTTAAAAGCAATTTTGGGGTCTATGAAAGACCTACTCGAACCGGAGTCGATTAAGAATTTTAGATTATGTTCAGGTAGAACTACATAGGGCAGTTCGCTAGATTTAACATTGTTAAGTGAAATAATTTCGGGGCTGAAACAACTGGGTTTATTTTGTGAGGTATGTTCCGAGGCACTTACTGAAAATTTACGCCATCGTCGAGTGGCTCTGTTGTATCACCATTATTTTTATCATCGGGGTATGGTAACTGATAGGAATGGTCATCATCGTCTTGTGATTCTACATTATAGAGTTCTTCAGATATAAAATTGGGACGATTATTTGGAGGTCTATTATTTGTAGTCGGGAATTGTCTATTGAACTGATTGGGCTGATTTGTATTTCTAGTTGACATCGACATGGGCGATGGTTTAGGGAATCTATTATTATTTGGATTGGGTCTGAACACATTGGTATTCGAATTTGGTTGTCTAAAGACTTGAGAGTTCCTAGGAAAATTGTGTTGTATTGGTCGGGGTTGTATTGGTATAGGTTGAGAAGGAAAGTTATTCGTTTGTCTGGTAAACAAGTGATTCGGAGTATGCGAATTAAATGAAGATTGATTGGGTGTTTGCATTGATCGATGATTCGATCTGTTACTATTATTGGCAAATTGTCTAGGGGAATTTCTATTAGATGAATTTTGAAGATAATGGGCATTTTCTTCTTGAATAACGTATTGCATAGCCTCTGTTAAAGAAGCGGGCCTCATGCATCGGATGGTGGTTCCTAGGGGTTCTCTTAACCCGGAGAGAAATGTTTTGAGGGCTAAATTTTGATATAGGGTATTTTTGAGAAATCTAGCAGCCTCTGTATTTTCGTGGGTATTAACATAGCTACAAATTAAATTTAGAATATGTAAGCATCTATCATAGAACGATTGAGAAGACTCATTCGAATTTTGTTTGAGCATTACGAGATCTCTATTCAAGCAAACTTCGTCTCTTTGGTCTGAGAAATTACTAGTCAGAACGTTTTTTAATTCGACCCATGTATTACAAGAGTGGATATTTATTATAGTTTTAGCGTTTCCTTTAATTTTTGATAATATAGAATTCAACAAATAAATATTCTGAAAGTTATTGTGGTTTTCCCTATCTTCGAAATGAGCAATAATGGATTCACTTACAGAAATAAATCTGTTTAAGTCGTTAGGGTTACCATCAAATTCTGGAATGCAGTTAATATATTCCCATTTAAATTGTGCTTGTGCCATTTCTGATTCTAATTGATCGTTATTTACGATTGGTTGCGTTATAAGGTTCGATGAATGACTACTACTTAGGTTATTTACTCTTAAAGTATTTGATTTTTTAGATTTATGCTTAAATTTTGTTTTATCTTTTGAATTTGATGCGGTAGAAAGAGAACCAACACTCAATTTACTAAAAGCAGTTTGAATTTCGTCCAAAAGATTATTTGAATTCATAAATTGTACTTACAAAATAATCAATGCGACTTTGATCATGTTTTTCTTAACTATAGGGGGTAGGTAATCCCTGCAGAATTCAGGCGATGTGGGTCCTAATTCTCGAAATACGGAGTGGTCTGGAACAGGTCTCCAATAGACTGATGAATGATGCCAAAACTGGTACTTCACTGAACACAGGCCGGTTCTTTTTCACTTTAAACTTGTTTGCAAAGTTCGATTTGTCGGTAAATCGTTGAAACGAATATCGGACGTTCAATACGCACGACCCGAACAATCCTACTGACTGCGCCAAAAATGTACTTTATTCCGTAAAACTACTTTTTAAAAACTACAAACTAACTATACCGACAATATTCGTTCGGTTCTAACTGCTGACTGCCTAATTCTTGAAAGAAAATGAATTTATATATAAATCTAAAAATACAACGTAAGCAAATTACAATATCATATTATTATAACTGATCTACGGGTGAGGGTGATATAATTTGTGAGTAAGTACCAAAAAGAACGACATCTCGATTGAAGCGCGCGATCTGTCGATAGATTTGAACTATAAGACAGATTCGTATCAGCATCTAATAATGTTAATTAATGTATCCATAATTTGTAACAAAAGGAAAATATATTATGTGTGTTTATTGTTTATTTGTCAATGGTTAAAACCTTAGATAACCTTGGTTAAAACTACAAATAAACCAAGCAAATCAAATAGTTCTTCATCCCCTCCACTTTATTTCCGACTCAATTCCAACTGAAACCCCCTTACAACACATTCAGCATCTGTGAAGGGGGAGGAAAAATCTCAGCTCACTTAAAGTGAGTAAAACAAAAAGAACGCTAACATTACTGATGTGAACTGAGATTAACTGAGATCTCAGTCAAAAAGAACGCACTTATTATAAGACAATTGAGAGCAGCAGGCTGCAAATTAAATGAAAATGATATTGTCTGCAGTTTATTACTCGCAATGCCAGCATCATTTCAAACTGTAATTACAGTGCTAGAAAATCTACCAGAAGAAGAACTTGCCCTAGAACTGGCTAAGCTGAAATTAAGATCTGAAATAGAAGGAAAGCTTCTTGTGGAAGTATGGTATGGAAAAGACCAAATTTGGAAAAATTAGCAGTATTTTCTTGTTACACTTGTGGAGAAGAAGGACACATCCAAAGAAATTGCAGCAAATTTGAACATAACAAAAATTATTTAAATAGAGAGAAGAGAGTCCAGAACAGAGGTAGAGGTGGACCTAACCAAAGCAGATTTAGTAGAGGAGGACTTGGACGAAGCACATTTGAAGGTAGAGGTGGATTTACAAACTACAGGGATCAGAGTAGAATACAGAACAGAAATCAAGAGAAGGCTGATCATAGAAGGGTAAATTATGTAGAAAACAATGAAGATGAAGTGGAAAATGATAAAAACATTTGTCTTATGACTGGTATAACAGATAATAATGTAAGTGCTGACAGTTTATTATTTTATATAGATTCTGGTTGTACAGACCACTTGGTCAATGATAAAAGGTATTTCTCCAACCTAGTGCTGTTGAATAACCCTATCAAAATTGCGGTTGCTAAAAATAACTATCATTTAGAAGCTACAGCAATAGGGACTATAAATGCTATAAGCAATGTAAATGGAAAAGAAATCAAATGCACCTTAAAAAATGTATATTATGTTCCAAATTTGAGAAGAAACCTACTTTCAGTTATTAAACTAGAAATGACTAATATAAAAATAGTATTTAATAATGGAAAAGTAAATTTGTTTAAAAACAAATATTTGATAGGCACTGGTTTTAGGAACAACCTCTATGAAATTAACTTCAAAGTATTAGACGATGAGTGTTTAAATATTGAGACTAAATGTAATGTCTTAAAATTATGGCATAAAAGATTAGGGCATATTTGTAATTCTAATTTAGAGAAATTAATTAAGCATAATCTTGTTCATGGTTTAGAAAATGTAAGTCTAGGTAAATTTGAATTTTGTGAAGCATGCGTGACAGGTAAGATGACTAGACTAAGCTTTGGAGCACGTACTAAAGCTAAAAGATTGCTTGAAATTGTTCATACAGATGTTGCAGGACCTATAACACCACTATCACACAACGGTGGCAAATGTTTTGTAACATTTATTGATGATTACTCTAACTTTATTTATGTTTACATTATCAAAAGTAAAAATGAGGTGTATCGATGTTTCACAGAATATGTTAATCTAGTTCAAAGCAAATTTAACTTAAAAATATCTGTATTACGTTGCGATAATGGGGGTGAATATATTTCAGGAAGTATTAAGGAATTTTGCAAGGAGAATGGTACATTTATAGACTACACAACACCATACACCCCAGAACATAATGGAAAGGCAGAAAGATTGAATAGAAGTTTGATAGATAAAGGTAGAACATTAATTCAAGATGCTCACATGCCTAAACATTTCTGGAATGAAGCTGTTCTGGTGGCTGCCTATGTGTTAAATCGCAGTCCAAGTTATGCTAATGACAATAATGTCGCACTAGCCGAATTATGGAATGGCACTAAACCAGACATTAAGAATATGAGGGGTTTTGGAACTGTAGTATATTCACACATACCTAAACAAACAAGAGATAAATTTGATGCAAAGTCTGAGAAATGTATAATGCTTGGATACAGTAATACGGGCTACAGATTATGGAACATAAATGAACAAAAGGTAATTATATCAAGGGATGTAATATTCAATGAGGAAGAGTTTTACTACAAAACAAATCGGGAAGCCATAGACATAGAAGAAAAAAAATTATAGAAATAGATGAAAATTAAGAAATAAGTGAAATAGAGGAAATAGAAGACAATGTTGCAAGCAAAGATAATTTGAGACCCAGAAGAATGACAAAAACACCAACATGACACAAAGATTATGTTTTAGAAAGTGAGCAAGAAGATGATGAAGCATACCTCATATTTGCACTGAATGCAGAGACATTTATGGAAAACATACCACAGGACATTTCAGATGTCGAATGCCATCCAAAAAGGGTAATGTGGCAGAAAGCTATGGATGAAGAAATGACCGCTTTAGAAACATGGAGTCTAGTTGATCTGCCAGCAGGTAGGACCACTATTAAATGTAAATGGGTTTTCTCATTAAAACGAGATGAATCGGGAAATATAACAAGATATCGTGCACGATTGGTTGCAAAAGGTTGCTCTCAGAAGAAGGGTTTAGACTACTCTGAAACATATTCCCCAGTACTAAAATTGAAAACTTTAAGAATAATGTTGTCAATTGCAAACGAATATAAATATTTCATTCATCAGATGGATTTGAAAACAGCCTTCCTCAATGGAAACTTAACAGAAACAATATATATGAAACAGCCTCCAGGATATGACCATCAACAAAACAAGGTGTGCAAGTTGAATAAAACTTTATATGGATTGAAACAGGCATCAAGGGAATGGTATAAAAATCTTACGACTGTCCTTTTACAGCAACGATTTAGAATTGGAGACTCGGATAAATGCTTATTCTCGAAGTCAGATAAACACAAACAAACCTTCATTTTACTTTATGTGGAAATGGTTTGAATGAAATACAAGACATACAATTTTCTTTATCGCAACTGTTTCAGATGAAAGACATGGGGGAAACAAAGTTCTTTTTAGGAATTAACATCAAGAGAGACATTAACAACCACATAATGAAATTGAGCCAAACAAGTTTTATTGAAAAACTCCTAATTAAGTTCAATATGAGTGAGTGTAAAGAAAAATCGACCTCTATTGAAATTAATTTGAAATTAAGACTTGGTGAAGGGACACCCATAGAAACAAAACATTATCGTGAACTTATTGGGTGTTTAACCTACTTGACAGTAACAACTAGGCCTGACATTTGTTTTTCAGTGTCTTATTTCAGTAGATTTCAATGTCAGCCCACAGAAGAAAATTGGATTTATTTAAAACGCATTTTACGCTACCTTAAAAAGACAAAAAATGTGGAATTAGTATATAGTAAAAGTTCGTCTCCTCTTTTGCAAGCCTATAGTGATGCAGATTGGGCAGGGGATGTTAATGGTAGAAAGTCTACATCAAGATTTATTGTTAAAATATTTGGTAATACAGTTATCTGGGCATCTCGCGAACAGACTAGTATTGCCCTATCTACATATGAGGCAGAATATATTGCTTTAAGCATCACAATATCAGAAGTAATGTGGGTACAAAAATTGTTATACGATTTGGGATTTACTTCGGAAGAAGTTCTTCCCATTACAATTTTTGAAGATAATCAAGGAGTCATTTGTGTAGCAGAACAAAATAAATGTGAAACCAGATTAAAACATATAGATATTCGCTTAAACTTTGTACAGGACGTTATCCAAAAGGGTATTATAAAACTTTTGTATGTAAATACTAAAGATCAAGAAGCTGATTTATTTACCAAAGGCATTCACAGAATTGAATTTTATAAAAATTGTAAATATTTAGGTTTAGAATTCAGAGAGGGACAATAAATATTAAGTGAATTTTTTTGTATATATACTTACATTTCATTTATTTCTTTTTTATGTATGTATATATGTTAAATGTTAGATATAAGAAAAGCATTAAGTGAAGGTGTTATAGTTCATCAGAATAAGTTTAGTGTAATGCTTCTCTTATTCCAACTATAGTTTTGTGGTCATATAAATAAAAAGAAGAATATCATGTTTTTAGTTTTGAGGTTAGCCGAGTATGTACATGTTAGTTATGGAGTGTAGAACTAAGGAGAACCATCTTGTATAGGGGATAAGTTGAAAAAGTGTCCAGCTGTAAGCAGCAAATTACAGTTCAATAATCGACCACAATAACGCTAGCGTAGCAAGTGGAAACGACATGAATTTAGCAGTTTTAAACGGAGTGAAGTTCGCTGAGTTTTACGTAGTCAAGTGTTGATCACAATCACCTACTCTAGTGATTTGTGGTGTTGATGTTGATTAGTAAATATAACCTATAAAACTGCTGAACTAACGTGGATAGTGATTCGATTTTTATAAACTTTAGTAGATACATTTTTTATTATTATTATTATTACGAATTTGTTGTAAATTCAAAGAGGAAAAAAAAATAGAAACAATGGGAAAGCTTTGTTCAGTGAAAAGTTGTCCAAGTGGGCGAAAATTAAAAAATAAAGCAACTGATGTGTCTCAACCTCTGTCTTTTTTTCGACCAACAGTACGTATAACAAATTTTTATTTATTATTTTACAATACTGAAGTTAAGAAATATAAAACAATTATTCATTTTTTATAATAATTGAATCATTATCATAAAAATTAATTAACAAACTTAAAAAGTGCTAATTTTTTGAAACATTTTTGTCATTATTATTGATGAGTTATAAACATTATTCAAAACTGTCAAATATCAACTGAATAAAGTGTCGTATTATTTTTTCAATTGCTAGTTTGTAACTTATATAATACCGAGATGAATCAACCTATCAATATTTTTTTCTATATTAACTTTTAGTCATCGGCAAAATTGAATAAATGGAATATGGCTTTGGGCACTACAATGAAAACAACTGATTATATTTGTCATTTACATTTTAAAGAGAAGGATATAAAAATGTACGAAAAGTTCAACATTAAAGGACAGATCACAATTCTTCCGACAGGCAAAAAAACACTACGAGATGAGGCCCTGCCAACGATCGAGCATCAATTTATCCCCATACCAATACATGAACTCCAAACGAGTGTCATGAATAAATCGCAAACGCCGAATTCCAATCAAAATAAATCTGAAACAAAACAGGATCATCAAGTACCAAACCATCAAGATCAATTAAAACAACAAGAATCGTTAGTTGATCAGAGAATTGCTGATAATTTAATGCATGTGATTGTACAATCTGAAAAATTTTTTAAAGTACCACAGTTGAATCAAGAGATTCATAATGATATATTAAATGATAAAGAACTTGAAATACCTTCTCAGTCAGCAGAGAAATTTTTGTATAATCTAAAATCTTCAAATCTACCACAAGGTTGGACGTATTTCGAAAAACCCAAAGGGCTAGAATTTATGCGGATTAATGCAACACCTATCCAAATTTTAAACCATCTACGAGTGAACAAGGACTTATCTGTTACTGTAAGTACTGAAAAATATAAATGTATTAGTCTTTCTTTTTTTATAACAATAATTAATTGCAAAAACTTTGTAGGTTATTTTTTCTACTAATGAAGAATTGACTGTAAATGACAATATTTATTCATTCAATTGTATCTATGATTATTTGAAATCAGTAGAAAGATGGCCATTATGTGTTGGTACTCAAATTGCCAAGAAAAAGTAAGCTTGATTTTGAGATTAACAAATGAATAAACTGCTACGACAAGTAAGATTACAATTAACTTTTTTAATAATTACATTCAATTTTAGGTATTCACAAACATGTAAGGGTGTAATTGTTGGTGATGATAGTTATAAGAGAAATCAAGCGAATCCAAGATGTAAATATTGTAGAATTCTACGGCATCGTTTGCAGAGCTGTAATTCTACTTCAACTATTTTAGACACTACAATTTGTCAAAAACGACGTGCTTCTAATCTACAAAAACAATGTAAACGTCTCAAAAGAATGGTATAAACTATTAAGAATATTTGTCCCGAGCAACACAAAAGTATTATTAATTGATCGGCACCTATTAAGGAATTCCGTATACAATATGTTTTATTTTAAATAATCGAATGGATTTGTATGTTAATCATAGTTTTGATATAGTTATAAGTACATATTTTAATAGAATAGAATAATTTTGTATACAATTTGTAATTCCATTTACAGAATTACTAATAGTCTATTATAAGACACCGCATTTGAACTTTTTCAATACAATGAGAATAAATAACAAAAAACAATTTTTTATTATATCTGTATTGATTAAATTTTATAGTAAATAATTTATGTAGATTAAGTTCTAGAATTACCTACGATATGAATGTATTTCTACAGAAAGATTTTCTTATATAATTTTTTGTTTCATCAAAGTAAACAACACGCAATAAGGAAATATTAATAATACTTATGTTACATTTAAACCTCATATGATAAATACTTTTAGAGTACAATCGAGGTTCATCAGTTTTGCAGTTACAACTATTTGATGAATTCCGTAATATGGCAAATTGTATCAAGTCACTTCTCAACAAGTGAGGTATATAACTATAGCTATATAACTATAACACTAGAGTGGATATACGAGTGCATTTTGATACGTATCAAACGTAGAAGAACATATCAATTTTTACGTACTAGGAATATTTTACCTTTACCTTGAGACACTAAATAAATTTATAAGACAAATAAGCTGTTCAGCTTACGGATTTCAGCCAGCAACTTTCCAAGGTTTACAGCAAAATGTGATACATTGAGTAAAGGACAAAAGCGAGGAGTACTTTTAATCAATGAAATGAAGTTAAGTGAGGGTGTTTATTTCGATTCTCAAGCTATGAAATTTAATGGATTCGTAGACTTAGGAGAACACACCCCAGAGGACATGAAAAATACAACAGCTGATCATGCTCTAGTTTTTAAGTTTGTGCCTTTCCAAGACCGATGGGTTCAAGCTTTGGGTTGTTTCCTTTCCAAAAGTGCTTGTAAAAGCGAACCTTTGCACAAACTTATTCTAGAGTGTATCATACTGATGGAAAACAGTGGAATTTGTATATATGCTGTTCTTATGGACGGTGCATCATGGAATCGGGGGGTTTGGAAAATATTTGGAGTGAATGAAAATAACATAAGCTGTGAACATCCTTGCAATAGTTCACGACGTTTATGGATGATATCAGATTTCAACCATTTACTGAAATGTTTCCGCACCTCTACTTTGGATGAGAAGCTGACCGAGTTCATGGTAAAATTGAAATATAATTTTATTTATTAAAATCCTAAATAATTTTATTATTTCAAACTATAAATTTTGTAGACACCTTACGGAATAGTAAAAAAAGAACATTGGGAAGCTCTTCTAGAGGTAGAAAACTACCGTCAACCGAATATGAAAATCGCGTATAAATTAACGCCTGCACATTTGAAACCGACAGGCTTTCAAGTAATGAATGTACCTCTTGCAACTGAAGTATGTATACTCTAATATGTTAATTTTCTTTCATTGATAAAATAAGGCGATTAATATTCAGTCGAAGTCTATAACACTATTCTCGTTCCCTCTATTCCAATTTTTTTATAATTATAATTGTAGGTTTTTGATCATGGTGTATCTGTTGCGATGGCTAATTACCAACCAATGTGTGAGTAACTGAAAGACTCAACTCCGACCCAAAAGTTCATAGATCTTGTTTTCAATTTAATCCAAGCTATGACTTCTCGCATACCTAGAGATGCCTTGTATGTGGAAGGGGGTTGTCGTAAGAAGCAGGTTGGAATAATTATTTAATAAAATACAATAATTCAAAATAAAAAACTGTCTGGTACTCAATACCTAACGATTATTAGTTATCTGTTGCTTCATATAATAATTTTTCTTGTGCATTTCTTAGGTGTAGAATATTGTCAAATCATTTTTTGATATTTGTTCTGCTGTGGTTATATTTGTGGTCTCATTTGCATAAAATTTATTTATTCCTTTGCATGTAATCTTGACAGTAGGTGCTTATGCAGACTAATGAATTTGTACAATTAATAATTTATTATCTGATTAAAAACGTTTTTACTCATCCAAGTTATGAATTTTTCAGGCAATTTTGGAATTTCTGCAATTTTTTGAAAATTGGGAAAATCTTGGAAAAAAAATTCCTGTGTCGAAAAGTACTTCAGTTGGTTTGAAAGTAACGTTGCGAGCTACACTCGAAATTTTAGATATGCTTAAAACCGAATGTGGATATGAATATTTGATGACAGCGACGTTATCACAGGATCCTTTGGAGGTAATTATGCACAAATAAAGATAATAAAACTATTACTAACAGTATTTATCACTATGCCTATTAAATAATCATTGATATTTTATTTTAGAGATTTTTTTCTGTAATGCGACATTCGTGTGGAGGGAATGATCACCCTGATCCAAAAATGTTCGCTCAAGTTTACAGATTGGCATCTACATTTTCACTTATTCGTCCTCCGAAAGGATGTAATGTTTCTGGAGAGAATCTTTTGAAAAGTTTAATTAAACCTGATGAAGTGTTAATTTCCTCAAATCAAGAGCGAGAGTTATGGCTTCAAAACATTGATGCCATTCTAGAAGGCGCTAAACCGCAAGTGGAAGGTTCTTCAATTGATGAAGATCATAATTACAACGAGGCTGTAACCAGCGATGCCGTGCAATCATACATTGCTGGCTACATAACTCGTAAATTGCAAAAAATTGTTAAATGTTCAAATTGCAAACAAAATATACGTATGAATGCAGTAGATGGCCAACGATGACAAAGGAATGATGTAATTAATAAAATGGATTTGTATGGTGGACTAATGTATGCTAGCTACGAGTTGTTTGAATTGACCAAGCAATTGGAGAAGTGTGTTTTGAGGGCTGTGAGTAAAGCTTTAACAAATGTAGAAACTGTAAGTCAAATATCACACGAACTCAAAAAAGAAAATTTGATTAAAGTTGAGTGCTTTGATCATGAAAAAGAACTGACTGTTAAAATAATTGACATTTATATTGTGATGCGGGCTCATTTTTTAGCAAAATCAGAGAATAAACGTTATGACGCAGCTAAAATGAAAACAAAAATGAACCGAAAAAACGCCAAGTTATATTAAAGAAAGAATTTTATTAATTATTTTTTTTATTTCATTAAATTTTTAAAGATGCTGTGAAAAAACACAAACAAAGTGATGTAAACACTATTAGTTTTGTATGGTTTTGTATAATCAGCGTTTTTAATTGTTCATTTTTTTAAACTGATATTAAATGTTTGTGATGTCTTCATCAAAAGTATCTTACTTTTTTCATGGCTGTTCAAATATGCCGCAGTTGAAATATTATAGTTTCCCCGAAAGTTCATTGGACACTGTGTGGACCACCTTAAAACGTCAAAAATGGATAAATGCAGTAAAAAACCATATGTAAGTAAAATGTTCTAATTAAAACATTTTGTTAACTATTATTTTGTGTATAATCAATATGATACTACAATTGGCAGCTATTAGAAAAGTTCAAATTTTTTTCCAAATTTTGAAATGCTGAAAAATTTTACCAAAATAATTTCCGATTTATATCCTGACAAGAAAATTCATAAATTAACTGTGACAGATAGAATAGTTCTTGTATTTATGAAACTAAAAATGGCTGTCAGATTCAATGTATTATCTTTTCTGTTTAAAGTTGCTCAAAGTACAGTCAAAATTGTATTCAGTGAGTACATAGCTTATCTAGCTAATATTTTCAAAGATTGTATATGATGGCCAGGTTCAGATGAAATCTCAATGAACTTGTCCCTTTGCTTTGAAAAATTCAGTAATGTAAGAGTGGTACTTGATTGCACTGAGATACCAGTGCAAAGATCAAAATGTTTATCATGCCGAATTAGAACGTATTCTCATTATAAAGGGGGACAAACAATCAAGTTCATGACAGGTGTTAGTCCATCTGGGCTTATAACTTTCGTTTCAGCTTGTTATGGTGGAAGGTGCTCAGATAAAGCTATATTCAAGCAGAGCAATTTAATTGAAAAACTAGAACCTTTCAAAGATGCTGTCATGGTTGATAAGGGTTTTCTGATTGAGAATATTTGTCACAAATATTCTGTCAGTTTAATTAGACCTTTTTTCTTACGACATAAAAAACAATTTACAAAACATGAAGCTGATATGAACGGTGCTATATCTAAGGCTCGAATTTGAAAGAGCAAACCAGCGAATGAAGACTTGAAATATTGAGAGTTCCTTTGCCATGGACTTTGCTCAAAGATGTGGATGACATAATTACAGTCATAAGTGCCATGGTGAACCTGCAAACCCCTATATTAGATGATGACAAATTCATTAAGAATTAATATTCATTGATGCACAAATACCATGCATTTTTTCATCTTCTTTCAATTGATCAATTATTATTTTAGTTGTGAGTTGAGTTCATATTACAGTATTAATTTGTTTGATGACATTTTCTAATATACTTTTGTAGCTTGTATAGATCACGCATTCGTTAAAATTATAGATAAAAATCTCGAAAACATTTGTGTATTATTAGACACCAATATCACTGATCATCGTAGTATACTTACCCTTATCAACTACACCATATAACGTATGTTGGTTCTAAAAACGTTATTAATTACACACATCTAAAAATAAACTAAGAAATATATATATTGGAATGTATTGTATAGAATAAATGAAATACAAAATGCTTGGGGTTGTTTTCTAAATATGTTGTTATTTTGTCTATTGTTTTTATTTGTTGTAATATTGTGTTGCATTTTATTATGGTAATATTGGATTGTTTTTTATTGTTGTAATATTGTATTTTATTATTGTAATATTGTGTTTTGTGATTGTAATTTCAAGATTACCTATTTGAGTGAAAAAATTCAAAATAACGGCATAAATACTACCACATCTAATGACCACGAACAGCCTTTGGCTTTGTGGTGTTTAGTGTTTGTATTGGAGAGTGGATAATTGGAATTTCTATGTAATTTTATATATGTATAAGTATATAGTATGTCTGAAAAAGTTGGCAACATATGGAAAACTTTTTTATTAGTGTAATGTTATGCAAAAAAGTTATTCTTTATAAAAAGTTCTGCATGGCCCATAAAGTAAAACGCGCACATCTGATGTTAATTTTTTAAATTGTATACGAGGTTGGTCAAAAAATATGAATTTGATACAAGTTTTAAGTACCTTATATTTTTTACAATATCGAAAACTTTAATATTAAAACTTATTCGAAATAGAAAATTATGTTTTAATATGCAACTGGAACATACTACTTAAAAAAATTATGTTATTTTTACAAATTCTTCTCAATATATTCAATGTAATTTTAAAGTGTTGATAGGAATTACAAATTACGTTTAAGTGCAATTACTGGACACTTCACTCATTACCTCATTGCAAAATGTATGAACTTTGACTTTCTCTTAAGAATTATCTCAAATAGACACACTAACTAAATGGAATGTATTATTTATTTCTCGAAAGCTTTTACTAGACTCACTTTCGGAAAGTGAAATGTCATTTTCATAGTCGTCTACATTTTAAATTATTTTGCTTACTTTTGTGTATTCTAGTAGAATATAAATACATTATTCTGTTTTTGATATTACTCATTTATTACTGATTAAAGTTCATTGCTAAAATATTTCAAATCAACAAATAAACATTTGAGGTGTGTTGAGGTTAAATAAGATAAGAGTTGACGTGCTTCACAACTAAAATTTGCGAAATTGAAGTGGTCAAAACATTCCTAATAATCTTTTGCAATTTTGTAAATACCTGACATACTGTATATGTATACACATCTTGCAAAATAATTTGTTATGTAAATGTAATATTACAAATACATATTATTAGCTTTTTGATATTTAATCTAGTTCCTTATAATTATGAGCAAATTATTATTTTTCTCATATGTATGTGGTGGCGAGTGATAAATTTTAACTAAATAAATCCAAATACTTCATATTAGTGTTTTTAAATGAAACTCAAGGTCTCTAGTTAATTAACGAAGTAAGGGTTGAGACAGTCAATTCCAAATACTTCAGTTTTGTCTTTTTTTCACAAATCTTCACTTGTATCATCTGTATTGCAAAATTAATATATTAATGAAATTTATATAAAATGGAGTCTTTAAGACCACATTTTCATAATAGTAATGAATGTTTTCATGTATGGGATACTTTTTCCAAAATACTCTAGCTCCTGTTTATTTTCACATATAACATGGATCATGTGGTTAAAATAATTCATAGAAATTGTTTCTATTAACTGCCTGGTAAAATCTTCATCAAATGGTACAATTATATTTAGGAAAGGCCTTGAATATGTTGAATATAATATGCAATCACATTGGGTCAAGTTCAACAGGGCCATGCCCAATTGTACTTGTCCATAATAGGCGTGCTGCTTCTTCAGCCTAACTCCATTGGTTGAAATTTCTAGGTAGCTGCATTCGTTTACGAAGTGTATTGCACCTTTTGTTTTGCCTACAAATGAAAGACATTTATTCAAGTTCATTATTATTATGAGTGATCATATTACCAACAAAATGACATTTAATTTCAAGCAGCCTAGATGGTTTTCCTTCTTCCATAACAATACCATCAGGTGAGTACCCTAACCATGGACATAGCTGGCAAATAATGAACCCAGGTTCAATTACATTCGCTCCCAAATTTACCTTGTATTTGTTTGATACCATGCTGTACAAATTTATTCGTGAACCCTTTTGGAAAGAAGTAGTTCAAGCTCTTTTTATTCCAATCCATTTGTCTATAAGTGAATATTGAATAGCAGCGGGAACCTGAAAAACACATTTTATCATCTCTACTTTTGATATTTTTATGAAATATTTATACCCGTTAACCTATACTACCGATGAATTTTCCAACCTTCACTTCCACTACAGCAACTGACAATTATTTCTGACATGTCTACATCACAGAGAGTTGAATAAAAGCCTTTACAACACTCTCGCAATGTGTAGTTTGAGACAAAAATGTTGATTCTTTCATGTGTGACACCAGAGGGTTAAGCCAATTTGGAGGTAGGACTTCCACACCTAATTCAACTTTCGTTGTCACTGTTCGACGCCCCTGTCTGTAAAGAAAGTTTTATAAGCAATGTTTTTTTTATAAGTCTTATTGTTCTGGTCAAATACTCACATATGCTTACTCAGCGCAGAATAGGGATGACTGGATATCAATAAAGACAAACATCTTTCTTTCTCTTCCTGTGAAAGTGGCCTACAAAGTTTCCTCGCAGCCATCTTCTTCATACAACAAGTTAGGCTAATTGGTTGGGCCTCGTAATCCTCCTCAACTGCCTTCTTGTGAGTCCTCCAATAGCACTCCACATCAGTGGTTGACAATGTTTCAAGTGATAGAACATCTCCCCTGCAATCAATAACACAATCTGAATTTTAATAAGTGTCCCTTCCAAGTGAAGAAAAAAATTACCTTGTACATTTCAATAATGTGGCTGAAATGTGTTTGCATTTTCCTGAAGCTCCAGCTTTGCAGGTACATGAAAATGAAAGTATTTTCCAGGTTCCTGTTGAAAAGTCAGCCTCTAACCATCCAGAGACTTCTTGAGGTTTTCAGTTAGAAGTGCACTGGTTTGGAGGCAAAGTGCCATGAGTCTAATGGCTGAGTAAACACCATCTTCATTGCATTTGCGATCGCAAATGCCTACTGTTTAGGACTTGTTCGCCCTCCACGAAGCACCATGTGTTGCATCCAAATATGCAAATACAGTAGTCAAACTCAAATATACCTCCTAGTTTTCCATGACTGTTGCTAACTGAGAAGGATCTGATTTGATACCTATTTTAAACCATTGCAAAACGTTATATTAACTCACAGTTTGTTATTTTCTTTCACACACTATAATCAATTGTCCAAAACACACAAAAATCCAAAAAAACACTTAGAACAGACTCCAGTTAGTCATGGGCTGTGACGCCAATTCACACCATACATCGTGGGGTAGCACGGATATAAATCAAAGAGGTGAGTTACTTTTTGATTATATACTAGGGGAAGGGCTATCTGTTATTAATAAGGGCTCCGAACCAACTTTTGTAACTAGAAATAGATCAGAGGTGTTAGATTTAACAATCAGTTCAAACTTTTTGAGCAATAAGATACGGCATTGGGCAGTATCTACTGAACCTTCGTGTTCAGATCACAGACACATTCAATTCAACATTGAAATAGGTCCACGGCCAGTAGTGGAATATCGCGACTCAAAAGCTACTGACTGGAGAGGATACAGAAATTCCCTTCAACGGTACATTGAGGAAGGCTTCACTACAATAAACAGTTGTGATGGGATAGATAATGCGGCGGTCAAGCTTCGGGAAGCAGTGATCTTCTCCTATCATGAAAACTGTCCACTCAAGACAAAAAGAGACAATCGCAACTCTACTTGGTGGAACAAAAGCCTAGACAAGCGAAGAAAAGAAGTTCGACGACTATTCAATCGATCTAAAGAGTCAGGCAACTGGGAACATTATAGAACTGCTCTAACAACTTATAACAAAGAAATTAGAAAGGCGAAACGGGAGTCTTGGAAGAAGTTCTGTGAGAGTATATCCGACATACCTCGCAGTACTAGAATACACAAGATTCTCTCTAAAGAGCCGATTGCCGAGATAGGGTCGATGAAACGACCAGATGGCACTTTTACGACCTCTAGAAAAGAAACGTTAGAGCTTTTGATTAAAAACCACTTTCCTGGAAGTTTGACTCTGGATAACAACCGACCTCCCCACTTTGAGGGCGCAAGGCGGCCCAAAAAGAATGATTGGGAGGTTGCCAAGAACGTTATCACAGCACCGGCAATTGAATGGGCAATAAAATCATTTCAGCCCTTCAAATCTCCCGGTGAGGATGGCATCTTTCCAGCTCTGCTACAAAACGGACTGGAATTACTTATACCCATCCTCATTAAATTGTATAGAGCTAGTCTGGCGTGGAATTATATACCACCCAGTTGGTTGGCAGCTAGGGTAGTATATATACCGAAAGTGGGCCGCACTGACCCACACCCTAAATCTGTCAGACCAATCAGCCTAACATCTTTCCTGCTTAAAGGACTTGAAAGAGTACTGGACTGCCATATCAGGCAGGTAGCTTTATACAGCTCCCCCCTGAGCATCCACCAGTACGCTTATCAAACAGGCAAATCAACAGATTTAGCATTACATAACCTTGTTGAGAAAATCACACAATCCCTTAACAATAAGGAGATTGCGGTGGCCATTTTTCTCGACATCGAAGGAGCATTCGACAATGCACTACCAGCTTCCATTGGTTCAGCTTTGACTGAAAAGGGCATTAAACCAACGATTACCGGCTGGATATATGCCATGCTCACTAATAGAACAGCCACTACATCTATTCAGGACGAGGCCATCAGCTTTAAGGTTTCCAGGGGCTGCCCGCAGGGTGGAGTTTTATCTCCCCTTTTGTGGTCACTCCTGATGGATGACCTGCTTGGTACTCTCGTGAGTAGAGGGGTAGAACTGCAAGCGTATGCAGACGACCTTGTCATTTTGGCAAGAACCAAGTCAGGACGGGTTGCACATAATACCCTCCAAAGGACTTTGGACGATGTCTACAGTTGGTGCCAGAGGGAACAGATGTCTGTTAACCCTGGCAAAACTGTAATAGTTCCCTTCACCAGGAGAAGGAATTTGGCGGACCTTCCGCCACTTTCCTATAATGGTGAGGTTATTCCATTTGCAGCGGAAGTAAAATATTTGGGGATCATCCTAGATAAAAAACTTACTTGGAACGCTCACTTGGAAAAAGTCATCCATAAGGCCAGACTTTCCTTGTGGACATGTCGCAGGATCTGCGGAAAATCTTGGGGCTTGGGTCCCAAACAAATCCATTGGATATATGTGATGATTGTTAGACCAATGATCACATACGGAGCCATTGCTTGGTGGTCAAAATCTTTACAGAAAACGGCCCAAGCAAAGCTCTCTGGCATACAGAGACAGGCTAGTTTGGCTATAACTGGTGCTATCAGCACCACACCGTCAGCAGCCATGGAAGTCCTCCTGGACCTTCCTCCTCTCCACATACTTCTGGAAAAGGAGGCCAGATGGACAACATATAGAATTGTGCATATTTCTAAATGCACGAAACAGGCTTATACAGAGCAAAGTAGAATGCTAGCGGCTACCGAAAGTCATAGTATTCTAGGAATGACCTCTGATATAATGCCCCCAACAGTAAACCATAATCTGCCTTATACCGTCCTATTTCCAAATAGAGATGAATGGGTCCTCCGCAAGGATGAACTCTCAAGAGCAGATATCTGTTGGTACACTGATGGATCAAAGACACCCTCAGGCTCTGGTGCGGGTGTATACGGTCGAAGACCTAGGACAGAAATCTCAACATCTCTGGGATCCTATGCAACCGTATTTCAGGCAGAAATTTATGCCATTGCTTCATGTGTGGAGAGTTTGGGGCAATCCAACCTGACACACAGATCAATAAAAATTTTCACGGACAGCCAAGCGGCCTTGAAAGCACTTAGCTCGTACCGTGTAACGTCGAAATTGGTTTTAGACTGCCAAAAAAGACTCGCCTCAATAGGAGAACGCAACAGGGTATTGCTGGTTTGGATTCCTGGCCACTCTGGTATGGATGGTAATGAGAAGGCTGACTCTCTTGCAAGAGAGGGTGCCGCTCATGACTTTATCGGACCAGAACCTACAATTGGCATCGCAACAAGTGTTGTCAAACATACACTAAATACTTGGACTGCAAGAAGAGTTTTAGACTTCTGGCATAATATACCAGGATTGGTTCATTCAAAGGCCTTCATACATCCTTCGAATAATGTATCCAAACAAATGTTAGGCTATAAAAGACACGATCTACGGTGCCTAACAGGCCACTGTCGATTGAATCATCATATGCTGAAACTTGGACTGTCGGACGATCCGATTTGCCGTCTTTGTTTGGAAGATGATGAAACAGCAGAGCATATAATTTGTGCCTGCCCCGCCGCGGCGCAAATCAGGTATCGGATGTTTGGCAGGGCCACTCTCTTGCCCTCGGACCTGAAATATCATTCACTGAACAAATTAATCGGCTTCGTCAAGAAGCTGAATTTGTTTGGTGAAATTTGAATAGGTATGAGCCACAATAGATTCTCGCGAGTCGCAGTGGAGGGCCTCATTGACCCACTCATTATAAACCTAACCTAACCTAACCTAGGCTAGTTGGTTGGGCCTCGTAATCCTCCTCAACTGCCTTCTTGTGAGTCCTCCAATAGCACTCCACATCAGTGGTTGACAATGTTTCAAGTGATAGAACATCTCCCCTGCAATCAATAACACAATCTGAATTTTAATAAGTGTCCCTTCCAAGTGAAGAAAAAAATTACCTTGTACATTTCAATAATGTGGCTGAAATGTGTTTGCATTTTCCTGAAGCTCCAGCTTTGCAGGTACATGAAAATGAAAGTATTTTCCAGGTTCCTGTTGAAAAGTCAGCCTCTAACCATCCAGAGACTTCTTGAGGTTTTCAGTTAGAAGTGCACTGGTTTGGAGGCAAAGTGCCATGAGTCTAATGGCTGAGTAAACACCATCTTCATTGCATTTGCGATCGCAAATGCCTACTGTTTAGGACTTGTTCGCCCTCCACGAAGCACCATGTGTTGCATCCAAATATGCAAATACAGTAGTCAAACTCAAATATACCTCCTAGTTTTCCATGACTGTTGCTAACTGAGAAGGATCTGATTTGATACCTATTTTAAACCATTGCAAAACGTTATATTAACTCACAGTTTGTTATTTTCTTTCACACACTATAATCAATTGTCCAAAACACACAAAAATCCAAAAAAACACTTATATTTCGCAACTAAAACATACGAATCAACCATGAAATCCGTATAAAAACTAACGCCATAAACATAGAGATTACTCATAATCCTCCATATTTGTTTACGTCTTGCAGCGCCCTCAATGGTGGTCGAAATTGCCAATAGTTTGGTCTCGATCCCTATCCTACTCTAATAATTTATGGCGCTGTTTTTAAAATCTTTCCACTTGCTACTGTGGCGCCACCTTAATTTGGTCCCTTTCAGCGGACACTTTTTCATACACTGAGTTGGTCCTCCTTAGTTCTACCCTCCATAATGTTAGTGATGTAGATATTCGGATGGTTTCAATAATCGGATTAAACGGAATCGAATGATTCAAATACTCGGATTAATTATTCGATTCCGAATTCATTTCAATTTTAACCGTTGTACTGGTTGTACCGAACCGAATAAGTTTGTTTCAACCAACGATTTTGGCTGCATCGGCGCAATCCGCTTCGAAAAGGACATAGGAAGCGACGCGATGTCGAAATTCCAAATAACCGCTCGGAATCGGAGGATATCGGAATGCCGCTCATTCATCCACCTAACAAAGCGAGCGTAGCTGGCAGACTCGATATTCGTATCGTTGAAAAATAATCGGATGAATCCGAGTAGCTAAATAATCGGAATCAACGAATATTTTAATTCGAATTCATACATCACTAGTACATGTTACATGTGCGATGGTCAAGATTAGAATTAAGAATTGTAAAAAGGAAATCCACTAATCGTTAATAAGTAATTACTAAATTCGTGTAAAATAGGCAAGTAGAAGATAATTTTGAGGATATCCTTATGATATGTATATAATTTTGTGGATATCCTTATGATAAGTATATAATTTTGAATTTACACAATATCAATACTAAAATTATGACTGTAGGACTTGCTCCATAATAATGATTTTTTTGAAGAATACTTCAAAATAATTTCAAATTTTTATTGATTTGATCATGGATTTGGTGTTAGTTTGAGGTTATGATTAACTAAATGGAGCAAGTAATCGGAACCGAGCCCCCTCTAGTGGCAGTGCAGTTAGTGGCAAGGGGGAAGCGATAGTTTCGCTCTGTTCAAAGCGAGCGCTTAAATAGAATACGCAAAACCATTTAAGCGAACAGAGCAACTGTTCTGCTCGAGCAAATCCCATAAAAAGAGCACAGCAATGACAAGAGGCTAAATCGAACGCGGCATCCACCAATGAGAGGCCAGATAGCCATGTGTGTAAGGTTGGTTGCATAGTCGAGTTAAAGTTGTTAGAAACTTGTGGTGATTTATGGGGGGTGTTCTGTGATTCATTTTATGTAGTTGTATGATCTGTGCATTTTATATTATTCACATTATGATAGAGTAGAGTTATTTTTTTGTTTATTCGTGGTGTCTTGCTTTGCTTTCTTGCTATTTGTTTGCTTTCCATTTTTTGATCGAAATTTGGGTTAGAAACATTACACTCCCATTTGAACGGGTGTTCGATTTAAAACGCACTTTTTAGTGCAAAACAAATGAACTAGCATGCCCTCACCGAGTTAAATCGAAAACGCTATAAATGTAGCTTTGCATTCAATACTGTCACGAAACCAAGGAGGATTTAACCTCCTTGCATGGCTTGCCTTAAATTAAATTCTGTGAAATTTCGAACATAGGAAAAACATTTCTTAACGAACTTCGACATGTCCATCGAACTAATTTACTCGAAGGGTAAGTATTTTTTGATCTATGACGACTCCGAATGAACATAAACATGAAACCATAAATCAGTCAAATAGTAGTTATATGATCTGAGAGTGTTAGGTATACTGTGGTAGCATGCACAATTCAACTCGCACCCATAGACAAATAATATTACTTTCTCTATTTTCGCTCCCTTTTGTACATCTGTCGGTTGTCATAAATATAATTTTAGTTCTGTGTTCTAAATACGTCTAAAGTTGTGTTAATATATTATAAAAATTTTATAGGTAAAGAATATTCTATTTCAACAAAATCTTATAATGATAAATGAATACTTTTTATTGTTGTTCCAGTTCATATTAAATTAACATCACGTAAGTATTTCATTCAATCTATTTGTCTATAAGTGGTATGTAAAATCAATAAAGCAATTGCAATTAGACATTTTTTGCCTACAGATATTAAAATAAATATTTCTCCAATTTCCATTATGTAGAAGAAAGTAAACTACAATATAATTTATTTTTTCTGTTTTACTATTTTATCACTTTTTTACTCCATCATTATTTTCTGTTTATTTTGATAACTTTGTTAGTACATTAGAATTTTATTGATAGAATGATGGATTCTAATTAAATTAGTTGAAGGGACAGATTCGCAAGTATGATTTTGGATTTATATTCTTTCAGAATAGAAAACATTTACTATTGGTTGTTTATAATAATTTAGTTTTCAGAATATGTATAACGGGATTGGTTTAGCAACACCTAGAGGTTCTGGAACAAATGGCCATGTTCAACGCAACTGGGCTTTGGTTAGAACTAAGGAAAAAGATAAAATGTATAAAACAGAACAAGAACTGGCCACTCTAGATGCAGCTTCAAATAAACAACCTAATAAGGAAATTTTGGATCATGAAAGAAAACGGAAGATTGAATTGAAATGTGCTGAGTTTGCAGATATTCTAGAAGAACAGGGGTTAGTTATTTTCAATTGGCAGTTGATAATATTAATGCCATTGTGTCTATTTGCAATTAATTATTAAGTAATTAATGATTTGCGGTGCTGTTGATGTACTAATTTCACCTGATTCCCATCATCCTCCACTTGAAATAAAGTTAAAATTGCAATTTGAAAGAAACGAGTCCTGGATTTGAATATTATCGGGTTTTCGTAATGCTCATTTCACGGCTATCAAATCCTCTTTCAAAACTTAGAACTTTCCCAGATGATTTGTGTGTGGTATGATTTATTATAATCTTATTGACTGTTTTGTTTCACTTAGGTGAACTTGTGTTCAGAAGTTTCCTTGTTGGTATTCCCTTGAACTTAAAAATTTATTAAGCAAAAAAAGTATAGCTCATAAAATTTATAAAACTGCTAGGACTCCTGAATGTTAGGCAAAATTCAGTGAGCTTAGATCTCAATGTAAGCATCTGTCAAATGAGTGTTATGTAAGGTATGTATGTTTTACTGAGCATTCTATTCAAAATTGTGTAAAGGCTTTTTGGAAATTCGTAAGAAGTAAACTTAATGACACTAAATGATTCAGTTGCTTCCTATGTTAATGACATCACTTATCATCTGTGTATACTAATCAAACTCATAATTCATAGTGGTAACCATATCCAACCTATGTTGTGCATATCAACATACTGCATTCCTA
Source organism: Galeruca laticollis (assembly GCA_963921935.1). NCBI lineage: Eukaryota > Metazoa > Arthropoda > Insecta > Coleoptera > Chrysomelidae > Galeruca > Galeruca laticollis. The sequence goes on along the minus strand of OY998177.1, from coordinate 14,336,518 downwards.
TTTCCAGAATTTATGACAGCATTTCAACATTGAATATTAAAGGCCCGGGACCTGATGGTAGGGGAGGGTGGGGACACTTTGGACAATTTTTACATTAGTTCATTTCTTATCTTGGTATAAGTAATTTTTGAAAATCTGATATATGCGGTTGTTAGCGGCGACTTTCGGGAAGGTAAAAACAATTTTACATTAATCTTAATGTGTATGGTTTTCTCAAAAACTCAATTAATAATAACCTTTACGGTTGTCCAAACTCTCCCGGTCCGAAGGGAGACATTGGATAAGCGACGGGGAGACTATGGACAAGGTTTATATTTTTATATTGAATCAAAAATCATCAGAACTAAGAAAATGTGATTTATTTTAGAATTTTAATAATGGAAAACATGCAACTTAAAGGAACATGAAAACGCGATTAATGTAAACGAAATGCACTAATATCGAAGTTGAAATACAGCATATCCTTAAATCTTTCTCTTGTTTCGATAATAGGACGAGGAAGCTTAAATAGAACATTTGCAAATGGCACAAATGCTTGATCGTTCTCATGTAGAGTGAATCTATTTGAGATCACATGGCGTTTTAAAAAATTTACTTCATAGCCATTATGAAACTTGCTAAAAACTTTGGCCGCGTAATTTCGAATGCTAGCTTTTCCGTGCACCTTGACTATAAGATAGTCTCCTTCAGGAATATCTTTAAATTTGGAATATCTTCATCGCTATCAAACACTAGCTCATCTTCAGATGAATTGTCATGAAAAGAAATTTTGTCCTCTTCATCGGTGCCTCATCTTGACCTATCTTGTGTTTTACAGATTTTATCGTCTCTTTCTTTGATTTCTTCTTAGCATGTCTTTCCTCAAGTTCTATTTTTTCTGGAGTGTCAGTTGCTATTCTGCATTTTCCTTTGTTTCTTGCTGGGCAGATACTTTTCCTTGGTGGGGCTTTTGGGAATGGGCGGATAATTTCAGGCGATACAAATGCTTGATTTCCAGATGTTACTGGCATGTTCACTTCCAAATTTTTGCTTGAATCATTAGATTTTGATGTAGATGCTTCATTCTCTTCTAAGTGTTCACTAGGCTCAGAAGGTCTATCTGACACATAACACGACAAAAAGTCTTCCTCTTTGAATATAGATTTGTCAAATGGCACGATACCGGTGCACCTAAACCCTGCTTTGATGTTTGTCCAGGATGCGTAAGTAACCAAGAAGTTACGCCTTAATTGAAGAAGGTTTTAAACGGACCAAACACCGTTCTGTCTAGGGGCTGGAGTTTGTTTGAGGTATGAGGTGGCAGCGTTAACACTCCCATGAGATCGGCAGTATTCTATACCATCCATTTTTCTGAAAAAATTCAGTTTCATTCCTTCTTGACCCGTATTTCATAGGTTTGTTCCAACCTGCATCAGAAACAGTTTCTTACAGTCAGGATTCTGCGCACTAACTCAAATGTGTTCCAACCAGAGTTTCTGGCAGTTAGTAAATGATTAGTTTTCTGTTCCAACTGATTTTCAATCCTATTTGTAAATTATCAGAACAGTTTGTGGATTATTCTCTAGCAATTTGTTTGGGGCATGCGCATTACTGTTTCTTTAAAAATATAACCTTTAACCCCATGCCCGTCAAAGTGCTAAATAGTAAATAGCTTATAAAACCCAAACTGAAAATTTGTTTCTATTTGAGTGTTTTGAAATATCTTTTTTTATTTCTTAAATAGACACGTGCCACACTCAAGCAGTCCCTGGAACGTACTGACGAGAGTTTGTCGGTTTCCTATAAAAAGAGCGCGAAATTTGACTGTGCCCTGTCCAATGTGTCCCCACCCTCCCCTATTCCATCCATTTTTCTGAAAAAAATCAGTTTCATTCTTTCTTGACCCGTATTTCATAGGTTTGTTCCAACCTGCATCAGAAACAGTTTCTTACAGTCAGGATTCTGCGCACTAACTCAAATGTGTTCCAACCAGAATTTCTGGCAGTTAGTAAATGATTAGTTTTCTGTTCCAACTGATTTTCAAACCTATTTGTAAACTATCAGAACAGTTAGTGGATTATTCTCTAGCAATTTGTTTGGGGCATGTACATTACCAAACTGAAAATTTGTTTCTATTTGAGTGTTTTGAAATATCTTTTAATAAATCGTTAAATATGAGCGACGAAAATTTTAGTGACATTAGTGACATAATATCGTCCATGGAAAGTAGTGATGACAATAATTTAGAATTGCTCCTAAACAAGCAGATAATTGAAAACCAAAATTATTTAGGTAGGTATGGTGCTACTATTTACATTGAATGAATTATTATTTATGAGGAAGTGTTCATTGTGTTTACTAGCACACTTCAAACTCTTTATCAGTTGTTCCAACCTAAAACATAAATTGATAAGAAAACCAGTATCTTACAGACATGTGCATTGGAAACGATTGCAAACTGTAAGAAATCTGTTTGTGATTGAAGGTTGGAACAAACCTCATATTTTAAATAAATCTTTGCATTTAGGGAGTTTACTGACCCTTGGAAACTTTCTTATGTTATACCAATATAGGTATAAATCAGGCAATAAATCTGAAATCAAGAATTACGACCCAAGGTGTTTTAAACTCTCGGCAATTTGGTTTTTCCTCAGGCAAATCGTCAGAACTTAGTATGGTTAATATATATTGACTTTCACGCTGAGTCACTTGAGAGAGGAGAACAAATTGATTCTGTGTATATTGATTTTTCCAAGGATTTGACAGGGTCAACCACGGTCTTCTACTTCAAAAGCTTGATTTGCTTGGCATTGGTAGTTCCGTCTTGCAGAGGCTTTGCAGTTATTTAACCAATAGGGCTCAACAGATTCGAATAAACCATTTCTATTCCCATAAATTTCCAGTGACATATGTTGTTCCCCAGGGCTCACACTTAGGACTACTATTCAGTCTCTTTATCAACGATATTGTTACTTGTTTGGTGCACTCTTAATGACATAGATCTTAATGCGAGTACGTGTCACGCGATTCGCTTTTGTCATGCTCAACACATTCAATTATAACCGTCAGTTGGTCATTACAGATACTCTGATAAAGGATTTAGGAGTAGTTCTTGACAGATCACTTACCTTCAACCACCACATCACTACTGTTGTGCATAAGTCCATGAAAATGCTGGGTTTCGTTAAGAGGACTTTGATTTTACTGGTATTACTTCTATTACATTTTTGTATTTTCTTTAGTTAAGTCACACTTTGGTTACTGTTCTTCTGTATGGTCTTCTCATTATTTAGTTTACATTAGAAAACTCGAACATGTTTAAAATTACTATATATTGCTATATTGCATTTAAACTACATGCCTATCAAGACTGCTGTGTGGCTGCAGTAATTGCGAATATCCTCTCTTGAGAACTGTAGAAAACAAAAAGATCTTGCATTACTTTTTAATATCATAAATGGTACATGTAACTGACAACTTCTAAATAAAATTAGTCTATTTGTTCCAACTCAGACTAGAGGTAGAGTAAAACATTTCTTATACCTTTCCATAGATATGATTATGCATTCTACACATTTCCTAGATCTATGAGCCTCGCTAACTCACTGGAGGACCTTCTACTTTTTGATGTGTCAATTATTAAATTTAAAAGCTATATTTGTTATTTGAATATTCAGTAATTTATATATTGCCAACCCATAATTTTTGTATATTTTGTTTTAAAAACTATATTCATTGTAGTGTATATGTTTAGATTTGTCTACATTTTATATTTCTGTCACTGTTGTATTTAATATAAAAGGGCTCGCCTGTGAATGAATAATTCGATTTCACAAATAAGTTGATGAAAAACTTGTTTTTTTATCGCGAATCCTACATATTATGTATGAAATATTACATGATATTCTGTAACCTTATTAGACTGATCGTTTATCAAATTGAATTATTTAAAAAGGATCAAGCCCTTTCACTCATATTTTAGGGAAAGTGTTGACTTCTTAAATTAATCCAAGCAAAATTTGACTCCAATAACTTCTGTTGCTGCAATTGTTATACATTATTCATTTATTTTGTTTCATTGTATAATTGTTAAAATACAAACAAATATTTTAAACCAAAGTGAGTGATCAGTGTTGAAGATTTCAATATTCAGTCTTCAGAAATAAAAAAGTAACCTTGTCTAATTTCAAGCGTTTTACTTTGTTGTAGATTTAGTGAAGAAGCTATTACCAACAAAGTGAACAACTACAGAAACATGTTGATGGGACAGGGAGCCAAGTTAGAAACACCTCTTGACGAATGGGGAAGACCAAGGTAAATTACTACTAATATATAATTAAATATAAGAGTAACATTTTTCACTTTTCCGCCCAACCTATCTAATATGCGAGAAAAGTCTGCCACTTTTCGTTACATGTCTTGTTAGCACAATACAGCCTCCAGAGTGCAATAAGTCACAAATTTTATGATTGAATATTATTCAGAAGATCACACAGATGAACCCTATTGATATTCAGCTCACCAGGACAGGTGCTATAGTACTTTAAGTAAGATATTTTTGTAATTTTTGGAGAAATTTCAGTTTGTTAGCACGATACAGCCTCCAGAGTATATACAACTGACCAATTTTATGATTGGATATTATTCAGAGCGTCTCATAGATGAACCCTATTGATATTCAGCTCACTAACGCCAGTACAACGGATGCTATGGTACTAGAAGTACGACTTTTTTGTCATTTTTTGAGAAATTTCAGTTTGTTAGCACAATACAGCCTCTGGAGTTCAACAAGTCACAAATTTTATGATTGAATATTATTCAGAACATCACACAGATGAACCCTATTGATATTCAGCTCACCAGGTCCAGTACAACAGGTGCTATAGTACTTTAAGTAAGATATTTTTGTCATTTTTGGAGAAATTTCAGTTTGTTAGCACGATACAGCCTCCAGAGTATATACAACTGACCAATTTTATGATTGGATATTATTCAGAGCGTCTCATAGATGAACCCTATTGATATTCAGCTCACTAACGCCAGTACAACGGATGCTATGGTACTAGAAGTACCAAATTTTTGTCCTTTTTAGAGAATTTTGAGCTTGTTAGCACCATACAGCCTCCAGAGTGTATAAAAGTGACCAATTTTATGATTGAATTTTGTTCAAGATATCTCACATATGTACCCTATTGATTTTCAGCTGACTAGAGCAAGTCCTATAAATCCAGATATACTACATTTTTGGTTATTTTTGGTGAAATTTCGGTTTGTTAGTACGATACATCTCCCGAAGTGTATACAAGTGACAATTTTATGATAGAATTTTGTTCAGAGCCACAGATGCGGAAAAGTTAGTTTTAATCTTTAAAACCGTTTATTTTACTTAAAATGATCATAATCACAAATAAGCGAAATTGATTTACAACTTAGCTGTTCACACATTATTTCTAGAGTAATAAATACACATTTAAAAGACTGTAGGAAGAAAATTCATATGTTTAAGATTTAGTCAAAAGCAATTGAAGAATATGCACCTTTCCTTCATTCCAAGATTTTAATTTCTAAAACAGCAAATGATTTCTCCAATTTAGGTTGTTTGCAAATATAATTTGCCACATTAAGTTATTCATAAATAATGACCAACAGTAACTGAGAGATTCTTTCGTATTTTGCCTATGCATCATCACTTTAATGCCACACCATTGAAGTTTCATTGGTGAGGTGAATGATGAGAAAGTTTCCCATAGTTGATTACATCACTTATGCAACAAGAAATTTATTTTTAAAAAAATAGTAGGGTACCATATAAATCTGGTACCATATAAATCGTTATGATGATCCTTGTGACACAAAAAAATATTTATTACTGAAAAAAGAGTAAATGCTTTGTCATTTATTTTTGCATAAAATATAACAAACAATGGGAAGTTTATTGAAAAAGATTATTTTAAATATTTGCATGTCATCTCTAAATTTATAATAATGAAAAATATACAATTTTTAATATTTTTGTTGTTTTTTTTTTCAAGGCATCGACTTCTGAGGTCATTAGCCTTATACGCTTATGTAACCACATGTAAGAATGCATGTCACAGTTTGGAGTATATTCCTTTTTCGTTTAGTGGCAATGCCCATGAATGGGACATTCCCCGCATAGTGAATGCCGAGCCACAGCCTTCCAGAGTTTTTGATCCATCTATGAATATAACTTGGTCTCCTGGGTATCTGTCAACAATCTGTTTAATTCTGCTCCAACAATTGTTCGATTGGCGTCTCCTTTTCTATGTATCCCAATATCCATAATTGCATGTAATGGGACGATCTTCCAAGGAGGTATTTCTGGTGGACCGAAATTGAGAACATTTGGAAAGGAATATTGCATGTAGTCAAGATCCTCTCAGACGGATACCTGCTGGGCATGTTATTGTCGGTAGTCGTTGAAACAAGTCGTGTTCCTCATCATGGTATGGTGGATAGTTTGGATGGTTCTGTTGAGCCCATATCCCCATACAGTAGTTTGCTAGCAGTTTTCTTCTGATACTTAGTGGTGGGATACTTGCTTCAGCACACAAGGACGCATAAGGACTTGTTCGAAATGCTCCTAGAGCTAGTCTTAGAGCGGTGCATTGTATTGACTCTAGAACATGGAGCCTTGTTTTTCGGGCTGATCCATAAATCATACACTCATATTCCATTATGGAGGCTATAAGTGCCTTGTACATCTTTAGAAGGACATCTTTATCACAACCAAAGTTGATGTTTGCTAACACTCGTAGAGGATTCAGTGCCTTTTTACATTTCAGAGCAAGTTCATTGATATTAGTACTCTAGTTGAGTTTTTTTATCAAATATATGTCCCAAGAATTTTACGTGGTCTCTACACTCAAGGTCGTCGTCATATAGTTTCAGTTTTGGATCTCTGTGAATTGATCTTAGCCGACAGAAGTGCATGCAATGCGTTTTTGTACTGGAGAATTTAAATCCCAGATATTTTGGTCGGCTAGAAAGAGTGTTTATTGCAGCCTGCAGGGTTGTTTCTATTTCTGCCATCGTCTCGGCCGCGTAGAATATTGTGAGATCATCGACATATAAGCATCTTCCTATAGCTTGGTCAAGATTATCAAGGAGTCCATTGACTGATATCGCAAACAGCAGTACACTCAGGGTGGATCCTTGGGGTACTCCATTTTCTAGTTGGTGTAAGTTTGATTGTATTAACCCATTACGTTCTCTGAATTTTTTTATGGAGAAGAAAACTCTGTATGAATCTCGGCATATTGCCTTTTATTCCCCATTTGTTCAGTTGATCGAGTATGTTGAATCGCCAGGTTGTATCATAGGCCTTTTCTAAGTCGAAAAATATAGCCACCATATGGCTTTTGTTAGCAAAGCAGTTTTGAATTGCCCTTTCCAACATGAATAACTGATTAGTTGTGGATCTATGGTTTCTCAACCCTGCTTGAGAAGTTGATAGTAGGTTGTTTTTTTACAGATACCTTCGTAGCCTTAGGCTTATCATCTTTTCCAACAATTTGCGGAGGCAACTCGTTAGTAATATGGGTTGATAACTTGCTGGAGATGTTGGGTCTTTTCCCAGTTTGAGTAAAGGGATGACGATAGCTTCCTTCCACATTTCTGGGTATGTTCCGTTCGACCAGATTTCATTATATAGTTCAAGTATAATGTGCCTTGTTGATTATGGTGCTTTTTTTATGAAGTCGTATGTGATTCTATCTCTGCCTGGTGTTGAGTTAGTCATTTAAGAGAGTGCGTAATCAAACTCCAAAGTAGTGAATGGTATGTTGTAATCTGAGGTAATTTCTTCATGAAAATTGATTTCTCTCTGAATATTCCCTATGTTGTTGAAACTCGTGGTCCAGAATAAGTGTGCCACTGGCAGTTTCGGATTCCTGAAAAAATTTTTCTGTGATTTCTTCTTTATTTGTAATCGTTTGTCCATTTACTATGAGAACTGGGGTGACATCTGATACTTTTTTTCCTATAATAGCACAAATTTTCTTCCACACCTGTGACACCGGTGTCTCAGATGTTATAGTAGAGACATAATTTTCCCACGATTGTCTTTTACTATAGCGAATTTTTCACCTAGTCTTGGCTCGTGCCTGTTTGAAGGCGATCATATTCTCTTGTGTGGGTGATCTTTTGAATTTGTTGAATGCTCTACTTTTGTTGTTAATTTAGTTTGTATTCATAATTAGCATGGCAGGCCTAACAAGCCCATGGGTTTTCTTCTTTAGTTGATAACTTTTAACCTATTTATGTCTTTTGTCATCTCACTTTAGGCGTACTTTTTCTTCTTCTTTGAATTCAACAATTGTTCAAAGTGTACTTTCTTTCCATTTCTTCTGCTTTCAACCTACTTTCATCTTTCTACATTTGATTCTTAGATAGTTAGTGTCTTTTCTATACTCCAGTGCTTTGGTACACTTTGCATTTTTTGTTTTTCGGTAGCTTTGAGTTTGTGTTACAGTATTTATTTCTTTTAGTTTGTCTTCATTTGTTCTTGTTTGATTTACTTTATTAAATATCTTACCAGCAGCCTAATTTTCGTTCTTTCCATATTTCTTCTATATTGCTAGTTTTTGAAATATGTAACGAACTTATTTGTAATTTCATTTTATACTTTTCTCTTACTCCATTTTCTTGTAGTCATTCGAATTTTTATGCATACTTTTTACTTTCTTTCAATTCTTCGGTACCAGTATTGATTAAATCAGATTTCTATTAATAAAAGTGTTTGATACATGCTTTTTTTTAAATTTTAGTTGAACATAAATAAGAGTTATTAGCAGGAGAGACGTTTCCAGTTCAAGAAAGAATTAATTCCAATGTATTGTAGTGTCTTCTTTGTTATTCATTTTCTGGACTTTCGAGTAACAAATGCTTTGCTGTGAGTTGAGTTAACATAAAAGTGCTGTTTCTTTTGTTAAGTGATGCTGATGTGTTATATGGGTATGTCCAATTCTTAGATGGTTTATGTTTACTTGTATTATTGGGTAGTGGAAGTTTGGTTTTAATTTCGGGCGTTATTTGTTTCAAATTGGTTTCAGTGTCTTCTTAGATGGATAGCCTTTTTTGGTATATGTATTATTTTATTGAGGATCGGTGTGACGAAATTTTGTAAGGAGGGGGAATTATCAGTGGAAGTTGTTTTTAGGGCACATTATAGTTTCTTATATTTGTTTTGTTACATACCTTTTTAGACAGAAATGTGTGTATATCATCATTATATAATTCTCTATAAGTTTGAATACTAACATTTTGATAAGATGTTCTGTAAGAGACACTTAATCCGCCAAAAAAGGAATAGTTAAAGATTAAAACTTTTATATATCTGTCTATAATTATGCAGAGCATAACCAAAAAATTTGAAAGGTTAATAAACAACTATAACTTTAAAGTGCTTATGGCATCCGGGAAGTTCAATTTATAAATTACTTAAGATAAAGTAAGTAAGAAGAATCTAAAACGAATTATAATCAATTTTTCTCTTTAGTAATTGAAAAAAATTCTATAAGTAAAAGTATAGGAAGGAAAAAATATATTTTGAAATTATTTTAACAAATTTTCATCGCGGACAGTTAAGGCTTGAAGTAAAAATATCTTTTCAGCTTCTAATTCATAATTATTGTTCCAATCACAATTATTGACTGTAGACTATTTATTATCAGTTATAGTTCGCTATAAAAATATATCAAAGATATATTAATTATAAACAAAATAAATGATATTCATTATCAGTTTTAGATTGTTGATTTAATACTGTATCCTATGTAGACAAAAGAATTAATTGACCCACAATTAATTTGTATTCATAATGGTCCAGGAGCTGATGACGGATGATTTGTGACAATTTGCAGCAAAGCTGAATGAAACCCTTTGATTTGATAATTTGTACTCTGGAAATGTTAATTTCACTGGTCAGGCTAGCTGTTAGCGGTGCAACGCTTATCTATAGGGCTGTAGAGAGACATAATAGAATAAAAAATGTACAATGGCAGCAAAGCCAACTCTCGTGTAATTTGTTAATTTGGACCTCTATTATTGAAAAATAATGGGTCTGGTATTAGTTCGATGGTGCAAAAGTTGTCTGCCTGGCCAATGAATGGAGTGGAAAAAAATGTACGAGTCCAGCAAAGCTTAAACTTTTTTATAAGTTTAGGGCGTAGCAAAATAGAGAAAACAATTTGGCTGGCATTGTTTTGGGGGTGGAAAAGTTGTCTGGCGAGCAATGGAAGAAACCACACGCAGTGTCAGCTGCTTACACGCGAGCTCTCTACAACCATGCTTAAATATTTCTTAAAAAGAATTTTATTACCACACACAGCCAGGATAAGTATTAAATGACGCAGTACATTCAATAATAAATAATATCTCCAATGACTTCCTCATTATCGTCGTCATCGCAGCAGCGTCCTTGGAACCATCAGACACTTCGCACTCTTCATCAATGTCACTGTCTGGAAGTACACAAACTATAAATATGCATAAGTTATATTCTAATTTTATAATTAATTACTTTTTTAAATGACACTAACTGTTTCTAAATAATTCAATATATTGAAAAAATGGTAAAAATTCTAAAAAATTGACAATTGCTTCAATGCTAACTGTCATCGTCAGAATGACAGAACTTACATTTCATGTGATGCCTACCTGATGTTTAATGATTATTTTTGGCTATACCAAGAAGTGACCTACCTTGTGATTGACTTAATTATATATGAATAGAAAAAAGAACCAGATATGGTATTACAAATATTAAAGTTTAGATATTATTAACACTATGGGGATATCCTGGATATCTTTTTTCCATTTATGATCAGTATAACTTTGCAATGGTATAGAAAACCAGGAAAACTATATCTGCTGATCTTTACAATTATTACTTAAGAAGACAGTTTAAAAAGTGGAGAACTCCCTAGATTCATCTGTTCATTGACGACTTCATATTGTGGGTTTCTTCAGTGTCTTCTAATTTCTAACTTAAGAGTGATTTTGACGTTTCGAGATTCGAGTGGATCTACACATTTCACATGGTTCTGAGTCGAAAAAACCTATTTTAAAAAAATGTCGGTCGGTCGGTCTGTCAGCACAATAACTCAAAAAAGCGTCCGAGTTTTTGAATAACATTTTATATGTAGGTTTAGAATGTAAAAACTGAGGTTAAGTTTGTAAATGAGAAAAATCTAATGAACAGTTTTCCGGAAAATCCCATTTTCATACATTTTTCTCACTTTTTTACCCGAAATAATTTTTTCTACAAACCACTGACAAATTTATTGGAATCCTCGTATCGACCCCTCCCCCCTGTGCAAAATTTCATCGAAATCAGATGTAAAAAAAAAGTTGAACTTTGATGTTTTATACCTCGGTTTGCATTATCGATGGGAAGTTGCTGTTTTTTTTTATAATAGTATGAACACTCCCTATTTCGATTTTCACAAATTTCAGTCTTTTCATTGCATAGACGTAGATATTACAAGATTTTTTAAGGTAATTTTTTACAAAAATTTCTACTCCAGCTTTAACCCCATATATTGTCTACAAATATAAAATGGAAGAGTTCAAATATGGTTGTAACTGAGATGCATCTTTCCTCTATTGAATGGCGTGAGAACGGAATAGATATATAACATAGTTTCGTAATTATAGAATTTTTTTGTGGAAGCATGTTAAACATTTTTCAAAAGTTTTGCGGTTCTGACTGAAAAATTGTGGTTTACCGTAAATGTATGGAAAAAATTATGCACCATGTATTTTAATTCCAGGAATTCATTTTTTTGTTCAGTTTTATGAACTTTTATTTCAAGTAAAGTATTAGAAAAAAATTTTGGGTGAAAACTAACAACCTTGTTACATAAGGTGAAGTCATGTGCTGGGTACATCAACTGGTTATTGAATTTACTGCGCTATTTAATACCGATTCTGGCTGTGAGGCAAACATATTCTTTGTAAAAAGATTTATGCGCGGTTGTAGGGCACTCGCGTGTGAGCAACTGACACAGCGCGCGATTCTTTCCATCGCTCGCTACACAACTTTTCCACCCCTAAAACATTGCCAGACAAATGTTTCTGTACATTCTCTTTGGTACAACTCTACCCTTTGTTACCGAGTTGTTTCTCAACAAAAAAACCGCTGTCACCAGTGTAATAATATCTAAATTAAAGTGTAAGTTAAATAACTGTCACCAGTGTAACGAAATAGTAACTCTATACTTCGTGGTATTTTAAATCTAAATCAAAGTGTTATAACTTGTATACCCCTAATTAAATCTGCTGTCACTACTCTGATAAAATCTATCACCAAATTCTGCTTCCCGTGCGCGGCTGAGCGTGTAAGGCAATCCAGTCCGATTGGTTTTTGCTAGGTTCGCCTGGTCTTAAAACGGATGAAACTTCCTTTGCCAGAACAGGGTTTGTCCTCCTCGTCTCCGTCACACGTCCACGTTTGTTACACTTCCAGAGGGGGAAATTTTTGGAGTAGGGGTGATAGGAAAAATAATGTAGAACCTCCACGTTATACAAAAAAATATATATAATAAAATAATCTCTCCAAATCCTCCTATACAGCTATACATATATATTTAAAATTAAACTACAATTCCGTATGATTAAATTAATCCCAATTCCCTGGTGTAACTCTACCTATACATATTTATCTAAAATTGGTTTATTATCAAACCTACTCCTGTATATACTGCAATTATAAAAACAAAATCAAATTTATGAACAGAATTCTCGTTTGTTCGGTGGTGCGGCAAAACTAGCCCTTTTATCGGCTTGGTCTTGTTATTAAAAAAAAAATGCGTGAAAGGCGTATGTTTTATATATTCGTTTCTCAATCCTTCTATTCTCCGGTGTCGAGAAAAAATAAATAACTATTACGTGTAAATACCTTTATATGCAACAATGATTCATTTTACGTCGTTCCGGTCGTCATTGACCTTCAGGGAACGAAAGTGAAATTTTTGTTCTATAAAGAAACATTCTGATGAGCTAAGTAAAACAATTTAAATTATTTATCGACACTGGCGTTACAAGTTGCGAAAGTCCCCAGTAATATAATTACCTACGATAAATTTATGCGTTTACGCTGGCAAAATAAGAAAGAGTTTTAATTTATAATTTACGGCTGAACAAAAGACTGATAACAATATTTCTCTACAATAGATTGACTTATCAGCGCAATTCCGCTGAAACCCGTGAAAATATGGAAAACATACGCTCCGACCTCTCGGCAAAATCTAAATTATTCCAGTACACACGGTAAATTATATATTTGTCAGGACGATAAACTCAATCTGAAGAGTGAACAGCTATGTCCCGTCTCTTTGAAAAAATCAACAATCAAACAAAAAAAATCTAATAAATATATTTGCTATCGCTACACCTTGTATATAGCAATTGACCTATACACCCAAGTTCAGGATCCAGCTCGACCAATAACGAGTAAATATATCACTAGTAAAAATTATCCCAATCTGAATTTAATTCAAAAACTTACTGCTTGATAAACGTCCTCCGTCTCGCCGGGAATTTTCTTGACTTTTCTTACTATCTGCTTGTTCACCGCGAGTCGTGCTATGTCGAAAGGCAATTAGCGCAGAGGGTAAGTTTTTACCACTCGTACCGCTAACACTAAAAAAAAACACTAGTACCGTTCACCGTGGCAGGGGAAAAATCTTTTCCCTTCGCGTGATCGACCCCCGGTACACACTCACTGCCTCTACTGGTCTGTGTACACTCCTTTTTTTGTTTTCCCCCGACTTCGGTTTTGGGGCTTTCGTCGAGTTGCAAAAAACAGCTTTTGTTTTTTGAATCGTGCTAGTTTTTTGTTATTGAAATAATTGTATTCAAAACAATTATTTCGCTTTGACCCAGTAAGATGTTTTTTATTTCTCTATTCTGTTTTGGCTTCGTAGTTGTTTTATTAAACATTATGTGTGTCGCGTTCCAGTTATTATTAAATGAAAAATAAAATATGTTTACCGTGTGTTCTGAAATTTTCTACCATAAAATTATCTTTTAGGTATTCGTATTTTATTACATTTCTCTCTTTTTTACTATGTCCTGAACTTACAAAAAAGTTTCAACTTTGCTGGACTCTGTACATTTTTTCCTTTCTGCAGCATTCGTTGGCCAACCAGATAGCTTTTGCACCGTCGAACCAATGCCAGACCCATAATTTTTCAATAATTGAGGTCTAAACTAACAGAGAGAGAGTGAGAGACATAAGCTTTATTGTCATGAAAAATTATACAATTTTATGGACAAAGCGAAATAATTGAAAAATAGATAAATATAAAAAAAGTATATAAAAAATAATATAAAAATAGATAAATATAAAAAAGTATATAAAAAATAATATAAAAATATATAAAAAATACTAACAATACAAAACATAATATATAAAAATACAAATTCAAATTAATAATTATAATACAATGTTACCATCGTACATCATACCAAATATTGAACTACGCCAATGTAACTCAAAAGTCTAGGGTAGATTACACAATTCTGCCACTGAATAATAAGGTTTCTCAAGCAGAAACACCATTGTCAATCTCCGGAACCTATTAAATGTATTTGCCACTTTTAAGTCTAAAGGTAGCTGATTGAATAGTTTTTTGGCATTGAAGGTGATGGAATTTTTTACCAGATCAGAGGTGGGTATTGTTAAGTAGATATCGAAATGTTTTCTTATAGTAGGATAACTATGAATTGGCCTCTCAGTTAAATTGTGAAAGTGTTTGCGAACCAAACACACAGAATCCAAAATGAATAGAGCAGGAAGAGTTAAAATTTTGTATTTTTTAAAATAGAATTCGCAATCTGTCCTACGACTTAAACCATAAATGTAACGAATAGCTCTTTTTTGTAGTTTGAAGATAGATGTGAAAAAGTGCAAACTACAAGACCCCCAGAATGGCAAACTATAGTGACGGTGCGATTCGAACAAAGAGTAGTAAGTTGTTAAAGCAGTACAAGAATCAAGTTGTTTAGACACAGATTTAATGGCAAAACAAGCCGAGGATAATTTTTTCGCTAAAATGTCTACATGTACAGACCATTTAAGGGCACTGTCAATATGGAGACCAAGAAACTTAATCGAATTTGAAGATCTTATTGTCATTGTTAAGTTTGGGATATTGCAAAATTTCTTTGTATGATAAAACTAAAGTTTTCTCAGTGTTAAAACAAAACCCGTTCGAGTCAGACCAGGACTTAATAGTAATGAGATCTCTGCCTATGGTAGAATGTAAAGTTCGTATATCTGAACTGCTCCAGGTTACACTAGTGTCATCGGCAAATAAAGTGTATTTACCATTAATTCGTAAGTCTGTGACATCGGTAATGAATACCAAGAAAAAAATTGGACCTAAAACTGAACCCTGGGGTACACCACTGCTAACTGCTAAATTTTTCGAAACTATTTAATTTGCTCGTACCAGTTGTTTTCTACATTCCAGGGAAGATTCAAACCATTTTAAAGGAATTCCACAGATGCCATAATATTCAAGTTTGTTTATCAAAATTTCATGATTAACACAATCGAAGGCCTTTGCAAAGTCACAAAAAACCGAAGCCGTGTAAAGTTTATTATTAAGTGAGGTATATATTTCATTAAGAACAGAAAACATTGCGTCATTAGTACATTTATTAGGTAGGAAACCGAATTGTTGGAATTTCAAGATTTTATATTTCAAAAGAAAAGGCAATAGACGGTTTTTCATTAGTCTTTCGATTATCTTCGATAAGATTGGTAATAAGGCAATAGGACGATAGTTACTAGTATTCTGTTTCTCGCCACCCATGTGGAGGGGAACAATTATAGCTGCTTTTAGACAGTTAGGAAAGACACCGTTTTCAAAGGATTCATTGATTAGAGAACATAAAACGTTAATCACCGCATCTGTAATATTCAAAAACAACTTAGCTGATAACCCATCAATGCCGCAGGAAGTTTTGTTTTGAATGCTGAGTATGGTTTGCACTAGCTCAAATTTATCTATTGGTTTAAGGAAGAAACTATCAGTGATTCTTTTAGAGGGAACGATCAAAGAAAGAGCATCCCGACTTGGAGATATTTTATATTTTAGAGCTAAATATTCTTACTAACGTTTACGAAATAATTGTTAAGTTCGTCTGGGTCGAGTTCAATAAAGTTTGAGGAACGAGTTTTGTTCCTTAAATCATTGATAATAGACCAAGTTTCTCTCGAGGAATTTTTAGCTCTTGAGATGCGATTGTTATAATAGCTTTGTTGAATAGCTTTGATAGTTTTCCAGTACAATATTTTATAGTTATTGATGTAATTGAGTATGTGAAGATTGTCTGTGAGTTTTTTAATGTACATGAGTGATCTCATATTCTTAGATGAAGTACGTGCTCCTTTCGTGGACCATGATTTGTGATGTTTAGTTTTACGAGAGCGAAGAGGAAATGATGTATTGAAGCACCTTATAATTTTATGAATAAAGTCCAAAAATTTAGAGTCAATATCTTCAGAAAGATCAATCCAATCAATTGTTAAACAAAAATTATGAAATTTTGTCGAGAGAAAATCCTCACCAACTGAGTATGTTTCTTTAGAGATTTACGAGGTAATACAAATTCAGCGAAAACTGCTTCATGGTCAGTGAGGCCTGAGTTAATTACTAAGTGATTCACATCATGGGGTAGAAAGTCGGAAACTATGTAATCTAAAATTGACGAAATTGTTTTAGTTGTACGAGTTGGTGAATCCACGTGCATATTTAGATCAAACGACTCAAAAATATTTACCAAAGACCATTGAGTGGGACAATCATTAGTAAAGTCAATATTAAAATCACCGCATAAAACTTTCTTGTTTTTAACAGACAGAGCGTCATGTAAATT
The DNA here is from genome assembly GCA_963921935.1 of Galeruca laticollis. Lineage (NCBI taxonomy): Eukaryota > Metazoa > Arthropoda > Insecta > Coleoptera > Chrysomelidae > Galeruca > Galeruca laticollis. The sequence continues at coordinate 14,319,628 of OY998177.1, read as the reverse complement.
TAGAAGGTTCTCATAAAAAAAATGAACTTTTGATTGAGGTGGTCTGTAAATACAAATTATATATAAATCCATATTTTTGTTGCAAATTACGGAAAATTCAAAAGTACTTTCTACTTGTAGAAAATCATATTTTAATACAGCCGAGAAGTTCTCGCCAGAAGATATAATTAGGGTTCCACCGTGAGCTGAATTACTTCTGTCATATCTGCTAATAACTCGATATTTTTCAATAAAAACAGGTTCGTTTGCTTGTAGCCAGTGTTCAGTAATCACAACTATCTGCGGGAACCCCAATTCCTCCAAAAACAGATACAACTCGTCCGTTTTATTGCGTATTGACTAAATATTAATTAGAACCATTCTTAATTTACTGTCCTTAAAACTAAGTGAGGATTCTAGTTCCTCTGGACACGTCCTATCAACTAAAATTTTTTCTTGGAAGAATCGGCAATAAAGTAACGGCTATTACACTCTAATTTTTTGTCGGTGAATTTTCCGTTCCGATGTTCTGTAGGTGGATAGATCTTCATCCACTTCAACTGAGCTTATGCCATAAAAATCGGGAAAGTTGTAATAAATTGCCCTTAAAGCTATGGGATCAATGAGCAGACCCTCGGATGCTAAAAACACCTTTACACTTGTGGAAGTATAACCTTCAAAATATACAGACGATGGTTAGTCATGTAGATAGGCGAGGAATAACTTGACAGATGATAAAGTAGCCGGTTCTCTTAATATAGACATAATATAACGATTGCCTCCAGTAGAGGACTCCTGTGTTAATCTGACCGTAGGAGGAGTCATCGGGTCCAGCGAAAAGTTAGTGTTATTTTGTGAATCTTTTGTAAACTGAAATGATTTATCACACGAAAAGCTGTTTGATTTAACATACGGCTATAGCATGTTTGTCAGATGTGATGGTTACTACTATGGGACGAGAAGGGTCAGAACTTTGATTTACAAGCCGTATTACTTGATTAATTGTCACAGGCTGAAGAGAATCCATCGTCGGAGGAGACGAGGCTTCTTGGGACAATAAAGATTCAACAGAGCATTTTAATGAAACTCCAGGTGGCCATTCATCATTGTTAAACACTTTAACACTTTGCTAGCAGATATTTTTGTTAGAAAACCAATTTTAAATGTTGATGTTTTGATTCATTGCTTGGATTGATTAAGGGAAAGCAACGAATGAACTCTGTAAAACCCAGCTTTTCTTTAGCATTATGTACAATATTATTTGTGGTGAAGCCTGCAGGGAGGCTGTTGACTATTACATAATGCCACCTTTGATTACGGCTAGGGGATAAGTTGTTCGAAACTTCTGGAATACTGGCTACCTCAGGAGATGTTTCAGTTTGTGTAGAGGATGATGTAATATAGGTGGGATGCTTCTTCTGATTATTGTTATTAATTTGGCTGTTCATCTCTTTCACTAAATTGGATATATGAGTTAAATCACTTTTCAAATTATGCAAATCTTCTTTTATCTCCAGGGACGAGGAACCATGGATATTAATTTTCGTTGTTTCTCTGGAATCTACTTTATTGATATCGTCTATCTTATTTTCCATAAGATTCCATTTGCGTTCATTCTTTAATAACATATCGTATATCTCAGTAATAGTTGGTATGCTGTCAGTTAACTGATTTATACGATTTGCTAGCGAGTCAAATATTTCATGGGGAATCTGATTCTTGGTTAAATCAGAAGTTTTATCATTAAGGTATCTCAAATTAGGAGAATCGCAGAGTATACAAAAGAAGCGCAAATTGTTGAACTTCTGGGAAAGTAGAATTTTTGTAGTAGCATTGTCCAGTCCTGTACAGCTCATACAGAAAAATCGTCGACATTCACCACTGTATCGAAGCTTATTATATCGTATATTTTTCTAAAAATTTCTTACAGCAATTTTCACATCTGTACCCGGCCATATCTAGATCAAGGTCACTGTCGATACTAAACAAAAACGAACTTACGCTAGTTAACAGTAACTAAACAGTGTTGATTTTACCTTTGTACAAATAGGTTGTGCGAAGCAATTAACAAAACCGGTCGATAGTTTTTATCAGTGCCAACTTTGTTTTCTTACAGGTGTTTATTTAAAATATTCCGATTAGAGTTTTTAACTAAATAATTTTTCCCCATCATGGGGGATAAAAAAGGGACGTCATTCTCGACGCAAGTGGAGTCAATTATGTTATGTGATGATGATCAAATGTTACCGATTAATAACTCTCCAAGCACCAACGAGGTTTCTGCAGTAAAACCAGTGCCAAAAAAGTTCAACTTATTGTCAGATAAGTACAATTTATCTACTATTTGGGTATACATTGAAAATATTAAAAGTAGTAATTTGGGAAGGCTACATCCAATGACTGTTGGTCACATACTTTTTAAACAATTAAAGCTAACTAATATATTAGAAATTAAAAGTATAGGTAAAGATCGAATAAAAGTTTTATTAAAATCGTTTCTTGAGGCTAATCAATTAGTTAAAAATCCTTTGTTGGAAAATCATAATTTGGTAGCTTATATTCCAAATCATCTACTCGAATCAAAGGGTATCATAAGGGACGTTGACACTAAATATGACGAAAAATATTTGTTAGAGAATATAGAGTCTACCTCTCCGGTAATAAACATTTATCATATTAAACGTAAAATCCAAAGAGAGGATAACACAATTGATTATGTACCAAAAAAACCATTATTATTACTTTTGAAGGTAATATTATACCAAAATATGTTGCATTTAATAAAGTATATTGTCAGGTAGAACAATTTGTAGGTAGAGTAGTTCAATGTTATCGTTGTTTGAAGTATGGACATGTTTCTAAACAGTGTAAAAACACCCAAGAACGATGTATACAATGCGGCGAAATAAAAACAGAGGAACATAGTTGCAATAAGGACAAAATTTATTGTATTCATTGTAAATCTAACGATCACCAATCTATATCTAAAAAATGCCCTCAATATGAGAAACAGAAAAAAATTAAAACTATTATGGTTGAACAAAAAACGTCATTTCTGGAAGCCAGAAAATACTGTGAAAACTCTATTTCTTCTTTTGTAAGCCATGATTCTTTTTCAGGCTTATCAAATTATAATAAAGATTTCCCCAGTCTTACTAATCAAGTTAATAATAATACAACACAAACTATGATAAAAAATACTAGGGAAAGCAATAGTTTAATTTCGTCGCTACCAAGTACAAGTGGCACAAAAAAATACTCAGTTCCCATGAAAAAGAAAAGAAAATCAGACTCTCCGTCCAATCAGTCTCCTTCTGGCTCGCCTATGTTTCCTTTTACTTTTGGTCCTAGTCAACCATTACCTGCTAACCCCTATAAATCCAATTTTAATAGTATTGAAAGTAAAAAACAGAATATTGCTGACATTGTCTCCAAATTTGTATTCAATCTATTGGATAATATTAGCTCAGTAGAAGACTTGCAATCAATTAATAAAAGTTCAATAATCAGTAGCATAAAACAAGTACTGGAGGATACTCTAACAGTTAATAATTATTAATGGCTCAAAAAGTTTCACTTAACATTATGCAGTGGAATGCTAGATCAGCTGTGGCAAATAAAACAGTTTGCAACACTTTTTAAATTCTAGAAAAATATATGTGGCACTTATTACTGAAACTTGGTTTAAAAAAAATATACAATATTGTTATAATGGTTATAATATGATCCGTAAAGATCGACATAACGGCTATGGTGGTGTTGCCATTTTAGTTCATCATTCAATAAGTTTTTGTGAATTCAAAATTAATATGAATGTGTGTAGAGGCGTGGAAATGTGTGGCATAAAAATTAAATATGGTAAATCGGAGCTAAGCCGTTTTTCTGTTTATAAACCACCTAAAATTAAATGTTCTACTAATGATTGGTTTACACTTTTTTCACAAGCAAAAAATCCTATAATCGTGGGCGGTGATTTCAATGCACATCATTCGTTGTGGGGTGCACATCATAATGACACAGTTGGTATACAACTAATCCAAGCTGCAGATGATCTTAATCTAACAGTAATGAATAATGGACAACCCACAGTTTTAACTCGTCCTAATCAAAATGATTCTGCGATAGATATCACTTTTTGTTCTCCTGAACTTGCTAATAGAATTAATTGGTCAGTATTAGATGATACATTAGGATCGAATCATTTTGTTATTCTTATGGAGCTTCCAATTGACCAAGTTATCAATGAATTTCCCCTTAAAAATAAATGGAACATAAAAAAAGCCAACTGGCCATTGTATTCTGGGACAATTGAAAATACTCTTCTAGGAGATTTCTCATTAAACTCCATATCTGATAAATATCAAATCTTGAATCAGCAGTATGAATCAAGCTGCACACATTGCGATACCACAATTTAAAAATATTAAAAACTTAAAACGTTACCCCCCACCTTGGTGGAATTCAGATTGCGAAAAGATTTTGGAAAATAGACGTTTGGCTTTCTCGACTTATAAAAAAACTTCGAATTTTCAAAACTTTTTCCTTTGTCAAGAAATGATGGGAAGAACAAAAAAAAATTTAAAGCTATAGTTAAACAAAACTGGATTGAGTATGTTTCTTCTCTTAATAAGTCTGTTTCGTCTTGTTCTCTTTGGAAACAAGCTAGAAAGATTTATAGAAAACCAATCTCCAACGTCAAGCCTTTAGATGATATCTGGATGGCAGAATTTTTTGACAAAATTTCTCCTCCCTTTGCTGCTATGTTATTTCCTGATCTAACTTCATCTAGTGATGAGAACCATTTTCTTTCAAAACCCATAACTTTAACAGAGTTAAACTATGTTCTTAAAAATCGCATCAGTACTAGTCCAGGACTTGATGAAATTAAATATCCTATGATTGATAACCTTCCTGTTATTGCTAAATGTACGTTGATTGATATATTTAATGATATACTGAATAATCTATCCATAGTTAAAGTTGAAGGATGTCATCATTATTCCTATTCTCAAGCCAGGTAAAAATCCCAATCAAGCTGAATCCTATCGCCCTATATCACTTATGTCTTGTATGTTGAAAACTTTAGAACGGATCATTAAGCACAGACTTGAATGGTGGTTATTTCAGAAAAACCTCCTTCCAAGAACCCAGTTTGGCTACAGAAAAGGTTGTGGTACAATTCGATTCGATTAACTGATGCAATCATTAACTTTTATTCTCATAGAAAATTGTATATAAGAACTCATAATAATTATCTCATAGGACCTCGTTATAATATTTCAGGACTACCTCAGGGTTCAGTATTGAGTCCTCTGCTTTTTAATTTGTATACGGCTGACTTTCATAGTATTTACGTTGAAAATATCACCCCAAAAATAATTCAGTATGCGGATGATTTTTGCTTATATTCTGAGGCCAAAAAATATAATGATGCTGTAGAGACGATAAAATATACGGATCGGCTTATAAATGGTTCATTAAAAATGGTTTTGAAGTATCTCCCACGAAATCATCAGTTTGCATTTTTTCTAGACATAACATCCCGAATATCGATACGATTCAGTTAAATACACAAGCGTTTCCTTTTTGTAAATCAATAAAATATTTGGGAATGATAGTTGATAGGAAGTTAACCTGGAAACCCCATATCGAACATATATTGAATAGATGCAACAGAGGTATGAATTTTTTAAAATCCATTTCTAAAACTTGGTGGGGAGCTGATGTGTCGACTTCGCTACTTTTTTATAGATCATATATTAGATTCATAATAGATTATGGATGTACACTTTATGGATCCGCAAGTAAAAATAATTTACAAAAAATTGACGTATTTCAAAACAAAGCCTTACATATTTGTATGGGTGCTATGAGGTCTACTCCCATTGAACCACTTCACGTGGAAGCTTTAGAACCTCCCTTAAAATATAGAAGAAATCATCTTAGCCATAAATTCCTCATAAAAATTATGTCTTCCAACGAATCTTTATATCACAATATATGTAAACTAAACGAATTTGATTTAACTAACAACTACTGGATCCGCAAAAATTCACCGCCTCTCTGTGATGCTTTCCGAAACAACAATAATCTATGTGTAATTAGATCAGAAAAAAATATGACTAGATGATTTTGAATACTTTTGTCATATGTTTACTGTCATTCAACCTAGGTATCATGTAAATCCTATGATAAGTCTTACAATTTTAAACTCCATATTAGAAAATTATTCTGATTCCATACAGATATATACTGACGCTTCCAAAATTTATATGGACCTGGTTGTGCGTTCTACATTCCAGGTGATAATGTCGAAAAATTGTTTAAGCTCCCCTCAGACTTCTCAGTTTTCAGCGCTGAAGCTGTGGGCATCTATGAATCGTTAAAATTTTTTTCTTCGTCCAGAAAAAGTTCTGCTATTATATTAGCTGATTCTCTGTCTGTCTTAACAGCTATACAAAATCCAACTATACCTGCTTTATCAGATAATCTTTATATATTCTATATAAAAAAAATGTTATTTCAATTAAAAAAAGATAATAAACATGTACAGCTGATATGGATCAAAGGACTTAAACATAATGAACATGTAGATCGTTTAGCTAAAAATGCAGCAGAAAATGGTACCTTATCTATCTATCCACTAACTGTACCAGACGTATTTGCTAATTCTAGGCAAAAACAAAGTTGTTTATGGAAAAAGTCTTGGAACGATTATTGTAAAATATCTAATACCCAATATTCATCAATTCCGAATTGTTGTTGGTTCAATTCTTATTCCTGCCCACGTAAATACATTACAACTATTGTTAGACTACGCTTTGGACATGCATGTTATCCGGCACACTTATATAAAATAAAAATTCTTGACACAGACCTGTGTCAACACTGTCATATCAAAAGTGATCTGAATCATATTTTCTTTAACTGCATATATTCCCAAGAAACTCAAAACCTTATTAATGATTTAATAAGAATCGGATTTTTCCCACCCTTCAATATCTGCCATCTTTTAGCCTTAAACAAAATGGAAGTATATAATGTTCTGATGAAATTCATATACGAATCAAAGGTATGCTTGTGAATTTTTGAACCAGATTTCTTTACCTCTGCTTATCCCAATTGTAGTTATTCCTATCTTTCCGTGGCCTAGTTTTGTTTGTGATAAATTATAAGGTCTTGATGGGCACCTAGACAAGAAGCGAGTGACCCTGTATATCCTTATTGTATTTATTTTTTTAGGTAGGTAATTTTGTCTTCTCTTAGGTGTGGATAGGTGTGAGTGAGGTGAATATATTTTTTTATATATTAATAGTTTGTTCCTGTTGTGACTGGCCGAATGACGAGTGTCAAAGCCAAGAAAAAAAAACAGTAACCAAAATAACAAAAATCGAAACAAACAACAAACACAGTTATTGAGTAATAGTCGGACTGCGAAAATAAACACAACCGATCGGTTCGACAGTCGAACTAAGACTGATTGAATGACAAATTACACAACAGTTCGCTTTGCTGCAGTTGTACATTTTTTGTTGTATTATCTCATTTCTACAGCCCTGTAGATAAGCTTTGCACCGCTAACAGCTAGCCAGACAAGTGAAATTAACATTTCCAGAGTACAAATTTTAAATCAAGGGGGTTTCAACTTTGCTTTATCACCAACTTTGTCGTCAGCTCCCGGTCGCATACTCGTTAACTGTACTCATTATAGACAGTTTTGAAAGCCGAGCGTTACCTTGTTAACCTCGGATGATACAGGTAACCTTTGAAACTATATCGTCTACACTTAACTAATTATTTTTTATACCATGTACACACAAGGCTATTATGAAAAGTAAAAAAGAATTGTCAATACATATTTAATGTTTACTTTTCAAGAAATAAAAGAAGAATCCAGTTTAAAAATTAATTAAGTAGGTATATTATTTTTATTCATTTTCTTCTCCCTGAAAATTTAATTTTCCTTCCTTTTAACTAAAAAGGGTTCCACCAAATTTTCATGGGCATCTTTTAATAATTATAATAATAATAATTTAAAGGGCAATACATACAAGTGTGTTTATATTTATATAAAAGTAGACAAATAAAAACGATAAAAACAGTGATATGAGTGACATAAATGATACAGAAACAAAACATGAGCAAAATTAAAACATTACATACCTACTACTTGCTGCATGTTTAATGTGGTTTAAACTATGAAAAAAGAAATCGCACTCTTTACAAACCTTATTAAAATTATTGCACATATTGAATACAGGTGATCTCATTAAGAGATTAGTTCTCGCATTGTTATTATAAAACATTAGGTTTTGCTTATTATTAAATTGAGGCATGTTAAAATTTAGCAGCTCCAGCAAACTTGGACAATGTACAAGCTTGAAGAGACATGACAGAGAAGCAAGAAACCTTCTGAACTCGAGACTCTCAAAATCAGTCAAGTAAAAGATCATATTGAAAACATCGTTGTGGGTAGGTACGAGTACCATCAACCTTGAAAGCCAAGTACTTAAGAAACCTTTGTAAATTTTCAATACAGCATACATGGACGCTGTAATGAGGACTTCATTCTTTTTCTTTCATTTGATGTAACGTTGACAGCTGAGTGAATGAAAAATAATTTTATAATTGCCGCCTGGTGTTTGTAAATTTTACCATTGTTACCATCGTAACAAGTGCGAATGCAAGTCTGCATATTGACAAAATAAGTTTTATTTTTATCTTTACAACTATCTACTGCATATTTCCGATTTGGGCTACTTGGCTTGTAGTAACGTCTTTTTCTTCTATCTCATATCTCTTGGATTTTTACTTTTTAAGTCTATCTAAAATCACATTTAAGATCCTCTGTTTAATATAAGATTCAAAGCTAGTAGTTTTAGTCGTCGATGTGAGCTGGCCACTAAATTATAACGAACATTATTACCTTTTTAAGTTTATTACAAAAGAAAATTCTAAAAATAATGACATGGTCAAAATCTGATGTTGGTGGTGTCTCTTGTTCTGCTTCCCTGTAGCAACGGCAGTCCTATTTATAACTTCTCTATTCCCTGCTGACTTGGATCTTCTTCTCATAAACAGACAAAGATTCACAAAGAGAACACGGCTTAATCAATAACACTATTTGTTATTGAAACAGAAGAGATCAGATGATTGTCACTCCAAAAAACAGGAAGGTTAGAGGGGAGGAGATTAAACGACAATATGCGCTGTCAAGTTAAAAAGGCTCAGATTTATGTAACATAATAGATAGCTCGAAATTCCCCACCAGAGGCTCAAATGTTACTCTATTTAAATGCATACAACTCTAATGAGAATGTTTAGGAATTGCTCAAATGTTTGGCAAAATATTTAGATTTTTATCATCTATATTTATAAACATAAGCCTAGCTTTAAATAGGATTATAACCAACTTAATTATTTTTGTGTACACTGTGCCTTTCCCCATTATATTTCAATTATTAGTCAGCCTTTCATGTCGATGTGGATGTTATTTTATTAAATATATTAAACATAAATAGCATATTTTCCCATTATTTATTTGGTTGCCAATCACAGAAGAAATTATTACAAATCATTTTATTATAGAATATAATTATCAAGTATCTATGGAAATTAATAATCTTATGAATTAAGTAGAATAATAATGATTGTCCTTATAATCTTTAGAAATAAATAACTATTTTAGAGTAGTTTTGCAGGCTTTTATTTAAGGCCCTTTGAAATGTATACCTCTTTTAATAAAATATATCCTAAACAGTTTTCTGATCTACAATACTTTCATTATAAGTAATGATATAAATGAAAAACGTGAAAGACAGAACAAATGTTGTTAATTAACCCACCTTCTTTGATCAATAGTTCCTGGACATGGAGTAAGTTTGTTGACTGTTTTTAATGTTTCCAAGATACATGAAACATCATCCACCTTATGTATATCTTCGTCGACAACTTTTCTCTCACTCTCACATAGAAATACTCAAATATATCCTATAATTAAAATAATTGTTTACACTTACATCTATAGTTAAATCTTCATGATGTACCACTCGGTTTAAAAGTGAGGATATGTCATCTTTCCAACGAATAAAAACAAATTTCCCATTTGTCTCACTAGAAGACCAACTCCCTGAGGGTAATAAAATCGTACTTAATATGTCCTTTGTTAATTTTCGTAACTCCTGAGAAGTTGAAGGCAAATTTTCATCATATGACACATCTTTAAGCTCCTCAAGTTCTGGTCCATCCTGTTCGGTAATTACCACCAATGCTTTTGTTTTTCTTTTCTTTGGTGGCAAAATACAATCTCGTTGTGTGGGCGGTTTTTTGTTGGATTATTCAGATACTTTGGAAAATATGGAAAAATAGAAGGTATTGCATCTTCCTTCATCTTGGGAGTACCTCTTTTCATTTGAAAAATAGTTCCGTCTGAGATCGTAATAAAGCTCAATATCAGAGTTTGTTACCATTGTTATATATTATTTTGGGTTGCTTGAACAGCAATTTTAATACTAATATTTAAAGTTAATAACTGCAACTTCAAGATTTATTTACCGTGCGTGTTCGGAATAAACTAGGGGTTTTCACGCCATTTTTCTCGTCCCATGCGTGTAAATTACCTTAACCAGTATTACAACCAGACACAAAGCAATTTGATAATTCTTGTATTACACAGGTACTTTGTAATCTTGAGCCAATATTGCGACACTGCGCACCTGGCGGCGAATTTGTGTACCAGCTACTTTGGTACATAAAAAGAGGCCAATTCGAAAGCAAGCCGTTTTGTCTCCTCCCCTCTACCCTTCATGTCAAAAACATTGCATATAATGATACAATAAAAACATTGACATAAAGAGTCAAACATAAAATATTTTGTTGAATCGCTGACTTTAGCGCGAGCTCCACAGTAGTTACAAAATCTGTTAGTTGATATAAATTAAATATGTTTGTCCTCTCTAAAGTAATGTCTTTGCATAACTTAAACATAACCTTTACATAATTATTTGTATCAGTTCCACATAACTTGTATTGCCATCTGTAAAACAGATACCACGTTTCTATTCAATTTATCATGTTTTCCACATATTCTTTAAATTTGGGCTCATTACATTAAGTGAAAAAATATTTATATGCATTTCCAAGTCTTCTTCAGTTGTAGACATTCATATATTTCTAAAAAGTTTGTAAAGGTCTTGAACAATTCCTTGTTTTATTTTTTGCGCATGTTAACCATTTCCAGCATGCTTTCAACACAGGGAAAATACAAAGTAATAGAGTTGATTGTGGCCAATGTTTCTTAATTTTTGTTAAAAAGAATGTGTGATATCCTGAGGCTATAACCTTTTTCAAATAATTCTAATATTGCAGTTGTAGTCTCATGTCCGATGGTTCTTTCTTTTAAGGCTACAGCGCTAAGAACTCTTGTGTAATTTGTCATTGTCATTCAATCAGTCTTAGTTCGACTGTCGTGCCGATCGGTTGTGTTTGTTTTGTATTTATTTTCGCAGTCCGACTATTACTCAATACCTGTGTTTGTTGTTTTGATTTTTGTTATTTTAGTTACTGTTAACTAGCGTAAGTTCGTTTTTGTTTAGTATCGACAGTGACCTTGATCTAGATATGGCCCGGTACAGATGTGAAAATTGCTGTAAGAAATTTTTAGAAAAAGATAGATATAATAAGCTTCGATGCAGTGGTGAATGTCGACGATTTTTCTGTATAAGCTGTACATGACTTGACAAAGCTACTACAAAAATTCTACTTTTCCAGAAGTTCAACAATTTGCGCTTCTTTTGTATACTCTGCGATTCTCCTAATTTGAAATACCTCAATGATAAAACTTCTGATTTAACCAAGAATCAGATTCCCCATGAAATATTTGACTCGCTAACAAATCGTATAAATCAGTTAACTGACAGTGTACCAACTATTACTGAGATATACGAAATGTTATTAAAGAATGAATGCAAATGGAATCCTATGGAAAAGAAGATAGACGATATCAATAAAATAGATTCCGGAGAAACAACGAAAATTAATATCCATGATTCCTCGTCCCTGGAGATAAAAGAAGATTTGCATAATTTGAAAAGTGATTTAACTCATATATCCAGTTTAGTGAAAAAGATGAACAGCCAAATTAATAACAATAATCAGAAGAAGCGTCCCACCTATATTACATCATCCTCTACACAAACTGAAACATCTCCTGAGGTAGCCAGTATTCCAGAAGTTTCGAACAACTTATCCCCTAGCCGTAATCAAAGGTGGCATTATGTAATAGTCAACAACCTCCCTGCAGGCTTCACCACAAATAATATTGTATATAATGCTAAAGAAAAACTGGGTTTTACAGAGTTCATTCGTTGCTTTCCCTTAATCAATCCAAGCAATGAATCAAAACATCAACATTTCAAATTGGTTTTCTATAAAAAATGTCTGCTAGCAAAGTGTTTAACAATGAAGAATGGCCACCTGGAGTTTCATTAAAATGGTCTGTTGAATCTTCATTGTCTCAAGAAGCCTCGCCTCCTCCGACGATGGATTCTCTTCAGCCTGTGACAGTTAATCAAGTAATACGGCTTGTACATAAAAGTTCTGACCCTTCTCATCCCATAGTGGTAACCATCACATCTGACAAACATGCTATAGCCGTATGTAAATCAAACAGCTTTTCGTGTGATAAATAATTTCAGTTTACAAAAGATTCACAAAATGACACTAACTTTTCGCTGGACCCAATGACTCCTCCTATGGTCAGATTAACACAGGAGTCCTCTACTGGAGGCAATCGTTATATTATGTCTATATTAAGAGAACCGGCTATTTTATCATCTCTCAAGTTATTCCTCGCCTATCTACATGACCAACCATCGTCTGTATATTTTGAAGGTTATACTTCCACAAGTGTAAAGGTGTTTTTAGCATCCCAGGGTCTGCTCGTTGATCCCTTACCTTTAAGGGCAGTTTATTATAGCTTTCCCGATTTTTATGGCATAAGCTCAGTTGAAGTTGATGAAGATCTATCCACCTACAGAACTTACATCACCTCGGAACGGAAAATTCACCAAAAAAAAATTAGAGAGTCTAATAGCCGTTACTTTATTGCCGATTCTTCCAAGAAAAATCTTTAGTTGATATAACGTGTCCAGTGGAACTAGAATCCGCACTTAGTTTTAAGGACAGTAAATTAAGAATGGTTCTAATTAATATTTAGTCAATAAGCAATAAAACGGACGAGTTGTATCTGTTTTTGGAGGAATTGGGGTTCCCGCAGATAGTTGTTATTACTGAACACTGGCTACAAGTAAACGAACCTGTTTTTATTGAAAAATATCGAGTTATTAGCAGATATGACAGGAGTAATTCAGCTCACGGTGGAACCCTAATTATATCTTCTGGCGAGAACTTCTCGGCTGTATTAAAATATGATTTTCTACTAGTAGAAAATACTTTTGAATTTTCCATAATTTGCAACAAAAATATGGATTTATATATAATTTGTATTTACAGACCACCTCAATCAAATGTTCATTTTTTTTTGAGAACCTTCTAAATTTACATGACGCTCTGCCTGTTAAGAACAAGAAAGTTTTATGCGGTGATTTTAATATTGACTTTACTAATGATTGTCCCACTCAATGGTCTTTGGTAAATATTTTTGAGTCGTTTGATCTAAATATGCACGTGGATTCACCAACTCGTACAACTAAAACAATTTCGTCAATTTTAGATTACATAGTTTCCGACTTTCTACCCCATGATGTGAATCACTTAGTAATTAACTCAGGCCTCTGTGACCATGAAGCAGTTTTCGCTGAATTTGTATTACTTCGTAAATCTCTAAAGAAAAACACTCAGTTGGTGAGGATTTTCTCTCGACAAAATTTCACCAAATTTCATAATTTTTGTTTAGCAATTGATTGGATTGATCTTTCTGAAGATATTGACTCTAAATTTTTGGACTTTATTAATAAAATTATAAGGTGCTTCAATACATAATTTCCTCTTCGCTCTCGTAAAACTAAACATCACAAATCATGGTCTACGAAAGGAACACGTACTTCATCTAAGAATATGAGATCACCCATGTACATTAAGAAATTCACAGACAATCTTCACATACTCAATTACATCAATAACTATAAAATATTGTACTGGAAAACTATCAAAGCTATTCAACAAAACTATTATAACAATCGCATCTCAAGATCTAAAAATTCCACGAGAGAATCTTGGTCTATTATAGTTTGTAAAGGTCTTGAACAATTCCTTGTTTTATTTTTTGCGCATATTAACCATTTCCATCATGCTTTCAACACATGGAAAATGGCCAATGTTTCTTAATTTTTGTTAAAAAGAATGTGTGATATCCTGAGGCTATAACCTTTTTCAAATAATTCTAATATTGCAGTTGTAGTCTCATGTCCGATGGTTCTTTCTTTTAAGGCTACAGCGCTAAGAAGAGTGTGATTTTGATCATTTCTAAAAGCTATACACCATCACAAACACTAATTGGTAGTCTAAGTGAGATTGGACAACCTATATATATATATATATATATATATATATATATATATATATATATATATATATATATATATATATATATATATATATATATATATATATATATATATATATATATATGAACAAACGAACTAGGTTCACGGGTTGAACCGCGTTGGAAATTTGAAATTTCTCGACGTTTCGGCTTCCACTTTGAAGCCATTATCAAGAGAGGGGGGGGGGTAGGTTATTCGTTCATTAATCTAGGAAGTGATCCGATTCCGTAGTCTCAATCTGCCTACTCTACGCAACGAATCACCCCCTACGGCTAATTCCAAGGCCTCAATCTGCCTACTCCTTGGAATTTCACCGAAAAATCACATAACAATAAAATAAATAAATAAAATAAAATAATAATAAAAATTGCTCACCAGTTAAATCACCGAAGAACACTGACACTACACTCACTACTGGCTTGAAGCCGACTGACCGAAAAGTTGTCGGGACCGTGTATTTATGGGGGACCTATTGGCGGGTATGGTCTTTTTGGCGCGCGCGGTGCGTGGAAGAAGGATCGGATCCACCTTGGCCCAACATCGTGTCCAAACAGGGCACACAATCAATTTCGATAAAACCATAACTATCGCCCCAACCCGCTCCTTTAAGTCCCGAATAATTCGAGAAGCTATCGAAATAGAAAAACGTCCAAACTGTTTAAATACCAGGGACGACAGCCAAAGATTGTCATCAACCTGGAAACATCTTCTCCACCCGCCCCATTCCGATACCACCTCACCCCCTTCCACCATGACCTGCGCCAAGAATAACAATTACCCTCCTAAAATATCGCAGGATATCGAACGTCCCATCTCTATTACTACTCCCGCCAGCGGCACACGCACCGCGCGCGCCAAAAAGACCATACCCGCCAATAGGTCCCCCATAAATACACGGTCCCGACAACTTTTCGTTCAGTCGGCTTCAAGCCAGTAGTGAGTGTAGTGTCAGTGTTCTACGGTGATTTAACTGGTGAGCAATTTTTATTATTATTTTATTTTATTTATTTATTTTATTGTTATGTGATTTTTCGGTGAAATTCCAAGGAGTAGGCAGATTGAGGCCTTGGAATTAGCCGTAGGAGGTGATTCGTTGCGTAGAGTAGGCAGATTGAGACTACGGAATCGGATCACTTCCTAGATTAATGAACGAATAACCTACCCCCCCCCCCTCTCTTGATAATGGCTTCAAAGTGGAAGCCGAAACGTCGAGAAATTTCAAATTTCCAACGCGGTTCAACCCGTGAACCTAGTTCGTTTGTTCATAATTCTAACCGCGGAAACCTTTCCGAACATATATATATATATATATATATATATACGAGGTCTGACAATTAAGTAATGCGACCGATTTTTTTCTCGGCCTGTGGTAACACTGCGAATCTGTAACTCAGCTACCGTAATAGCAGATCCCTACTCTCTCGATTGAGACCTTGACGACTCTCGTACGATCATTTCTTCGCCAGCTGTTCAGTGTTTTGTAACAACACGCGAGTAGTGCATGTCACGAAAATGGAAGAGAGAAATTTAGAGCAACGGTGCGCAATAAAATTTTGTGCGAAACTCGGCGAAACCGCGACAGAAACTTATGAAAAAGTACTTAAAGTGTATGGTAGTGATGCCCTAAGTCGTAGTCAGGTGTTTCGGTGGCATGCCGATTTTAAAAATGGCCGTGAGAGCGTCAAAGACGAAGCGCGGAGCGGAAGGCCGATTCAAGTGCGAACCGACACGAATGCGCAGCGCGTGCGCACCCTTATTCGTCAAGACCGGCGACTAACCATTCGAATGTTGGCTGACGAGTTGAATATTAACCGGGAAACAGTTAGAAAGATTTTAACCGAAGATTTCGCCATTAAAAAGCTGTGTGCGAAGATGGTACCGAAGAACCTTTCAGATGAGCAAAAAGCCCACCGATTGAACATCGCTCAAGATCTTCTAGAGCAGGTTGAAAGTAATCCAACTCTTCTCGATCGAGTTATTACTGGTGATGAAAGTTGGTTTTTTCAATATGACCCCGAAACTAAACGACAAAGCCAACAGTGGCTATCCCCTGGGGCGCCAAGGCCAAAGAAGGCGAGAATGAACAAGTCCAAGGTGAAAACCATGTTGATTTGCTTCTTCGACAGCAAAGGGGTGGTTCACAAAGAGTTCGTACCACCTGGGCAGACCGTAAATCAAGTATTCTACCGCGATGTACTCGAAAGATTACGAAAAAGGGTGCTCAGAGTGCGTCCAGAGATCGCGAAGACTTGGGTTCTGCATCACGACAATGCTCCCTGTCACACTGCGTTTAGTGTCTCTCAGTTTTTGGTGTCTAAAGGCATCGCAACGTTACCGCAACCGCCCTATTCACCGGACATGTCACCCTGCGACTTATTCCTATTTCCCCACATGAAAACATTCGTCAAAGGTCGACATTTTGACTCCGTTGAAGATATTCAAGAATCTGTGACGAGGGTACTAGGAGAGGTGCCGCAAGAACTGTTCCAGAATTGTTACGAAAACTGGAAAACTCGCTGGAATAAGTGTATAGGTGCGGGAGGGGACTACTTTGAAGGGGATCGCATTGATGTACCTTAACTTTTAAATATACTCGATTTTTGAATATTGTCGCATTACTTAATTGTCAGACCTCGTATATATATGTTATATTATGCACACCGTTTTCTCAATAAAATGTGCTTGGGCGTAAACTAATATTTCGCTTACCTCTACTCCCTCTTTGTCTCCTAACATTGTCCAAATCGTAGTACTATCAGTTCTATAATATTTAACATCTGTCCAGAGGCATAGCGCAAAATTCCCCGCCGCAGGATTTTAGTCGGTGGCCCCCACCATAGATATATGTTATTTATGATGAGTTTTTTTTGAAGTTTTTCAAAGATGGATAATAAAGAAACATTGATGGAAATAATATATATTCAATAACAAAAACAAACATTTTTAAACAAAGATAATATACATAGATTCTCATATAAAAATAAATGCCCTGATTAAAAATAGAAATTTATCTATGAAATAAATATGAATATGCAACTTACAAAATTATTTAACAAAACATATTTATCAGTTTGTCGATGTCCAAATTTCTGACCACTTCTTGTTCAATGCTGAGTAGGCTCAAGTCTGATAGACGTGTTTGCGATATTGAATTCCTTAGATAATTCTTGATTATGTAAGCTGGGAAAAAGATCTTTCCGCACTGGCAACAGTGACGGGAAGAGTTGTAAAAAGTTGTAGAGCTATAAGTACTTCTGATTAATAATGATTTGTCTTCAGAAATTAATAGTTGTGTTAAATCTATTACAGAGGCTTTTGCACTCAAATCATCACTGATAACACTTCTTAAAGAAATCAGTTGTTTGGCAAAATCAGTCGATAAATCTACAGTATAAAATGATTTTTTCTCCATCGAATCAATCTCACTCAAATGAAGCAAGTTGTAGGAACTCGAACTAAGACACGAAAAAAGTTCTGTTATAGTTTTCATTCCCAGAAATGTATCGTTCAGTTGCCGAATTAAAATATCCAGAGTGGAATTAAAAACATTAATTTCAAAAATTGTCTCCGGGCAGCTATGTTTAATCAAAACTCAATTCGTCGAAAACATTTTTCACCCCTTTTCTTCTTTTGCTTCTGAATGAGGGTTGAATTTGCCATTTACTCGCTAAAACTGCTGCTTAATTTTTTATAATTGGAAATGACTTTCTTGTTTCTTTCAGATTTGTCACGGTTTTATGTAATGCATTCACTGCAGTTGCTAAATCTGGCAGTATTTCTTGAACAATCTTCGAAACAATGTTTGTGTAATTCTATATTTTCGATTGAATTGTTACATTCATAATTAATTCAAAACTATTCATCAGATCTAGCAGGGTGTTTGTTTCAGATTTCTCATCATCATTTTTGGATGACAGAACAATTCTAGTGAGAGCTTTCATAATTTGTGGAAATGCTCAATTTATGGCATGAAGTGCGTCATACCGTGATGACCATCTTGTTTCACACAATCTCTTCAAAGTGGGAATTTTTCCAGAACCTAAGGATACCACATTCTCAAGAAGCTCCCACCTTTTAATACTCGCACATATACTTTATTTAATGTTTCATAAAATATATGTACCTCTGTTACTCCAAACACTGAGACATTGATTACCAAATTAAGATTATGGGAAGCACAATGGACATACGAAGCAGTAGGCTCGTTAGCAGTTATTATTTTTTGTACTCCAGATATATTCCACTCATCACTACAGCTCCATCATACTTTTGGCATCTGTAGTTAGTTATTGGAATGTGATAATTGTTCAAAATGTTAAGAACTTCTTCTACTACTCCCTTTGCACACCGATCTTTGAGACAAATAAATCCAAGGAAACTCTCAAGAATTTTGAGTTCAACTGGCAAGCCTTGTTCGTTATAAGTGATATGAACATATAGGAGAATAATACTTAGTTGATCTTGCTTTGAAATATCTTGAGTTGTGTCCAGTATAAGAGAGTAGAACTTACTTTTATTAATTGTCGATATTAGTTTTAACCTTGTTTCCTGAGCTAATGGATTAATTATTTCATTTTGAATTTCAGGACTTAGATAATTTCGTTTTAAATTTTTTTTATACACGAGTTTCACTAAAATGGGGTCATATTTAGCCAAAAGAAAAATAATAGATAAGAAGATGCCTTTTTGCTGCTCATTTTCATCTACTTTACTCGTATATATGTGCCCTCGAAAAGCCAAATTACACGTGCTGAAAGTTAGAGCAACATCAATAATTCTTTTTAAGACTTGCTTCCAGAAATTGTATAATTGTACCTTCATTGGTTACTTTTAAAGTAATGTTTTGTTCATTATATTATCAGAAAAATATCGCGAATCGGCAAGTACAACCGAATAAAATTATCGGGAGCCCATTTAGTGCCACTTCCCGCGCCGCGGGGTCTGCGGTAGCCTCTGCTCCGCCATTGCATCTGTCGCCAATCCATGCTTTTGAAAATTTTAGTAACCACATGTTTGTTTTCACGATCGCCCAGTAAAGTTGAATGCAGATGCAATAATTGCAAATTTTGTTCATGACCTGCGTCGGCAGTTTATTTCATAAATGCTTGCATACCAATATTACATACAGAATAAGTTAAGAGGAGACGATATAGTCGCGAAGTTTATCTATATCATCTGCGATCTGCAGTTAACAAGGTAACTCTCGGCTTTCCGAACGGTCTATAATGGGAGTATTTAACGAATATGCCTCCCGGTCTATAACATTTTTCAAAACAGAGAAAAATAATATTATGTAATAATGTTAAGTTTTTATTTCCCAGTGCATAAAGCGTGAAGTTGGGAATAAAACAAAAAAAATTAGCAGCTGCAAATACAGTATTGCCAACATAGTCAGAATAAAATCAGAAACAATTGTGTAAACCTGAGAGATTGCAAATAAACTTTGTATTTAGTTATTATTTATAAATATCTGTTTTGAAGCTTTAATGTCTTCGAATAACATGGATGTACTGTTTATTCACAAAATCCTCAATAACAATATAGGTTGCCTGGAACTTAGTAACTTCATCACTCTTTGTATTCCCAGCTACTCAACTAGAAACAATTATACCTTTATCACACATCAGGTATTCACCAATTATTTCCTAAATTCTCCTGCTCACATAATAACAAATACTTATAAATAATAAATTGTCTGGTGTTCTTGAAATGTATATTTTCTACCACAGCGCAGATTTGATTAAAAAACTACTAAATGACTATTGTTTTCAAACTTAATTTTTTTTGTGCGGCGATCAATTCATATACTTTTTACTTCCTTTGCTTCTGTTTTCTTTTTTTTTTCTTGTGTACTTATATTTGATGTAGTTAGAATATTATATTTATATATTCGTTTTTACCTAATTTGTAAAATTATGTGTGGATACTTTTATGGGTTTGTCCTGTTTGTATCCCAAATAAATAAATTATGTTTAGTAATTTCGAATTGATTAGTTGGCAATAAAGCATTGACCTGTAATGGATTTAATCTCATCATCATCTCTAATAATCAATTGATACTTGAGACGAATAATTATCATATAAAAAAATACACCTTCAATGCCGTTAGCTAATTATTCAAAATTTATATTACAATTGATATTTCAAGAATATTAAGAAAATTTCGCCAAATATTTATTTCCAATCGTCTATAAAGTAGAGTTAAACTTGACAATATCGCGTATCGGTTAAATTTATTTTCCGGTACTAAACTCTGTTTTTAAACTAGGAGCACTGACTTGAATCTAAGTTGACAATTCTATAGGTTCCCTATTGGTCAGATCGCAGCCGGTTTTACTCAGCACTTTTGACATATAAATCGATCAAATGTGTAAATTGTAAACAAACGATATCCATTCATTATTTATGGCGTTCTTGGTTTCTTGTCATTGTTTTATTAAATTATAAAGCCAGTGTCAGGACTAATTTGAAAATGGACTGGGATACATTTTAAATTTATTATGATCGATCAATTGTGTAACCAAACAATGTCCAATTTGCTATTTCTTGCATTCGTGGTTACTTGTTATTATTTTATTAAAATATAATAACAGTTCTTGTCAGGACTAATTTGAAAATGGACTCCGATACTATTCCAAGTACTACCAGACTTCATTCGCCCTCCAAAAATAGGAGTTCTGCAAGTTTAGGCCACATATCTAAAGATAAGCACAACATTGTGAATCTGTATAAAGAAATGTTAATGAGGAGCCAGAGACAAAGGTGACTACCATTATGTTTAAAATTGTAAAAACATTGGATCAGTTATCGAAAATAGCACTTTTGTCTTAAATTAACGTGTACCAATTTTTCTTTAGGAGACGCTAAATTGACTGTGTATATTACTATCAAAGAATATAGAAACTCTGGAGCAATTGTTTCTTCCAACCATCGTAGCCAGGAATAGTTAAAAACTCAGATTAACAAATAAAATAGATATGTTTGTTTTGACTTCTTCCTGTCCCAAACATTGAGTCACATTCTAAGCTCACTTGCGGACACTTCCACAGCTTTGCCATATTTACAAATTCTATTTAGTTGCGGGAAAAAAAAATTTGAAATTAAATTAAAAATTTGTTAAAAGTTTTGCAAATAAAAAAATTCGTACTAATTTATGCATTTGAGTCGCAGCTTTTAAAATTAATTAATAATATTTGAATTTTATTTAATAAAGGCATATTCTTATATAAATTTTAAACAAGTATTTCTTATAACCTTATATACCTTTATGGTTATATCTTCAAGTGGCAACATTGCTCAAAATTTCAGTAACTGTTTTATGTGTCAAGGGAACCTATTTAGTAGTTTAGTCCTTGTTTAATTACCAGATAAAGAGAGATGCAAATATCGTCAAAGTGTGCTCGACGATAATTTCGAATACGCCGTACTAAATAATGTCAAACGTGGTTTGTTTATACGAGCGCCATTATGACTAGAGAGTAAACATTTAGTTCTTTCGCTTTGATGAGTTTTTCAAGACTTACTGACAAAATAAACTCTTAAGTTAATTAATAAAATTTTTTTTGGATTATCATGGTTCGTCGGTGCCAAGTTGGTTAGAAAACAGCAGAAATTACCAAGGCCATGTGTCTGCAATACCATCCCCACTTTTTGAAATTCATTATTTTACTACTCGCGTTTAGGATTGCTGGCCGTACAAATAAGCATGTTTATGAATGAAATGCCCTCTCTATTGTATATTATTACTCTAAGGTTAAAACCTTCTATGAAATAACTAAAAATATAATTCGACATATCATTCAATTTCTTTTTTAAAAATGAAATCCCAACTTTGGGAAGAATTTTGAGTGAAATATAGAAATGCCCATATTAAACACAAATAATCATTTCTTTCCATAATAGTGACAGTGAGGCAGATTCCGAGTAAATAATTATTTATATTTTATATAAATTTATTTAGTGTTTCTAGAGTTAATAAATAATAGACACAATGTAATTCATAGTTATGATATATTGTACTCGTAATATGTTAATTAAAAAAATATGCAAATATAGTTCAATGACTATACTTTTTATACCAAATCTGATTTCTAAGTACTGAAATGACTGTTTTCGGTATGATGATTAACAATAATAGGTTGACTTTCCAATCTATTGAAAACTAGGCCTGTTTTCATACCATTTGGAAATTTTCTGTTCAATATAGATCTTTCTATGAAATATTCCAAATAAGAAATCTATGGAAGAAGTAAAATTAACTGTCTCAACCCTTACTTTGTGGAATTTACTCATATTAGTGTTTTAAATGAAACTTACTGTTTCTAGTTAACTCCACAGTTTATTGAAAAATGTTAAAAATTCTAAAAAATTGACAATTGTTTCGATATTACTTAAATATCATCGTCAGAATGACAGAAGTTACATTTAATTTGATGCCTATCTGATGTTTAATTATTTTTGGCTAGTACAAGAAGTGACCTACCTATCTTGTGATTGACTTAATATATGTTAATAGAAAAAAAAAGATATGATATTACAAATGTTAAAGCTTAGATATTATTAGCCCTATGGGGATATCTTGGATATCATTTTTCCCAATTAAGATCAGTATAACTGTGCAATGATATAGAAAACCAGGAAAACTATATCTGCTGATCTTTACAATTATCACTTAAGAAGACATATTTATCTGTTCATTGACGACTTCATATTGTGGGTTTCTTAAGCGTCTTCTAATTTCCAATTCTTCAAGAAAATCCAGTTCTTGTTTCTTATCACAAATATGTAGTACTTCTAGTTCTGTGTTAGGTGTCAAGTAGATGTCTGGCGTAGTGGGATTTATGGTTGTTTTAATCTGTATGCTCGTAAGTGTTCACTGTATCGGATTTCAAAATTTCTAAGGGTCTGACTCAAATAAACAGCATTACATTCTGGAAATTTAAGTTTATATATACCAGGTTTCTTTAATGGTGATATTTTTGTTTTTACATTTAACAATTTTGTACTTATGTTACTTTCTGTTTTAAAAAGAAATTATTGTATTTGTTGCTGAAGATATTATCTTTGAAATATTATTAGAAATATTTCCTGCCTATGTAATGGTTTTATAAGTTTTTATTTGTTTAGTTTGTTTAGGAAATATTAGTTGTAATGCCACTTTATCCTCTTTTTTACTAATTAGTTTATTTATCATATGTAATGGGTAACCGTTGGATGTTGCTATTTCTTTAATTGTGTTAATCTCTCTATCAAATTTACATTTGTTCATAGGAACCGAAAAAGCTCTATGTATCAATGAATTATATGCCGCTAGTTTATGGGACATGGGAGGATTGGAACTGTATGGAATAGTCACATCAGTGTGTGTTGGTTTTCAGTGAATCGAATAATCAAGTACATTATTAACTCTTTGAATTTTTAAATCATGAAAATTGATTGAACTATTTTCTTCAACTTCTAATGTAAATTTAATTTTTGGATGTAAATTATTAATGTGGTTGAAAAATATATCTAATTGTCGTTCACTACCCATAAAACAAGCTAATATGTCATCTACATATCTACCAAAATAAAACATTTTTTGAAATATTACTTTCAAAGATTTTTCTTTCTAAACTGTCCATAAAAATGTTTGCCAAAATTGGCGATATAGGGCTGCCCATTGGTAAAGCTTCATTTTTAATATATATGTTATTGTAAAAAGTGAAATAATTCTGATTAATACATACATCAAATAAATGAAGTATATCTGATATTATTCCTGGATTAATATTTTTATCTTCTAGTAACTTTCTTACAAGTATTAGACATTCTTTAGGAGGAGTTTTAGTGAACATAATGGTAACATCAAATGAAATAAGCTTAGAGCTATCTTGCAAGTTGAATGCTTTTAATTTTTTGATTAGTTCCATTGAATTTCTAATTGAATATTTAGATGGATATCCGTAACTATTAAGTATATTGTTAAGTTTCTTTGCCAATATATTATTAGGAATATTAACATAGGAAACTACAGGTCTAATTGGTCTCGTTATTTTATGTAATTTAACGGTTCCATATAATTGTGGAGATTGAGGATTCTTATTTATGATGGACCTCTGTTCGTAATCACTGAAAAGATAATTTGAATTATTAACAATATCTCTAACAGTTCATAAAGCAGACCTTACAAAATAGTTTTCTAATATTCAATTAGAAATTCAATGAAACTAATCAAAAAATTAAAAGCATTCAACATGCAAGATAGCTCTAAGCTTATTTCATTTGATGTTACTAATATGTTCACTAAAATTCCTCCTAAAGAATGTCTAATACTTGTAAGAAAGTTACTAGAAGATAAAAATATTAATCCAGGAATAATATCAGACATACTTAATTTATTTGATGTATGTATTAATCAGAATTATTTTACTTTTGACAATAAGATATATATACAAAATGAAGGTTTACCAATGGGAAGCCCTATATCGCCAACTTTGGCAAACATTTTTATGGACAGTTTAGAAAGAAAAATCTTTGAATGTTTTATTTTGGTATAGATATGTAGATGACATATTAGCTTGTTTTATGGGTAATGAACGACAATTTGATATATTTTTCAACCACATTAATAATTTACACCCAAAAATTAAATTTACATTAGAAGTTGAAGAAAATAGTTCTATCAATTTTCTTGATTTAAAAATTCAAAAGTTAATAATGTACTTGATTATTCGATTTACCGAAAACCAACACACACTGATGTGACTATTCCAAACATCATCCCATGTCCCATAAACTAGCGGCATATATTTCAATGATACATAGAGCATTTTCAGTTCCTATGAAGAAATGTAATTTTGATAGAGAGATTATCACAATTAAACAAATAGCAACATCCAACGGTTACCCATTACATATGATAAATAAACTAATTAGTAAAAAAGAGGAAAAAGTGGTATTACAACTAATATTTCCTAAACAAACTAAAGAAATAAAAACTTATAAAACCATTACATATGCAGGAAATATTTCTAATATTATTTCAAAGATAATAGCTTTAGCAACAAATACAACGATTTCTTTTTAAAACAAAAAGTAAGATAAGTACAAAATTGTTAAATGTAAAAACAAAAATATCACCATTAAAGAAATCTGGTATATATAAACTTAAATGTCCAGAATATAATGCTGTCTATTTGGGTCAGACCCTTAGAAATTTTGAAATCCGATGCAGTGAACACTTACGAGCATACATATTAAAACAACCAGATAAATCCCACTACGCCAGACATCTACTTTTTTTTTAAATAGGTTAATGGCTTTGGCTGAGGCCAATTAGCCAGACTATGTAGGTGTCTGATTATTTTATTTAAAATTTGTTTAATTTTTCTGCAGGATTGAGCCCAGTAAATATGTTTATTTGTGTTAGTATTTTTTATTCTAATACAATTTTTTTTTGCATTTTGTTTATATATATATATTTTTAATAATCATTTTTTTTCCATAATTTGTTATTTATTTTTTCATAATTTATTTTTTTTAAGTCATTTTTTTTCTTTTTTCTCATATTTTTTTTATTTTCTTTTTATTTACTTTTTTTTATTTCTTAATTTTATTTTTTGGATTTTTTCTAATTTAATAATTGTTAGTAATTACAAATACAATGTTGTGTTTTGCATAATTGCTTACAAATTTTACAATTTAGATTTGCAGTTTATTATGTGTTGGTACAGTATGTAAAGAGTGTTTATACTTTCTGAAAAAATAATAAAATTGAGGTCTATTGGAAGGGTTATATTGGCAGTTATAAGTTGATTATATAATTTCCTAATATTTTGGGTATGTAACGGACACTCAAGTAGTATGTGTGTCAGTGTACCTATATCTCCACAGGAACAATATGGGTTATCAATCATTTTTAGCCAATGATTATATACAGGACTAAGTGCATGATTTGCACGCACTCGATTTATTGTAACTATAAAATTTCTGTTCACCTCTTTGTAGAACCAACTTTGTTTGGGGATCCTATCCTGATGTTTTTTAAAGTTTAATCCGGTTGTAGATTCATTATAGAGTTTTTGCCAGTTTTCTTTAATTTTCTGTTTTTGTGATTTGAATACGTCGGAGGGTGGTAATTTAAGTTGGAGTTTTTCTCCTGTTTTTATGGCTTCCTTTGCAAATTTATCAGCTGTTTCGTTACCAGTTATACCAACATGAGCTTTTATCCATACATATATGACTATTTTGTTATTTGTGTGAATTTCGTGGTATAAGTTCAAAATGTTTGCTTCAATATGATTTAATGTTCTCTTTATGTTCATATTTTTTAATCTGTCCACTGCACATTTACTGTCTGTAAATATTACATATCTATTTTTATCTGTATTTAATATGTATTTCATTGCTTGTAAAATTGCTGTTATTTCCGCTGTATATATAGAAGCCTCCTTTGGTAAAGTATATTTGGAATGATGTTTTTGGTTTATGTGGTAGAACGCGCAGCCCGTTTGTTCATTTGCTTTTGAACCATCTGTAAATATACGAGTATATTCGTAATTTGGCCAGTATTTGTTTTTGAATTTATTGAATTTGGTTTGAGTCAGGTTTGGTATTTCGTCTTGAATTTCGAAATAATATGTTGGTATTTTGTGAGTGTAGAGATTTTCAGGTAGGTATGTAAAGTTAGGTAGTTTCCCGTTTGTATGTAATTTGTGTTGGTAGCTAGATATTTCCATAAGACTTTCCACTATAACTGGGGTTTTTTTTGAGTACCAGTATTTATAGGTGAGGACCTGAACTGTTAATGATTGTAACCTGTTGAGGTATGATGCTTCCTTTGCTATTATTTTAGTAATAAACATATTACTGAGTAATTGTCTTCTTAGATTAAGAGGGGGTATTATTGCTTCCGCTTGCATAATATTTATAGGGGTGGATCTGTTATATCCTAGGCATATTCTCAAGCATTTGTTCTGTTGGGTTTCAATTTTGTTTAAGTGTGTTTCAGCTGCTGTCCCATATAGATGACTTCCATAATCTATAATTGACCTTACCATTGTTTTATAAAAGAGTAATGCCGTATTTGGATCCGCTCCCCACTTTGTATTGCAGAAAGCTCTTAATATATTCATTGAATTTTCAGTTCTTTTGATTACTTGGTGTATACAGTCTTTCCATAAAAGCTTCTTGTCTAACAGTAATCCAAGGTATTTGATGGTATTTTTTATGGAAAAGGTGTATTTACCTAGGGTTATCAGATTTTGCGGACAACTTCTAGTTTTGGAAAAGATACATACTTCGGTCTTGGTTTCTGATATAGACAGCCCAATATTATCAAGGCATTTTTGGATTGGACCAAATTCCGCCTTAATAGTTTTTGTACATCTTTCAACTGATTTTTCTGTGGTGTATAACACAATATCATCGGCGTACTGTACTATTTTAGATTTTGGTGATATGATTTTTTCAATATCCATTGTATAGAGGGTGAATAGGATTGGACTGAGAATGCTGCCTTGTGGTAAACCGTCTCTGGAAATTCTTGGATCTGAAATTTGTTGGTTAATTTTTAAGGAGACTGATCTATTTGAATATGTGTTCTTAATGAAACCTGCTATATGAGTTGGTAATCCTATGTTGATGAGCTTTTCCTCCAGTAAATTCAATTGGACATTATCGAAAGCTGATGCTACATCGATAAATGTAGCTAAAGTGTGGTGTTTTTGTGAATAATCCAGATAAATATCGTTTACTAATATTGTTAGAGTGGGTGGACCGACCTTTTCTAAATGCATATTGTGAGTCAGGCAAAATTTTTTCACTCTCTAACCAGACATCTACTTGACACCAATCATTCATTGACACAGAACTAGAAGTACTAAACATTTGTGGTAAGAAACAAGAACTGGATTTCCTTGAATAATTGGAAATTTAAAGACACTTAAGAAACCCACAATATGAAGTCGTCAATAAACAGATAAATCTAGGGAGTTTTCCACTTTTAAACTGTCTTCTTAAGTGATAATTGTAAAGATCAGCAGATATAGTTTTCCTGGTTTTCTATATCATTGCACAGTTATACTGATCTTAATTGGGAAAATGATGTCCAGGATATCACCATAGGGCAAATAATATTTAAGCTTTAATATTTGTCATATCATATCTTCTTTTTTCCATTAACATATATTAAGTTAATCACATCTTGGACTAGCCAAAAATAATTAAACATCAGGTAGGCATCAAATGAAATGTAACTTCTGTCATTCTGACGATGATATTTAGGTAATATCCAAACAATTGTCAATTATTTAGAATTTTTAATATTTTTCAATAAACTGTAGAGTTAACTAGAAACAGTAAGTTTCATTTAAAACACTAATATGGGAGAAGTGATGACAAATACATTATTCTGCTAAAGTGCATCACATACAGATACTTTTGATGATTTATTTCTAGAACAAAAAAATATTTGTTGTATTTTTAAATTAAACAAGCTCTTGTACTTATAATGGAACAACTTCAGATATCTACTTCATATGTAAAGGTGTTAATACAATTTTTTTATTACAGTAATGCTCATATAGCTTAAAGCTTAATTTTCGTTTCTATGCTCTGTCAATAATTCTATTTTAGTCTATTGTGGCTCCTTCATTGTCAATTATCTTCATTTGATCAGAAACGATTAAGATCTTACCATTTTAAAAAGAATTAATATTCCATCAATAAATACAAAACTTTCTGAATGTGACAGCAAATTTGACAAATGCTATTAACCTTCTTACAAAAGTAGTAGATTTAGTTTTACAACTAATTATATTGTTTTTTTTTCGTTTTTAATAATATGCATACGCTGGGTTACCACGAGTATATTAGCCTAATTATTATTTAGTTTGTAGTTCATTATTTACAGACTGTATAATTTTAGTATGACTAGTATTTTATGTCATCGCTCCCAATCTAGTAATTTTTTTAGTGATTTCTAGTGGTGATTCTGGTTTCTTAAAACGGTCCTCCTAGTTAAAAAACATGACGGCAGTTATAACCTAAATATTATATATTTAATAATGAGTGATGCATATTTATAATTGAAAAATAAAATATCTAAAATAATTCTTATCATAAATATGTTATATAATATTTCACAGTTGGACTAATCATGATCAATTACAAATATCTCTTATTTTAATTTTATAATTCCTGCAAATACTACCTTAACCTATAAGATTCTGTCAAGTTTATTATTTGTGAAGT
Source organism: Galeruca laticollis (assembly GCA_963921935.1). Taxonomy (NCBI): domain Eukaryota; kingdom Metazoa; phylum Arthropoda; class Insecta; order Coleoptera; family Chrysomelidae; genus Galeruca; species Galeruca laticollis. The sequence continues at coordinate 14,289,851 of OY998177.1, read as the reverse complement.
AAGTTACAGCGTTGCCAGATTTTATTATGTAAATTTTAATTATGTTAGTTGAATAGTTATCTAGTCCAAAAAATATTAAATAATGAGAAGATCAATGCATTTTTTTCTACACGCAAATAATAGTATATTTTATATCAAGGGTGGAATAAGCAAAATTCTACACGAGCAGAAAGATTCTACGGGTGTGGAATTTTTATTTTCACCCGTGCTTTAAACTATAATTTTGCTTCGACTATCAAATAAAAAACTAAGCAGCATATATTGAATTGCTAACTCCTTAAGTCCTGGAGGAGCTGTGGTGAAATCATCACCGCTGTCAGTATCAAACACTAAAAAGGAATGACGTCACGTAATAGCTATTATTTAAATGAAATTATTTAAATTTACTTACTTTTTATGAAGTATTAATCAATTTTAATCAAGAATTTTAATAATAGATAATAATGAAACAATTTTGATAATCGACATTTTTGACAGTTGACCATTTTATTGTTGTTCTTATTTTTCTTTTTTCCCAAAAAGTGCCACAAAATACACTTATGCAGCACTTTTGGATACAATTAATACTGATCGACCATATTATTCAATTTTTGTTCACTTTAGAGGATTTTTTATGCATTTTGATATTTCTGCACTACTTCTACTCTGCATAGTGCAGCTGGTGTAGAAAACGGAAAACGCCTATTTTTTCTTTCTGTAAAATGAACCGTGACATTTAGAGGGCGCCACAAGTATTCATTACATACCAAGGGAGAGAATGAATATTTTCACCCTAGGGCTATTCCATAATCAAAAACTACGTCGGGATAAAGAAATTCGATAATAGTCGTAGAAAAAATATTTTTCAATCTACCAAAATAATTTTTATAAAACAATCTTCAACAATAAGACAAAGCTGTTTCATAAAGTATTTGGTGTACTAATTCTTAAACTCTACGGTTTTAAATTCCTTTTTTTCAATAAGTAAATGGTCCAATATTCTTGGATAATTGATTTATGTTGCATACATTATTATGAAAAAATTCCATCTTAGTTTTTTACGTGCTAACCTCCTTAAAAAATCAACGCCATTAACGTTTTTTGTAACCTAAATCTCAGGTAATTTCTCTAAAAAAGCTTTTAATTTTCGACAACTTGCAACCACAACAAGTTATTGCTTTTAATAATATCGATTTCCTCACGTCCGCTGAAACTCGGAAGCTGCGCTTGCTTCCCCTCTAAATTCTCCCGTCCTCTTCCCCCATTCCGATTCAATTCAGGTACGGAGTAACCCACGAAATCCAAATTTTAGAAATACCCACCGGGTAGTATTAGAGAGAGAAAAATATAGACGAAATAAGAAAATAATCGTAAGCACGTGTTTAGTGTATGTTACACAGTAAGTGTAATTGAGAATTATTAATAATTATCCATCATTATTAATAATTGCCGCGTGATTTGGTAAATGTCAATATAAAATTGAAATTCATAGCAGTTTTTTTTTTCAATCAGTCGTTTGGGTTGTGCTCAACAGCCCGCGCACTTGACCTAAGTCATTGTACTATTCCCAATATTATCTACTTCCACTCCAAAAACTTCGTGTCCTTGATATAGGCCACTAGCTTATTTGGGGGGGATTTTGAGTAGTTCTGATGGTTGTATTATTTCCTTTCCAAAATGCTTCTGCATGTGTTCTTGCAAGTTCTTACATAAGCAGAGTATATGAGTAGGTGTTTCATCCCTTAGTTCACATTTCCTATAGATAGTTCCACTGACTTTTCCCATTTTGTTTAAATGTTTCCACAAGGTACAGTGTCCTGTAACCAAATCGGTAACTGTCTTCAAATGTCTCTTGCTCAGTTTCAAGAACCCGATTGAGAGTTCTTTGTTTACATTTTCCAGTAAGCTTTTTGCGTGTAGGTTACCTTCTGTCAACCTCCATTTGATTTGGTGTTCCTTGTCTAGCCAGTTCCGGATTTCCCCTCTTATGTAATCCTTTGTGATTCCACAGAACGGTTCCGACCTATGAAGTGTTCCTTTTGAGAATCCTGTTAATTCTGACCCCATTAGGGACACCTTGTATGTCCTCACAGAATTCCCTCCAGGATAATTTCTTTGATTCTTTTATTTTTTCATTATACACACCTAGTTTAACCTATGCTCCCCAGTTGCCCGTTTTTTCGCTTTGATAAAAATACGTCCTGTTTCGTTCCTTAATGTTGTCAGCTTTTTATTACACCAGACGGCTTGTCCGGAAGAGCGACTCTCCCTTATCGGGCAGTTATTGTGTTAGGAAGTTACTATGGTCTGTTGCAATCATGCAGCTGTTCCTTGTAACCCCTCCCTCAGCAGTATTAGGTCTGCCTAGGTGTGTGCGGATTTTATAAAGCAGGTTCTCTTTGTAAGATCCCCAATCGGTACTCTTCTCTCTTCTAATTTATTAACACTTTATTCATTATACAGGATGCTTACTGTAATCGTACATTCAAAAACATGTGAATGCGCCAATAGATGTACAGTGCGATATAAAATTGCCCATATCCCTTAAACCGTTAATTTTATCGCGATGTCACAAGAGGACTTGGTACCTCCAAAAATGTTCAAAAAAGTCAATTGTTGCATTTATAACTGAAAAAAGTTATATTTACCAAAAAATTGCCGCATCCACCATTAAACTTGGTCCGTATCTGAGTTCACAAGTATAGTGTAGACTTGTCTATCACGTCAAAAAGTGTGCAATTATGGTGTTTATAAATGGTTAAAATTTCACTAACTTCCATCAGCTATTTAATAAATATAGAAAATAAAATACCATTTTTAGTTCCCAACTTTAGAGCCCTATGAAGGGCGTAAAGAGTAATTTTTATATGGAATACCATCATTATTTTTAATCTCTCTAACATCATCTAACATTTAGTACGAACTCCTGGGACACCCGTTGACGTAGTATATATACAAAATAGCTCAGTCGGGAGAGCGTTGGACTGAAGATGTATAGGTCCGTGGTTCGATCCCGGGTTTCGGCAGTCAAATTATAAATTTTTTTTTCTAATCTATAAATCCATTCTGCTAATGTATTAAATATCGTTAACCCTTTCACTGGCACTTATCCAAAAAAATGCCGAACAATTATTTCAATAGATTCACACATTTAGCAAAGGATTAATTATATTTCAGATGAAAAAAAACAATTACCCTCTCCAATCAGTTTTTAGGACATGTACCTCCAGAATGACAAATCCAGTTTACCCATTTCAGGTAAAATACTGTTTTTATCATGAAACAAGACTTTATTGTTCTGAACAGTTGGAAATTGAATAACTATCGACTATGAAATTTTTTGAAACAGTTTCTGTCTTTCAGCAAACATACAGTTGAATTATTGGATCTTTACCCGTGCGTCATTAATATCTGATAACATAACCGACAAATGTCAAATTATTTTGCTCTGTTCTTCACTATTAACCCTCGAAAACCTATCGTAGCCGTATTGAAACAGTTTTTTTGAACTTCAATATTAGGCCACAAGAAATTCTCCGCATTGAATTACTGATTGCCAACATTATAAAACCTTAGTTATGACACTTGTCAAATAAACGATTCATTTTAGTTAGATTTTTAGAAGCTAACAAGTGCGTTTTGTGATCGATATTCGAAAAATGGACATCAAATGGGGGTAAGTAGATTTTTTTTCATAAATAAAATACTGGGTTATTTATATTGGTATAGTTGATTACTTAGACTTAGTAGAAGTACAGAATAATATGCGACATAATTTAGAATGCATAGTTTTTAGGTTATAAATGTTTTTTGTACTGTTGCCATATGGCAACGATAGGTTTTTAAACTGATGTTTTACTTTCAGGAAGGGATTTGATCTTCAGCAGGCTTTAGTCGTGTTAGAGGAAGGTGATGACGACATAGATGCACCAGGTGTAAGAGAAATTTTAATAACTCCACCAGAGGCTTCAGAACTCACTGATGAAGACTGCAAAGGAAGATGAAGGTGGTTTATTAGACAGTTTAGACAGAAATCAATAATCAGCGCCAGCAGAAGTTGTCCTGGAAAATAATCAACGAATATCTGGACAGCCTTTTTACGAAGAAGAAGAGGAAGTCAATGCTGAAGAAGTCCAAGGTGTCCAACCATCACATAAAAAACCTAAACTTACTTTTAAATGGATTGATGGAGACATTGTTGGTAATATTCCTACACAACCAAAATCGAACTACTCTCAATTTCATAACAAGACCGTAGTAGAAGTATTTGAAATGTTCCTGGATTATGCTATTATAAATCTTATTGTTGAAGAATCTAACAGATATGCTGGATTCATAAATTGCCCACCCCCTAATATAAGCAAATATCAAATAAGATGTTTTATAGGTATCCTTTTTTTAACAGGTTACGTTGCTTTGCCAGGAAAGAGATTCTACTGGGATATGGGTTCGGACATGAACAATAAACTGGCATCTGAGTCTATGCGCAGGGATCGATTTATACAGATAATGAGATTTTTACACTGCTCAGATAATTCTAAACTTGATAAAAAAGATAAGATGTGTAGTAAACTTCGACCATTTATTGACCTATTAAAATCAAATTTCTTGAAATATTTCGTTCCAGTTGAGCACCTAAATTATGATGAGGCTATGGTCAAATATTTTGGACGCCATTCTTGTAAACAGTATTTTAAAGGGCAAACCAATTCGATTTGGATACAAAGTTTGGTGTCTCAACACGGATTTTCGATACTTGGTAAACTTTGAGATCTATCAGGGGAGCAGCCCAAATAGCAATGCATTTTATAAATCTCAATATGGAGCATGTGGAGGTTATGGTGCAACAGGAACGATGAGAGAAAATCGATTACCAAAGTCCTGTCATATTACTGATAAAAAAAAAGTAAAACGGAAGAAAAGGGGAGAACACGAATTTAAAATTTGCGCTGAAAATGGGGTCTTGATAACACGCTGGAATAACAATGCTGTGGTAACTGTCGCATCTACTGTTCATGGAATTCATCCACTTAGTCAAGTGAAAAGATATTCCCAGTCAGAAAAAAAAGTTGTTAAAATTCCTAGACCATATTTAGTTTCCGAATACAACAGGCATATGGGAGGAACAGACAGGATGGATCAAGATATAGCCCAGTATCGAATATCCATAAGAGGGAGGAAGTGGTATTGGTCTCTTTTTACCTGGTTTCTGGATGCTGCACTCCATAATTCATGGACTATGTATAAGCAAGCGAGAAGCAAACTTACTAAACGAGAGCCTCGACGAGAATTAGTTATTGCATATCTAAATCGTTATAAAAATCCACAAAGAGGACCTGGACGAACATATTTATCCAGAAACAACACTTCTGAATGCAGAGTATCTGACGAAGTGCGTTATGATCGTATAGTTCACTTAGTAATAGTCGTACCCAATAATAAGCGTTGGATATGTGCAGGCGAGGGCTGTAACTCTATTGTCAGAACAAGTTGTAAAAAATGTAGTGTTAGACTCTGCATACCATGCTTTGAAAATTTTTCATTCAGTTACTTTTTAAATGTGTATTTACAGTTTCTGACATATCAAAATTTTTATATGTACCACGTTTCGAATAAATCTTGAATTATGTTTTTTTTTTATTTTTTTTTGGTTCACTAATTTATATTCACTTATTTACTTGTTTATCTCACGATGTCAAATTATCAACTGAACTTATCCGCTGATCGGTCCTTTTTATATATATATATATATATATATATATATATATATATATATATATATATATATATATATATATTTAGATATATATTAGTGCATTTTCTGTCTGTCCCTCTGACTGCTCTGTACTTGGTTTTTACTATACCCCCGAATCAGGTTTGGTTTTTTTTTTGTTGAATTGCAAAAATCCATTTTTTGTTTTGAAGCGGCGTCGATTTTTCGTTATTAACTAGTTGTATACAAAACAATTATTTAATTTTGACCTAGTAAAATGTTTTATTTGTTTCAAAGCTGTTATGGTTTTGTATCAGAAAAAGTAGGTCGCATTCCACTTTTTAATTATATTTGAATTAAAATATGTTTTACCGTGTGTTCTGAAAGTTACTAATTTAAATTTTCTATTTGGTATTCGCATTTATTACACTTTTTTACTAGAGAATTCTAGATTGCGGCTTACACACACAAAAACAATTGGCTATCGCATTTTCTAGATAAGACTGGTCACAAAAACAATGTTTAGATAAGATAGTCGTAAACAGTTATAAAAAACCCTGCGTAACCGCCATAATTTTAACTTTCATACCTGGCTTAGACAGAGTCGGATTTAGGGACTATACCAGTGTGCTGTTTCATAACAATAACTTCTAACAACGAACCTGGAGCGCGCTACTAGTATAAGTTGAACAATATGGGTGTACCCTACAGGGTACAAAAGCAGCAACGTCGGTTGTCTTTAAAATTTTGTTATTTGTTGCTGTAGAAACTAATGTACCTGGGTAGGTACAATTCCAATGAAACGGTTAATGTAAAGAAGTATATCTCTGATTTTTTCATAATTATTCATGCATATTCCTAAAGCAACGAAATTAATAAAGTTTGTCCCAAAATGGTGGTTTGTTCGAACATATAATAAAATTATTTCTGTTTGTCTTATTATTGTAAATCGTTTTTTATATTCTTTCTGAAACAGTATAGTTTTTCTGTTGGAAATATTTTTTTTTCATTTATTTAAACAATAATCGTTTTATTTTATTGATGTCTAAAAATTTTCTTTTTCTCAAACCGCTTCAAAAGTATGACATTTTTAACTCTCAGGTGTCCCAAAAGTTGCCGTTTTTTTTTACTGAACAAAAAAAACCAGGTATCTTATCAACAACAATATTCATTTTTAATCCTAGGAGCAAAAGTTGCACTTTTAAACCTAGGAGCCAAAAGCTGTCATTTATGTGTTGATTTCAATCAAAACTTGGTACTTTCAATTTGAAATTAAATAAACCACTAGAACTGCCCGCTCCCTCATTCTTGGAGCAATTCTCAAAACAATCCAACACGTTTTCATTAATATTTTCAGATGTTGTGATATCAGAAATAACAATGGTAATTGGTTTATCATTATCACTATCAACTTGCAGTATTCTTTTCGCAATATTTTCTTTATTTAGAAGTGAGCCTTCAATATAGCCTTCCGCCACAGTGCTCGATCTCCATCCACCGTGTCTTTTAAGAGAAGTGAGGTCACCACCACCATCAACTAAAAGAGTAGCAGACGTTCGTCGTAATGTGTGTCCAGTGTACTCTTTCCAGTTGTGTAACTTCAAAAATTGTGCTATTTTTGCGGGACGCTACTGATTGTATGAATACCAACTACCATTCGACGACACTTTCCATTAAGATATCTGAGAAATAATTGACGTTCTTTCAATCCGGTTAGACGTAAAGCAACGTATTTTCGATAGAAATTCAAATAATTGTCTCCCAACACAGTAAAAGAACTTGATTTCTTATTTTTAGTCATGGGATTTTTTATAATTAAGACGGATTTCACATCTTCAACATTATCAATTGGTAAATTGACTAATTCATCAGAACGGCACGCGCCTGCAACCCCAATATTAGGACGACCTATAAAAAAACTTTTTTGAAAATTTTGTTCGTTTATTTTAAAAGCGTTTACCTTCATCATCAAATATAGATTATCAGGTGCACTATTCAAAAAGCGATCAACTTCCTCCTTTGTAAATACTCGCGCTTTTTTCGGTAAATGTCCCTCACTTGTTCCTTGAGAAAAGCACGTAACTTTGAATATTTACTGATATCAATCCCGTTCTTTATATCCAACGTTGACCGCAACATTGAATATTGTGACCAAAGCGTCGACGACTTCATTTTATTTGCTAAATTTGAGAAATACACCATCAGTACATCTTCTGAATATAACTCAATATTTTTTTCTTTGCTTCAATCCATAAAACGTTGGTCTCGAGATTTTGGTGGGAGAAGATTTAAAGCAATTTTTTTCGCACCCTCCTGTATCTCTTTAGGTACACCACAATCTTCATTAGATTCCATTTTTACAGAGTTTTTAACAAATTGGAATACAAACAATTACAAATGAACACAATTAGCAACATGGCTAATAATGTTTGACAAAGTATCCATGACTACGTCGATATATCCCACTTACCTACTTTGTTTTATCATCTCAATGTAGTTTGAATAATCTCAAAGCACAAATTAAATAATAGATAGTTAAATGCAAAATGCGTGATTGCGGTTGGAGAAAAAATAGCATGTCTCATTCGGATTAAAAACGACTTTGTTTATTGACTCGCAATTTTGCATTTGCGAGGCGTAGTTAACGGAGTGTCATTTTTAATGCTGATAAAACAATCTACTATTGTACACATATTGACAGTTTTTGCGTAACATAAAAAGTTTGACTTTTAACGGTGTTAGTTTTCGACTGACGCAAACATTTTGAAGTTTTAAGTTTCAAATAGAAATAACAAAATGGACATTGTTTACAATTTACACAATTGTTCGATCATACGTCAAAACCGGCTGTGATCTGACTGATCAGAAATTCACTACAGAATTGCCAACTTAAATTCACACCACTCCTAGTTTAAACACAAAGTAAAACAACAATTATTACACCCTTCCTCAAATTATGTGGGCGTTATCGAAAAATAGAAATTTGTAAACTCCGTCCCTGGCGCCAGCCTCACTACAATCATTTCTCGTCTCATCTCTCTTTTTACTTCATCATACCCCTCAGTTCCACGCAGCAATGGGTCCTCAAAGGATCTATCCAGACGTTGAGATTATCTGGAAAATCGGAAAATCCAGAAAATCTCTCATCGATATGTGAGAGATAATCCGTCGCGCAAATATAAAATCAAAATCTGATATGTCTTCCATGTTAAATTAATGTTTACATAAGCCAAATTCGAAACGACGTCTTCCATAACGATAGTTATATATTTATACAATGTAACATTTATTTGGAATTTTACAAAAAGTTATATCGTGATAGTTATTAGTGAATTGATATTCTTTAGTGATTTAAAAGTTGTCTTCCAATTTATGTAGTGGGCAGTGGTATATTGATTAAAGAGAAGATAAATTCTGAGATGGAAAAGATGTACCTTCAGGATATTAACCATAATGGCATTTAATTTTGCAATAAACAACGTTTGGCACGTCCAGTAATAGATAATATTTCTATGAGTAGTAGATTTGTGTGTTTTGATAGCACCTTTACAAATCCAACGTCTTCCACATATTTTTAAATCTCTAGAATATAAAAATATATTGCATCAAAATTATTTTAAACCGAAATGTCCCAACAAGAAATAACGTACTACGGCAGCATGGTTGGACAGCATTCTAAAAACACTTGGTACCAAGATCGCTCAAACCTTAACGTTCCTAATAAACGAAACGTTAGGAAAAAATGGAAGAAGAACCGCTTCGGTACCACTGTTCCGAACAAAAGCAAGTTCTTCTATTACGATTTGTATGCGCGAAAAAAACAAAACTCAAATCGTAATCAGTTCTCATTGGATGAAAAGGCGATATTTGAGAGGTTGTGGAAGGGAGCGATCTTTCAGACATTTCGGGAGCGAGCACCTTTCAACGGGAACCCCCAAAAGAAGGGATGTTGCTGTCATTGCAAGTGCGATGTTGCCGGTGGTGAGAGTCACGTCAATGGTGGTCCGCAGTTACGTGTTGGCGGTGGTAGAAAAACCATGCGGTCCGTTGTTAGGTAGGTGTTTTTTAAATTCCAACACTTCAGAATTTATATTTTCATGTTATACATATCCATAAAGGTTCTAGTAACGCAGACACTTTTTCTGCCTTATTAATTTATTATATAAAATTATAAAATAGGTAAATTTTTTATTTACAGAATTAAACTTTTTAATTAAAACGTAGTTTAAAAATTCATGTTTTCACAAAACTACCGGAGTGTTGTAATACTATATTTTATGGTATTGAACAGGTAAATCCAGTAAATAAGTAAAGGCACGTGTTTGATTAATTTTAACGTGGAAATCAATTGAAACCAGATCTTTTGAAATCTGGTAGTTGCCTGTTTTGGAAATGTGCAATATCTTCTATTATAATTTAATTGATGATCCTGATAATCTCATATGATAATTGATTTTATTGAATCATTGGACCATATTTCTTTGACGACAGGCACATTCATTAACTTAAATTTCAATATCAAGATACAACTTTTTCTTATAAACTTCACAGAAAGCATATATTCTTACACGTTGGTATTTTTGGTATAGTTGCGAATTTGAAATACCGTGTTTATTATTTTCGACCGTTGTTTTAACTTTACCCAGTGGGGAACAATTTATGGACCTTAAATAGCTTAGTTGTAAATCAAGACCAAGTACACAGTCCGACAAGGATTTTATGGATTTACAAACAAAAACGACTCATATAATTACATATTATATTAGGGTAAAAGAAAAATTATTTCATTATTATAATATGATGTAATAATTTTTTTATAATAATACATTTATTCATTCAGTGAAACATACATAGAAAAATATTAGATTTACGCTGGACATGTCAACAAAACAAAAGTACATATTATACATAAATATATATCTACGTATACACAAAAAAAGACACAGTATACGAGAACAGTCAGTAAAGTAAAAAGTCATCTACATCATAAACAACCTTCTCAATCAGAAACTATTTAACTGACTTCTTGAATATACACATATATACAGGGTGAATCACGACCAACGGGATGGAGGTTTATAGCGAAACGGTAAAAGTTTTAGAATGTTTGTCACATTAGTAGTTTGTACATTCATATAGGCTACATTTTACAATTATTTTGAAATATACAGGATGTTACAGTAATGTGTGGCGTATCAAAGTTATATTTTTTCTTATGGGACACCCTATATTTTATTGCATTTTCTGAGCTCCTAAAAAATAAAATACTCCTTCATAATGGTTCCCTATACCTAAATACAGAGGCTGATTTTTTTTAAAATGTGAACATTTCGAAAAATATTTATAACTCATTGATATAACAAATTCTAGCAAATTTCCTGTTACATACAAATAGCTGGACATTCGCTGAATGTGTTCTACGATTAAGTACTAAACATCTCTTTACAGGGTGTTCAGAATTTTCAGTTTCATTATTAGATCATTCAATGTGTAATATCGGGCTTATTTTAAACGGAACACCCTGTATTTTAATAATTCACCATGTTCAAAAAAATATCCTATTTCGAATGATATAAGGGTATCCTATACCTAGGTATTACACTTTTCGTGCAATTTACAATTTTCTTAAATTGTATGGTAAATTGATTTTGAAACATTAAATGCCTACATAATCTAGTTGGTACCTAACTTAATATCATTTTATGACATTTCTCTGTTAATTCTCTGAACAATCTTGTCTTAGTTTCAAATTTTATTACTACTCAAAATGAATCAGTACCCGTTAAACGAAAGAGTCGACATGATACTTTGCATTGGGAAATGTTTAGAAAATCGTCTCCTAGCATCTAGAGTTTATGCTCAAAAGTACCCTAATAGAATTGAACCCAAAGAGGGAAGTTTTCGAAAGACTGCTCAATAGATTCCGTGATATTGGTAGCGTTGTATACGAGAAGATGAACAAAACTAAACCAGTTACTGGCGACAACGCCAATGAATTTGATGTATTGCTGTCGATTACGGAAAATCCTAATACCAGTTCTAGAAAAATTTCAAGTGAATTAGGAATAAGTCAAATGAATGTGTGTAGAATACTCAAGAAAAATCGCTACCATCCGTATCATACTCAACTATACCAGCAGTTGACACAACAGGATTATGATAAACGTTTAAATTTTTGTTTATGGACATTCGATAAAGTTGGAGAAGATCCTGCTTTTTTTTTAATTATGTATTGTTTACTGACGAATCTACTTTCCACAATAATGGGTTAGTAAATAGACATAATTTTCATTATTAAGATACAGCAAACAAACATTTATTCCGTACTGTTGATCGCCAACACCGATGGAGTGTAAACGTTCGGGGAAGGATTGTGGGCGAGTATGGTATCGGCCCCTATTTTTTTGACGGATACCTGGATGAAAGACATTTTTTTAATTTTTTGAAAAAAAGTCTTCTAGATCCTTCTCGAAAACCTATCACTTAGCATCCGAAGGAAAATGTGGCTACAATTAGACGGAGCTCCTGCTCACTTTTTACGGGTTGTTAGGAACTACCTCAATAGAAAATTTAGAAATAAATGGATAGGTAGAGGCGGTCCTTATAATTGTCCAGCTAGGTCACCAGAATTGACCAAGATGGATTTCTTCATATGGGGTTATATTAAAAATATTGTGTATGCTATTACTCCAGACGATATGAAATGAAGAATTTCGAACGCTTTCGCGATATGTTGAATAATGTAAGTAAATGGTTGGAACCTAGAATCAGGTGTTGCATTGCACAAGATGGCAAGCATTTTGAGCATCTATTATAGTAATTTTTCATTTTTTGCTTTTTGTTGTTCGTTTTTTAGTATTTATGTATTTGCTTTATTAAAAATGTGTTTTTGTTTTATTATGTACTCAAATTCTTATTGGTAAATAAGGAGCTATTGTACCTCAGCAACTACAAGTGTGCATATTTATTAGCAACTTCACTGTTGTTTTTTAAGAACAACTATGCCAAGATCATTAGTTTAAAATTTAGAGAGAATTGCAGATGTTTTAAAATCGATTTACCATACAATTTAAGAAAATTGTAAATTACACGAAAAGTATAATACCTAAGTATAGGACATCCTTATACCATTCGAAAGAGAACGTTTTTTTGAATATGGTGAATTATTAAAATACAGGGTGTTCCTTTTAAAATAAGCCCGATATTACACATTGAATGATCTAATAATGAAACTGAAAATTCTGAACACCCTGTGAAGAGATGTTTAGTACTCAATCGTGGAATACATTCAACGAATGTCCAACTATTTAGATGCAAGAGAAAATTTGCTACAGTTTGTTATATGAATGAGTTATTAATTTTATTCGAAATGTTCACATTTTAAAAAAAGTCAGCATAACTCGGAACCCTCTGTATTTGGGTATAGGGAACCATTATGAAGAAGTATTTTCTTTTTTAGGAGCAATCAGAAAATGCAATAAAATATGGGGTGTTCCATAAGAAAAAATATAAGTTTGATACGCCACACTTTATTGGAACATCCTGTATATTTCAAAATAATTTTAAAATGTAGCCTATATGAACGTACAAACTACTAAAGTGGTAATACAAAGTTTGTATGTCCGACAGTTGTGCGCTCCGAAACGATTAAGTAGTTAAAAAGTAATTAGTGAATATTTTCAAAGTGAACCAAAACAAGCAAGTAAGAATATCAGGTTAACTTTTTATTAAAACATTAGTAAAACAACACATTAACTAGAAGTGAATCTGAATTTAATATCAGATATAAATAACAGAAAATACTTCGCCAGATCCGTATTAAGGAAATCCTAAATGATACTTAAAAATGGATGACAACATATCTCAAATAGGGTGTACACCCACTAATAACACAACCCAACAACTCAAAACATTTTCCTCAGTAGCAAACCAACAAACCAGAACAAACAATTTCCCATCCAGAAATCAAGCTATACTATTCGACGCAATCGAAAACACTAGGCTAGAAGACTACCTAAAGGCACTATGCCAAACAATCCAACCAAATAACATAATTTTTTGCTCAAAGCTATCAAACAACAGAATATGTATTTATTTGGCAAATGAAAATTTAGTGAACACATTCATCAACAATCACGGTAAAATCCAAATAAACCAACAAATACTACAGGCACGTCGACTAGTCACTCCTAGTCAAAGATTAATATTATCCAATGTTTGTCCCTCTATCCCCCACTCAGTCCTTGAATATGAACTTAAAAATCTAGGGATCAATCCTCTTTCACCCTTATCTTTCTTGCGAATAGGAATCTCAGACCCAGCATTTCAACATATCCTAAGTTTTAGAAGACAAATATTTATATCTCCATTCAATAACCAGTCCCTTCCCGATTCATTTTTAATCACATATGAACAAACCTCATATAGGATATTTTTGTCCATTGATAATCAAGAATGCTTACAATGTAAACAAACTACTCATACAACAAAAAACTGCCCAAATAGAGCAATCACTTCAACTCACTTTAACCCATCAACAGAATCATCACCAGAAAATCCAGCCGACAATCAAACTGAAGAAGAAACAAACAACATTTCACAATATCAACAGGATCAATCAAATAACCAAAACTCAGAACAAATTTCCGAACCTCAAACAATGAATACCCAAGTAGTTAAACACACCGAAAATTGTAAAGACAACACACCGACTGTCAACAGAAATGAAATCGAAACAACCAAACCACAAAATAAAAGAACATCAACAGAACGTTCCCCATCACCAACAACAACTGAACACCTACCTACATTTGTAAAACCAACAAATAGTGAAAAGAAAATAAAACAAACCGAAAACAAAAAACCAAAAAAATCAATAGGAGAAATGTTAAGTCACACTAAAGCGCTTTTCAAGAATACAGATATCAATTATCCTCTAACCTATGAAGAACTTATAGATTTTTTTGAAAATTGTGAAGGGTGTACAGATCCTCTCAGTATCGTGAAAATGTACACCGAAGAAATAAAGGAAGTCACAGACCTACTTACCACAATATACCCCTATTTAAAGGATAAAAAATGAAGATGAGATGCACTCGAATTAAAAATAAAATTCTCAAACAGATAAACCCTGAATACCAAACAGAACTGGACACAGATACCTCTATTGAAACCTATTAATCTTGTTTACCTTCACTTCCTTAATTCAGTGGAATATAAATGGGTACTATACCCACCTAGAAAACTTGCAATTAATAATTTCAAAATACAAGCCCATGCTAATATGCCTACAAGAAACCAATTTCAAAAACAATAGAATCCATAATCTAAAAAATTATAATTGTTTCTCTAAAAATCGAGAAAATGCAAGAATAGCCAGTGGAGGTGTAGCAACATATATTAGAAATACAATAGATGCAACATCAATTCATCTAAAAACTACTATTGAAGCAGTCGCTGTTAGAGTGAAAGATACAATGACCTTTTCATTGTGTAACATATACATTCCCCCAAATCAGGAACCTACTACAGAGGAACTCACTGAGCTGCTGAGCCAAATTCCAGCTCCTCAGATAATAGTGGGAGACTTTAATGCCCACAACTATATCTGGGGCTCTACTAAGCAGACACCTTTTGGAAAAAAAATTGAAAATCTATTAGAAAAGTACAATCTTATCCTCCTAAATGACGGCCAAAAAACCAGACACGACATAAGAACTGGTGAAGATTCAGCAATCGACCTAACAATATGTCACCCATCTCTCTCACAAATACTTAATTGGGATGTATCAACGTATTTATATGATAGTGACCACTATCCCATAATAATTAGCAGCGAACCGGAAAATACACCGGACCCAATAACAAAATGGAAAATAAAATCAGCAAATTGGAACGAATTCCAAGAATTTATACAAGAAAATCTCCACGAGTTAAAGGAAGATGCGGATATTGATCAAGAAGTACACTTTATCACAGAATTAATAACGCAATCAGCAGATAAACATATTGGACGGTACGAACACAACAAACACCAAACGGTTCCCTGGTGGAACTTGGACTGCAAAGAGGCTGTGAAGAAATCGAAAGAAGCTTTTAACAGATTCAAAAGAAGCAAGACGGAACAAAATTCAATTGAATTCAAACGATTGAGAGCCAAAGCCAGATACACAATAAAAAAAGCGAAACGGGAATCATGGAAAGAGTATGTTTCAACAATAAACAGCTCAACTCCAATGTCCACTATATGGGAAAAAGTCAAAAGGATATCCAAACCAAAACAATCCAATACAATAAACTTTCTGGAGATAAATAACACTATTTATAAAAACCGAAATGAAATAACAAACATCTTATCAAGTGAATATCAAAAAAACTCAAGCAACTCAAACTACACACCAGATTTTTTGAATCATAAAAACAAAGCAGAGCAGCAAGAAATTGACTATAATAATAATAACCAGCAAACGAACAGTTTGAACTATGCAATAACCATTGACGAACTTGAAAATTCACTCCAAAACTCTAAAAACTCCAGCCCAGGTCCTGATAATATTCCACTCATTTTTCTAAGAAATCTAAGTAAACAAACCAAAGAACATTTACTAAAGATATATAACCTAATCTTAACAAAGAAAGTATATCCCAGAGCATGGACAGTTTCCATTATAATTCCCATTCCTAAGCCAAGTAAAGCGAAATCAGATCCAGAAACATATAGACCAATTTCACTCACCTGTAGCATGGGAAAAGTTCTTGAGAAGATAATTAATAACAGACTTTTATGGCACCTAGAATCAGAAAAACTAATCATACCCGAACAGTGTGGTTTCCGTAAAAATCGCTCCACGTTAGACAATCTCATCGATCTAGAATCTGAGATCCATGAAGCCTTTGCAATAAAGCAGCACTGCATCGGAGTATTTTTTGATATTCGTAAAGCCTACGATACAGTCTGGAAATACTCAATAATCAAAACTCTTTACGACTGGTCAATACGGGGTAACATATTGAAATATATATCGAACTTTCTAGATCAACGACAGTACCAAGTACGAGTAGATGGCGTATACTCACAGCTGAACACCCAAGAAAATGGCATTCCACAAGGGTCAAATCTCAGCACGACATTATTTCTCATAGCAATAAATTCAATTATAGCAAACTGTAAATCACCCGTGAAATGCAGACTATATGCAGATGACCTGGTTATCTATTGCAGAGGGAAAAATATGACTACAATACATAAAACCATCGAACAAACAATAGCTACAATAGAGGATTGGTCAAAAACAAGTGGACTGCGTTTCAACACGACAAAAACCAAAGCTTTATGTTTCTCGAAAAGGACTCAACCACAACTTGAAAACTTGTACCTTTATGGACAGAAAATAGAATATGTGAGAGAAATAAGTTTTCTAGGAATGATACTCGACCAAAAGCTGACATGGAAATCACACATTCTGACATTGAAGAAAAAATGCCAACCTGGAATTAATTTACTCAGATCACTAGCATTCAAAAACTGGGGCGCAGACTACTCAAGTTTACTGCACATCTATAAATCATTGATCAGATCAAAACTTGACTACGGAGCGATTGCCTATAACTCTGCCAACAAAAGCCTTCTTCAGTCAGTGGAAGTTATACAAAACACAGCTCTTCGCATCTGTTTGGGTGCCCATCGTCCTATCCAAAGCTTACATTGGGAGACTGGAGAGTTACCGCTTTCTTACCGAAGAGAATATCTAAGCATCTCTTATGCTGTCTCTGTAATATCAAACAAAAGAAATCCAGTAGCCCACAACGTCTTATCTGATCGTTTTAAAGCCAAATTTTTATCCAGCTCAACTACTCCTCCTTTCTATCACAGAGTCAAAACATATTTAAACAAAATAAATTCGCATTTCCCAAATATTTATGACGTCCCATCAATAAATTATCCTCCTCCATGGACAATAACACTCCCTATCCTAGACCTAAGCCTCGCCTACCTTAATAAATCAGAGACTCCAACAGCCAGAATAAAACAAGAATTCCTAAGTGCCTTAAATAAATACGGTAGCATTTATAAGGTATACACAGATGCTCCAAAAAACCAAGATGAAATTGGGGCTGCCTTCTACTCCGAGGACTTTTCGAAATCCTACATACTCCCACCCTTCACATTTATTCATTCAGCTGAATTATTCGCCATCTTAGAAGCACTCAAGAAAATCCAGAAAATCAAGCAAAAAAATGTCCTTTTAATATCTGACTCTCAAAGTTCACTAACAGCACTTCGTCACCTGTACTCTAATCACCCTATAGCCATACTGATCAAGAAAGAGCTACATAATTGCAGAAACAGCAGCATACATATTAAATTCATGTGGGTCCCATCCCATACTGGAATAGAAGGGAATGAGAGAGTAGATCAAATAGCAAAAAATGCATTCACCAATCAACAATCAGAAAGGAACGATTTTACCGTACATACTGATTTGAAAGCGTTCTACAAGAGCAAAATCTGCGATAAATGGCAGGAAGAAGCAAGACATAACCAACACAAATCATATGAAGTCACTACAAATTCTCACGGTTGGAACTGTAAAAACATAAATAGAAGAGAAGAAGTGATCCTTTCTCGTATTCGAATCGGTCATACGCGCATCACACACGACTACTTACTAGCAGTAAAAAATAAACCAATGTGCGAAATGTGTAACAGTGAGTTAACCGTGAAACACCTGGTAATCGAATGTGCGAAATACGACAAGGAACGGAAAAAGAATCAACTACCCCTATCACTAAAAAAACTATTACAAGAAAAGCAAGAAACTAAAAAACTTTTAAACTACCTAAAAGACTGCAAATTAAGTAGCAAAATATAGTGACTATAACCAAGCTACAATAAGTGAACTTCCATCATTTTAACTCGCTAATAACCCTACGTGGTTGATGCGATTGATATATAAAAAAAAACTACTAAAGTGAGAAACATACTAAAACTTTTACCGTTTCGCTATAAACCTCCATCCCGTTGGTCGTGATTCACCCTGTATATATAGATACATAATATGTTACAATAATAACAAATATTTGCTTTATAAATCATCGTCACTATCAACAAACAGGTCACTATTATCGCTGTCTTCGTCCAAATTAATTATAAATTGTTGTACATTAGGAGACGCATATGAATCTTCCACTTCAACTACATGTGCGATGCAATTTTTCCATAAAATACTGTCTATATTTTCCACCTCACTTCTAATTAAATCTACTACAGCAGAACTTAGCCTTGGAGCTGTATTTTTACGCCGAATTCCCCGTTTTAGAGTACTCCAGATAAGTTCAATGGGATTTAATACACAGTAGTAGGGCGGAAGACGCAGTACCGTATGTCCCTTTGCTTGTGCCATTGTGTTAATCCGACATTTTGTAGGAATGTTCAGGTCTTTTATAATGGTTAGAAGATCTTTTTTGATGCATTTTGATTTAGGTATTTCTATATAATTTTCAGCCATATATTGTAGGATTTCTGCTTTTTTCGTGCTTGTGGTGGGTATCTTGTTAATTTGTTTTGAATGATAACTGGCGTTGTCCATCACAATGACAGAATTATCGGGCAAATTAGGCAACAGTTGTTCTTGAAACCAAGTCTCAAAAAGTGGTGAATTTATGTCTTCGTGATAGTCGGTTGAACAATTTTTTATATTTTTTGCGGACAACAGCAACGCATTGGACACCCATCCATCGCTGCCACCGGCATGTAAAATTATTATTCTTTTTCCCCTAGACGGAGGGGCCTCTAGACAACAACTTTTTGTGCCATCAGTCCATCCTTTCTTTATAACGTCATGGCTATCGTACCATGTTTCATCCAACCAAACTATGTATTGACCTTCTTGGCGAAATCTTCTTATTTCTGTAACGTACTCCCAACGCAATATTTTTAATTGTCCACTTTCCATGATGCTCATCCTTCCGTTGAGGGTTTTACAATCAAAACCTATGGTTTTCAAATATTTCCGAAACTGTTGTTCCGAATAGGTTACTTCAATTCCCGAAACTTTCAGTCTTTCTAAAATCATAGACGTTGTTAGCACCCTATTTTCTTTGTAAAAAGAGTAAATTTGTTGTTTTATTTCAGTTCCCGGCGCTTCATCGATTCTAGAAAAAAATTTCCTTTCTCCTTTCTGTCTTTCTGTCTCTCCCTTGTTTATAATGTCCCTTACCGTAGATACAGGGACTTTTGCTAATTCACTTGTCACGGTGAAAGTAGTTGGACACCCTTTTTTAATTAGAGTTTGGTAAACATTTTTTATGATCGTTTTTGCGTCTTTTAACCTTCCTGTTGTCCGAAACATCATCTTCAGTATCACTGTTGTCACTAATTTCAATCACTTCATTCTCTATTTCCATTTCATTCGACACAATGTTTTCCCATGAACGAAACACTGCCATTTTTATTTGCACAATGCAGAACGATGAAAAGTCACAGACTGATAGACTGCACCCTTGCTTTACCTGGTTGGTGATTACTCCGACCCTGTTAGGACGCAGGTATAAAGGATAATTTCTAATTTATGAGGAAGCAGTATCTGTGGTCATTATGCATTCTTGTTGTATTTAACATTTACACAATGCTCCCTGTCATAAACACGGTATTTCAAATTCGCAATTATAACATTAAAGTAGATTATTATGCTAAGGAAGCGATCTTAAAAAGTTCAGAAATTAGTTGGCTAGATAGAAATGATTTAACAGCGACACGTAGACCACGTGTAAAACAAAATTGGGGTATTCAATGGTATGCTTTTTGTAATATTTTTAATCATGTCACTGTGAAAGTGTACCTCCATAGATTCAAACTAGGTGAAACGTGTGATTGCTATGTTAATGCTGATATCAATAATCGGATGTTTGGCTGCTTACATAATGACGATGTAGTTTTGTGTTTGACGAATTCTCTTGCAAAAGAACGAATGTCGCTTTCTCAGAATTAGGCTTCTGTTTTATATATCTCTCTGCGAAATCCTAGGCTTAATCAAATAATATGGTAGTTTTTAAAATGGAGAGAAAGAGAAGAATTTAGAATTGAATGCCTGATTTAGCATAGATCTGTTTAGTTTTGTTCCCCGTATCTATACTTATGTTATATATTTTACCTTCTATCCATTGTCTGTTTTGTGTGTTGTCACCTTAGCGTGAAAAGTATCCCTGTGTTATCCCGTTGCAATATACCCACAACTAGTATCCACCATTTGAGTTGATTAGGGCCCTGAATGAAGGGTACTTACATATCTTTCAGTATATCATGTCATCAATATCATTTCAAGCTTACCTTAATCAATTATTCATCACCATCAAGCCGTTAAAACCATATGGTTATGGTAAGCATTTTAAGATCCTCTCATTTATTTTAACTTATTTTGGTATATTCCTTTCTATCCCGGCTTTTCTTCTTCCAGTCTACAATTCCCACTACTCTCATATCGTTCTCTATCTCGTTCCTCCAGGTCTTCCTCAGTCTGTCCTTTCTTCTAGGCCATAGTGAAATGCATTGTGCCACTTTTCTAATTATGTCTGTCGATCTTATTATGTTGAGTCTTAGTGCATTTATTTCTTATCATGATTTCTTCTCCTAGTTCTTGTTATATTTATTTGTTTTTCTTTGGTCTCCTTTCTCCTTCTGGTGTCATGTCGGATACCATTATTATCTTACCAAAAGGCACTATTGCCCTGGGTGGGCCTTGCCCTCTTTCACTATAAACCTCCACAGCGTCCTTTATTTTGCAACTCCATACTGAAACTTGCATGGTTCAGAGATCATCCGTGACATTGTCCATACATCTGTTCTCCTCGCGTTGAAAACTTTGGTATTCAATTCATTTTTTGGCCAAACCATTGGAGTCTTCTTGCTTTGATGAACCGAACAATGTCTTGATTTTGAAGGATTTAATTAATTTCAGAGTTGTATCGGATTATCCATTCATCTCTCACTCCACCATGTGGAGAATATTCTCAATATTTCTTTGTCGCCCTCCGTCAGCGTCCATATGAGCGTCCATATGGGCGAATAAGCGTTTAGTACATTTTCATTTTAGTGGTGTGCTCAGTAGCTTGTTCTTCAGTAGATTTAGATTCGCATATTAGGCCCTGAATCCAGCTTGTATTCGCTCATTGATGATGGTTGAGTAATTTGTATTCTCGTCAAGCAGGTTTCCAAGGTATTTGAAGGTTCTGCCATCAAATACAAGGTCTACTGGGTTGATGTCCCTGAAAAGAGTCCTACTTCTTTGGCCTTCTTCTCGATTTCCTTGAACACCTTCACAAGTCTGTACTTGCTTCTTGCTATAATCCTGATGTCATCAGCTATAGGTTTATATTTGGGTCAGCTTGTTAAATATTGTATTACGTTGGTAAAAATGTTTAATGACGTAGTGTAGGACGATAACAAATAGAGTTGCCGATATCCCGTCTCCTTGTCTGACGCCTTTGTTGATGTTATCTATTTTGACTAGAGCTTTTGGTCCTTCTATAGTCAAATATTTCTGAGCTTTCTAGGCACTTCTAGCTCCTCGAGTGCAGCGTGGATCTCTTTACATTATCCAAAGCTTGTTTAAAATCGATTAATAGAATGTGGAGATCGATGTTATGTTGCTTACATTTTTCCATAATCTGACGCATGATAAAAATTTGGTCAAACGTACTTTTGTCCTGTCTGAACCCACATTGATATTCTCCTTTGCTTCAGATATCACTTGGTCTACTGTTTAAAATAGAGGTTAGGCCGTATTTAACAGCACGATGCCTCGGTAATTGTTGCATTCAGTCTCGTCATCCCATTGTTAGTCTCAATTATTACCACTATATAATTGAAAAAGTTGATGGAGCTGTCAATTGTTGTTGATTGAAGCGGATTTTGTAGTCTCTTGGTTTGTTTTGAATGGTTTTATCTTAGAGTAATATTATACAATAGACACGGCTGTTCATTCATAAACACGTTTATTTCTGCGGTGAACAATCCTAAACGCCAGTAGTGAAATAATGAATGAATTACAAAAAGTGGGGATGGTATTATGGACACATGGGCTACAATTTCGGCTGTTACTTTTTCGCCAACCTATCTAATATGCGAGAAAAGTATTGGTTTACCCCAAAAAAGTTGGGATTTTGAAAAAAAATTAGTCATTTTTACGATTTCCATCAACAACACGAAAAAATGATTTTTAGAAAAAAAATCCTGTATGTCGTCATCGTCGTCGGCCGCTTTTCCTTACATGTCTTGTATGATTGAATATTGTGAAGGACATGTCACAGATGAACCCTATTGATTTTCAGCACATCAGAGACAGTACAACGGGTGCTATGGTACTTGAAGTACGAAATATTTGTCATTTTTTGAGAAATTTCAGTTTGTTAGCACGATACAGCCTCCGGAGTTCAAAAAGTCACCAATTTTATGATTGAATATTATTCAGAACATCTCACAGATGATCCCTATTGATTTCCAGCTCACCAGAGCCAGTACAACAGGTGCTATAGTATGTACGACATTTTTGTCATTTTTTGAGAAATTTCAGTTTGTTAACACGATACAGCCTCCGGAGTATATACAAGTGATCAATTTTATGGTTGTATATTATTTAGAGCGTCTCAAAGTTGAACCCTATCAATGTTCAGCTCACTAAAGCCAGTACAACGGGTGCTATGGTACTTGAAGTACCAAATTTTTGTCATTTTTGGAGAATTTTCAGTTTGTTAGCACGACACAGCCTCCAGAGGGTATACAAGTGAACAATTTTATGATTGAATATTGCTCAAGGTGTTTCACAGATATACCCTATTGATTTTGAGCTGACGACAGTGAGTACAGCGGGTCCTATAAATCCAGATATACTACATGTTTGGTTATTTTTGGAGAAATTTCGGTTTGTTAGCACGAATACATCCCCCGAAGTGTATACAAGTGACACTTTTATTATAGAATATTGTTCAGAGCCACAGATGCGGAAGTTAGTTTTAATCTTTAAAACCGTTTATTTTTCTGACAAACTGAGCACTGACGAACCAAAACAATACAAAAACTCTAAATTAATTAACTTGAAAGTTTATTTTCTCACTAGAAGTCTTGAAAAACACATAAAAACGAAAGAACTAAATTTTTACTCGTTAGGCTACATTCGTAATCAATTCGCTGGCCAAGTGGCACTTTGACACGCAAGCTAAGCAAATCTATTTCAGTGTGATCGTTCACAATGCAATTTGGTGTCAGAGTTGAAGTTGACTGAAATTTCTTGCAAGCTGCAAACTTTTACTTCGACTTGCACTTCATGCCGGCTATGGGACATGCGCATTAATATTTGTTTTTGGATATATCTGTCTGATAGTTTGACATTTTCATCGAATTGTGTGTTTTTGGTTTGTTTTTCTTGAATTTTCCGCACGACTGATTGATTAAAAAAATAAAATGGAGGATGAGGACATTACTTCTACTTTACTTGCAACGATGCTGATTTTGCTTTAAAAAAAGGCAATTGTTGATGCAGTTTGGTCTTGGTCGTAGAATAGTTTGTAATTGGAAATGGACTGTAACAAAAATTCATCATTGAATTGATATTCCGCGTTGTCCATTACTACTCCAGTATATACTGCTATAAAAAATAAATCCAAATCGAAATTATATATTATAACCTCTTACCTCAGACTGAACTAAATACACAGACAGAATCTTGCTTCGACCATATATTGAAGGAATCCTGACAGTTATTTAGGTACGAACGCTTTTGCGTTAAAGCCGACTTTGAAGTTATTGTGAATGGCAAATTTCTTGCCGACTTGCGTGCCAAAGTGCCACTTGGCCAGCGAATTGATTACGAATGTAGCCTTACTCGTAATGGCGCTCAAAATAAACAAAACACGTTTGATATTTACTATGAATACTACAGCGATTCGAAATTATCGTCGGGTACACTCTGACGATATTTGCATCTCTCTTTATGTGATAATTAAACAAGAACAAAACTGCTAAATAGGTTACCCTAAACAAAGAAAAGTAAGTTTTGAAATTTTGAGCAATGTAACCACTTTTAGTTGCAACAAATACTTGTTTAAAATGTATGCCTGTATTAAATAAAATTCAAGTATTTTCAATTATTTTTAAAAGCAGCCACTTAAATGCAAAAATTAATATAACTTTTTTTTATTTGCATAACTTTTTAACAAATTTTCAATTAAATTTCTAATTTCATTTTTCTTGCAACTAAAGAGAATTTGTAAATATGGAAGTATCCGCAAGTGAGCTTAAAACGTGACTCGATGTTTGGGGCATCAAAACAAACATCTATTTTATGTTTTAATCTGAGGATTTAATGAACAAATAACATACTAAAAAATAAACGGTTTTAAAGATTAAAACTAACTTTTCCGCACTCCGGAGGCAGTATCGTGATAACAAAGCGAAATTACTCCAAAAATGACCAAAATATAGTATATCTGGATTTATAGGAGCAGCTGTACTGGTTCTGGTGAGCTGAAAAGCAATAGGATTTCATCTGTGACACACCCCGAATCATAAAATTGGTCACATGTATACATTCCAGAGGCTGTATCCTGCTAAAAAACCGAATTTCTCCAAAAATCATCAACAACGCAGTATATCTGGATTTATAGGAACCGTTGTACTGGCTATTGTGAGCTGAAAATCAATAGCATTCATTTATGAGGCGCCCTGAACAATATCCAATCACAAAATTGGTCACTTGTATACACTCCGGTGGCTTTATCGTGCTAACAAATCGGATTTTTCCAAAAATGGCCAAAATGTGGTACTTCAGGTGCCATAGCATCCGTTGTACTGGCACTGGTGAGCTGAAAATCAATAGTGTTCATCTGTGAGATGTTTTGAATAATATCCAATCATAAAATTGGTCACTTGTATACTAGGCCAAGCGATAGGTACAAAATAAGAGGTACTATTCGCAAAAGGTCGGAAAGAAATGAAATTTTGTGGAATGGTAGAGATAGGTTCCCCAATAGTCCACCTGAGTTTGCGACTTTTGAGGGGTTGCCGCTCGAGGGGTGAGGGGATGAAAACTCTAACTCGCGGCGCTTGGTTGAGAATAGCACCGTTGGGGAAGGTGCTATTAAAAAAAGCTCAATTAAAATATGTAGAGAACAAAATTGTGCACAACTTTGGTATTTGAATTTTTAGCTCCGATCAATAGTTTTCGCGCGCCAAAGTTGGGGGTTCATTTGCAATTTTAAACAAGTTCATCGGGGATTAAGACAAAGATGGCTACCGAACAATTCTGTAATATTTTTGTGCTATGTGTAAGGTTTTCTGAGTAAGCAGATGCCCGATTCGATACATTTGATCTTATATAATAAAATATATGATTTTTTGATGTACGCCCTTACATACTTCGATATGGTCATTTTTTAATGATCATGATCTACGGTCAATATTTTCTTATTAGTTGCAACACTAACTTTTTTATTTATATGCAAACATGATACAAGAAAATGTAATTTTCAACTCGTTTCCTTCCGTTGAGGTAGCGTTTTTTTTAATGTGGTATCCCCAAGAGGCCTATTGCACTGTCGATATCGGGGTGTATTTCACTTTGTGTTGCTTATGACATTAAGCTGACTCGCGTTCGTTGTTATCATCATCATCAGGCATCAAATCTGCGACATATTAGGTAAGCTCGGCGTCCGACCTTTTGCGAATAGAAAGCCCCCATCGCTTGGCCTATACACCCGGAGGCTGTATCGTGCTAACAAGAAAAAGTGGCAGACATACAGGATTTTTTTCCTAGAAACCCGTTTTTAATGTTTTTCTCACTAAAAACTCAAAAAAAAATTCCTATTCTCGCATCGTAGATAGGGTTGGCGGAAAAGTAAAACATGCTGTATTTTCACCTTAATCTTCATTTCATAGTTTTCTCAGTGTATAAAAAACTGAGTCATCGTTTTAAACAGGGGTTGTATTGCCTGATATCGATTTGCCCTTTGGGTTTGTAGCGTGTCCGTTCTTATTCGGTAAGGGGAACGTAATAATTTCAGTATTGTTTGGTAAAAAAAATATTCGGTGATAGTTTTTTAAGAATCATTTTTTATATTTAGTTGTTAGTGCATCTTTAGTAGGATTACAAAGAAAGGAGTGTTTTGTTTATAATTATAGCAAATATGGTTTGCGTTAATGGCACAAATGAGTGAGTAATAGGTTTATTTTCTGAAAACATTGACTTCTTTAAAAGTGATTCAATGATTCCTTATGATTTTGACGTTTATCTTATAGGAAATTTTTTTTTAAAATAATACTCCAAACGTTTTGCCCTTATTGAGATCAATGTTTTTATTATTTTAATAGAAGCTACATTCTTGTAATTATTAGTGACAAAAGTTGTACAACGTCTAGCTAAGATGCATTATGGTTTATGCAAGCTTTGAAAAAAATTGGTAAAGCAAACAAAAAGAAACGTTTTTAAATATTAAAACTAACTTCCGCGTCTGTGAGACACTCTGAACAATATCCTGTCATACAATTGGTCACTTTATATACTTCGGAGACTGTATCGTGCTATCAAAGCGAAATTTCTCCAAAAATTACCAAAAATGTAGTATTTCTGGATTTATAGGACCCGTTGTACTGGCTCTGACGAGCTAAAAATCAATAGGGTTCATATGTGAAACACCCTCATCAATATCCAATCATAAAATTGGTCACTTGTAAACATTCCGGAGGCTGTATCGTGCTAACAACCCGAAATTTCTCTTGAAATGGCCAAAAATGTAGTTAAAGTACCATAGCACCCGTTGTACTGGCTACAAAGAGCTGAAAATTAATAGTGTTCAAGTGTGAGAAACCCTGAACAATATACAATCATAAAATTGGTAATATGTATACACTCCGGAGGCTGTATCGTGCTAACAAACAGAAATTTCTCAAAAAAGACAAAAATGTGGTACTTCAAGTACCATAACACCCGATGCACTGGCTCTGGTGAGCTGAAAATTAATAGGGTTCATCTGTGTGATGTCCTGAACAATATTCAATCATAAAATTAGTGACTTGTACTCCGGAGGTTGTATTGTGCTAACGATACATGTTACGAAAAGTACGACGACGACATACACACAGGATTTTTTCTCTAAAAACCGTTTTTTCCTGTTTTCTTGCTGAAAATCGACAAAATAACTCAATTTTTTTTAAAAATTCCAACTTTTCCTGGGGTAAACCAACACTTTTCTTGCATATTTTATAGGGTTGGGCGGAAAAGTAAAAATCAGAACGAAAAGCTGTTAGCCCTTACAGTGCAATTTTCAACAACAAAATTAGGATCTTTTGTCCCCGAATTTCTTAAAAACTATGTTCGCTTGTAAATAACTGGTTTTTGCTAATCACAAGATAACTGTATCTTATGTTTATTATGCTGATCGCTTCATGCGTATACTCCGCCTCTTCTGTTCCATTCATATAATCTTTTGTTCCAATCATAGTTATCCCAAAATCTGTTGATTGATTTAGTGCGTGATCTGAATACCAAAGAAAAGGCTATTTACAAAACAATCTAACCTAACCTACTTGTGGAAGCGCAGGCATCAAGGAACTGACTTGTTTAACCAAATATTTAATGACGTCAGGTCATACTGGAGACAAGAATAGTAATGAAAGAATAAAATTGTAGTGTCTTAATTGTGTTTCTAGCATGCATAAAGTGTTTTTCCATCACTAAACGTACAATTAGATTTATATTGTGGCGGTGAAAGTATCTTGATTCATCCTAAGATAGTGAAGATACTAAAAACTCTGTAGCTTCATATTTCTACTAAAAGTACATCAAAATTCCTATCATGAAACTTACCACATATGCGAACGGCAGCTTTTCGACGTTAGTGCAGGTGAATAAGTGGGATTTCTCCAAATTTATATAGGATTGAGGATTGTAATCCCTCATGGACTATAACCAAATTTTAACCAAGGTTTAAAGTCGTAGAAAAGGAGACGGCGTTACCAATGATATAGCCACAAGTACACAGTTCGGTGACCTGGTCTTACACAAGCAATAATACACAAAAATCGGTATATAGATTGTGTTTAATTGTATAAGTTGATAGTAAATATAAAAAAGTGCATAAAATATTTAGGACAAATCACATACAATAAATTGACTTATGGTTCTAAGTTAGACTTAATAAGCGAATTAAAAAATAATTCACACAAGGTAGCTCTTGTCTGCAGTGAAGCCGTAGGCAAGGGATCGAAGACTTCGACAACTGAAGTAATGTTATTTAAAAGATTTTAAATCTAATAAAATATCCACACTGTATTAACAGTGTTTACGAGTCGCAGACCTCAGACAATGCAACTAAATTTTTTTTTAAAATACTTAAGATTCCCTGATGGGGCATTAATAGTATCTATTTTGAAAATTAATCTTAATCACATCTAAAAACCTTTAAATTTAATGTACCATTTAACTAAATGCGCACCGAGTAAGCATAACTAGTAAATTAATACAAATCGAACTACAAGTTCCAATAATTATCAATGTTAACACCTGGGACTCGATTGGTCAACAAATTCTGTTAAATATTGTTTAAACTCCCAGTTAAACACAAAAATTTAACAAACAAATTATCAAAGTAGTGAAATTCACAAAGTTTTACAAAAAATTGAAGCTTTGAAAACCGTATAAATTCAGTAAAAATTCCTAAATAAATCACTACA
Organism: Galeruca laticollis; assembly: GCA_963921935.1. NCBI lineage: Eukaryota > Metazoa > Arthropoda > Insecta > Coleoptera > Chrysomelidae > Galeruca > Galeruca laticollis. Next base: position 14,260,437 of record OY998177.1, on the reverse strand, counting down.
AATAGTCAAACCCTAATGGCTGTCGCATTCGTGAAGTTCAATAAAAAACCAACTATAAAAAGCCGTACCAGTTCACAAAATTTTCCAATGAATTTTGTAAAAAACACTTGAATTATAGTGTAATGTTTTTCTTATTTATTAAAACGTTTTTATTATGGGTGGGATAAATTCATACACTCGGTAGGTTCACTTAATTTATTTATTCACTACACTATTCACTAATTATATACACAGTATATTCACTTAAACGAATTTATATAAACACTTCACTACTTTATATTCACTTATTTATTGTTTATCTCGCGATGTCAAATTATAAACTAAACTAACTCTCCCTGGTTGGCCCTTTACTAGATAATTCTAGATTGCGGCTTACACAAAAACAATTGGCACTGGAATTTTCTAGATAAGACTGATCACAAAAACAATGTCTAGATACGATAGTCACAATCGCAAACAATTATAAGAATCCCTGCGCGTCCGCCATAATTTTAACTTTCATACACAGCTTAGACAGTCGGATTCAGGGACTATATCAGTGTGCTGTTTCGTAACAATTGTTACATTGGAATGAACGTTCAAGATATTCAGCTGAATATAACGTTACAAAAATATTGGTACATACCGTATAATACTACGCCGTGGAAAAATGTTCCACTAAAAGAATAAAAAAACTGGGGTGTTTAACATTCTTCTAACCTCATGAAAAAATCTGGAAGTGGCTGGAAACATGTGGTTATTACCATTAAATCCACAGGGTTGAAAGTCTGTTATAACTGTTAATACATAGATTTCTTACAGTTGATGTCCGAATCTCTCGCAATCTGCCCCTTAGGTATATTGAAAAAAACTTTCTTGAAACTTGTTCAATTTTTTTTATTTCTTCAGAAACTCAAGTTTGCCCATCTATTCGAAAAAAAGTTAGTCGCTTACGCTCGATTTCAAAATATGAAACCGCATCTAATTATATATTCTTAGTACACGGCCGCGCTTGTGGGTTTTGTTTAATTATTTTATATTTAATTTAAAATACTACTTCATATGTAAATTTAACAGAACTCGGTAAACTGATAACGCTCCAACAATATTACCTTTAAAATCAAACTGTCATAATTACAGTTTATTGAAAATTTTTTAGAAATGCAGGGATCTTTTTTTTTCAAGAACTTTATTCAAATAATGCTACGAGAGTTACATCTATATCACACAATTAATTAGAAAAATAGATAGCGGAACTATCCACAGTACGTGCTGGTCTCGGAAGAATAGTTAAACAATAATAATACTACTTTATAAATTACAACAAACAACACCAACACAATTAAAATTCACTTGCAGATATATTGCACAAATGTATCTTAAAATCTAACAGTTCTAATAATTGATTTCTCACAAAATAACACAGTTATACCAGTCATTCAATTTTGTAGCAGAAGGATGAAAATATAAAAGAAAAGAAAATGATGTCAATCATTCGTTGAGTATGCAGTTATGATAACTCTTGATTTTATTCTTAAATATACTGATATTAGAGCTGTCTATTATTTCCTTGGGGAGAGTATTATAAGTTTTCATGCATAGTGTAATGGGATTATTTAGGCCAATGTTAGTACGTACAGGTTCTAAAAAAACATTATTATGCGTTCGAGTATTGTTTCATGAAGCTGATTATGTCAATTTACTTTGTTCAATTTCTAGAATATCCTGAATAGGCAGTATCTTGGTTGCTCTGTATATGGTATCAGTTGAGGTTCTGTAATCAAGGCTGAATAAAGTTTTCACGACTTTGTTTTGAAGTGTTTTTATTTTTTTGAATAATGTCTGTCCACATGATCCCCATATAGGAATCAAGTAGCTAAATATTGATAAGAAATATGCACTGTATATTTGGTGGAGATACTTAGCATTATGGACTCTCGTTATTTCTTGGCCTTCTATCTCCAATATAATGTCCTGTAGTTTCATGTTTTTCTGAGAGAAAATTATATAAGTAGTCTTTTTTACAATGGGCTGAGGTTTATTTTTTGCAAGCCAACTGTGGTATCTTTCAAGGTAAGCATTTACTATCGTTTCGAGTTGTTTCAGATCTTTACCCTTGTATACAAGTACAGTATCATCTGCAAATTTAAAATATCTACCTATAATGTTAGCAGTTTTCAAAGACAGAACATGTATTGTATAAAGTAATGGTCCAAGGATTGAGCCTTGGGGCACACCTGCTTTGGTGTTTTCAGTTTGGCTCGAACAGCCATCAACTACTGTAAATTGCTCGCGATCTAGAAGATATGTTTTTATTAATGCGAGAGCATTTCCTCTTATTCCCAATTCTTCAATTTTTGTGAGAAGTATTGAGAAATCAACCACATCAAATGCTTTTCGTAGATCCACAAATACGACAAGAGCGTAGTATTTATCATCAAGTGATGGAGCAATGTGGTTAACAAAGTCTATGCTTGCACTCAAGGTGCTACTATTTTCTTGAAATCCGTACTGATATTGGTCAAAGTCAACACATTTTTTTATGTAAGTGATAATACGTTTTTTCAAAATAACTTCTATGAACTTTGATAGAGTAGGAACTACTGAAATAGGTCTATAGTTATCTATGATATTATTTGGGCCAGATTTGTGTATGGGTGTTACTTTGCTGACTTTGAGAATATCTGGGAATATACCTTGTTTGAATAATTCATTTATTAATTTTACTAAAATAGGTACAATGTATTCCTTGAGTGTTAAAAGATCTCTGGCACTAATGTTATCATAACCAGGTGCTTCATTTTTATTCAATTCATATAATGCTTCTTGAACCTCTTGGGCGTTTGTTTTGTATAGGTGCATTGAACAATTACTGCTGATTTCCTCAAAATTAGCAAATGATGCTGATTGTCTTCTTCTTCTTAAAGTGCCAAGCAGATTCCTGCGTAGGCGACCGTCTATTTACATCCTGTCAGATTTCTCTATTTAGAGCAGCATTTTGGAGAGACATAAAGTCGTGTATTCCTGTCCATTGTCGAATGTTCCTGAGCCATGAAAGTTTTTTTCTTCCTATTCCCCTTCTTCCTTCGATTTTTCCTTGGAGGATAAGACGTTGGAATTCGTAACGAGGACCACGCAGGATGTGACCCAGATAGGAAGTCTTTCTCTTCTTAATGGCGTCGAATAGTTCACGGCTGGTCAGACCGGCTCTTCTAAGGACTTCTTCATTTCTTACCAGATCTGTCCAAGGGATCCTAAACATTCTTCTAAGAGTCCACATTTCAAATGCCTCCAATCTGTTTATCGAAGTTGCTTTAAGAGTCCAGGCTTCGACACCATACAACAGGACGGACCAGACATAGCACTTAACCATTCTATATCTGAGTTGAAAGCTGAGATCATTATTTGTTAGGATTTTTTTAAATTTAAGGAAAGTTGATCGGGCTTGTTCAATTCTGCTTCTGATCTCGACTTCTGGATCCCATTTGTTGGTAACGAGGTAGCCCAGGTATTTAAATTTAGTGACTTCCTCTATTAGAATGCCGTTTATGTATAAAGGGGTGGCGGGGATGTTATTTTTGCTAACCACCATAAACTTGGTTTTCTTTATGTTAATTTTTAGGCACAGGTGCTCACTTTTCTCTTGAACCATATGCAGAAGTGCTTGAAGGTCGTTTGCGTTGTCCGCTAAGATTACTGTGTCGTCCGCGTATCTAATATTATTAATTGGGATGCCATTTACTTTTATACCAATTGTACACATTGACATTACCTCGGCAAACGCTCTTTCTACGTACAGGTTAAATAGCATAGGTGAGAGAATACATCCTTGCCTTACCCCTTTCTTTATTACAATGTCTTCGGTGGTTCTAAAATTTTGAAACCTTACTTCGGCAGATTGGTTCCAGTACAAGCTAGCTATTATTCTGATATCCTTATTGTCTAGTCCTAATTCCTGTAAGTATCTCATCAACAGGTCGTATTTCACATTGTCGAACGCTTTCTCGTAGTCAATGAACACCATGAATACATCCTTTCTCTGGTCGAGGCAGTTCTGAACCAGTGTTTGTAAACTAAATATAGCTTCTCTCGTGCCAAACCCACTCTTAAATCCAAACTGACTGGACCCACTGGCTGCTTCACATTTTTTATATAGCCTAGTATGTAGGATGCGTAAAAAGAGTTTTAAAAAATGGCTCATGAGGCTTATCAGTCGGTAGTCCTTACATAATTTTGCATTGGCCGTGGAAGAGTGATGAACGTGGATCTCAGCCAGTCTCTAGGGAGTTGTCCGTACATGCTGATTGTAAGTTTACATTATTTATTATTGATTTACCTATATTAACAAAATACTGGTTCATTTTTCAGCTATATTTTTGAGATCATCAAGGATTTGTCCCTCAATTTCTAGATTAGTGATCTAACTTCTTTGGTTATTGCCTTTAATAAGACTATTGATGAGTTTCCATTGCCTTTTCGGTTATTACCTGTATTGCTCCATTTTTTTTTCAAAATATCCTGTTTCCGTTTTTTGCGTTTATTCTCTACAATATTTATCTGTTTTTTAAACTCTAGCTGTATTCTGATTAAATGGGTGTTTTATTTTTTCCATGTATAATTTGTCGCGTTTTTTTATTAATTCTAAAAATTCCCTAGAAATCCAATCCTTACCTTCTTTATATTTTATTTCATATTTAGTTGTTGAACCTTTTTTACAGTCTTGTATGGCTGTTGATAGTTTTTCAAAGCTATTTATTTCGTGGCTGTTGATCAGCTGTTGAAATTTTTGTTTGAAGTCATTTTGATTTAGTATGGTCCGTTTGTGAGATACCTTTTTGTTAGTCTGTGGAGATTTAGTATTAGTATTAAGTTGTATATTTAAGGTTTTATGATCAGTTATGTGGTTAAGAATAGTTATGTAGCATTCTATATTTGTCAAGACGTGATCTAGGATAGATTTGGAGTTTGCTGTTGATCGAGTTGCATAATTTTCTTCAATCACATTACAAATCTTAAATATATTAAGTGCTACTGTATTTACATAAGTATAAAACTCGGGAGAACTACTTTTGAGCAGATCAACATTTATATCTCCTATTAATATTGTTTTTGTTTTACATCTATTCAGGATATTATCTAATTCTGGCAAAAAATCATTGAATATATAACAAGGTGGTCTGTATATTCCGATTATTTTAATTTTATTATCCAAGAGTTTAATACTTACAAGATTATACAGTGTTGGGAACATTACGAGGGAACATACGTTTTACCTTCAATGTGTTAGAAAGAGACAAAATACATATAAATTCAGTGTATCATTCTTTTTCGCTAACAGGATATCATAAAGTGGAAAATGTGCATTACAAGAAGTTAGAAATACAGATGTGTAATGTGAACAGTTTAGTTTATTATTTGAGAAATAATAAGATTGTATGTACTATACTGATAGCTTAATGCAATGAACAATAAAAAATCAACATTACTTTCGTTTATCCATTCATGATTAATTTACAAAGAAATAATTCAGTAGTAATAAAATTAACTATATTAGTTCGGTTAGTATTGGAATAAATAACCGTAACATGTGAAATAAAATTTGTATTAATAATAATAATATGTGTTTCCAAATATCTCAATTCTTATTTTTCGCTAACAGGATCTTATAAAGTGAAAAATACATGCCCAGAACGCCAGCGTTTTACATATTCTTTTAGCTACTAACAGTATTGCCAATTTTCATTGTATATTTATATTAATTGTAAAATGCATTGTTCTAACACGAGAACAAGTTATAAGAAGATTTAAATTATGATAATTCAAGAGGTTGTAACAGATCAAGATATAATTAATTCCATCTATTCGTTAAATATTTTATTGTAATGCTGGAAATTGTTCTAGTTTTCAGTTTGAAAGCGGTTAAAACCTTTACTTTTTTTCAGATTTGGCAACGTGAAATTGGTCTCGAAACATCTGCTGTGTTTCGAATGTTAGTAAAAAAATTGGTATCTTTATCGTTTGTATGCCAATGAGAACGAATTCTCTGTGTAAACACACACACAGTACAAATTAAAAAAACGAAAATAAAACTAAATTCGAATTCTAATGCCTACAATTTTTATATAAAAGTAATATTATGATATGTAATAAATTAAAAAATAAAACTTAATTCTTCAATGAGCTTAAATCAAATGTTCGAATAAACCCCCATTTTGAGCTAAGCAGTAACCGAGACGGTTATAAAATTCTTGACGAACACGTATGAGCATTTCAGGTGTTATTTGCATACAAATTTGTAAAATTTGTTCCCTTAGTTCATTTAGAGAAGTGGCTCTGTTTTCTTGGAATACATAAATTCTCGATTTTACATAACCCCGTTATGACTTACTGATCGAATTGTGCAGATTAACTGAGATTTAAAAATAATGGAATGATTAAGAAAATTCTAATTCTTACTTTGATTAAAGTTGAAACGAGAAAAATACTGTTTTATTTTGACCTATATCTGTTGTCATAAGGAAATATGAATATTTTACAGGACAAAAAAACTACCAAGGTTATTGGGATTGTCTTATAAATTATGATTTATTTATACATTCTTGGATGCCAAATTTAAAGCTATTTTTTCGACTTCTTCATGACTGGGCTTACAAACACCACTTTTTGATATTTTTTTCTTCTTTGTCGTACTGAACAACCTATTTTTTTATCGTGTGGAATATTAATATTTTGCGAAGAAGCAGAATTAACAAGGTGGTGTTTAGACACTAGTGCTGCAATTGGTGGTATCGTGGCAATATCTTTATCTACAATCTCAAGTTCCTCCAATGAAGTTGTAGCCTCAAGAATTTACAAAAACTTTATTTTAATTCTATTTTTTTTCTCTTCAAATTCAAATAATTTGAACTATCCTTTTTACATAATTCTTTGAGAATGCAGTCCTCTTCAATGAAATTTTCTTGGACTACGTGCATATGAAGACTATTTTCGTCATGTAAAAAAATAACATGAGAAGTCATAAAAACTATGAAAAAAGGAAAAATACGTAGATTAAATTGCACTCTGCAGAAAAGTTCCAATAAGCGACGTAGATATTTTTTTGTGGGGTGTAATCGAACCTTTACATTTTTTTAGTCAGCTGCAAGAGATTTCCTAATAAATTTTTAGTCAATTTATTACTATTTATAATTTTTTAAGTTAAACTCCCATCTCTGTATGGGAAAATGTCACAATTTTGAATTGTCTTAAGATTTATAATTGGAGAGGTAGCGATTTCTTGCACTCCTTGCATTCAGAATTCATAATCAATAGAGAAAATAGTTTGGCAACAAAAACTGAATAAAATAGTACACAATAATCAAGGAACGTAAATAAAATTTACATACTCGTATAATCTTGCACAATGATAAACATTTCTATTCTACATTCCGCAAAACCTTACAAAATTATTTAAAAGTCCGGTACCATTGTTGCCAATGCCAGTATACTAAAACTTAAAATACCTCAGAATAGCAAAATTTTTACAAATCAAAAATATTCGGGGATATTTGAAAAAGTATAAAATGAATAAATTAGAGAATCGAGTATAGTTAGAAAAGTTTTAAAATTGCCAATAACATTTTTATTATTGTAAAAATTATTCTGTCACCTTAAAATAATCTTCCATCAGATAATGATTTCGATTTGGCAATGCTGCTTCAATCGTCGACAATGTTATTCTTGTTAATTTCCATTGGTTAGGATCATCCGTGACCCTACAACTCACTAGGCGGTAGTCTTCTTGAAGGCGGTTCCTGGCATACACCGATATCCTGTTAGCGAAAAAGAATGTTACACTGAATTTATATGTATTTTGTCTCTTTCTAACACATTGAAGGTAAAACGTATGTTCCCTCGTAATGTTCCCAACACTGTATATTTTATCACTACTGACTTCAATAATGCTAAATTTAAATGTGCTTGGTTAGATCGTGGTTAACGTATATCTCATTGTCGTTATTCCCAGTGTTAGTTTCATTTCTTTCTTGGCTTTCATGAAACTCTCTTTATCTTCTCTGTTTTCAAAGCATACCTTTATTGTTCCTGCTTGATTGTTACCCCTTCCAAAGCGATAACATTTCGCACCTTGTATATCAATTTTCAGTGTTTGGTTGATTGTACGGAACACACTTGCTAGGTTTTCGTTGGTGTTACTTTGTGGTATACCACTTATTACAATATTGTTTTCGAGATCCTTTTGTTCTTTTCTTCATCTAACTGGGCTTTTAGATCGTCAATATCCCGCCTCAATTCATCATTGATCTTCAGTTGTTCTTCAAACTTTTTCAGCAATTCAGATTGTCTTCGGTCCGTAAGTTGGAGCTTCTCCATGATATCCTTCAGGGTGATTTCTTTTTCCAAGGGTTCGCAGGATTTTCTTGCAAATTCGGTTTTGTTTTCATTACCCCTAACCTCACTTTTGTACGTTTTGCAGAACCATCGTTCCCCTATGGGATTTTTAATTTCTTGTTCATAATAGTTCAATTTTGCTCTGGTCATATTAATGCACTCACAATGAAGTCATTTCGTACATTTATTGCAAATGTATTGTTGCACGATTTAATACAGACAGGACACTTGGCCGCCATCTTGAATAATAGTCTCATGCAAAAAATCCCAAAATTATTTTATGTTTATACTTTAACAATAGTTACCTAGCTGGAAACAGTTTTGTTTGAGATTTTCCGAAAACTTGATACTATGGTTTGGTTACATGATGAGACACTTTACAATTTTTATCCCCATGGACTCATTTTTCTGGAGGAAATTCTTAGAAAACATTGACAACATTAATAGTATCTTCTATTATTAAAATAAACAATTTGAATGTTAATAAAGAGCAATTTCCGGCGCTTTTAAATATAGAACCTTTCAATTATGTTTTGACACTAATGGAGTATTTTTGATATGTAAATTAACATGATTGAATTAACTACTCAACTCAAGTAATAACACAATGAGTAATTTTTACCAAATAACCCTCTGAAGTGTGTCCATTGAACTTTGTTTATTAAAAAAACATTCAACTAAAGATAGACGAAATATATAGTGAGACAGTCCAAACCGTTGAAAAACTTTGAATACATCTTTCTCGTGTTCTCAATTACTAAATATCCAAGTTAAAATCGCCAATTACAGTAATATATTTATATTTAGTTTAAAAAAGTCAGTAAATTGAAACGAAGATGTATGGACGCAAATTAAAACAGGTCCGTCAAGCTGCCCCCCCCCCGGTTAGATTTTTTTCACCAAAATTCTAGCACACACAAAGGGCACCTAGCACAATTTTTATAGCTAGCACACCAACAGCTCACAATAAAATGCTTTTGAATTCGGGTGGGGCCAGGTTAACGCTAGCCCCCCCCCCGGTTGGAATTTTTTCGCCAAAATGCTAGCACAGATAAAGGACACCTAGCACAACCTAGCACACCATTTCTTATAGCTAGCACACCAACAGCTTATAATAAAAATGCTTTGCAATTCGGATGGGGCCAGGTTAACGCTAGCTACCTACGGTTGGAATTTGTTCGTCAAAATTCTAGCACAAGTGAAAGACACCTAGCACAACCTAGCACAAATTTTTTTATAGCTAGTACATAAACAATGCTTTTCAATTCAGGGGGTGGAGGATGTCTGCAAAATAACGCTATGGTTACACGAATGAATGAAAATGTTGGATGTATGTGTCCCCAAACATCACTTTCCTTTAAAAAATGGCCCCTGAACAGCATTATTGTTGTCAGCTGTTGCCGGATTGTGCGTTATATCTACATTTTCCCATCTATCAGGGTATTTGATTAATTAATAATTAACTATTATTTAATTAAAAATTATCTTTTTATTTTCAATTAATGCTATAAAACGAAAGAATACAAAAAACCTTCACTTTTAAAAATAATTTTGTTAAAATCATAGTAATTTTAATAAAACAAAATAATTAAATTGAACCATTTAGTCACGGAATCAAAAACAATCCGTGCACAAATAAGTTGCAAATTATGTCACACTATAAAAAAGGCAACGACAAACGTTTGCGTACAGACATGTTGGATGAATAAATGTCCAAAAAAGCGAAGCCGTTGGATATGTCCTTTGGACAAAGTTGTGCAATCTGGGAAGGGGCGGCGGAGATCCCTAAAAATGTTCCAATATATTGAGAATACATGTTTTAGACTGATCGTAGTTCACTGTAGTCCTTATTTAAAAGAAACACTCAAACTATATATTTAAATTTGCCAGAATATTTATCTTGTGTATCTCGGCAAATAACACAAGTCAAAGTGAACCAATCGATGCAACGCAATCGAACAATTCGACCTCAATGTCATAATAAAGGACTCAAGTACACCAAAATTGTAGACGGATTGGACCAACGGACTATAACTCACATTCGTATTCTTAGCAAGTCCTTCCATTTCATACCCATATTGTAAGAAAGCATAAAAAAATTAGTCCACTTTCTCTAGTCCGCCAACTTTGGTGATCCGCCATGTTGAATTTAGAATGACGTCACATACCTAATCATGGATTAGCATGCAAACTAGACGTATATACAGAATTTCAGCTCAATCGGTTGAAGATATCTGCTTCAAAACTGAGTTGCAAGATTGCAACCGAACCAACATACATTGCCAGTTACATACTAAAAACTTTGAAAAATACATAGTGTTGGTATCTTATGATATTCCACAGAAATATTTGAAGCTCTGATTAACCGGCTCTAAGAATTAAAAGCTGCACGTTCTAAGTAAACTTGGGAATTTAAAAAAAATCTGATAGTGAAATGCAATATTTATGTTATCATTACAATGGTTAATTAACCATCAACTTCGGCAATAAATATTCTGGGAAATTTAAATATAAAGTTTGAGTGTTTCTTTTAAATAAGGACTACAGTGAACCACGATCAGTCTAAAACATGTATTCTCAATACATTGGAACATTTTTAGGGATCTCAGCCGCCCCTTCCCAGATTGCACAACTTTGTCCAAAAGACATATCAAACGGCTTCGCTTTTTTGGACATTTATTTATCCAACATGTCTGTAGCATTAATTGAAAATAAAAAGATAATTATTAATTAAATAATAGTTAATTATTAATTAATCAAATACCCTGCTATATGGGAAAATATAGATATCACGCACAATCCGGTAGCAGCTGACAATAATAATGCTGTTTAGGGGCCATTTTTATAGGAATATGATGTTTAGGGACAAATACATCCAACATTTTCATTTAATCGTGTAACCATAGCGTTATTTTCCAGACATCCTCCACCCCCTGAATTGAAAAGCATTGTTTATGTACTAACTATAAAAAATTTTGTGCTAGGTTGTGCTAGGTGTCTTTCACTTGTGCTATCATTTTGACGAAAAAATTCCAACCGTAGGGGGCTAGCGTTAACCTGGCCCCATCCGAATTGCAAAGCATTTTTATTGTAAGCTGTTGGTGTGGTAGCTATAAGAAAAGGTGCGCTAGGTTGTGCTAGGTGTCCTTTATCTGTGCTAGCATTTTGGCGAAAAAATTCCAACCGGGGGGGGGGGCTAGCGTTAACCTGGCCCCACCCGAATTCAAAAGCATTTTTATTGTAAGCTGTTGGTGTGCTAGCTATAAAAAATGGTGTGCTAGGTCGTGCTAGGTGTCCTTTATCTGTTCAAACATTTTGGCGGAAAAATTCCAACCGGGGGGGGCTAACGTTAACCTGGCCTCACCCGAATTCAAAAGCATTTTTATTGTGAGCTGTTGGTGTGCTAGCTATAAAAATTGTTGTGCTAGGTGCCCTTTATGTGTGCTAGCATTTTGGTAAAAAAAATCTAACCGGGGGGCCAGCTTGACGGACCTAATTAAAACACTATTCTCGTTTACCAACTTAACAGCGCAAAATTTTACATGTTTAATCAGACATTAATTGGAACAGTCTACAGTTTTGACGGATGTTGGTGTTGTTACTAAGTTACCCGGCCTTGGGACTCTGCTCAGGTTGTGAATTCGGCCTTAGTTACACCATTTCTTATTACCTTAATTGGGATAAGGTGAATCAACAAATAAAATTTCGGGACAAATGGATTTATTTGACACAAAAATAAATTTACATAGGCCGTATATTCTCAATACAATACGAACAACGATCAGTTATTACAATAAAAAAGTCCAACTCAATATTTTATATCTACCAAAAATAAGTTAGGGATTTATCTTGGGATGACTCGGGACGTACAGCTCGCAGCAGTATTCACGGTTCTTGAACCGTCGGTAGAGTGGATTGTGTGAAGTCCGTAAAGGAGAAAGAGAAGGAAATTGAGAAGGAGGAATAAAATGAACAGATGAGGAGCTTATACTCCAATACATATAAAATTTGAATTTAATTTTCAAAATAAAACCACAGAAATCTGTTCATTATTATCCGTCCTGTTCCCAAAATAATCAGAAAAAGCAAATTTTAATCTGTGGAAAATAACCATATAGAGAATCTGTTATAAATTCGCTTCATAAAAAACTTTGGACGCCACCAGATTTTTTTTAAAGGGAACGGCGAAGAAAAACTGGAAACGCCATAACAAAAACATTGTTTTTTTAAAACGAAATATTTCAACTAAGTAGAAAAATCGGAATAGAATGATGTGTAAGCACACAATTACACTTTAAAAAGATATAGATAGAGAACTTACCAGCGAGGAAAATTAAAAATTACACACAAAATTATTAAGTAACTGAATGTTAAATTGCTTCTCAGCGAAGAATGAACCAAAGAGAGCGAGTTCGACTTGAATCGTAGCTTAAGTAGATATTTTAACGATGGTAAAAACGATCGCCGACATGTTCCTAATATTTGAAATAAAAGGATTTTGAATTAGAGGTGGGAGTAGCCGACGAATAAGTAACGCTCCAAAATAATTGATGAAAATATGAACAGGTCTCAGCGACATGTTACAGTCTTACCGAATATCGCAACACATCCGTGCTCACTTTTAGAGCGACAGTAAGACGAAAACAGTGAAAAACTTTTTATATTAATTGATGATATTTCTGTAATTCTATATTGGATAGGCATTGCTCGGATATACAAAGAATGTCACATATTTCTAAATCTAGTAATTCATTTATTTCAACTACTTCATTATTCAAACTTTGAGCATTGATATTGTAATGTTTTTCTTATTTATTTAAAAGTTTTTATTACGACGGGTGGGATAAATTCATACACCGGTAGGTCTAAACACTAAATTTTTTTATTCACTAAACTATTCACTTAGACTAATTTATGTAAACAATTAACTGCTGTGTATTTACTTAGACTTAATTTATATTTTTACTTGTTCACTGTTTCTCACGAGATCAAATTATGAACTAACTCCGTTGGTAGGTAGCCTCTCTTATTAAGTACCTTTTTTTCTGGATACTTCTGGATTGCGGCTCACAAAAACGATGGGCCTTACTGGAAATGTCTAGATAAGAATAGTCTCAAAAAATAATGGTAAACAGTTTGGAGAAATCCCTGCGCGTTCGCCAAAATTTTAACTTTCATACATAGTTTAGACAGAGCCGGATTCAGGGACTACACCAGTGTGCGATTTCGTAACAATGTGTAACACCGCGAACATATAGAATTGAATAGAATTTATTGATCTCACAATATTAAATAAGGCAGGTCAAATATAAAGAAATTAAAATGACAAATTCTAGGTAATTTCTACATGCTGCGAAGGTATAGTGAAATCTAATTTACATATTGTGTCAAGAATATCATTATTCTGTAAATAATCGCTTTTATTCCTATGAACTAATGTGATTAAATCCAATATAAAGGCCGTACACAGTTAAAACTCTCAAGTTGATAAAAACAGTGTATATTTTTCAGCAAAAAAACTAATAAGATATAATTTTCGGAATGTGTCTACTTTGTTGCAGATTTGTTTGATATTTTATTAGATGAATAATACATTTCTTTCCTTTATTGAATATTTTTTTCTACAGTATGTGTACGCCTATGAGTAAACACAAAATGGCGTCAAATATATATTATCACTAACCTGTAAAATATTTGTTTTGCATCGGTAATTTCCATTTTGTGACACACAATGCACTTTTTCATTACACTTTTCTTCACCAAGTAGCTTACAAACAGCTCTAAATCAGAAAAAACTGGAAACTTTACGAAAAACAGCAAAAAACCTTCCGCTATAACCTCCAAGCGCCTGTAAACTGTATTGACAACACGGTCGGTAAATTACGAATGAAATAGCGTACGTTCTGTCGATCATAGAATAGCAGGGCTGTCACGTTGGCAATAATTTTTTCGAGATAAATTTATAAATTCGATTAATTTTTTACTAGCATATAATATATATGCATTCAATAGAAGTGGCCTCGGAATTAATATGTCTTCTTGAATTGTGCACAATTTAACTTTTAAATATGCACTAATTGGGGAAGTTTGTGATTGTTTTGTCTGTGTAAATCAATGCGATTGAAAGACGTGGAGACGCTGTTAACGTTTGAAAAGCTAAGCTAAGTAAAAAATCAGGGTTGGCAAATATCGGATATATATCCGATATATATATATATATATATATATATATATATATATATATATATATCAGAAATTTTTATTTTGTTCCTAGGCTAAAAAGCAAAAAAACAAAATATAAAATACCTTTATGTTGGTAAAAACTAAAATCAAACTTCAGTTTAATTTAAAATAACAAAAAAATGATATTTTTTCTAATAGGTATATGTATCTAATATAAAAACTTGTCTTTTGATACATTTTTAAGGATTGCAAAATCGGGAAAGTGGAATATAATCATCATTATCATCTTCTTCACTCAAGGCAACTAGTTCATCATTTGACGAGATCCAGTCCAAGCTTTTAGCTTTTTTATCTGTATTTTGATTTAAACATTTAAAAATAAATACTAGCTTACTGGCTTTGCCGTTGCCTAGACGATTTCTTAATTTAAATTGAACTATCCCAAATCTCGAAAAAATTCTTTCTAACCCAGATGTTGCCGCTACTGCACTGAATAACTGCTCGCATAGTTGTAAGAAGAGTTCTTTTTTTGGCCATTCGGAGTCAGGAATTGCAACCGATTTCCACCAAACCATTGGATTTGTTGTGTGAAATTTTGCGGAAAAAAATACTTTGGAAATGGACAAGACTTTGTAGTAAGAGCCATAACAAGCGGAACAAATTCTGGGTTTGTGGAATTTAGAAGATCGAAAGCCTGTTGTTTTTGGAACTGTGTTAAATTTTTTCCTAAGAATCTGTGATCGAGCATATTCGCCAAATAATGATTTGATCCTAATACCACATCTTTCTTTTTGCCAAACGTTTTTTTATTGTAATTGGTTGATCTTTCACTTTCAAATCTTTTTCCAGTTAATGCCATACTTCCACTGCAACACCAATTGTAGTTTTATCACGTTGCATGCGGTCTAATGCAATAGCAATGGGATTAAGTCGGTTCATGATATCCATTGCATTTTTTATAATGTGGGTATCATTAATTATTCTAATAATGTCTTTATCAATAACTTCCTCATGATTTTGACATAAGTGTACCAATATTCCCCGGTTATCCAAATATGACTTAATTGCATCGCTCATAGTGTTCCAGAGGACTTCCTGAGGCATGACTAGTTTTTTTCCCTTCATTTCCTTATAAAAAGCTGCACGTAAATGCTTTTTTCTCCGATTGGCAGCGAATATTAGTTTTGCTGACACATATTAATCAGCAAAGTATTACTTTTCCTGCCTAGGCAGCAAAGTGGGTACTTTTCTGCCTAGGCAGCAAAGTGGTTACTTTGCAGCCTAGGCAGCAAAGTGATTATACTCAATTGGAATAAAACATTTGACGTAAACATTTATTAGCAATTATTACATAACACTTTTAACAAGAATTTAAAAACATATGTTTAGTTGTTATTAACATTGATGGTAAAATTACTACAATTCTGAACGAATAGGCCACCTTTTCTTTCCTCAGATACGCCATTTTTAACATTCATAGTTGCCTTCAACATTGAATATACAGACCAAAGGGTAGAACTCTTCATTGTTTGAGATAATCCAGCAAAATAAGCAAGTAATACATTCTCCGAAAAAGTCTTCGCATTTTTCTCCATGCAATAATTCATAAATCGTTTATAATTTCCTTCATATTTCATCCGAGACTTCTCCGGCAACAAATTCAACTCTATATTTTTTGCCACCTCCCTTATTTCTGGAGGAGTAAGTACTTCCAGGTCGCTATCACTGTCCATTATATAATAATTTAAATATACCGATATTTTTTCGCACAACTGTCAGAAATTTCATGAATTGTCAAACTATAATTATTATGGACATTTCCATAGCAACCAATCATTCCAACAACTGCGATTTCTATCAAATTTTATTTTAATTGAACACTACAAGAAAAATAAAGAGATTGTGGGAATTGTAATAATTTGCAAATACAATATCCTCCTATATCATTATGAACAATCGGAGAAAAAATTATATGTTCAACTCGGCAGCAAAGTAGATTGACTGCCTTAGCTGAATTCCTAGCCTCGATACGCTCGGCTATGAATTCAGCCTCGGCAGTCAATCTACTACTTTGCTGCCTAGTTAAACAAATAACTAATTTCTGAAGTATTTTATAACTTTCAAAATATGCTCTGTGACCTCTGGAATGTTAAGGTCTTCTGCAAGCAAATTAAGGATGTGAGCAGAAAATCCATAGTGAATTATATCGACATCTTTAATAAGGTCTTTTCGCATTTTTAAAACGTTACCCGTGTTGTCTGTAATAACGCTTTTTACTTTTACACCAAAGGTTTCCTCAGTCTTCTGATTTGCGTCAGTTGCCACTTCTTTCAAGTATTCTGCAGTGTGTGGATGTCCCGAAGTTGACACTAAGTATGGATCTCCACTTTGGGCTCATTATGAATGTTGCTCCATCCATCCAAAGACATGGAGACAACCTGACCTTCTAGTTTCTGCTTACACTCTTCCAAGACTGACTGATATGTATCATCCAAGATTGGTCCTCCAATTTGACGTCTTGATGGTGGTTTATATCCAGGTCTCATAATATTGCACATCAGTCGAAACTCTGTATAATCTGCATGATTAAAAGGTGTATTTGTAGCATAGAAATATCTGTCCATTTGTAAAGATATTCGTTTCGCGTATGACTGACGTAAATACTATGTCGGCATCTTTAGCAGCATTTAAATGAGATGTTTCTGTTCGTCGAATTCTCTTGGGTTATGGCTTGTTTTGACTTTGTTCTGTAGATTGTGTGGTTGATGATTGTTTCATAAAATCATCCCAACACATTGTACTACCACTGCCAATAATTCCACTACTGCCAGATGGTGTTGTTAAAGCTGTGCTGGTTGTTGAACTTGTTGATGGCTCTGGCTCAATATCTGCTATTTCAATTTCCTGTTGACGCCTGGAAGGACTTATTAATCTAATGATTCTGTTTTCATTTGTTGGCGAAGTTATTTTTGTTGTTGAGGATCGAGGTGGGCGGTCTGTAATAAATAAAAAATAAATTATTACCCATTAGACTATGTCAATTATGTATTTTTGATTTTTTGGTTGTCGGACATGCAGAATCGAATGATTGAGGGATGTCTTAAAAATAGAATTTTTCTCATATATAGCCAACACTGGTGGACACTGTATATACTGCCCAAAATCCAATGCTGAAGAATTAAAAATTCATAACAAAAGCTTGTTAAGAATGATAAGTTTAAAATAATTATTATTTAAGAAATCACCAATTTAGAGAAAATTATTCAGCGGCCGTACTTCAATTATAAATAACATCATTCATTGCTGATAAATAAAATGCACTTTTTTAGTTTTTTCACTTTTTTCTTTAGTTCAAGACCCCAATTGGTTCAGAGGTATAAGGTCTACTTTCTTGTTTGCGTCGATCAAACTTTCGGCAGTGTATTAAAAAATATATATAAAAAATCTGAGGTGTTAGATAAAGTAAACAATTACCAAATTGCGAGTTTTCAAAGAAATATAATATAATTCATAATTACCTGTTTGCTTGTTTGATAATAAAACAACCTCCTCATCATTTGAATCCCTTGAGTTACTTCCCGATTCTGAATTTGTCTGTTTGGCCTGTACATACTCTTGAGTGGTTTATCATTCTTTAGGGTATACCCTGCATTTCCTTCTTGCATTTTTTACATTTCCCGGAATTACCTTTTTTAATTTTACACTCAAAATTAACCCACACGGCATGCTTGTTTTTCGGCATATTTCTTTTCGTAAAATAAATAGGTTCTTATGAACGAGAAACACGTAATAACATAAACACCAGATTTATAATCGATACTCGAAATTACTTTTTTAAAAACTTTATTTACACAACTAACTACTTTAATTAGATATTTTCAAGTTTACAAGTTAAAGATTGACAAAGAACTGAGCTACAAAATATATAATTCGAATAAAGTAAAAAATGCAGAAATAACAGTTTGCATGAATATGATGATATGAGAATCTGCTGACGTTGAAGGTTCCATAAGAAACGGTGACATAATTCCTCCCTTCGAAATTTCAACTTTGAGGGTTAGCGAGGAAGTTGAATAGATTCCAGGTCCATTGGTTGATCTTCTTTTTTCTTAGATTTGAATTGGGTCGATAGTTTTCTAACAATGATATATCCTCCTAGTATAACCAATAGACAATAAATTATAATTGTCCATATGCTGGGAGTGTGGTGTATTTTCTGAAATTTTAACTCTGGATCATTTTCGAGAATTTTGGTTTTAATTTGGTTCAGGTCATCTAGGTTGATGTCTTGCAGTTGAATACTGGTAGGAACGTTTTGTATTTCCATAGCTTTGACTTCTAGTTCAGGAAACAAGATGGGTTGACTTGAGACTTGGATGTCATTTCGGTTTACTATTTTGGTGACTTGTGTTTTTATTAGGCATCCTTTTGGTATTCGTATAAGGTATGTATTTTTGACTGTTATGGTTTCGACTTGATCATGACATGTCAGTGTAATGGTTTCTTGAAATGGAAAAACTGCAATCCATTGGTTGGTGTTGTCCAGACGTTGGAAAAACGTTTTGGGGATGCTGATTTTTGACTGTTGGCAATTGGAAGTGTTTTTTATATTTAGTAGTTCCACTTCGCACGGATTTTCATCTTTAACATCTTGGAGGTCGGTGTACTCGCAGAGATGTAGTGTTGACGGATACAGTCCCAGACAAGGTTTGCTCATAGATGCATATTGAACGTTATTTTTTGTTAGATATATTTTATTTGGGATAATTGCTTTAAATTGACCTTCTTTTCTAATGGGGATAGGGTACAAATGATAATAATCAAAATTCTGAGAATTCGTTATTGGAATCTGTAATATATAAGTTATTTTTCCATTTAATATGTAACAGTGGATTTTTATGATTTTTTCAAATAGCAATAAGTTTTGCAAGGTTACTTCTATAGGTAACTGACCATCTTCTAACCTTTTTTGTAGTTGATATAATTCATTATAAAAATCATTTGTTTTTATTATACTTGGATGCATGACTCCTAGCTTCGAAAATGTTATTGATGTTTCAATATCTTGTAATATTGAGATTATTATTTCCAGCATGTTAATAATTTGGTTAATAGTATCTTTAATGAACATCGCATTTTCTCGATAGACGCTTCCTTCAACGATTAATGCAATTTGTTTCAATTTTGATTCTAAAAGATTTTCGTTATGACTTATTTGATTTATTGTAAAGTTAAATTTGTTTATTAATGCTATAGAAAGAGAATTTTGTACTTTTATATTATTGGTTAATTGATTTTGGTTTCCTTGAAGTTCTTTGATTATTTGTTCGTATCTTTCTCCGTCACTTGCATCTAAATTTCCAGTTATACTTTTAAAAATAGATCCTAAACCATTAATAAGTCCTCTTTTTGATCTATGAGACAACGGTATTATTTCGAGTAATTTATTTTGAACTTTTTCTTCTGAGAAACTCAGAATTTTTAGGTAGTTTGAAACATCATGTGAATAATTTAAGTTTTTAGAAATTTGATATTTTAGATCTTTCGAATGAGAATTTAATTTTTTGACTTCGTTAACGATTGGATTCAAATCAAAATAATGAATGAGATTGAAATTACTTTCTTTAATTTTTGCGGTTCCTAATTTTAATGGGATTAGTCCAAAATTGTTCTCCATATTTTTCATGGTTATTTTTCTTTGGGAAAGTCCTAAGGCTCCCATAGATCTGAAATAGTTTAAATTATTTTAGGTTCAAAATTCGTATGTAGTTTTTAATGGGCGCTTAATATTATCCATATGAATTTTATTTTGAGAATCAGTGGTAATTATTTTTTTCTGTCGATTTAACCTTTTAATTTTTGTCGACTTTTTAAACTTATTTGCTTGTTTTTGTCTCTTATGTAATTTGATGAAAACATTTTGATCCTTTTCAAATATTTGGGGGTCATCGCGGTTTTTATTAATTTTTTCGATTCGTTTTTCTTTTTCTTTTATCAAATTTTCATTTAATTTTGAATAAAGTATTTTGGACCTTTCTTTGTGGTCATTTATATAGTCGTTTAGAAGTATTTTATCTATTTCTAGGTTGAATGGATCGTTAGTATTTAGGTGGCCATTAATAACATCAATAGGTTTCAACTTTGTGGTGGAATGTATGGAATTATTATATGCGAGAATTGCATAGATCATTTTTACTGTGATAGGTGTTTTGAGGAAACCTCTCGTATTTAATAACCGAATGTGTTCGATAATGGTTGAATGAAATCTTTCGATCGAACCTTGTGATTGAGGGTGGTCCGGACAGCAGAAATGAATTTTTATTTTATGAAGACTTAAGAGTTCTGAAATAACGGAATTTTTAAATTCAGTGCCATTGTCACTGAAAATTTGTTCGGGTACACCATGGTGAGAAAAGAAGGTTACAAGGTTGTTAACTATTTCAGTACTGGACAAGGTAGTCAGGTGGTATGCCTGGGCATATTTAGAAAAAGCGTCGATAATTGTCAAAAATGTATTCTGTTCCATCGTGAATGTATCTATGTATAATATTTGGAAGGGTTTGTTGGCAGTAGGGGTTTGGTTCATTTTTATTGTAATGGGGTTTCTTTCATATTTACTTTGTTGGCATACTTCACAATCATTTATATATGTTTGTATGGAGTTTTTCATAAACGGCCAGTAATACTTTTCTTTAATTCGTTGGTATGTTTCGTCGATACCTCTATGGTTGCTTTTACTTTCGTGGTAAGATTGAATTACTTCTTTTAAGTCGTTTTTATTTGTTATGTCGATTAATTTTTTCATGCATTTTTTAGGGTTTAAGGAAGAATTTTTAAAATATTTTTGTAAAATTACTAGAAAGGGTTCGAATATTTCAGGGTTTTCAAAGTAAATGTAGTATTGTGTCTGTGGATTAATATAATTCTTTATGAAGTCGATAACATCCTTTTCAAAATTGTTTTGTGAAAATTGTACTTTAATACGTTTTTTGTTTTCAAAAAGAATTTTAATTTTGGGGTTAGCTGGGGAGTGGAGAACGGAATTTATTATGATTTGATTTTGGCCATAGTTAACGGCAGTAGTTATGGTTCGAATTTCGAAGGTTGGGTTTTGTTCAATATTGGAATGAATAGTTTCGTCATCGTTATTGGATTGGATTTCGGTCTGATCTGGTAGGTCATTTTCGGGTTCTGAGTTTGGTTGAACTAATAATGAGATATCGTCTCCATTATCACTTAGATTTTCAGGAAGGGGAAAATTGTCAGTATAAAGGTCAATTAGGTCATTTTTTTGGGAAGTGTTAGGTTGGTCATAGTTGAAGAGATTTGTTGGTTGTTTGTTATGCTGATCTATATTTGAAAGTATATCGTCTAATTCTTTCCAAAAGGTGTCTGTTTCTTTAGTGTGAATTTCTATTCTCGAAAGTGCGTCAGCGTTAGAGTTTAAAGTTCCTTTTTTATATATAATGTTATAAGTATACTCTGATAATTTTAATTTCCAACGGGTGAACTTAGTGTTTTCGTCTTTAAGGGAGAAAAGCCATTTTAGGGGTTTATGATCGGTGATGATATTAAATTCTTTTCCAAATAGATAAGGCCTAAAATATTTGGTTGCCCAAACAATAGCTAAAAGTTCTTTTTCAATTACAGAATAATTTTGTTCCGAATCGTTTAGGGTGCGTGATGCATAGGCTATTGGTAAATCCTTACCAATTGGCCCTTGCGACAATACTGCACCTATAGCGACATTACTCGCGTCGGTTGTCAAATTAAATGGTTTAGAAAAATCTGGGTATTATAAAATTGGTTCGTTAATTAAAAGGTTTTTACAGTTGTCAAAACATTTTACAAACTCATGATCGTGTACAATTTTAGCTCCCTTCTTTAGACATTTTGTTAGTGGTTTGGTGATTTTTGCAAAATTCGGTATAAACCTACGATAATAGCCTAACAGTCCTAGGAATCCTTTAATTTGTTTAGTATTGCAAGGTATAGGGTACGCTTTAATTGCTTTAATTTTATCCGGGTTCGGCCTTACGCCTTCCGGAGTGACAACGTGTCCTAGATAAGCCACTTCCTTTCTAAGAAATTCAGACTTGTCTAGCTGGATTTTAAAATTTGATTCTCTTAGTCGTTGAAAAACATTTTTAAGGCGTTCAACGTGTTCTTGTAAAGAAGTTGAAAATACGATAATATCATCTAAGTATACAAGACATTGTTCGTTTTGTATACCTCGAAGAATATTATCCATTACCCTTTGAAAGGTAGCGGGTGCTCCTTTCAGTCCAAATGGCATTCTTAAGAATTCCCAATGACCGTTTTCGGTGGTAAACGCGGTTTTTTCGGTGTCCTTTTCATCCATCTCGATATGATGGAAGCCACTGGCTAAATCAAGGGTGGTGAAATATTGACACCTACCTAGTTTATCCAATAGGTCAGTAATATTGGGGAGAGGGTATTTGTCGTCAATGGTTTTAGAGTTTAATTGTCTATAGTCTATTACAACTCTCCATTTTTGTTTTCCTGAAGCGTCTAATTTTTTTGGGATAATCCATATAGGAGATGACCATGGTGAGTTGCTAGGCCTAATAATTTTTGAGTCTTAACATTTTTTTTATTTGTTTCTGTACTTCGTTCTTATAAATAAAGGGATATCTATATGGTCTAGAGTAAACAGGGATTTCGTCTGTGGTTTTAATTTGATGTTTTATTCTGTTTGTAAATGTCAAAGGTAAATCTTCTTGATAAAATATATCTGAATATTCTTTTATTAAATTGGATATTACAAGTTATTCTTCAGAATTTAAGTGGTCAGTTCTGAATTTTGATAAGTCTATGCATTGGTTTGGTATTTCGTCAAAATTATTTAGCTCAAATTGTTGTATGAATTGTTTGTCAAAATTTTCTACAGCGATTGGTTCGGAAAAGTCAAGAGTAATTGGGTCCATTGAATTATTAAGAATTGTTGTTAGAGCTTCACCGTCTTTTGCTATTGTCAATGATTCGGGTATTTCACAATTGTGAATTTTTTGATGAGGAATTATTATTTCACCATTGGGTATAGAGGTTCTAACTTTAATTACTTGTTCGTACCGAGGAGATACTTTTATCAAATTTAATTCGTTTTGAGTTGGGTGATAAAGCAATCGAATTTTTGTATAAGGTGTCGATAGAAAACCTTCCTTAAAATTTAAACTAGCTTGTAATAATTTTAGGTTATCGAGGCCTATTAGTCCATGGAATATATTGTGAAATTTTAATAAATAAAACTTGATATTTGTTGGTTTTGGTAGTTCAAAAATTTTTGAAGCTGTCACAGTGGCACTGTGTTTGTGGGCTGATTTTTTAAATACGGTTGAAACTATAAATGGATCATTATTTATTTGTTTTGGGTAAAATTTATAAGCTACGTTGGGGTCTAAAAAAGATTTAGTTGAGCCTGTATCAATTAAAAATTTTAGATTATGCTCAGGAAAAATTATATAAGGTAATTCACTGGAATTTGTGTTATTAAATGATATAATTTGTGGTATTATGTCGGATTTCTCCGGCGAGGCTTGTTTTGAAAATTTACATCTGTTTCGTTTAAATCAATTAGGTCATAACTTTCATTATCAAGTGTTTCATTTTCATTTATATTATAATCTTCGTTACAAACATTGTTACTGGAAAAATTTGGATTAAAATTTTGAAAAGAGGGACCAGGTTCTTGGCATTCTGTGTTAAATAGTTCTTCCGACACAAAATTTCGTGTTTGTTGGTTTTGGTTGAATGGGTGAGAGAAATTTTGATTATTTCGCGTCGAAATATTCGCTCCTCTATTAAATGTATTACGCGTAGAGATACTCATAGGGGTGGCCCTTGGCAAATTTTGGTTTTGTTGTTGGTTCGGCTTAAAAACGTTAACATTCCTATTCTGATTAAAAACTGAATTAGTTGGAAAATTTTGATTTCTTATTGGTTGACTTTGAATTGGTATAGGCCCTGTCGGAAATGAGTTTCTTGTTATAAAAGTATTATTCGGTGTGTGTGAATTAAAATTGTTCCGATTATACGTATTGTTAGGATTATTAAAATAAGACTGATTGTTAAAATTTGGTTTAAATTGTTGTCTTGACTGAGGCATTGGTTGTCTAGGTAAATTTCTATTTTGTGGATTTTGAAAGTAGTGCATATTATCTTCTTCTAGAACGTATTGTAATGCCTCACTCAAGGTTTTGGGTTTCATGCAGCGGATTGTGGTTCCTAAAGGTTCCTTAAGACCCGACAAAAATGTTTTCAAAGCTAGGTTGTTGTATAAATCCCTTTTAAGTATCTTATTTTCTAATGTTTGTTCGTGCAGATCTATATAACTACAAACAAGGTTTAAAATATTTAACACTCTGTCATAAAACTGCTGGGGTCTCTCACCGTTTCCTTGTCTCATCATAACAAGGTCACGATTAAGACATGATTCATCTCTTTGGTCCGCAAAATTTCGAGAAAGTGTATCTTTAAGAGATGTCCAGGAAGTCACATTTTGTATGTTAACTACAAGTTTAGCATTTCCTCGTAGTTTGGAAATTAGTGAATTAATTAAATATACGTTTTGGAAATGGTTGGGTTGGTTTCTAATATAAAAAGTATTAATAATTGAGTCGCAGACAGATAAATAGCGGTAAAGTTCGTTGGGGTTTCCATCGAACTCTGGTACGCAATTTAAGTATTCTGCCTTGAATTCCGTCATTTTTACGTTATTTTTTCGTGTCGATTGATTAGAAACTTGAAGGTCACTTAAAGTATTAATTTTTAAATTTTCTAAATCGTTAATTAAAGAATCTACTGACATGAACAAATTAATTAATTGTATACTATTGATTACTTACAGGATAATTAAGGTAAACTTGAGCATTCCCTTGGCTGTAACTATAAGGACGAAACACTTTCTCTGTTGAGTTTTCGTAGTCCTTGCAAAGTTGAACGATGCTTGTCTCAACTTTCGTCGTCCTCCGTCTTGAAGGGCTTCGATGGTCTTCAAATAGATGGGTTTCTCGATTTTTAGAGAGCCTCTCCACTTCCGACACCTCCAATCACAGATTACAACGGTTCGATATCTAGTTAATCGTTGAAACGAAAATTAGACACGTTCGATACGCGACAATTCTAGATATCCTACTGACTGCGCCAGATTTATAATCGATACTCGAAATTACTTTTTTAAAAACTTTATTTACACAACTAACTACTTTAATTAGATATTTTCAAGTTTACAAGTTAAAGATTGACAAAGAACTGAGCTACAAAATATATAATTCGAATAAAGTAAAAAATGCAGAAATAACAGTTTGCATGAATATGATGATATGAGAATCTGCTGACGTTGAAGGTTCCATAAGAAACGGTGACATAATTCACGCTTGAAACTTCATTTCACGAATTGTGTGTGTGATGTACCTAACAAGCAGTAAACAAAAACTGGGGATTCCCGGAAATGTAAGTTGTAACAACGAAACGCACTGTTGTCACGTATTAGTTTTTACGCAAAATAACAAGGATTTTTTGCTCTGGTATTTATTTCGTTAAAAAGAAGTAAATGATATATATCAATCAATAAATATCAGATATATATCATGATATATATCACTTGATATATATCGGCGGACCCTGCTAAAAATATTCATCAATTCCATTATTCTTTGTCATGTAATAAATAAGTCAAATGGGGATGAATAGCCCCTAAGTTTTATAAATAATTCCAAATGATATTAACATATAATGCTAATGAACAATGAACCAGCATTGTTTCTAGGACAAACTATTACAGGCTGTGTTAAATTTCTTTATTCTATTGTATTTTCAAAACATTGGACATTGGTATTCTGACCACTATTAGTGCGAAGTTTATTTACAAAAAAAAGGAGTAAGTTCCTGTATCATGTTTACACTTAGCTATGGAATGTAATTTTTTGTCAACACCTTGTCGACTGGAACACCTACGCACTACACATGAAGACATGTTGAAAGTTTATAATAGTTGAAACAACAAAAATAGTCTTTAAAATAACCAAAAAATAGATTACGACTACACACTAAGCACAATCAGCTGATCTGACGTAAACCCAGCACCGATAAGGCGGACCTAGGATCGCTTGCAAAACACATACAGCGACTACCCCTCCCCCATCCCATCCAATCTCATTGGTGTAAATTAACTCAAATGGATTATTTTACATATGAAACTATTGTTATTTAGGGCAATGTGACGTCGAACTGTTTACTTTATATTTGATTGCAGCTATTCGGATCTTAAGTATTATAATATCCTTAGTTGAATGTTTTTGGTTTATTATAAACTAATTGTTAATACATGTTAATATATATTTAACCAATAATAATTTGTTGGCGAGTGTAGTTTTATTAATTACATTAAAACATGCTCGCTACACTAGCGTACAACAAGCGGAGTGGCGAAAAAAGGTGGATATCATGTGCTGTCTCCTAAGAATGTATCACTAGCAATATAATATATATAGCCTTAAAAATTCTTCGGATGAACACGAATTTTGTGAGACTTTTTAATACATTTTTATTGTTTCAGCGTGACTGAGACCCACCAAATTGCCGAGGCACAACATGAAAAAAATGCTCGTCTTCGTGAAGCGTTCGGTATCTCCGAGTACTTCGTAGACGGTAGCAGTTTCGACCCAGACCGACAAGCGAAAGAGAAACTCGCCAAAAGCGCTGCATTGCAAGAAAAAGAGAGACAGAAATTACTAGATAGAGAAAAACAAAGAGAACTGGAAAAATCTCAGGCGCAAAGATATCAATTGGTCCATACACCTAGTCCAGAACCAGAAGAAGATGAAGAAGAAATAGAGGAGAACCAGGATAAAGACAAAAGTCTAAAGAAAAAGAAGAAGAAAACGAGAGATAGGTTGGTACTCCTGAAAATTATTTATATTATTCATTTTAATGGAAAAGGTAAAACTTCAAATAGACGATAAATGATTGAAATCACATAAATTCGATAGGAGTAACCATATTTGGTGCTGCTATGGCAGTTGGCATCAATAAATGATTTTATAAATACACACCATTTTGAATAGAAGGCCATAGCGAGTTAGAATCTGTTCATACATGGAATGAAGTAATATAGTACCTACACTTTGAAGTCTCCTACAATCAGAGCAGATCTGTATTTTGCATGGAATTTAATTTTTTTGATATGAACAATATATAAAACATTTTTATATTCATGTTGAAATACACCATTACGAATTATATTTATGCATACAAAAATACAAAATTTTTATTTTAAATTATTTAAAATATGGATTTTCCGCTGAACAGAATTTATCCAACTCTGATGAGGGAGATTAGTTAATAACTTAATTGCTGCACGGTGAATTGTTCATACACATTTTGTATTAGCACTTTTGTATGAAGAGGCAGTTCTAATTAATTTCGTACTACGATAACTTCTCATTACGCATTATATGTCCAAGGTATTGTAGCTTTCGGATCTTGACTGTGTTTAGGACTTCTTTTTCCTTTCCCATCCTTCTCATTACTTCCATGTTGGTTATTTTCTCTGTCCAAGGTATTCGTTGGATTCTTCGGTACAGCTACATTTCAAACACATCGCAGTATGCGAATTTTCGTTGACAGCTGTAAGTCGCGACTGTGAAAGACTTTCTTCATCCTGATGAATGCTGTTCTGGCTTTTTACGCGTTCTGATCCCCACAGAATGGTCCCAGTCATCATTTATGTTCGTGCCCAAGTAAGTGTATTTGTTTACTCTTTCTAAATGAGTTTCGTCCACCAACAAAATACCGCGGGTGTTTTGGTTCTTACTGATTATCATGAACTTTGTTTATTTCCAAACCATATTGTCGGCTGTATGTTGTAATACTGTCCATTAGGAGTTGTAAGGAAGCTAGTTTATCCGCAAAAATAACGGCATCATCTGCATACCATATATTATTCAGTCGTTCTCCGTTTAGCAGGATTCCAGCTTCAATGTCTTGCAGGGCTTCCCTGAAAATGCATTCCGAGTACAGGTTGAAAATTACAGGAGATAGTATGCATCCCTGTCTTAACACCACGTAATATTTGTATCTCTTCTGTTGTCTCTTTGTCTGCCCGGGTTATGTTCCGTCTGTACATCAGCTCCTGGATAGGTTTTTATGTTTTTGATGCTATTTCTAAATCTCTTATTAATGAGTACAAAGTCCATCTGATTCCTAGTTTTCCCATCATTCGATTTCCACGTGTACAATCTTCTAGGGTGGTGTTGGAAGAATGTATTGGTAACAATCAGATCATGTTCCGCTACGAATGCACTTAGAGTGTCACCACGTTCGTTTCTCTCGCCTACTCCAAAGTCTCCAATGTGTTCCTCAGTTCTACCTTTCCCAAGCTTGGCATTGAAATCACCCATAATGATATTTATATCATGCTGTTGTAAGGTTTTGATTATATCTGGTATTTGCTTGTAGAACTGGTCTACATCCTCGTTGCTGTAGTATGTAGTAGGAGCATAAATTTGGATGAGATTAACATTCACGGGCCTTGCATTAATTTGTAGAAGAGCTATCCTCTCTGATATTGGCACAAAGTTGGTAACACACGTTGCAATTTGTTTGTGCAGTATAAATCCAACTCCATGTTGGAAAATGTTGTTTGCTGTTCCAGAATATTCCTCCCCGTTGCCATTAGCTCCCGTACCCGGCCATCTCATCTCACTAATGCCTAAAATCTGCATTATAAGTCGTTTCATCTCTTGAATTGTGTTTTGCAGCTTTCCAGGCTGTGCTAGTGTTCGCACATTCCATGTACTAAATATCACGGTCTCCAATTTTACCTTTCTGTACCATCCTTTCTTACTATTAATCAAAACATTCCCTTCCGGAGATCCGAATGAGGGACTATATCCGGACATTTTAAATTTTGTCTTGACCGTCAAAACATTCCCTCCCGGAGATCCGAATGAGGGACTATATCCGGACATTTTAAATTTTCTCTTGACCATAGCCATTGTGATAATACTAGGGAAAACTCTAATGAGTCGCAAAGCTTAAAGCTTGGTAATTAATGCTATTTAGAGGCATGTTTGGGATCAGCTTGTTTTAAATTCAAACTTCAAGTAATCCTTTAATGTCTATGGATTAATCCAATAAAAATGTCTAACAATAAGTACTAAGCTTAAAACTGTGTGATATTATTGTTTATTGTTACATCAAATACTCATTAACTTATATTTTGGTTGAACCCTTTTATTTTGAAGGAGACAAACTGTAATTAAACAAACTGTGTTACATATTGACAGATCACATTATATATGTATGAACATGTATTATTATTATTATATACGGGAAACAATATCAAAATAAATTTCTGTAAAAATATTTACATTATTTGATAATAACATTTCTGCAATAAATTTTACTAAGTACTATTAGTACAGTAATGTTTTCAATTATGCACTTTTCATGTAGTATATTATTAAAGTAAAAAATAATTTTCTTAGCATAACACAAATACTTTGAATTGCACATTGAATCAGAGTGTTTTGTATTACCTACATAAACAATTTATACTCATATTTATTGTAATTTTTCTAAATGTGTGACTTGTTTCATTCAACGATTTGATTATTTCAAGTGTCTACCTTTTTTATTAGAATATTTTTGAGAACTTTATAATTTTTTGTTATTATTTGGTGTAAGCTGTATTTTTCTTTTTCTTTTTGTTTATTTTTTCAATTATACCCAGCTTGATTTCCTGTTGTTTAAAATAATTGGAACAAATTTCACAGCTTACGAATAGCTAAATTGTATTTTTCTAAAAGAAAATTGATAACAGTACATAATCATCTAAAATTCACTCCTTATTTCTAAATTTAAAAAATGCGTTTTTGCGTTGTAGGTACCAAAATATGGCTGAATTATTTCGGTTGATGGCCTTTTGGTGCAATAGTATCAATAAAGTTCATTTCTTTCTCTGTGCCAGATTATGCATTTCAATAATTTTCAGAATAATCCACTACTATTCTTATTAAAGTTTCCATTTAAAAGTTATTATGTATATAATGTTGTCAACAAAACCCCTTTTTAAATATGTACAAAATAGAATGTTCTATTTTTTTATAAACTTTATTAATATCACCCACTATAAGAAAATTACAACTCTGTCATAATGACAAGGGACACTCCGACCTAAATCTTGAATTATTTGGTTTCTCCAATTTTTCATTTATTTTCAATAACTTTGTTTTTTTATTATAATGATTATAATATCTCATGATTTTTATTAATATCACCTACTATATGGAAACTACAAATCTGTCATAATGACAAGGGGTAATCCGAGATAAATCTCGGAATATTTGGTTTCTCCAATTATTTTAAATTCCCTATAGCTTTTTGTATCTTTTTATCTTTTTGCGTAACATCTCATGGGTTTTTACTTTTTTCTAATCTAAATCAATTATCAAAACAACCTTAAAAAACTTCAATAAAAAATTTGCTGAGTCTATGTGGAGTGTTGATTTGGTGAATGATTGTAACCGCCGTTTTTCTTTTCATGAAGAAAGGCTGAAATCGATATGATATTAACGTTTAAAACACTTGATAATAAGTTTTGTTCCCACACCTTTTCTCTTTTCTACTTAAGAAAGGATTGTAGGCTTCTTACTTACTATGAGTTGTTGAGATAATCATTTTATACATGTTAAAGTTTCTTAACCAACCAAATATTTACTGATTGCAGTTTTCTTCCAGAAGAGGTTGTGTACACTACATTGAAAAATTCCTTTCTTTTAAGGCATTGACTCATTATCGTTTATAATAATAATAAGTTTAAACCCAGCAATCAATATAAACCGTGAATAATTTATATTTGTTATGAGTGCAATTTGTTCCAACTTTCATATAATTTACCGATAGTCTTATATATACATTTTTCTAGTCCAACTTTGGAAGATGTTAAAAAGAAAAAGAAGAGAAAAAGCAAAAAGAAAGAAAGGTAAATGAAATTAATGGGGGATATTCTTGCAAAAATACGCCACACAAAATTGAGCACTGATTCTAAATAGCTTAAAAATAAAAGTGACATAAAACAAAATTTTTTGTGGTGTTAGTTCTGTATGATAATGTTGTGCATCAAATATTTTACTTTCTTTTGTTTATGATAAATAATAACTTTTGATTTTAATACTAATATATTGGTAATATATTTTTTTGCCGTACGTTAAAAAGATGGCTGTAAATATAATCAGGTAATGGTATGGTTTTCCAATAATAATTTTCCATTTCTCTCACGAAAAAACGTTTTTTACTTGTTTCTACTTGCATATGTTTAGCAGATCCTCCTACCCGAAATTTGGAAATTTGGAAGGTGCGTTCAAGCATTAGAATCTCACTAAAAATAAATTGTGTTTCATAGTATTTTTAATGAACACTGTGGTTTTTTTAATTTTTTTTTCAATTATTTGGAATAGTTTTAAATTAGGAACATACATTTACTTATAAATATTATTTGCCTAGTGAATATTTCTTGTATTCACATTGTTATATTTAATTCCATTATTTATTGAATAATAAGTAACTAAAACGTACCAAAGTAATAACAAACCTAACTTTTAGAGGCCCCTATATGAAATATGCCAGCAAGGAAACAAATAATTTTATTAAAACATTTTAAATTAAATTCAATAAAGCCATTCATTTTCTATCAGAGTATTAATATTTGCCAATCCTAGTCTCTTTTCACCTAATACAATTTTTACACCAACATAAGGTGCACATTTTTCAATATGATTTATTATTGTCAGGCACTTCAGAATACAAGGTACGTCATGGAATAGTTACAATACAACAAGAAGTTATTATTACTGTCATTCAGAAATACAAAGTACGTGGAATAGAATTGACTATTAATTTATCTTATAGGTTATGTAATAGTAGGCATATTTTTGCTTATATCCATTGTTATGTAACGAAAATTGTTATTGGTTTTCGTTAGATGCTATTAATACAGTCCTAAGGTATATTCAAAATCAAGAGCCGCCAGCGTAAACAAATGCACAGTACATGATACACTCGCGACTTTTTTGTTTGGATTTTTTGACTAGGGACCATGTCCATTACCCTAACACATTTCTGATTTAATTTGGAATATTAATAAATATCTGAAGAGTAAGATGGTTTACTAAATTTGCTTACATTTAACTGTACAATAGTTTTTTATATCAACAGTATTATTATTATTATCACTTTTTTATTTCTCCTTTTTCCCATTTTTTCCGGCATTTTTTAATTTTTTTCCTTATAATGTCTACTACAGTATTTTATTATTATTTCTTTTATATTAGCAAATAGTGAATTTGAAGATCATTGACTTTTAAAAATTTTTTGAAGATAACAGGTTGAGGAGGTACTACTTTTCCTGGTATCTGTAGCAAAGGATTTAAGTAATACATATATTTATTTACTTCATCTAATTTTAGAGCGCAGTTGAGAATCATATGTTCTAAATTACTCTCTTCACCACGTTCACATAGTGATTTGTCTACTCATAGGAAAGAACTAAAAAATCTCATTTTGATGTCAAAACCAAGATAATTTATCAAAAATATTGTAAAGAAAGTGGTAGCTAAAATTGAATCTTGCGATTGTAGTGTCAAATGTACGTTATTAATAAATGGCAAAATCCCATAATAAGACACTTTTAACCCAATTCAATTAATTTGGGCCAATTTGAAGATCTATGTTGCTGAAAACAAGGGTGTCCGCACACGGGCCACATGTGACATCCACAAACGTCGCCATTTGAAGCAAGAAGCGGTTACGACCGTAGCTGTTGCGCGGGACAGCCACTTGTGGTCGGTGGTAGACACTTGGAGTCGGTAGCCGTAACTTTTTTTAACCTATGTTTGTTGTAATGGACTCCGACGAAGAAGGTTTGATTGCGCTGCCGCTAATAAAATCACTTCGTCGTAGAAGACAAAAATACCGCTGTTATTGGATACGTCCGACTGAAGCGAAGAAAGAAAGAGGTGGGGTGTGGCGCATGTCGGCGTCTAGTCGTCGGTTCCGACCACAAAATGCGAGCAGCGACGATTTGTAGCGAATGGCTGTCGCATGGGGCCCGTGTGCGGCAACGCCAAGAAATTTAAATTTGCAAACGCTAAAAATATGTTTGAATATACAATTAGTAATATAACTCCTGACAAATGGAAAAACTGTGCGCAACACGAGCAGGAGAAAGTGGAGAAACAAATGTGGGAATTGTACAATATAATCCCACCAAAAATATTTTCATGTAAAATGTTGCCAAGACGAGACCATATGGCTCGCACTGTCAAAAATTTATAATACTTCATGTAGAGCCAAGCTTCCAATCTACACGCCCTAACTTCACAAACTCTACAACTTAGTCAGAATATGTGGCTTGGCCGTTTCGTTTCTAAAAGAACTATTGTATAACAGAAAAGTAATGAACGGTGAATGAATAAATTTTTCACCTTATGTCCATGTGACAGTAGCGAAACGTCCAATCCACGCATTTTGACCAAGGTGTAGAGTTTGTGAAGTTAGGGAGTGTAGACTTAGAAGTTTGGCTCTACATGAGATCTGATAACTGTTTGACAGAGCGAGCCATATAGTCTCGTCTTGACAACGTTTTAGATGAAAATGTTTTTGGTGGGATTTCAGTCCTTTTTGTAAGTTGTTTATGACAATTTTTTTTTATTTTCATAATTTTTTTTTTGGGGTGTATTTCTTGCACATCAGTGGTGCCTTTTTTCGTATCCCTCTCTCTATCCTTTTTCCTTTGTTGGTTTATTGTTTAGAATAAGCAATAGATCAGGGCGATACCCCTTGGGTGATTATATTGGACTATAGCTGACTGTTGTTCTTTAATACTACTAAAGACTAAAGTCAATATTTATAAGGTGAACACCTTGTAAATTAGTCACTCTAGATCTAGAGAGTGCTACATAAGCCTGCCCACAAGAGAATGTGGATTACCCAATACCAATAAGAGCATTATCAAACATAGCCCTTGATTTTTATGTATGGTGATAGCATACGCGACACAGGTTGGAAACTGTTCATGGTGAATGAATGCTCCATTGATAATTTCAAATTTTGATTTTACAGATGCTAGTTGGTGTCTAAGACTGTTATTAAAAATTATTACAACTCTTCTTTCTTTATTCTTGTCATTCGAATCCCATTCTACTTTGTCAACAATGCCCATGACACCATTGTCAAGTCCCAAAGAAACGTCTTTATTTTGTTTAAGCATTACTACAAGAAATCTGTGTACTTATGAAGTATCACTTTCATATGCTGAGAAAATCAATATTCATACGAGCAAAATTATCAATTCGTCGCCTTAACCCTCTCAACATGAGAGGAGATCCTCTCCCCAGTAGTGAGGAAACTATGGGTTGTTGTGTGTGTGGGGGTCAAATTTCTAAAAGTCTTGAAATATTATTTTATTATAAATAACAAGGAGTCTCTATATCAATTCTCATTCAAACTTCCATCCCCTAGTAGGGGTTGGGGGGTAAAAGTTCCAAGTTTTAAATTTTTTTTGTACTAATACTAGCTTACATACCTAATTTAAACTTTCTAGGACTTCAGGAAGTACCCTAAGAATTTTAATGATTATCAGTGAGTGAGTAGGTGACGAAATCGGGGTTTTTTAGATATCAATAAAATCTAAAGTATAAGAGATGCAACTGAAACTTTATATGTTTAATAAGTCAGCTATTGACATCATATCCCAAGAATTTTGTTTATCTGGTATAATCCAAACCCAAGTTATGAGAGTTCATAAAAACGACAAAACGCTTTGAGAAAAGGTAGGTAGTGGCCTTGCGTTTCGCTTGGCTCGTCTTGGCGAGGCTCCCACGTGCCCCCAGATAGAACCTCCAGTTGAACCATTATTAATAAATGTTGACACCGATTCATCTTCTGATGACATATGTTTGAATTTATTTTATAAAATTTGAAAAATTCAATATAAAATATCGAAATCGACCTGCCTCTTTTCCATTTGTGTTATTTCAATGTTATAATTGGGTAACTATAGCTATGTATGTGTACTCAAATAAACGAAGAGTTAAGTTAACGGTGTAAAACCGCCAACTGTAGATAATTTAATTAATTATCTTTTAATTGATCTAAAAATAATTACATCATTGCATTTGTTTCTTGCTGTAAAAAATGAAAGTATGGTAGCTTTCCAGATAACTCCATCTAACGGCGGTTCCTTAAAACCAATCAAACCAAAAGTAATAGTAGTTTTAAAATATTTGAATTTCACAACCTCAGTACCCTACCAACACTTTATTTCATATATATTATGTATTCTGTTAACAATCAAATGTAAACTACCATCATAAAGTATTAAAAAATAATAAAAAGCTGCGCAAAAAAGTATTCATAATAATAATATTTTAAGCCACGAAATAGCGTGACTTTTGATTTTGAATATATAGTAGTACTATTTTATTTTGTACGCTACTTTGGATAAAAAAAGTATGAAATTTAAGATAATTTTTTATCTGACGAAACTATTGACAAAAGTAATTTTCTGAACCAAAATCAATAATTAATAAAAACTCTGAGTGTTTAAAGTTGAAATTATTCATTGTTACCTTAAAAATGTTTAATTATCATAAATGTATGTTCCAAAATTTGAAAAAAGTATATATGTTGAAATGGGGTCTGTCTGCCGAACAAATAGACTGTTATTTTTTTGTTAGATCTGTGAAATCGAAAGACAAAAAGAAAAAGAAAAAGTCGAAGAAAGACGATTCATCAGGCGAATCTAATTCTGAAGATGATTCAGAAGACGAGTCCAGTTCTGATGACGATAAAAAACGGAAGAAGATCAGGAAAAAGGAGGTTAGTTGGTATAAACGAAATCTGTGAGTAAATAATAATGTCTGTTAAGCATATTTGCTAATAATTTATTTGTAAAATTTTAGATTGCTTATTATTTTTAGTTTCAAATTTTAGTGTTTTTTTTTTCATTCATTTTCATTGTTGACGATGATGATTTTCTAATGAAATACGAGGTGTTTTCACTTAATTAAAAGGTAAGTGAGGATCTGTACAAGATATTTCAAATTCAAACGTTTAATACAAAACATTGTTTATCAGAAGTTTAAATCTACACCATATATATAAGAATTATTTAGTTTGAGTTTTAATTGAATCTGTACAACAAAAAATTGCTATAAAAAATGAACATTTTCTATTATAAAGTGCATTTGATCTTGCTTTCAATTTTCTGTAACTAATTCTGTCCTAGTTGTCAGAATCTGCCTTCTTTCAGATATTTTTATTACCTATTTCTGTTAATTAAATTACCAGATAACTATAGCTTTTCATTAAACGTAAAATGTTTGTATTTGGTTAAGACAATTATGACTTTTCTCTTGATAGCACCATTTACAGATTTTTTGACCTTAATATTGGCCAATTCCGAAGTAGATCTGTGTCGCAAGTTGAAAATTCTTCAGAACTACATGCCTACTAATCTCATTAACATCAGTTATAAAAAATATTACCATTTGTGCGAGATGGCTTAAACCATATTTGTAAAGCAAAATTTATAATAAATTATCAGCGAAATGAAATTGTATTGCTATTGCTACATCGGAATCCCCTTTTCTTCTTGTTTTTAATATTGCAGCAAGGCATGCTGGTGGCACAGCTAAGTAAACTATCGGGTCTGTGTTACCACTTATGGCTAGATCGAAAATGACATCTTGGGATGTTGGTATTATATTGTATAAGAGCCTTATAGAAAATCATCTTTTGATATCAATTGCGGTCTGGGGTTTGAAATACTTTGAGGTTCTTGAGAGAGTGCAAGTAGGATTTTTTAAAAGACTTTAACACCTTCCCTCCAACATTGCTGATTTTTTAGTTTGTTTGGAGACTGGAAGGGTAAAAGTATGCT
Organism: Galeruca laticollis; assembly: GCA_963921935.1. Taxonomy (NCBI): domain Eukaryota; kingdom Metazoa; phylum Arthropoda; class Insecta; order Coleoptera; family Chrysomelidae; genus Galeruca; species Galeruca laticollis. Next base: position 14,222,924 of record OY998177.1, on the reverse strand, counting down.
ACAATATTGTTAAGGTTACTATTAACTTTTAAGAGAAAGTGTCATACATGGACTCCTCGAGGTATCCCTGACTTATTTTTAACTGTCAATGTGTGCTTTTGGAGGGCGACTCTAGTTAAAATTGGGCAATTGAAGTAAAAGAGTTATTTCGTATTGTGGGTCACTGTTTTAGTAAGAACAGTATTATCGATTTAAAGAGAATAAAAGCAGATTTACTAAAAGATACAGGGAACATTTATATGCACAGGACTGCGCGCTGGTGCAGGATGCAAGTTTTTAAACTTCTATAGACACTTCACAATTACCAAACCTAAAAATGCCAATTCAATATATTCCTACGATTGCTCAAATTCATATGTTTTATAAGTTTTCTTTAAAATCTACATGTAAAGGTATCACTTATCACATAAATCCTAAAAATACTTGTACTGTTTGTAATCTTCACTCTGTTAAAACTATGGTTCACTTATTGTTTGAATGTTCAACATAGAAACAACTTAGCAAATATATAATTTTTGAGGATATTGATGTATTTATTTCTACTATTAATACACCAACTATCCAAAATATAAAAGAGATTTGTCACATTGTGGCAAGATCATTTATTGTATATGCATGAATGGACGTACGTTTTTGATTGCTATGTATTTGTTTTTTATTATATTGGTATATTTAAGTCATATATTAAGCCAGACCTCCTGGTACAACATGTGTTTAGAACTAATAAATTATTATTATTTTATTGATATTAATATTTCATAACAATATGGTAGATTACAGAATGGTTAAAAATACTTGACATGGTTTATTAAAAAAAATATTTTTCTTTAATACAAATTTGAAAATGATAGTACAGCAATAATCCATTATTAAAGTAATGAGTTCTTGGATATGCATTGTAATTTATAGCATCTATAGTTTGACAGATTGTTAGTTGCAAAAGTCATATTTTTTGGATCTAGCAGTGTCAAAGTTCTGCAGGAACTTTTTGGAATGTTCCAGCCCGGGAAGGCACCGCCAGAGTGGTTCTTTTTCGGTTTCCTCTTTCTTCCAACACTCTTTCTTATAAGAGTATTTTCCTACACCACAGAAAGGCTCCGGGCCAATAAAGGGCGTTTATGCTCATTTCTTGTGTGTAATAGCCTCTTCATTTCCCGAGTGGCCAGGAACCCAGACTAAGGAGACCCTATTATTGTTTCCTAATTCATCAAGTTTTCTTCGGCACTCCCATGCTAACTTTAAGTCAATGACATGGGAGATCAATGCTTTGATAGCTGCTTGACTATCAGCATGGATCGATATGTCACATTTATGATAGTTTCTTTCTAGGTTCATTTCCACGCATCTTTCGATCGCAAGTATTTCTGCCTGAAAGACGCTCGGGAAGGAGCCTAACGATAATGAGTATCTGATGCCAGGCCCAAATACTCCAACGCCTGCTCCAGTGGTGGTTTTTGAATCGTCTGTATACCATCTAATGGTGTTTTCTCTGAGAGTTTGGGTGATGTATTCCCTTTCCCAGTCTCTCCTCTTATTTAGCATCGTAGTGAAATTCTTTTCGATACTTGCTTTCTTGTTCATTTCGTTACTGGGAAGATTCGATGATGAGATGTATTTTGTTAGAGAGGACCAGGCTCCCTGATTTTTAATACTCTCATTGCCTGAACCTTCCTTAGATATTCTATGAATTGCCTCTTGGGCAGATCTTTCTATCACCAGATCTAGAGGTGTAAGATCTGTAATAATATCAAGTGCCCTAGTTGGACACGTTCTCATAGCTCCAGTGATGCAAACACAGGCAACCCTTTGAACTTTGTCGAGGGTCTTCCTCATGCTATACTGACTTGCTTTTGTATGCCAAACTATTGCCCCATACATAATTGCTGGTCTCACAATCATGGCGTACATCCATCTAAGTATTTTTGGGTTACAGCCCCAACTCTTACCAGCTAGATTTCTGCACGCCATCAAAGCTCTTATTGCTTTACTAGCAGTTATAGCTGGAAATATTCCATCCACTCCTGGTGATTTATATGGTTGAAAGGTACTTATTGCCCATTCCAACTGTTGTCTGGTAAATATTTTCTTAGACATGTCCCAATCTTCCTTGCAGAATTTTTTGGTGTAATTCATTGCTATTTCGGTGCTTGTTGCTGGTTCACTATCTGGAAAGTGGGTTCTAAGAAGAAGAATCGATTGTTCATATTCACCTTCCGTGTATGATCTGTCTGGCTTTTTCAGCGACATTGTGGGGTTAGTTCCCCCATTTGCCATGGTCTTTTGTAGTCTGGCCGCTGTGTGAATAGAAGTGATCTTTTCGCAAAAGGCTTGATATGATAGGAAATTCCGCTCCAAACCATCCACCTCCAAAACTTTCTAATTGGCGAAATTTGAATTGCGAATAACGCTCACCTGGCTTTTAGTAAACTGGCGTACGTTTGTTCAACGAATATAGGCAATATTTGGATTAATCAGAGATTAGTACATTGGCCATTCTACAAAACCCCAATCCGCATGTTCTCTACCAAATTGTATCCTGGCAACCCGATGTGCTTCAGTAAGACGTGGACCTCTTGCTGGAACCATTGCTCGCACATTATGTTCACGAAGGCGATTCCTGATGTTTTGTAAAGATATATTTACACTTGTACTTGCTACCAGGTCTTGTTGAAGCATTTGCGCAATACAGTGTCGAGTCCGTATGGTCGTAACTTCTAAAAAACGATAATTTACAGCTGTAGTAATTCTTCTGCGTCTATATAACGGCTTACAATTCTTTAAATGGTACTTTGGTACAATTACGTTAGCAACATTTTGCCCATCTTCAATCAGGATAAGGTACAGCGGGATAAGTGGAACCGCAATTTTCAATAGTTGAGTTGTAAATCACTGTAAAAATGTTCGTTGATGTTCAATTAAATTCAATTTTTCTGTCTTTAATAATTAATATGTTAGGTAACTGCTGATAGCATATTCAAGCTGTTTGTTGAATAATTTTGGTCGAGGGTCACAAACCAGGATAAAGGAGCAGTAGGTTCCACTTGTCCGAATATTCGGGGTAATTGGAACCTACTGCTTGTTTCAGCTTTGGAAAGTATTTGGGGAGAGTGTATTCAGAAAGTAGCGAAAAGTGAAAAGAAATGTACTGCGAAAATAGATAATATATCAACAAACAGTCAATTTGAATTTGCATGACGTTAGGTTGTCATAGTCTTTACAGTTTTTTTCAATATACGCATTTACATTAGCAATACGTAATTCTGTAAAAACAGGTTGTACTAAAAAATTCTAAAACGAAGCAAAAAAGAAAACTTTGCGAATAGATAAGGCTAAAGTCGGCTATTAATTTTAACTTGCTGCTATTGTTGGTACACTGTACAGTGTGTTACGAATTGTTCAACCAAAAACCCTTATTAATGTAACACACGGTATTTACTGAAAAATTAAACTTTATTTAAATAATTATGATTATTATTCCTGAAGAATCAACCTATCATCCGAAAAATAAAACATCCAAATTGATCAAATGGTTCAGAAAAAAAAATTAAACTTTTGCAAACATTTTGGTAATGCGATAATTTTTGAGGGGTATATATTTTACTATTCATTTATTATACAATTTTTATTATAAGTTTTTTCGTTTGTTGAATTCCATTTATATATTTTATTATCGGAATACGATGGAAGAAATGAAGTTTATAGAACTACGGGCTACTTATTTTATTATGGAAAGAACTTGTCGTGTTTGCTTTGGTCCTGCCTTGAATTCTGAAAAAGTAGACCGTCAGCTGGGCAAAGCACGCACCCGTCATAAAACCATTGTACGGCATGGTCTGGGCAATATAGGCTATAGGAATATTTGCGCCCAGGCCCTTAGCAGACCCACCACTATTAAAATTGCAGATTGAATGTGCCTGCTTAACGCATTTGGACAGATACTGAAACAGACACCGGTATCTGTGATGGCCCTGTTTTTAAAATAATAACTAGACACAGGCGTCTGCCATGGCAGTTATTAATTATTAGCAATAACCACCATTAACAGGAAATTCGTCTTGTATTTTCTATTCTATTTTCAATTTTGCGCCAACTGTGTGATCTCACTGTGATTGCATTGTTGTTTCTTTCGTACATCAATGATCTTCAACGAATATGTGTAGAACTGGTGTAATAGGGAAATTTTACTTTAACTTCTTTAAATCGATTCTAGTTTCTTGAAAATTAGCCAACTTTGAACTGGCATCAATGCTTCAAGGTATAAATTTGATCTTTGTATATTAAGCGTCCTGACCTTTTGGACATCTATATCAACTGAAATTCGGTTATGCCTAACCGTCCCATTCTAGGAGTATACCGCGAGTACAAGTTATTTGGTTATTTCTTGTCAAATTTTTTGCAGGACATTTTATAAAACTGTGAATTCTGACAATTAAAATTAGTTATCTCACTCATGTTTGTATTCTATATATGTTTTTTTAATAATCATTTTTTTCTCATAATTTATTTATTTTTATTTTTTAAACCTCTTTTTTCATAATTTTTTTTTATTTTTTATTTTTTTTATTTTTCTCTTAATTTTTTTTTTGGATTTTTTCTAATTTAATAATTGTTAGTAATTACAAATACAATGTTGTGTTTTGCATAATTGCTTACAAATTTTACAATTTAAGTTCGCAGTTTATTATGTGTTGGTACAGTATGTAAAGAGTGTTTATTCTTTCTGAATAAATAATACAATTAAGGTCTATTGGAAGGGTTATATTGGCAGTTATTAGTTGATTATATAATTTCCTAATATTTTGGGTATGTAACGGACACTCAAGTAAGATGTGTGTCAGTGTACCTATATCTCCACAGGAACAATATGGATTATCAATCATTTTTAGCCGATGTTTATATACAGGAGTAAGTGCATGATTTGCACGCACTCGATTTATTGTAACTATAAAATTTCTGTTCACCTCTTTGTAGAACCAACTTTGTTTAGGGATCCTATCCTGATGTTTTTTTAAAGTTTAATCCAGTTGTAGATTCATTATAGAGTTTTTGCCAGTTTTCTTTAATTTTCTGTTCTTGTGATTTGAATACGTCGGAGGGTGGTAATTTTAGTTGGATTTTTTCTCCTGTTTTTATGACTTCCTTTGCAAATTTATCAGCTGTTTCGTTACCAGTTATACCAACATGAGCTTTTATCCATACATATATGATTATTTTGTTATTGTGTGAATTTCGTGGTATAAGTTCAAAATGTTTGCTTCAATATGATTTAATGTTCTCTTTATGTTCATATTTTTTAATCTGTCCACTGCGCATTTACTGTCTGTAAATATTACATATCTATTTTTATCTGAATTTAATATGTATTTCATTGCTTGTAAAATTGCTGTTATTTCTGCTGTATATATGGAAGCCTCCTTTGGTAAAGTATATTTGGAATGATGTTTTTTGTTTATGTGGTAGAACGCGCAGCCTGTTTGTTCATTTGCTTTTGAACCATCTGTAAATATATATTCGTAATTTGGCCAGTATTTGTTTTCGAATTTATTGAATTTGGTTTGAGTCAGGTTTGGTATTTCGTCTTGAATTTCGAAATAATATGTTGGTATTTTGTGAGCGTAGAGATTTTCAGGTAGGTATGTAAAGTTAGGTAGTTTCCCGTTTGTATGTAATTTGTGTTGGTAGCTTGATATTTCCATAAGACTTTCCACTATAACTGGGTTTTTTTTGAGTACCAGTATTTATAGGTGAGGACCTGAACTGTTAATGATTGTAACCTGTTGAGGTATGATGCTTCCTTTGCTATTATTTTAGTAATAAACATATTACTGAGTAATTGTCTTCTTAGTTTAAGAGGTGGTATTATTGCTTCCGCTTGCATAATATTTATAGGGGTGGATCTGTTATATCCTAGGCATATTCTCAAACATTTATTCTGTTGGGCTTCAATTTTGTTTAAGTGTGTTTCAGCTGCTGTCCCATATAGATGACTTCCATAATCTATAATTGACCTTACCATTGTTTTATAAAGGAGTAATGCCGTATTTGGATCCGCTCCCCACTTTGTATTGCAGAAAGCTCTTAATATATTCATTGAATTTTCAGTTCTTTTGATTACTTGGTGTATACAGACTTTCCATAAAAGCTTCTCTAACAGTAATCCAAGGTATTTGATGGTACTTTTTATGGGAAAGGTGTATTTACCTAGGGTTATCAGATTTTGCGGACAACTTCTAGTTTTGGAAAAGATACATACTTCGGTCTTGGTTTCTGATATAGACAGCCCAATATTATCAAGGCATTTTTGGATTGGACCAAATTCCGCCTTAATAATTTTTGTACATCTTTCAACTGATTTTTCTGTGGTGTATAACACAATATCATCGGCGTACTGTACTATTTTAGATTTTGGTGATATGATTTTTTCAATATCCATTGTATAGAGGGTGAATAGGATTGGACTGAGAATGCTGCCTTGTGGTAAACCGTCTCTGGAAATTCTTGGATCTGAAATTTGTTGGTTAATTTTTAAGGAGACTGATCTATTTGAATATGCGTTCTTAATGAAACCTGCTATATGAGTTGGTAATCCTATGTTGATGAGCTTTTCCTCCAGTAAATTCAATTGGACATTATCGAAAGCTGATGCTACATCGATAAATGTAGCTAAAGTGTGGCGTTTTTGTGAATAACCCAGATAAATATCGTTTACTAATATTGTTAGAGTGGGTGGACCGACCTTTTCTAAATGCATATTGTGAGTCAGGCAAAATTTTTTCACTCTCTAACCAATGTTCGAGTCTGTTCTTAATCATTCTTTCCAAAGTTTTAAAGATGCATGATGAAAGTGATATAGGTCTATATGATTCTGAAGTATCGTCTCTTTTACCTGGTTTTTTGATGGGTAAAACGATGTAGTCTTTCCATTTTTCGGGGAAAGGTATCTTGTTTGTCCAGATAGAGTTGAACAGTTCTAGCAGAGCTTTTTATGTTCTATCGGCATTTTATAAATCATTATATATGAAATCTTGTCCTTACCGGGGGCGATATTTTTGGTTTGTTTCAAACTTTGTTCTAGTTCCCACATATTGAATATTGAGAGTAGAAATGTATTGATTCGTTGTACTGTAGTTATTTGGTGTATAGATTTGTGGTCAACCCCAAGGGGAGCGATTTTGGTATGAAATTCATTTACCCAGTCCGCTTCAGGGTCTATTGGTGTTTTATTTGATTGTTTTCTATTTTTAAAATCGATTTACTTTATCCCAGACTTCTTTAATTGGTGTTCCTTAATTAAGACTCTGACAATAATTTCTCCCGCTCTTCCTTTTGGTTTCTTTAAAAGTCCTTTTTGCCACTGCATCTAGTCTTTTGTATTCTATCAAGTTGTTAAGATTTGGCGATCGGTTGTAGTGGGAAAATGCTTCTTTTCTTGCTAGAGCTGCTATGTTGCAAGTTTCATTCCACCATTGCTTTGAGCAGTGATTGCGTTTTTTGTTTGTTGAAAAGTGTTTTGGTATAGCGTCCTCTGCTGTTTATATTTTCGATGACACCATCATATGTTGTTTTCGGTTCTGTCAACTGTAATACAGAAGAGTATAATTCCCAGTTTGCATCTTTGAGTCTCCATAAGTTGTGGGTTGTAGGTGAGCTTTCTGGTAGCGAATTTTTACATTTTAGTTTGACATGTATTGGAAAGTGATCTGAACCATATGGCTCTTCTAAGGTAGAGCATGTAATTAGTTGAGTAGATCTTGGGTGCTAAAGGTTAGGTCTATAACTGATTTCCTAGTGCTGACTAGCGTGGGAGATGTATCATTTAATATAATTAAATTACAGTGTTCTATGGCTTCCAATAGTACCTTACCGTATATGTCGTCACATTCATTATTCCATGCCAAGTTATGGGCATTGAAGTCGCCCCCAATTAAAAATGGTTTTGGGATTTGGTCGAAAAATTGTATCCACTGTTGCAGTGATATACGAGTTCGCGGTTTAATATATATAGAAACTATATATATTGTTTTCCCAATTTCGGGTATATCGGCTGATATACATATATATTCAAAGCTAATTGTGGTATGTATTGGTATCTCTTGATACCGTATATTTGACTTCACCATAGCCGTCGTTGCGGTCACAGCGGATATTGTTAAAACCAATGAACCCATAGTACTTGCCTGGGCTGTACCATGTCTCGGATAATAAGGCAACAGTGTAGTTACCCTTATCTAGTAGGTATTCTAAGTTTGTTATATTCGAGACTGCCGAACGGCAGTTCCATTGCAAAATTTTTATCTGGTTTAGAGCTGAGAAAGTGACGACATATTTACATCTAGTGTTGATTTAACTAAATTTTCTAGTTCTTTCTTATTTACATTTATGTTTTTTGATTCTAATAAAATCGTAACAATTTGTATAACTAATTGAAATATTGAATTTATTGTGCTCAAATCTGCAGATGGTGATTCCAATTGAGAATTGATATTTTTAGTAGAATTTGGATTTTCTAATATTCCACCACAAGGCATTGGGTGTCTTGGGAAGGATATCATTTCTTTGTGCAATTTTAAAATTGGGTCAGGATTGTTTGGCCTTTGCCTTTTGTGAGCTCGAGGGTTGGAAAGGTTTGTGGTTGGATTTGTAGTATTAAAATTTGTTGTTGGAGTTAAATTGATGATATTGGATGGGGTTGGATCGATTGTAGGTTGACTGGAATTTTGGGGGGGAAGGATTTGAGGCAGTGTATATTCATAGTTTGTGAATTTGTCACATTTGAGTTACTGTTTGTAACACTTGCATAAGAATTTCTACCTATCTGTTTGCTTTCATCATGGTAACCTATATTATTTGTTGACATAGACTCTTTAATTAACTTCTGTCTTTTAAATTCCGGGCACGCTTCTAAGTTACTTGTAAAATGGTCACCCGAACAATTGAAACATTTTGGTGTAAGCTCAGTATCTTTGCAAACTTTAGTGTTATGAGATTCTCTGCATTTGCCACACCTTGGCTTGGCCCTTGCACTGGTTTCCATTATGCCCGTATCTTAAGCAGTTAAAACAAAGCAGAACTTTTTGCTTATATGGTTCAACTTCCTTCAGTACCTTATTGATTGTAATATATTTCGGTAAAATTTGTGATTTAAAGTGAATGATACATGTTTTAGTTGGAACATATTGTGTACCTTGTTCATCAGTGCGTTTCCTATTTAGTCTTTTAACTTGTACTACTTCAAACTTGCAATGCAAGTCAAACATTTTTATTTTATTTTTAATATAATCTTCCGAGAATTCCGTTGAAATATCCCTGACCCCGCCCTGTCTAATAACCATAAATTTAGGTATGTATATTTCCAAATTGTTTTTAATAAAAATTTGATCATTTTTCCTGGATAATAGATAGTTAGCTGATTTGTAATCTTTAAACTTAATTCTTATTCTCTTTCTGCCAATTGAGTCGATGCTAGAAATTTTATCATCAAATTCCGCGAAATTAGATAATACAATGTCTCCTATTCTTAGCGCATTTAACCTACCTTTGAATAAATTTGAATTGTTGTCTAAATAAACATGAAAAGGCCCTAAATCATTTTGTTGATATAAATAATCTACCTTATGTTTTGCGACCTCTTTTTCAGAAGTATTAATTGAGGTAATTACTGTTTTACTTTTTTGAGTATTTGTTTGGGTTATTTAAGAATGTTTATTTATGATACTTATCTGGTCTTTTTTCTCGTATCCTAAAAATTCGTCTACCGGGAAGTTTGTAGTTTCTGCATTAATTAATTCCATATCAATATCTTCATTTTCGGGGGGCCTTCCCCCGCTAGTCCCACTCATAGATTATATTTTATTTTTCACTTAATCAGAGAAATAAGTTTCACAAATCACTTAATGTATTTTGATTGTAAATAGTTTTTGTTTATACTATAGAGATAACACCGATTTTGCTAATTAGCTTTTAATTACGGTACGTCCGCTCTCTAGGAAGGTCCGAAACAAACTGCGCACTCATGTTCAATTTTTAAAAATCACAAAATATATTTAAAAAAAACCAATAAGATCAAATGAATAAAATTTTGGTCTTAACACCTTTTTGAAATTTAATATATGATTGCCCAATGCAAAATAGTTCATTTTAAAAATCCGGAATATATGAAAGCAGTTTAATATATTCTTCTGTACTATAAAACATTCATTATACATGTGCTTCAATTCATATTATACACTAGTGAATAATGGTTCATTATTCACCGCATGAAGTCACACTCAGAACGTATGTTTATGTTTAAATTTGAGAATTTCATTTATAGGATATAATTATTGTTTGATTTTAGGTTTTATGTACCTTAGACAATTTTTTGAGCCAAAGTATTAGCCTAATATTTAATATAACGCTCAATTTATTGAATATTTAATCTAATAGTCATCAGACGAAGAACATTCCATAACAAAAATATAAATTTGGATACAAACTCAATTCATACCATAAATCTACACAACTGTGTAAATTCTAATATCACATACTCTCCTCAACAAAAATGTCAATTGGGATACGAACTCAATTCGTACCATAAATCTAGACGCCCGTGTTAATCCTAATATTACAATAAATAAGATTATAAAGGTAGTTTAAATTGTTACACATTAATTGAGGGCCTTGAAATAAAACTGGTATAAGTACATTTGATTGCATTTTGAGATAATTGCTTTTAAAGTTAGACAAAATTTACAAATTCTTGAAAATAGCTGGGATATCTGTTTGAATATTATTATTAATTGAATAAATGAGTAATTTTAGCATATGATACCAGTATAAATAAAATATTTTTCACAAATGTGCTAAAACTTGAAAAAATGGCTTATACCCTAATATCTCAACTTTTTTATATATAAAATTATCAATAAAATCTTTAGTGAAATAGGCATTTATTTTAAAGAAATACAAAATTTTATAAACATCCGTAATCACAATACAAAATGGAGTCTTTATCTTCCACTTCTCTGTCATCATCTTGTGGTTCAATTTCAGGCACACCTGCTTCGTTATTTTGTCCTTTATTATTGTTGGCCAGTTTTTTGTTTTCATTTTTCTCGTGTTGCATGTTGTTGTAGTATTCATGCTATTTTGGGGAATGTATTCCAAGAGTTGGCAAATCTTTCCACTTAAACTTGTTTATTTTTAATCTTCCTGTGTTCAACTGTACAAACGTGTTCTTTAATGCTAACTTTGGCCGTCCAACTGCTTTAGCAGGACATACACATAACTTTTACGAGGATATATTGACAAATTCTTAGCCTACTATAGAACCAAACAAAATTTCAATGTCAAAATATTTTATTACTCAACATATTCTCTTCTTAATTGGATACATTTGTTACAGCGAACCTGCAACGTCTCTAGGCCTTTCAAAAAAAAGTGTTTCTTGCTCTGCAAACCAGATCTCCACAGCTTTTATTACCTCTTCGTTGGAAGAAAATTTACGACCTTTTAAACTTTTTTCAGTTGAGGAAAGAGATGATAGTCGGACGGAGCCAAATCTGGTGAATAAGGGGGGTGTTCTAGTAATTCAAACCCTAAATCACGAGTTTTTTACTTGGCAACATGAGATTTGTATGCAGGGACGTTGTCCTGAAAAAACAAAACACCTTTGGATAGCTTTCTGCGTCTTTTCTCTTTAATTTCCTCCCGTAGAGTGGTCAGTAATGTCGAATAGTAATCTCCAGTTATTGTTCTACCCTTATCCAAAAAAATCAATCATGATTACTTCATGGAAATCCCAAAAAAACTGAAGCAAGAACTTTTCCAGCAGATTTTTGGACACGAAACTTCTTAGGTCTTGGAGAACCAGAGTGTCGCTATTTCATCGATTGTTGCTTTGTTTCTGGATCGTAGAAATGTACCCAAGTGTCATCCATAGTAACAATTCGGTTTAAGAAGTCTACATCGTTCTCAAATCGAGCACATATCGAACGTGGTGCTTCTACCCTTGCACGCTTTTGGTCAATATTCAAACATTTGGGGATCCATTTTGCAGCAATTTTTTTCATGTCCAAATTGACGTGAACTGTATGATGAACGCGTTCGTATGAAATATTCAGTGCTTCAGATATCCGTTTTAGCCCAATTCGACGGTCTGATAAAATCATGTCATGAACTGCATCGATATTTTCGAGGACTGTCACAGAAACTGGCCTTCCCGATCGGTCATCATCTTCAATGTTCCCGATCGGTCATCATCTTCAATGGAAAATTTACCTCTTTTGAAGCGTGCAGTCCAATTTTTCACGGTCGCATACGAAGGACATTGATCACCAAGGGTATTAAGCATATCTTCGTAAATCTGCTTACCTCTTAACCCTTTTAAATACAGGTACTTGATGATGGCTCGATACTCCAATTTTTCGATTTTCACAATTTCGGTGGACATCTTTTTTCTTTTAATTTATTGCGTAACTCTGGTTTACTTTTTTAACGTCAAACTTTTCACGGACACTTCTAATAAGTTATTGTTCGTTGCTATGGTAACGCAGTATTTTGTTTATGCATGGAACTGGTCTAGGCTAACTAGATATCAAAACATCCTTGTACACTGTACTTTTACAAAAAAAAAGGAAAACGTTCCCGATTCTTTTGTAAAATAGAAATATTGCATTTCTCTCCATTTAATAAGAAGTTTTTCTATAGAAATTTTTTTAGGCATTTCGTGAACCGTAAATTTTTTACATGAACTTTTTATTAATTGCCTCCAATGTTCTGGAACAAAGACCCGAGGAATCTTTCTTTTTACCTTTTCTATGATGCTAAAATCTTGATTACACACTATGAAAGATGGTCTGGTTCTAAAAGTTATGGTGTATTTCTTGAATTCTTGTAGCTTTGACTAAGTACATGAAAAGTTTAACAATATTTTTATTTTGCTCTCCACAGGAATCTCTATAGGCAATAACTTTTATATTTTGAGGAACTGCATTATTTATATAATGGATCAGGCAGCATCTAATTTCATGTGAGGCTCGGGAAGCGATTGTTTTGTCTCAAACGTACATGTCGGACTTTCCTGTTACGAGGTTATGTACACAAAAGTTGTAGGTCCAGAGTTACCTAAGGTAAATATTTTTTGACGTGGTTGTAAGCGAATTTGGTAAAGCTTGTTGGAGGCCGAAACAAATAACATAAGTATCTGTTGATTATGTAGATTTGAATCATGTCGCTTTGAAACTCGTGCCTTTTCAGTCTTTCTGTGTTGATGTGATTGCATTACCTTTGCATCATTGACATTTTCTGCATTTTGAACATTTTTCATAATATTACTAAAACCCTCACACATCTGCAAAAGATGGCAGCCAAAGTCAATTTTTCACCTGCATCTGTTTTGTACCAAATAAATATCAACTTTAATTTTTCATAAATACAGTTATTTCAAATCCAAAAAAAATCACTAGTACACATTTTATTCCAAGGCGCTCAATTATAAGAAGGTCAATATTTTTATAAAATATTTTTTTACAATTTCTAGTTAAATTAGCTATTATTCACTCAGATGATTTATTAACTTCATCTTTGTGATTAATAGCTACCATTATATGCTCGTTGAATAATATACAATAGTCCATCTAGAAAGTATCCAGAATTTAATCTTTCTCCTAGTGTTAACATATTTCTTTTTTGTAACATTCTAAGACGAAAGTAATGCATCAATAATGTCACAACTAGAAAAAAGTAAATGATAAAAAATGGGATACATATGAGGAATGGATCAGTTTCTGGAAGATCGCGATAGATTAGCGGAAACAATTTAAACGCTTTAGGGACCTTAGGACGACAACATCGGCGCCTAGGGTTTCTAAAATTGGTTAACAGATTTAAAAATCAACGGAGAATAAACGTGTGTCCAGAACTGTCCGCAAGTCACTTAAAAAATAAGACTACATATCAAGGCAACCGAAGAAAGTACACCTTTACAAAGGCAATGAAGAATAGATTTTTGTCAATGTTTTCGAGAAGATAACTTTGGTAATGTTTTAATAGTAGGGGAGCCGAGGGTGCTAAATCGGGATTAACTCGAGCGTCAAAGAGACCTATTGGATTGCGAAGCTTAGATGATAAGAACAAAAAAAAGTCATATAATATATACATTTCATCGGTGGGGGAAGCGGCTATAAATTTTCAAAAATGTAAAAAAAACAGTTGCATGGACATACTCGAGCGCGTCAGATATTAATAGCATCCATGTCCTACGTATTTTTGAAAGCATACGTATGTTAATCTGATTGTTTCCATGATGGGGGTGGTCGTACGTAAGGGTTGAAAACGGATATAAAAAAATTAATCGAGCGCGTCAGATTTTCAAAGGGGATGTTAAGTGAACCTAAAAGAAGACTCTTATGTAATAATCTGACGATTTGGATGTGACCCAAGCTCGCGGCCATTATTAGAATGTGCAAAAAAATACCCATTTTGAAATACTCGAGCGCGTCAGATTAAGATATATATATATATATATAGTTCATTTATATACCCTAAACGTGCTGTCTGATAATCTGGAGGGATTCGCCTAATCTGACAATGGAAAGAATTTTTTTTTGTATTTGTTCAAATCTTTTAACTTAACAAATTAAAGAGCTGAAAAAGAGCATGCAAATGAAACAAAAACTTTGAAGTACAAAACTTGTATTTATGAGAAAATAAGTATAAAAAATATAAATTTTTTTGAGAATTTTTTTTTCAATCATCATCTCCGTCGGTAGAATCATCTTCCTCTTCTGGCTCGATTTCATCCTCAGATTGTGTATCTGTAACAAGAAATCATGAGAGTATTAAACGAAATTTTTCTTCACGAATAACGATTTCTTCAATCATTGCAGAAAAAATATACCTAATTCTGGAGTATCCTCAAAAATATCTGGTGTTATGACTACATCTTGATACGCTTTTGGCAATTGATCACCCGCAAACCAGATCATTGGTATTTTTCGTCGACAACTCTCCACCCATAGTCCGTTGGTAAAAGATCAATATTTTTTGCTTTATGGGCATTACTCCACAAGCATGCAATGAATCTTTTGCTTAACACTTGTTGGAATAACTCCGATTGACACGGTGGCAAGCTGCACGCATCGTAATTCCGGATACTCAAGGAGAAGGGTTGAGACTTGTCTTTCACCTTGTACGTCTTATTGAAGATAACAATTCTGGCTTGATTTACATCGCTTCACTTCTTTAACCCGTACAGGTGGCAAGTAAAAGACTGTATAATGTGAAACGAATCCTGCACATGGTGTTCCTTTGATCCCAAATCCAGAAATGCATTTTGAAAGGTTTCAGAAGTCAGAAACTGTAAAGGTTTCTTTTTCCCTCGTCGGTACAATGCTGGGTTGAAATCGCAACCAGTGAATGCATGCAAACCTGAAAGTGCCTTCGAAATTTTTGGGCCAAGTTTAGAGAGTGGATACGTCGATGTATTGGCGTGCATTGTCAATTTCAAGATCCATCCAGATTTCTACTGTTGCTTGCAGGTGTTCCATATTTGCCAGCATGATCACCAAAATATCAGTATCCGATGTTCTGATATGCGTTACAAATACGTTGTAAACAAAACCATCTGCGCGATCAGCTGTCATGGCGTCATGGCAACAGAACCCAAAGTGGGGACGGAGGGGGAGAGTCATAGATAGAGAAAGAGTGAGAGAGGAATAGAAACGCGGAAAGGGGAATACCGGCATCACGTAGCTGCACGCATTAAACTTTATCGATTATTTTTCCTTACTTCGGCTTACGGAAATCGTCAGATTATATATTATTCGTGAACATTGAATGATTGCCTTCAAAATAAAAAAAAAATAGCCATGCTCGAGAAAGTCGAGATGACGTTTTTTTTACAGGTTTGTAACCCACCTACTTCTTATCGTCAATCGAAAATTGTCAGATTAGTGGAATATACTCTTTTTAGGATATAACTAACTTACTCAATTTTTTTTACTAATCTGATCCTTTATCCTTGACGCGCGGCCACATATACGGGGCTAATATTTGGTGGAGGTATTTAATGGGGTACTAGGTACCTCCCTGTATGTGAATCTGCCGCGCTTTAGTAAATCCCAAAATCCCCTCTTGGGCTCCCCTACTATTATGTCAGGCGAAAGTTGTTTCCAGCTTGGTGCAAATCATCTAAAAATCCTATCAAGAGAACAAGTTTCTGTTCAAATTTCTCACTAAAATAATGTTTTGGGGGGGCAATATTTGTGCGTGGTGCTACACATCTTTGTATAGTTGATGGTACCGTTATTAGTTAAAAATATTGTGAAATTCTTAATGGTTTTCTTCTTGAAACGGCTCATGCTTTATATCCAGATGGCTGGCGGTTACTGCAGGATAATGCTAGATGCCATACTTCTGCAGATTGGATACAAGAACAAAAATTGACAACAATTTCATGGCCAGCAGCTTCACCAGATCTTAGTCCCATTGAAAACATATGGGGACTAATGAAGATCGAAGTGGAACGAGCAGCGCCGCGAAATAAAAAAGATTTCGGGTTTGCCTGAACTTTTAAGTTTTTATAGTTAAATGGAGGTTGTATAATTGAATGAGATGAATTATTTGTTATACTTGTATTAATTTAATAAAAATTTATACCGAAACATTATAATTGTGCTTTCTGTTTTCCGGATAATTGTAAGGGTACTTTTTATTTTATATGAATAAACTCACACACTTCCATGGACTGTATAACTTTCAATATTTTAATATATAAATTTGTGAGCATCGGTACAACACCTTGCTTGCGCTGTCATTTTGTGGTAACTGAATTCTTGATTGGGCTGCGTTGCCGCTTTTACATTAAAATACTTTATACATTAACAGGCGGTGTTGCCGCTTTTACAATAAAAGTCTTTTATACACAAACAATAATTTCTAGACGACTATATTATCACTTGTAAATACTGAGGTAGATACATCTTAGAATAATAGAAGAATGAATCATCCAAACCATCATTATCCAACTAGGATAAATGTGGACATAATATTGTCTGTTTTTGAAAAAAAAATTGTACCAAAACAATATCTTGTACATAATGCACAAATAATTTTTCATTGATCAGTGATCTAACACACCCGTATTTCTTAGACACTCAAAAAAATCCAAACCCTTTTATTTGACATATTTATTGATTTAGTTCATATCTTTTTGCATGTATGCAATTTTTTTGTTACGAAAGTAAAAATTGTTCTTTTTGAACCTACGCATCATAACTAGGACGTAGCCCGATGCGGCTCTTTTTCATCTTTTAGTAAGTACCAACAAGTACTCCTTTTTGGGGAACTAAAATAGACAATGGACTGCATGCAGAATAGGTTTTTCAAGTATTTATAAGGATTTAATCGTTGTGATATTAATTATAAAATGAAAATAGCACATCAACTTCCATTTATTAGTATGAAATTTGCTCTTACTGAACCAAAAGTGCTAAAGTGTTTTCAATATCCCATGAGAATAATAGAGATAGATACTAATATTGTTGTATAGTGAGAAACCAAATGTAGAAATGCTCCAATTTTATAATATAACGAAAGTATTTTTTATAATTGATGTAGATCTTTAATGCCATAATTGTTCTGTAAACTATTTCCACTCTGTACCTTTTCTATTGTTATAAGCCCAATTTTTATCTATATAGACAAAGGATTGATAATGTAAACGATAGGTGTTCTACCTTATGTTACTGCTCAGCTTAGTTTCGAAATTCTTTTAATTTAAAAATTCATTTGTGTACTTCCTCTATGTGGTAATTGGCTGGTTTATGATTGTTTTAATGAGTCATTATTAGATTGCTTACATGTTCATCTATTTTCATGCTCGATTTAGTAAAACGCTCACAAATGTTCTACGAGGATTGTCTGAAAAGCTTCTGACAGTACAGTTCCAACTAAAGTTTGGGAATGTGTTAGCGCATGTGTTGAAAAATACTTGTTTTGCATGGTCAGTTGAGTCACTTGAGTAAGTCGATGTGAAGGTTTTCACTAAAATAGAAAAAATTGAGTACAGAGCTGTGATAAATATTTGTTTTTAAAAGGCAACATCCCCACGGTATTCAAAGATGAGTTGAATGCTATATATAGGACTATGTACTGTCATTTACGACCGTAAAATTTTGGGTAGCTCAATTAAACGAGGTCGTACCAGTTTGATGATGAGCGTTCAGGTAGACCAAAAACTGCGACAACCAGAGATAACATCGGAAAAGTTCATCAAATGCTACTGGATGACCGTCGAATTTTTTTAACGGCCATAGACCTTGGTCATTCAGTAAGTCCCAACATATATTTTTTAATTACAACAAATTATAACGATCACACACTCTTCTCAGCTAGGGGTCCGTCAAGGCGTTTTCAATGTAAGACAAACACTAGATCTTGTATGGGAAAGAAATATACAAATGGATTAAAACAAAGAAAACTACTAATGAATACCATCATAGACGTATTTTTGAACTTTTAAGAAAGTTTATGAATGCACCATAAACATCGCTCTTTTGCAGCTGCCTCAGCGGTCTCCTATATAAGCTCATACAAATAATTCCATGTGCAAGAACAATTAGACTTGTTGATAATATGCTCGCAAAAAGAACTTTCCAGGTTATACTCCACAATCAAATAAGCTCTTCAAAGATACTGAACGAAGGGCTACCACAAGGATCTGTTTTGGCCCCACTGCTCTTCAGCCTATACTTATCTGATATGCCGGAGACTAAATCGAGAAAATTTGGCTATGCGGACGATTGGGTCATAGCTACCAGACATCAATCTTTTGAGGAAACTGAAGAAACGTTAACAGTTGACCTAAGAACACTAGGAACTTACTTTCGCAAGTGGAGATTGAGGCACAATCCTACTAAGACAGAGACGTCTTGTTTCCACCTCTGCAACAAAGACGCAGCCAGAGAACTCCAAGTTTACTTCGAGGGAAGACTCCTCCACCACAACACTCACCCAAAATATCTGGGAGTTACTTTGGATAGAACGCTGTCCTACAGAAAACATTTAGAAAACACAGCTGCCAAACTGCGAACGCGAAATAACATCCTTCACAAACTTTGTGGCACAACATGGGGCTCTTCTGCTAACACCTTACGCACCTCAGCAATTGGACTTGTTTATTCGGCTGCAGAACACAGTGCTCCTGTTTGGATAAACAGTGCACACACACATAAAGTTGATGTCCAATTAAATAATACCATGAGGATTGTATCTGGCACCCTGAAATCTACTCCCATACACTGGCTTCCTGTGCTAAGCCACATACCCCCACCAGACCTCCGTCGTAAAACTGCCCTCCTTCGTGAGTATGAAAAAGTTCAAGAAAATCCGTTACTGTCTATACACGCCGACGTAAGCGACTTGGACAAGAACAGACTGCGTTACAGGAGACCCCCCATGAGAACCGCCAAAGAGCTGGATGCCTTAGAGTTTAATTCTGCACACTCTTGGGAACGAGAATAGAGAGACGCCTGTCCAGCCCACTGTAGAGATCTTCCTTGTATAACAGAGAAACCACCTGCCTATGAGCAACCACGGAAAATATGGACCTCCATTAACCGAATACGCACTGGCCATGGTAGGTGCGGGGATTCACTCTACAAGTGGGGAAAAACACCATCTCCAGCATGTGACTGCGGTGCGGCTAATCAAACAGTTCACCACATCGTTACAGAGTGCCAGAAAAGAGCCTACAACAGCAATTTCAACGACTTCCTGATAGCTACCAAAGAAGCGATTGATTATATTTGTAAATTAGATGTTTGTCTCTAATTTGATACGTGTGTCATATACCTATATATTTATGTTTATGTTTTATATTTTATATTTTTATTGAATTAATTTATGTCATGTGTTTCTGTGCCATACGATAAATAAATAAATATAGCTGCCTTAGCACTGTAATTATGTTCAAGGGGCTGGTGATATATTTTCTCAATCTTTCAAATAGTATATCACAATCTGCCTCATGTTTGTTGCACTCAAAAAAGATATGCTCCAAAGTACCTTTATCGTCACAGTGATCGCACAATTGGTTGTTTTGGATTTTTATTTTGAATAGGTGTACGGGATAGCAAGCATATCCTTATCCTGATTAGGGTTGTTAAGTAAACTCTAGGAGTAGATAGGTTAAAAAACAAAGGATTCTTAGTAATACACTGCTGTACTTTCGAAAATTGATTGTAATGAGTATTTTTATAACATTCCCAGTCCTGTCTCCAGAGCTGGGCTTGTTTGGATTTTATGTAAGAAACAATGTCGGAATTACTTATATAACAGTGGATATCTTGACCTGTAGTGATCGCAGATTTAGCCAATTTATCCACTCCTTCGTTGAAAACCAGACCAGCATGGACCTTAACCCATAAAAACGTTATTTGAAAGTTTCTTTTTGATAATGTGACTTTGAATTTTACTTCTCCGCCCAACCCTATCTAATATGCGAGAAAACTATTGGTTTATCCCAAAAAAGTTGGAATTTTGCATTTTTTTAGTTATTTTTTCGTTTTTCAGCAAGATCGACCTGAAAAAACGGTTTTTATAAAAAAATCCTGTGTATGTCCTCGTTGTCCTCTGCCACTTTTCGTAACATGTTTTGTTAGCACAATACAGCCTCCGGAGTGCAACAAGTCGCCAATTTTATGATTGAATATTGTTCAGGACATCCTCCAGATGAACCCTATTGAATTTCAGTTCATCAGAGCCACTACAACGGGTGCTATGGTAATTGAAGTACCACATTTTTGTCATTTTTGGAGAAATTTCAGTTTGTTAGCACGATACAGCCTCCAAAGTGACCAATTTTATGATTGGATTATTCAGGGCTTCTCACAGATGAACCCTATTGATTTTCAGCTCACTAGAGCCAGTACAACGGGGTCTATGGTAAATGAAGTACCACAGTTTTGTCATTTTTGGAGAAATTTTGGGTTAGCATGATAGAGCCTCCGGAGTGTATACAAGTGACCAATTTTATAATTGGATATTTTTCAGGGTGTCTCACAGATGAACCCTGTTGATTTTCAGTTCACCAGAACGAGTACAACGGGTTTTATAAATCCAGATATACTACATTTTTGGTAATTTTTGGAAAAATTTCGGTTTGTTAGCACGATACAGCCACGAAGTGTATACTAGTGATCAATTTTATGATACGATATTGTTCAGGGCTGTTCACAGATGCGGAAAAGTTAGTTTTAATCTTTAAAACCGTGGCTAGCATTCATGATTTGCACTTTGAATTGGATGACTTTCTCCTAACCTTAAAATTTGTCTTGGAGGACAGATATTTTCAACGAACGAGGAAGTGATAACATATGTAAAATATGAAAGTAGTATTTGAAAGGGTTAAAAAGTTAGAGCATCGCTCGAAATAATCTATCGACTTGAGAGAATTTGTTAGTTCGGAAACTTTTCAGACAACCCACCTAATAGTTACTTCTACTGTTAATGTTAAGTTGGCTAAATTACGTAGAAAATTGGACACTACGCATATTTTAATATAAAATGCTTTTATAAATATATTGGGCTAGTGAAAATAGTATAGCATGGTATAGCAATAATGAGAATACATATTTATTTATTAAATCGTTTTATCTTTTGGTGATTATAGTTGTTAAAAAATAGTTTTCATCGTATTTGAATTTGTGTTTCGAGAAATTTAACAATAAAATTTCAATTTTCATTCAAAAATAAATAGTAATTTTATGAATTAAATAATAGTATAATTAGTTGATTAAACTAGGTTGTTTTCTTCATCACAACAGAGTAAAACTATATAATGGTTAAGTATATACACACATACTAACATTATGATACTATCAAGTGCAGTACCATTTTTCTTTGCAATCGTTTTGAAGGGTTCGATATAAACACTACAATTTATTGTGTCCAGCAGTATCCGAATGGGCGTTTGTGATTTTAAGGAGGAATACCAATATATTATCTGTGGGGTAACGCAACAATAAGGTAAATTGAAATACTCGGAATATTGATTATTTCCTTCAGTGCTGTATTTAGAGGATAATAATTCTATCTCTTACTGTCAGTTGCATCAATTCGAAGTACCTAGATTTGTAAGCCTTGCACTTATAGTTGAATCTTTCTGAAAGTGCATTTCTTCATTGAATCTCTCAGGTGTGTGGTATGATTTACCATTACTAAAAAATTTCGATGTATGACTTCCTGCCTCAGTGTCAAACTGTATTCTTACATTTTTTTCCATTTATTCATAGTTGAAATAATTGCATATATTTCTTATTTTTGACGTTTTCTTTTTTTTTCAAATTAGTACATTCTTGTTTATTAGTTTATGTTTGAATTTGTTGAGAAATTTTGTGTGTGTTTAAAGTCGCATCAACCCGAAGGGTTATTAACGACTGCTCTATTTATTTCACGATATTAAACAGTACAATTTACATTTCTGTAGTGATTCCTAATCAAGACAAATATTCATGCCTGTCTTGGTATTGTTATTGGTGATTATATCTTGGTCTTGATGTTGCCTTTACTGTTTAGTCTTGGTATTAGTCATGGGGCTTATTCTCGTTTTTCAGTCTTCATTTTTTCTATCTAATCCATCAACGTTTTTTCGTAATTATTGCACCCTATACGAAAGCTTTTTTTTTCGTTTAACCCCTTATATGGGCTGGTCTTGGTCTTGGTCTTGCTTGGATTGGTCTTGTTAACGCAAATGTGTTCTTGGTACTAGTCTTGTTACTGATGAGTAGGAATTGGTCATGCAAAAATGCAAGACCAAGACAAAATTTCGTCATTGCTACTTTTATGTTTATTACTTAGATTTTGTCAAACAAGTTAATTGTTTTAAGATATGTGCACAAGTTTTCTGTTACACTGTTCCTCTACAAGCAATTTTAGATTAGTTTCTATTGTGTCCTAGCAGTTTGAATAACATACACTCCAGAAGAATATGTTTTACCGACACATGCTTTTGATAGTTTGTAGCAGAGACTGTAAATGAAAGTTGAAGATATGTTTAGTTGACTTTGGTAAGAGTGCAGTATTTTATAGAATAAAGGTTCCAACCTCAGATGTACCAGAAAACATATTTCTGAACCGATTTGCCAATATATATTGATAAATGGGTTTTGCCCCATAACATAGTGAGATACCTTCATATTAGGTATAAATCTGGTTCCCCTAGTACACACAGGATACTGTTAACCGGGCTTGTGCAGAATGTTCCCAAAACAATCCTAATAACGTTATTTTCAATAGTATCCAATTGTTTATGAGTTTTTTTTGCAGAATTATAGATGATGGCACCGTAATCAAATTTTGTTCTAATTATGGATCTGTATGAAATTTATTGTTTCGACCTTTACTATATGAAATGTGACACTAACTGTTTCTCAATAATTCCACAATATAATGAAAAAATGATGAAAATTCTAAAAAATTGACAATTGTTTCGATATTACAAAATATCATCGTCAGAATGACAGAAGTTACATTTCATGTGATGCCTACCTGATATTTATTTAATATCAGGTAGACATCGCATGAAATGTAACTTCTGTCGTTCTGGCGATGTTATTTAGTAATATTGTAATAAATACGGATATACCAGAGGATAATTTAAATAAATAATAATGACAGGTTAGCAAATAATTAATTAAAACAATTATTATGGAAATAACACCCTGTAATCATATTAACATTTCAGTGCTAACGTGAATTATTTAAACATAAGTGCTAACGTCCGTCTCTGGGATATCTATGTTCTAGTAAAGAGTATTTTACCAAAACTTGAATTATAATTTAGTTACATTATATTCAAGGATGTTTAAATATAAAAAACTAAATTTGCATACTTTTTTAATATAAAAACAGTAATATAAAAAAATCTCAAAAACCAGCAGATATCCTAAACCAAAAATCAGGCTTCTAATTTTTCATCTACTGTATAATAACTCGACATTGAGTAATGTTTTGGCAAATTGGTGTTAAAATCTTCAAAACAAGTTTCTATGGCAGCTAATTTGTCTATTGCTTGTCTCTCTGTATGAGTTCGTTTATCATCAAAGCGAATAAATGCTAATAAAAATTTGAATCGTTCATAGAACATTGTAAGGCGAAATATTTCTAAAGAAGTGCGGTTTTTCCTAAATAATTCGCAAGCATTTAGATGGTCATTTCTGAACTTTCCTGCAGTGCCAGTTTCACCTTACTTCGGGTCCTGGGTGCTGGAGATTTAGGGGTTCCATTTCATTGCTATTCCTTGTTAGTCTTTTTAACGAGTTAAACACATTTTTAATATCTACTATAAAAAACTTCCAATACATTTTTAAAAACGAGAAAACAAATGAAAAAAGAAAAATAATTCCAAAACACAAAAATACCATTTCACAAAACAACAAACAACACAAAACAAAACACAAATAAACAAACAAACAAAACATTCTAAAAAATAAAATTAGTTACATTTTTTTCTTGCTTTGGTATTAGCAAACTGCCATATGATGCTGTCACAGTCCAATTGCTCCAATTCGTCATTCTCTATATATAATAGGGATAATGCGTCCAGGTTTTGCTGCCCAAATTCGATCTTAAATAGGTCTTTATTCTTTTTAAAGCAGAAAAAGACCGCTCGCCTGACGCATTAGAAACGGGGATCGTCAAATAAATTTGCATTAACGTTAAAATATTGGGGAAAGTTGCCTTAATGTTCTGGATTACTTCAAATTTTTCATAAATTGTATTTTTATTTAAATTTTTACACAATTCTAGAAAATGTGTAAATTCGTTATTCAAGTTCTCTCTAGTATCATCATTCTTATATTTTTCTCATAAAATATTAATTGACATCTTGGCTTCTTCTTTATCTAAGGTAAAAAAACATGCTGGCGTTACTTCTTTATAGCACTCAACTCTCTTTGAAGGATCTTGAATAATATTGTCGCATATAACATTAAAGACTTCAATTCTGAATCTTTCTTTCTCATTTAAAATTGTTTCACTTTCACCTGTTTCATCAAAAAAGGTTTTTCTTTTTCTTGCTCTTTGAAGGTCAGTTTTATAGAATATGTTTGAGATATCCACGCCTTCGCAAAAGAAATTTTTCGGTTCTAATTCAATTTCCTTAAACTTATTTCTCTAACAAAGGTCAAAAAAGATGTCATTAATTCCACTCCAAATGACACGTTCAGATCCACAGTTTCTAACATTTTGCTTGTTCATTTACTCGTTCCAAAATTCTTGCCCAAATCAATGTTAATAGAGCAGTCTCAAAGGTGTCTAATTTAATGTGAAGAGCCTTAGCTTCATTTCTAACTGTCGGTTTTTGGTCTCAATCACTGCTTAATTAAATGAAAATATGTTTGATGGCTCTGTAGTTTTTAAGTAAAGCGTTTACAGCGTCAAATCGGGCAGATGATCTAAATAGTTTCAATCAATCTCTCAATAGGAGATGTGCAACGTTCTGTCATTAAATTCCACCTTTGAGTAGAAAAAAAACGTGTAAATATTTTGAACGGTGCTGAAATAATCAGTTGCTTCTAAGTTGGATTCACATGCTAAAATGAATAATTCGCACATGGGACATACACAGCTGTTGATGACAATGCTCGTATTCTTGCTTGAAGTCCTCTATAGCGACCCGAAATATTTGCCTTATTATCATAGGTCTGTCCTCGACAGTTTTCAATATCCAAGCCTAACTTTTCTAATTTATCCATAACTACATCGGTTAAATACTCTGCAGTGTGCCTCTCCAACTGAATAAAACCGAGGAATCTCTCAACTACCTTATTGCTTTTTACATACCTGAGAATAGAAGTAAGCTGGTTTTGATGGCTGATATCCTGAGTAGAGTCTACAATTATAGAGAAGTATTTGGCTTCCGTAAGTATAACTAGTATAAAAGTCTCTACAAGTTTTGTATTCATCGCTTCCAGGAATTCATTGCAAATTTGGTGAGACAGAGCTAACTGACTCTTTTTCTCTATTCGCATCTCGCAAATTTAGCCAAATACACAAGACAACTTAAGTAGTTTATTTTATGACGACTTGTTAAATCCTCATTGGATCCACAGAAAGCTAATTCTTGAGAAGCAATTTAATAGTGGCAACAATTCTTAGGATCATTACCCAATAATCGGTTTCGCGTTCTACTTGATCTTTCAAGCCAGCGTCTACAACTCCAATTAATGATGATCTTGTTATTAATGTAACCATGAAGTTCAGATGAGACTTACTTTCTTCGTGAGATTTGAGCAAACTATTTAAATGTTTCCAGTCGGTACATACAAAATCAGTTAAATTATTTTTTTCAATTGAAAATAATTTGCTTGGATAACAATAAACAGATTTTACATTTGCATCGTGTATTAGCCGGTCTCTCTTCTCTTTGCCTCCATTAGGTTTTACCCTATAAAAGCTGCTCTCATTTAACATTCTATAATAAAATTTATCTCCATCTTGGTACATTTTTTTTGTATTTTCTAAGGCGTCACTCTTTGGTTTAAACATGATCACAGATCTAATAAAATTATGACTCTTAAAATCAGGCCATTTTGAAATCGCATCAGGTATTTCGTCGTCTTTTGGGATAACTGTCTCTGTCTGTACGGGTACTACATCAGATTTGCTGCTGCTGTCATTTTCTAATGTGATGAGATTAAGATCATCTTGCCTCTCTATATTTCCATGAACATTTGTTTGAGATTCACTCACTCCCAACGAAAAAGAACTGGCTCCTACTTCTCGGGTTTCACGTACCTATACGTGACGCTAGAGCATAAGCGTACAAGGCCGGACGTGTATGTATAACGTATGAAATTATTTTCGGAAAAATAGGTAAATTATTTCGCGGACTTAATTTTATCTTTTATAAGGATAAGATACGGGCCTCTCCGGGGATCAACCGGCGCTGCTTTCCTGCTATAGGTCTATGAGAGTTTTTATTTCTAGTGTAACAGTCTTTCTATACGTTCTATTCAAAGGATCTGCTTGCAGTTTAATATTTATGTTAGTATTTGTGACAATGAGCTCTAACATCGACTCTGTTATAAAACAGTTCCAAATGTCACTAAACTTTTCTTTATTTCTAGTATCCCCTTTGACATAGATATAGAGAATTTTAAGATTATAAGAGAGTCGTTTATCAACCATGGTCGAGTGAACCCAAGTTGTCTCGCCTCACGGGAAGTGCCGCGGCGGTTACGGTTTTTTTTTACTTTTGGAGAAAACGCCTAACTAAAATAAACTTATATTTATTGCTGGTGATTTTAATATAGAATTAAAAAACGATAACAATGTAGAATGCAAATTGCTAGCATTAACATGTTCTTTTTACATATATCATGTAATAAATCACAATACACAAGAATAACTGACAGGACTAAGAGTTGTATTGATAACTTTTTCACATATTTTAAAGGAATTTATATGACACAAGTAATTAATTTACATATGTCAGATCATTCTACTCAAATATTTAGATTAAATTGGATAAACCACTTAATCACACATATAAGAGATTTTTCAGTGATGAAAACGTAAATAATTTTATTAGCCTCCTTAAAATACAGGATTGGAGAAACGTTTATTACAATTGTGAGGCGTTCGAAGTTGATAACCAATGGAAATTGTTTATGAATTATTTTGGCACTATATTTGATGAATGTTTTCCCATGAAATTTACAAAAATTGGCAATAAAAAATGCAACTATGGAAAACCATGCAACTATGGAAAACCAGTAGAAATAACTGAATTAAAAAGTTATCTAGATAAACTGTTAATCTTAAGTCGTCACAATCCAGAATTAAAAGATGATTATATTAAGGTAAAAAAAGAATATGATCCTTTGTTAATTAACTCAAAAAAGGAGAATTAAAAGTAGAATGTAAAACTCTGGCAACAAATCCAAATGTGTGTGGAGTATATGTAATGAATTAACTGGAAAAGTAAAGAATCATATTTGTTACTTAAAGAGTAAACCAGAAAAAATAGCTAATTAGTATAATAAATATTTAACAACAATAGTCCCAGACTTAATTGCACAAATTAATCATATCCCACTCAATTGTAATATTACTTACAACCCTCAAACTATGTTTGTGCATAAGTTTTCTTCAAATAATTGATAGATTTGGCAAATAAAATAAAAAATTAGTACACTTCCGGTGAAGATGAAATTCCAGCATGCATAATTAAAAAGATAGTGAGAGTAATAGGTGATGAAATTAACTGTCTCAACCCTTACTTCGTGGAATATGCTCATATTAGTGTTTTTAAATGAAACTCACGGTCTCTAGTTAATTCCACAATATAATAAAAGTTATTGAAAATTCTAAAAAATTGACAATTGTTTCGATAAATCAATATCATCGTAAAAGGTGATGTTTTGGTATATATTACTTTTCCGTCCAACCTATCTATATGCGAGAAAAGTATTGGTTTACCCCAAAAAAAGTTGGAATTTTGAAATTTTTTTTGAGTTATTTTCACGTTTTCCATCAACAACGACACGAAAAACGGTTTTTAGAAGAAAAAAATCCTGTGTGTATGTCGTCGTTGTCGTTGTTGTTTCCTTATATGTTTTGTTAGCACGATACAGCCTCCAGAGTGCAATAAGTCACCAATTTTATGATTGAATATTGTTAAAGACATGGCACAGATGGACCCTATTGATTTTCAGCCCACCAGAGCCAGTACAACGGGTGCTATGGTACTTGAAGTACGACATTTTGTCATTTTTGAGAAATTTCAGTTTGTTAGCACGAGACAGCCTCCGGAGTGCAATAAGTCACCAATTTGAGGATTGAATATTGTTAAGGACATCTCACTGATGAACCCTATTGATTTTCAGCTCACCAGAGCCAGTTTGGCTTTCGTAGGGGCATGGGAACAAGAGAGGCATTGTTTGCCTTAACAGTCCTTTTACAGAAGTGCAGAGAATACAACAAAACCGTATACGCATGCTTTATAGATTTCCAAAAGGCCTTTGACCGAGTAAAACACACAAAACTAATAGAAGAACTTAAAAACATCAATTTAGACAAAAAAGACATCGAAATAATAAAGAGCCTGTACTGGAATCAGTCAGCTACAGTGAGAATCAATAATACAGAAACTAATGATATTTCGATTGCACGAGGTGTTAGACAGGGATGTATTCTCTCACCAACATTGTTTAACGTGTACTCTCAGGTTATCTTTGAGAAAGCCTTATGGGAAAGAAGCGAAGGGGTTAAAATCGGCGGCGAAGTAATAAGCACGATAAGATACGCTGACGACACGGTGATCTTGGCAGAGAGTCTGGAGGATCTGCAGATACTTGTAAATGCTGTTAATATGGAATGTCAGCAAATGGGAATAGATATTAACACAAAAAAAAAAACTCATGATAATCTCTAAAACACCCGCACATAATGATCAATTAATAATAAACGATCAAGCAATAGAAAGGGTAGAAAAGTTTAAATACTTGAGTGCTTTCATTAACTCAGACCTAAATCAGGACCAGGAAATCCGTGTAAGGATTGAAATGGCAAGATCGGCATTTCTAAAATTTAAATCCATTTTTTGCAATAAAAATTTGAATTTAATACTCCGGTTGAGATTTATGGAGTGCTATGTTTGGTCCCAGCTATTATATGGTGTAGAAACATGGACGTTAAAGGCACAAATAACTAAAAGAATCGAAGCCTTCGAAATGTGGATTTACAGACGTATGCTGAAATTACCATGGACTAACGAGTAAATATTACATAGAATTGGTCGTGAACGAAAACTACTAAAAATAATAAAAATGTTTGCTAAAATAGGTGATATGTAACTAATATGTTTACTAAAATTCCTCCTAAAGAATGTCTAATACTTGTAAGAAAATTACTAGAAGATAAAAATATTAATCCAGGAATAATATCAGATATACTTAATTTATTTGATGTATGCATTAATAAGAATTATTTCACTTTTGACAATAAAATATATATTCAAAATGAAGGTTTACCAATGGGAAGCCCTATATCACCTATTTTAGCAAACATTTTTATGGACAATTTAGAAAGAAAGATCTTTGAAAGTAATATTTCGAAAAATATTTTATTTTGGTATAGATATGTAGATGACATATTAGCTTGTTTTATGGGTAGTGAACGACAATTAGATGTATTTTTCAACCACATCAATAATTTACACCCGAAAATTAAATTTACATTAGAAATTGAAGAAAATAGCTCAATCAATTTTCTTGATTTAAAAATTCAAAGAGTTAATAATGTACTTGATTATTCAATTTACCGAAAACCAACACAGACTGATGTGACAATTCCATTCAATTCTAATCACCCTGTCTCACACAGACTAGCGGCATATAATTCAATGATACATAGAGCTTTTTCAGTTCCTATGAACAAATGTAATTTTGATAGAGAGATTAATACAATTAGACAAATAGCAACATCTAACGGTTATCCATTAGATATGATAAATAGGCTTATTAGTAAAAAAGAGAAAAAAGTGGCATTACAACTAATATATCCTAAACAAGCTGATGAAATTAAAACTTATAAAACCATCACATATGCAGGAAATATTTCTAATAATATTTCAAAGATAATATCTTCAGCAACGAATACAACAATTTCTTTTAAAACAGAAAGTAACGTTAGTACAAAATTGTTAAATGTAAAAACAAAAATACCACTATTAAAGAAGTCAGGTATATATAAACTCAAATGTCCAGAATGTAATGCTGTCTATTTGGGTCAGACCCTTAGGAATTTTGAAGTATGATACAGTGAGTTCTTACGAGCATACAGATTAAAACAACCAGATAAATCCCACTACGCAAAACATCTACTTGACACCAATCATTCATTGACACCTAACACAGAACTAGAAGTACTGCATATTTGTGAAAAGAAACAAGAACTGGATTTCCTTGAAGAACTGGAAATTAGAAGACATTTAAGAAACCCACAATATGAAGTTGTCAATGAACAGTTAAATCTAGGGAATTCTCCACTAATAAACTGTCTTCTTAAGTGATAATTGTAAAGATCAGCAGATATAGTTTTCCTGGTTTTCTATATCATTGCACAGTTATACTGATCTCAATTGGAAAAATGATATCCAGTATATCACCATAGGGCTAATAATATCTAAGCTTCAATATTTGTAATATCACATCTTCTTCTTTCTTCTATAAACATATATTAAGCCAATCACAAGTTAGGTTACTTCTTGGTCTAGCCAAAATTAACTACTAAACATCAGGTAGGCATAAAATGAAATGTAACTTCTGTCATTCTGACGATGATATTGATTTATCGAAACAATTGTCAATTTTTTAGAATTTTCAATAACTTGTATTATATTGTGGAATTAACTAGAGACCTTGAGTTTCATTTAAAAACACTAATATGAGCATATTCCACGAAGTAAGGGTCGAGACAGTCAATTTCAATACATTAGTAGTTTATCTAGAGTTGTATTTTGTTTTCTCATTTATGAATATCACATAATTTGGTTTTGGTTAATATCCACACATAGAATAGAGTTTTTAATCCTACCTTTGCACGTTAGCGAAATTGAAAGTAAACAATTATGCTATTTCGCTGTCGGTTTCCTTTTTTTTTAATACGTGTATAATCACATTCCACCGCAAGGTCGAGTCTGTAGATCGGCGGGCTTATTCTGTAACTTGCAACTGCCGATAATTGCGCAATTGTCGCTGTCAAACGCAGGTTTCGTATTCTCGAAGAAGCAACTGCGACCGCGATCGCAATTTATCTGTTAACAGCCTCTAGTGAGCAATTGGTTAACTAAAAAAGTGCATTTTTCAGTTGTTCATGTGAAAAATACGTATTCTGTAAGCAATTTTTTAGCAATTACAACGCGATTGCAACTGTTGAATAGCAATCACAATTATAGTAGTTGTAGTTCAGTTGTTTGATAATTAAATCAAGTTTTCTTAATAGAAGTAGAAGATAAGTAATAAATTATAACATTTTGTCAATAATAAACATGTTTTATTTGTACAAATAGTAATTTGGTGGGCTTACCAACTGCCCTCAGAAAAGTGGACACAACTACCTAATATTTAATAACAATTACTTACCACCGTAGTAATGGTTATTATTTGTTTTTACATATTCTTTTTCAATGGTCTCCGTAGATCTTGCCCCAAGACTTACCCCTCTGGCCAGATTAGGATGACTAGTTAAATAGTCCAACAACTCTTCCAACTGGCTATTGGAAACTCTGTGTTCTCCCATATTTTCTGTATGTATGTCAAAAACAATTAATAGTAGCAGTACCCATTCTCAAATTATGTTACTCACCTTTTTTTTTAAACAAATCATCTAAAAAAGTATTTGGAAACCCATTTTCAACTGCTTTTAGTTATGTAAAGAATTGTTTCGTACAGAATAATTTATTTAAAATTTGTGTTCAATTTCAGTAATGATGATTTTTCGACGATTCCTTGGTTTTTTATGCATATTAAATATTTTTTAAATTTGTTTTTGTTCATCAGCTGATTTTACAGACAATTTATAGTTACCGTTCATTGCTACCCGATTGCAAGTGGCGCTAGTTTCATGACGTAAAAGTGCATCTTGACAGCAACCAGCAATTGCGACGCAACTACCTTACAGAATACCAAATTTTGCGACTGATTGTGCAATGGTTGCTAGTTGCGAAATAATTGTTGTTTTTACAGAATAAGCCCGCGGGAGTCAATTACACATGTTTTTTTTTATTCAAACATCAACCACGAAGGTTATTAGCGGTGGTGGTACATTATGGCTTATATTAGGGTTATAATATTAATTAATTCCAAAAACTTAAGTAGCAACTCCATGTTATCCGGGTTCAAAGCATCACCAAGTTTTTCGGGCAGTCCTGAAGTTAGTCTCTGCTCACTATAGTCGGGACACTCCATGATTGTGTTTAACGTTCAGTTCTTCGTAACAGGAGACACATCTTTTGGGGTTTTCTTTTTTCAGTAGAAACAGGTGGCCAATCCTAAGGCGGGTTAGAATTGTTTGGTGTCTACAGGAGAATGATCCATAATTCTGGAGACTCAAGCTGAGATTGATTGTTTTGAGCTTATTATTCTCAAGAGCTTGCCATCTTTCCCTCCATGTATTCATTGTGAGTTTTCGGATGGTATGAGTGTAATCTTCATGCGGCACTTGGTGAATCAGTTGAGAGAGGGGATTTGAACATGTTTCTCTGGCTATTGTATCAGCAGTTTCGTTACCAACTATTCCTACATGTGATGGAACCCACACAATTTTAACGCTTTTTCCCACTTCAGATAATTTTGCCAGTTCTGATTTAATGATGAGGTGAAGGGCATTTCTGGGATAAAGCTGTTGAATGCCTTGTACAGCACTCAAGGAGTCAGTAAAGATGACAGTATCTTCGTATTCAATGCAGTGCACAAGAGCTTTGGCTATGGCATACAGTTCTTCAGTGTAAATACTTGCTTCTAATGGAAGTCGGAAACTATAGTTTGCCCTGTCTGAGATTACGGCAGCCGCAACGCTTTCACTGGTTGTAGATGCATCTGTGTATAACATGGGGTATCATTCTTGGAATATTGAGTGAGATAGGTGTTGCATTTGGGAAGGGCTATTTTCCATGGGGGAGGTATCTTTATATTCAGAGGGAGAATGTTCTCATTATGAATTGGATTATTTGATATTTTGGAAATTCTGACATAAAGTGGAAGTTGTGAATTATGGTGATGTTCAAATATTTTGGGAAAACGATTGGAAAATGTATTATGATGACTGGGATTATTTGTATTGGCTGATATTCTTGCTGCATATGTTAAAATTAGGTTGTGTCTACGCAATTCAAGTGGTGGTTCACCCGCTTCGACCAGTAAACTTTCCACAGGGCTGGTACAGAATGCTCCCATAGCAATTCTTATAGCCGTATTCTGGATGACATCTAGGGTTTTCGATAGGAATGCCCTCGCTGTAGAGTAAACAATGGCCACATAATCCAGCTTGGATCTAATTAATGCACGATACATCCGTAGCAAGGTAATGCTATCAGCTCCCCATAAGTGATTGGCTAATATCTTCATTAAATTTAGGCCATTTTGGCAGGATTTCTTGAAATTCCTAATGTGCGAGTTCCATTGCAGTTTTTTATCGAAAGTAACCCCAAGAAATTTAACTTCATCCACAAATTCCAGTTGGTAGTTATTCAATTCGAGAGGAGGTGTAGCATCTTCCGTTTTCTTCGAGAAAAGAACACATTTTGTTTTCGTAGTCGTGAACTTGAGTCCTGTGCGTTCTGACCACAACTGAAGGTTGTTAAGTGCATTCTGAAGATGGGTACGAATTGAGAGTATGGTTTTTCCTGATGCATACATGTGCCCGTAGTGTACCCCTGACAGGCCTTCTAATGTAGTCCAGAATGTCATTAATAGCTATGAGAAATAGCGTCACACTAAGAGCGGATCCTTGAGGAGTGCCATTTTCTTGAGACTTAGTTTCCGAAAATGCACCATTGACTCTCACCGAGATAGATCTATTTTTCAAGAAATTGGAAGTGAAAGCTAGCATATTTCCTTGAATTCGCCATTGATTCAACTGATTAAGAAATTTGCATCTCCAAACAGTATCGAAAGCTCGGTGTATATCAAAGAATATTGCGATCATCTTTTCTTGATTTGCGAAGGCTTCGTGTATATATGACTGGAGATTCACTAGATGGTCTGTGGTCGAACGATTCTTACGGAAACCACTTTGTTGGGGAATAATCAGATTATTTTGTTCCAGGTAATATTGTAATCTAGCACTCAGTATTTTTTCTAAAAGTTTACACATGGTACATGTTAGAGATATTAGGCCGATAGGACTGTGGATCTGTATGTGGTCTGTCAGGTTTTTTAATAGGTAATACAACAGCTTCTAACCAATGGGAAGGAAATTTTTGAGATCGGTATATTTCATTGTATACCCCATGAAAGTGTCGTTTTCCTACTGGAGGAAGTTTTACAAGAAAAATGAAGGGAATGTCATCTGGTCCGAGGGAGGACTTATTAACTTTGGATAAAGCATCTTCTAATTCGTCGATCGTTATATCATAATTCAAGGGGTTCTCCGCATCAGCTTCGAGATCTAGATGATATGTCTCCATTGTTTCCTTTATCTGTAAAAAATTGGCATCATAATTCGCATTACTCGATTGTTGTTGAAATATGTCAGCTAACATGTTGGCAATTTCCTGACTGTTTGTTATAGAAGTTCCATTTTCAATCAAAGATGATATACCAATATGACTTCTCGACCCTTTTATGCGGTTGATTTTCTGCCATACCTCTGACATCGGCGTGGAGTGGTTCAAAGTTGATACTTATTGTGCCCAGGAAGTACGCTTACTCTGTTTTATTATATGCCTTTGACGAGCTCTGAGTTTATTGTATTCGATCTTGTTTTCGGTACAGTGATGCCTCTTCAATTTATTGAAAGATCTTTCGCTTTCTTTGGTTGCTTTTTGGCATTCTTTGTTCCACCACGGCGCAGGTTGATGATGCGTAACCTGAGCTGTTTTTCCTATGGCTACATTTGCTGATTCGACAATAATCTCAGAAAATTCCTCATTACAAGAATATTGATTCTTGTACCCGGTTGAGACGTACATTGGGTATTCTTGCCTCTATGAGGGTTCCATAACGTATCCAGTCGTCGTTGCTAACATTTTTCAGCCGCCAGCTAGGACGAAAAGTAGGCGGCGTATCTTGCACATCAGTTCCAAGAATAATAGGAAGATCGTCACTGCCGTACGGATCTGATAAGACAGTCCAAAACAAAGTACTGGAAAGGTTTGGATGACAAAGTGCCAAATAGAGAGCAGAATGATTGCCGGTTGCTATATTTATTCTTGTTATTTCGCCAAAATTGAGAAGTACGAGATTTGATGTGTTGATGAATGTCTCACTTTTACTGCCTCTCCGGTTAGTTGACGTACAATCCCATATTGGGCTGTCAGCATTAAAATCGCCCAAGATAACGTAGGGCTTTGGTAACTGTCTTACCAGGTTATCCAAATCATTGATATTAATCTCTGTATTTGGTGGAACATATATGTTACATTGATTGTTTCTGGTTTTATGGACGGAGTCGTAGTGTTTCATATTGTACCTTCGATTTTCGGTGAAGTTGGTCTCCTGTAGACATATAACTGAGGGTTTTTCATTATTTACCAACATCTGCAGCATCTCAAGATGGGGGTATACCCCATTTATATTCCATTTCAAGATGAATGATTCTGATTTTGTATGGAGTTGGGAGGTCTTCGAATGTTTCTAGAGATATATCACTTTCGCTTCCGGACACTAAGATGTTAGAGCCGATTTCTAGTTCTCTGTTGAGCTGTTTCATTATGTTCTTTTTCAGTTTTGTGATTCTGGTCTTAATGCTACGTTCAGTGAGTGCTGGGTATATCTTAGTAAGTATAGCTAGCAGCGCGTGAACTTCCCTAGTATACCTGCGGGCCACACTGAGGGGGTCCGGGGAACCGAACGTGTCCTCCAGAAAACTAACAATCTGACTATAGTCCAGTGAAAAATTAGACGAATTGTCCTCAAAGAGTTGTTTGGCAGGAGAAACCAGGGATTCAACGGACTGGATTTGTGTTTTGAGGCTTCGATTTCTTTTGAGACTGAGAAATGCGAATGATGAAAGGAGGCTCCAACTCTTCCGCTGGATTCTGAATCGGCGGACTGATCTCTGAATGAGGCCACTTATGCGAGGAGGTGTTCATTAAGGTGCTAAATCTTGGCCTTAAGGGGCTAAATCTTCAATTGCGTTATCTGTAACATTCAAGGGAGTTTATTGAGCTTAAGGAATTATATATTCTACTGGTTGTTCTTGTAGAGTGTCGGCTATAGGTTCAGTAACAGTCTCGTGACAATTAACAGATATATGACCATTCTTGTTACATTTGTAGCACATAAGTTTATCTTCAGAAAGGAAAATACGGTATGGAGTATTATCATAGTATACGAGAATCGATTCAGGTAAAGGAGAACTATTATTGCTGTTAGGAGCAGGTTGTATGAAGATTTGTCTGCGGAAACTGAATATGTGGCTGTATTCGGGTTGTGAAATTCCAATCTGAAAAAATGTTATAGGTGATATCAGGGATAATTATAGATCTCTGAGACTCTGTTCTATAATGTTGTGAGGGATTGTTGGACATACATTAGAAAGGACTAATCGAGTAGATGGTGAGATCAAATGGCGAGCTTTGAGGATTTGACTGTTAACTTCAATTTCTCCTCCTTTATTTAGAAACATGTCCAATATGGTTTGACTAGAGAGATAGATGCATACTCTGTTGTTCGAAATTTTAGATGAGAAAATTATATCTTTCGGTTGAACTTTGGTTCCAAGGGCGATGATGTATTCATGGATTTTCACTTCTTCCATAGCGGGAAATATGATGGCTTGCTCCTTTGATGGGTATTTGAATGTTTTGTACTACTGTAGAATAAGACTGAGTTGGGGGATTCAGAGTTTTCTTGAAAACTCTGAATCCCCCAACTCAGTCTTTCCGAAGTTATTCATATTTTATAAAAGATTTTCAGCAGACTGGCATCACTTCCTCCTAAGTGCGACCCTTAATGGGGGTCTGGCGAAATATTTTATAAATACTATTAATATCTGATATCAAATTCAGATTCACTTTTAGTTATTAATTGTTGTTTTACTAACGATCAATAAAAATTTAAACTGATATTCTTACTGTTTGTTTTGATTCACTGAGAAATATACACTAATTAGTTTTTAACTACTTATTTCATTTATCGTTTCGGAGCGCACATCTGTACTACACAAAGGTTCGACACAGAATGAATTACACATGTTTATTTTGTTATTTTCCAACTGTTATAAAATTTGAAGCAGTAGTTGCCAGTATTCATGACATTCAAATACCCACGAGACAGACTCAACCGGGGGGAACGTTTTAAGGGTAGAATAAAAGTCGTTTTCGGTCTTACTCATAGTTGCACCTCCTAATCAGGTAGACTACAGAGATATTGTTTAGCTAGACATGGTAAATGTAAACCAGACTAAGCTATAATTTATTGTGTAGATTATTTCAATTTCAAGGAGGTTATTCACTCGTCAACAGTTTCGTTCATTGCAGAAAGTGAAAACCATTTGCTAAATTCAAACGAATAGTCCGGAGCCTTAGTGGCCACTTCAGTTCAGTAAATTTTTAGATATGGAAGTCTGTAACTTAATCGATTTTTTTTCTTTTGTATTATTAGTTCCATAACTTAATTGTTTTTTTTTGTTATTTTTCTTTACGTTAAATTTAGTCAATATATTTAGTATTTGTTGTCGAAAGAGAAGTTTTTTTTTATCTTATAAGTTTTATGTTGTGTCGGTGGGCACTGGTGACAGCAGCTGCCGTTCGATCCATCCTTTCAGATGATGAATCGTTTAGGTATGATTTGACAGTCATTCACCTATTTACATCAACAAAATCAGAATAAGCCACGAAGTCGTTTAGGGTTCATACCCTATATACATCACGGGTTATTACAATATCGAAACAATTGTCAATTTTTTAGAATTTTTATCATTTTTTCATTATATTGTGGAATTACTTAGAAACAGTTAGTTTCATTTTAAAAAGTAATATGGATCTATATATTTTGGTTAGCGTTGTGTTATCTGCTCCCCACATTTTTGAGGATATTGTTAGCATGAGTACAATTTTGTTGAACCTAATTGCGACTAATTATTCTGTTTCATGTAATTATATAGAAATTTCATAGTTATTTTCTACTTCATTTCAGTTATTGACACAAAATAAAAGAGTCTCACCATTGTACATATTTAATTATTATTTTGAAATTTTCCTTTAATGCTAGTTGGATAGTTTTTTGGGGGACATAATTAATGACAAAAAATTACATTTGAAAAAAATGCATACTCTTCAATAAATTATTGCTTATTAGATTATTTATAATTATTTGAATTACTGAGTATACACTTTTTTATGTAACGAAACTGGAATTGACAGAGTGATAATAAATTTGAAAAAAATTACTTTAGATTTTAGAATATTAAAAATTTTGAATTGTTTTATTCATTAACAGTTCGTATATATTAACAAAGGTTTGTTTTGTAGAAATGAAATTTTTGTGAGGTGATGTATTCTGCATGGTGTCTCATTATATAAGCACTTTTAAAATATGAAAATTTATTGGCATAAACCACTGTTTACGAACATAGTTTAGATTATTTCTTTAAATTTGATTTTATTTAAAAACGTATGTAACATTTTAATATTATTGGCAATGTTTTAATCCAAAAAACAATTTGGATATAACGTGGAATTTTATCATTATTGTTTCTCCTAGTATACATGAATAGGACATATTTCATAATCTTTGTAGCTTCCTTATAGCGTTTTTGTTTCCACATTGATTGTATTGTTAATGTAAATCATTTATTTTATTCGTAGAAGAAGAAATCTTCGAAAAAGAGGAGACACTCATCTGAAGATAGTTCTCGAGATAGGTACGTTTTTTTATCCGACATTTTTATATTCGATTGGGCTTAAGATCTTATTTTATTTGCATGTAAGTTCTTAAACGTTTATTTTTGATTTTGCAGCTCATTGGATAATGCGAAGATAGCCAAATTTGACAAATCGAAAAATGATTCAAAACATCGATCACGTAGTAGAGATAAGAGAGGTTCATCTCCTGTTAGATCCCTCAACTCAAGAAAAGAAAGATCCGACTCTCCTAGATCACGGAAAAAGTCTTCAAGATCGCATAGGGAAAGGAACATTAGAGACGAAAAATATGAAAAATCCACTAAGTATGAAGAAAAAGAAAGGTATTCAAGATCGATTGAAAGAAAAAGAAAATCGAGATCAAAGTCCAAGGAAAAACGCAGAAGTTGCATAGAAAAACGAAAGCGATCTCGATCTCCGACACAAAAAGAAAAACATAGATCCCCGGAAAAGAAGAGGTCTAGATCCAAATCTCAGCAGAAAAAAAGATCGAGATCCAGGTCGCAGCATAAAAAGAGATCCAGATCCAGGTCTCAGCAGAAAAATAGATCTAGATCCAGATCTCAGCAGAAAAAGAGATCTAGATCCAGATCTCAGCAGAAAAGGAGATCTGGATCCAGATCTCAGCAGACAAGGAGATCTAGATCCAGATCTCAGCAGAAAAAGAGATCTAAATCCAAATCTGTGGATCGAAAACGGCGATCTAGATCAAGAACAGTGAAAGAGTCTGAT
Source organism: Galeruca laticollis (assembly GCA_963921935.1). Classification (NCBI taxonomy): domain Eukaryota; kingdom Metazoa; phylum Arthropoda; class Insecta; order Coleoptera; family Chrysomelidae; genus Galeruca; species Galeruca laticollis. The sequence continues at coordinate 14,182,618 of OY998177.1, read as the reverse complement.
TCTAAGGGAAAAAGAAATGGATCGAGGTCAAAAGAATCTAGATATAAATCGAAGAAATCCTCGCCGGGATCGCGACGATCCCCGTCAGAAGAAGATAGGTCCTTATCTAGATTAAAACTATCCGAATCTCAAAGACCTACTTCTAGATCAAGAAAATCCAGTACAAACAACATTGAAAGGTCTAGAAGTCAGTCCATATCAAAATCTAGTTCTAAATATAAATCAAGGAAATCGCGATCCAGTTCATCAGAAAAATATCATAAACGTAAAGCTAGTGAGGAGCCAGTAGATAAGCGAAAGAGGAAGGAGAGATCTCGATCTGTTGAAGGATCTAAAAAAAAAAAATCAAAATCACCAGATACACACAGAAAAAAATCTAGGTACGATTCTACAGACAAACATAGCAAAAACATTGTTTCTGAATCAGAAGACGAAGACAGTTTGGATGACATTGCAAGAAAAAGGGAGAAATATGAAGAGGAGTATGTGGCAATAGCTAGAAAGTTAAAAATGGGTAAGTTAGAATTTTGACAGTAATGAACTACTTTTATTTCTCTCTTTTACTATAGAAAATTTAGATATTATATGGGGAGGAGCATCTATTTTTTATGTCCTCATATTTTTTTTCTCCATATGCCAAAACTTTGGCGTGAATTCTTCATCCTTTTGGTAGAACCTACATAGTGAGATATTGTTTATGTGCTTGCGGAATCTATAATGTTTTCTCCAGAAGACCAACCATAATGCTGGTTGTTTGCTTATTTTGACAATGATGTTTTTACTAAACTCATTGGCTTGCTCAAAGGTTTGTTCCCACTGAAGTGAATACCGTTTTTGTACTGCAAATTTGATGTCATTTACAAAGAATTATTATTGAATAGATGAGGATTTTACTTGATGAAAATCCATACTGAACGATGAAGATCCATACTGAACGATGAAATAAAACAATTTAATTTGTTTAAAACTTCATTATATTTGATATTCAATTTAAACTTGTGATGCGCTTCGCTAACACAGTAGCTTTATCAAAAAAGTGAAGGTATAATGAAAAATAGTAGATTGTTTTATTAGGATTAGAAATGACACTTTTTTTGACAAGAAAATTTTGCATTTGCGAGGCGTTGTGTAACGGAGCCGAGCGAATGCCAAATTGCGAGTAAATAAACAAAGTCATTTTTAATCCGAATGAGACATACTATTTTTTCTCCAACCGCAATCACGCATTTAGCATTTAACTATCTATTAATTTGTGCTTTGAAATTATTCAAACCACATTGAGATGATAAAACAAAGGAGGTAAGTGGGATATATCGACGTAGTCATGGATACTTTGTCAAACATTAGTAGCCTTGTTGCTAATTATGTTCATTTGTGATTGTTTGTGTTCCAATTTGTTAAAAACTCTGTAAAAATGGAATATAGTGAAGATTGTGGTGTACCTAAAGAGATACAGGAGGGTGCGAATAAAATTGCTTCAAATCTTCTCCCACCAAAATCTCGAGAAATTTATGAATATGCGTACCAACGTTTTATGGATTGGTGCAAAGAAAAAAATATTGAGTTATATTCAGAAGATGTACTGATGGTGTATTTCTCAAATTTAGCAAATAAAATGAAGTCGTCGACGCTTTGGTCACAATATTCAATGTTGCGGTCAACGTTGGATATAAAGAACGGTATTGATATCAGTAAATATTCGAAGTTACGTGCTTCTCTCAAGAGACAAACTGAGGGACATTTACCGAAAAAAGCGCGAGTATTTACAAAGGAGGAAGTTGATCGCTTTCTGAATAGTGCACCCGATAATCTATTAGAGCAAGAGCCCGCTTTGGCTAGGCGCACATCATTTCATAAAACCTGAAAGTTTGTCTGCGCACGTCATCAACACAGGTAAGAACGATGAGCGACTATGTAGTTTGGGTAGTTGTTACTTTGACAGGTAACAAAGGTGTAAAAAAACAGCACCTTAAATACATTAAGATATAAAGTTCGTTTTTTTGATATTTTCTTTAGAATGATATTTAAAATGACGTCATCCATTGGCGGACACTTAGTATGGTTTCAACCCCCGGCCGGACACCCCCAAACTCTAAAAAATTGTGATTACACTTACGTTATAGTATAAGAGCTGAATTTGATATATGTTACTTGGGAGGCTATGAGAAGAAGTTACCCCAGCAGCCGGACAGTTTTCATGTTTTTTTACCGCTTGCCAGAGGCTTTGAGAGTCCGCCCTAATTGCGAGCGGGAGGCAATATATGTTCAGGTGGGTTTTAGTGAGATGGCGAGCTTGCTCTATTGCGATCTTTTACTGCTTATTTTTTACTTACTCAGTATTATATCTTAAACTATTTTTTATACTTAACAAAAAATTACGTCCAACCGGATTGAAAGAACGTCGATTATTTCTCAGATATCTTAATGGAAAATGTCATCGAATGGTAGTTGGTATTCATACAATCAGTAGCGTCCCGCAAAAATAGCACAACTTTTGAAGTTAGACAACTGGAAAGAGTACACTGGACACACATTACGACAAACGTCTGCTACTCTTTTAGTTGATGGTGGCAGTGACCTCACATGTCTTAAAAGACACGGTGGATAGAGATCTAGCACTGTGGTGGAAGGCTATATTGAAGACACTTCTAAATAAAGAAAATATTGCAAAAAGAATACTGTAAGTTGATAGTGATAATGATAATCCAAGCACCATTGTTATTTCTGATATCACAACATCTGAAAATATTAATGAAAATGTATTGGATTGTTTTGAGAATTGCTCCAAGAATGAGGGTGCGGGCAGTTTTTGTGGTTTATTTAATTTTAATACTTGCTCAAACTGTATATTTAATATCAATGTGGCGAAACAATTATTGTAAATAATCTTGAATAACTTGTTTCAAATTGAAAGTACCAAGTTTTGATTGAAATCAACACTTAAATGACAGCTTTTGGCTCCTAGGTTTAAAAGTGCGACTTTTGCTCCTAGGATTAAAAGTGAATATTGTTGTTGCTAAGATACCTGGTTTTTTTGTTCAGTAAAAAACTTTGAGACTCCTGACAGTTCAAAAATGTCATACTTTTGAAGCGGTTGAGGAAAAAATCCTTTTTCAATGTATTCAGTGCATAAATATGGAATTCTACGAATATTAACAAAAGTATTAAACAAGTTTACCTGGAAATTCATTCACTACAATCATTCCTAAACTATCTTCTAGGCAAATAATTGTTTTTATTTATTTCAAGAGCTTCTAAAATATTTAATCTAAAGGATTTAGTTTCTACATGTAAAATTTCAAAATTTGGGTCGAAAGTGTATTGGTTTTCTATAAATGATTTGAATAGTTAGAATTTTTTGTTGTCATCGCTACGTTTGTGTTCTGAAATTCTAGTTTTAAGGTTTTAAAAGTTCTACCGATATAAATTTTATCACAGTTGTCATTACCACATTTTAATTTATAAACTCCTGATTTGTTGAATTTTGAAGATTTAGATTTGTTATTTTTAATGAGTTTGGGTAAATTGTAATTAGTTTTAAAGCAAATATTCATGTCTAAAGTTTCTAAAAATGATTTAATTTTTAAGGATGGTGTTCCAAAGTATGTTAAACTTTTAAATTTTTTATTTTTATCTGAAGGAAATACTTGATTTAAAGTCTGTTTTAGGCTTATTTCAGAATGAAATAGGGCTATTGTAGAGAGTAGCATAACGCGACTTCGGAAAAATTTCAATGCAGTTTTTCGTTTTGGTGTTCCTAGATGCCAAAATCACCCTCCGTTCCAAAGGTTATGTATATATATATATATATATATATATATATATATATATATATATATATATATATATATAAAAAAGATGTAGGAATATCGCGTGATATGTTAACAACAATAACAAATATATTCATGGGTAATTCACGCAAAATAAAGGGCTACTGAAATAGAGTGGTAACCATGGACATGCATGTTTCTGGCTCATTCTGCCTCATCAGCACGGCATAACCAAATAAGGATGTGAAATTTGGGAGCAAAGATGTTAATCGAAACGTGTCGATGTTGTTGATGTCCTGAAAACTCGGGATCTTCCAATTGAAGACACAAATGAGCGTTTGGTTTCCCTGCTGAAATCCGTTATTTTGTGTTTTCCCATGTTTCGATTAACATCTTTGTTCCCAAATTTCACATCCTTATTTGGTTATGCCGTGATGATGAGGCAGAATGAGCCAGAAACATGCATGTCCACGGTTACCACTCTATTTCAGTAGCCCTTTATTTTGCGTGAATTACCCATGAATATATTTGTTATTGTTGTTAACATATCACGCGATATTCCTACATCTTCTTTGTTATTTACTATGGGTCGGAAGGTTCATAGCGGGGGGCTATATGCGCCTCCGTGTCGATGTTGGTTGATGTCTCCTGAAAACTCGGGATCTTCCAATTGAAGACACAAATGAGCGTTTGGTTTCCCTGCTGAAATCCGTTATTTTGTGTTTTCCCATGTTTCGATTAACATCTTTGCTCCCAAATTTCACATCCTTATTTGGTTATGCCGTGCTGATGAGGCAGAATGAGCCAGAAACATGCATCTCCACGGTTACCACTCTATTTCAGTAGCCCTTTATTTTGCGTGAATTACCCATGAATATATTTGTTATTGTTATATATATATATATATATATATATATATATATATATATATATATATATATATATATATATAAATTTCGATTTTCTACTACACCTGTTTTAGTCGAAATTTCAATAATTTCGACTTATTGGCCTGACCGTTCTTCGAAGGGCAAAACAACTACATTCCTGGCTAATACCACGCAGAATATTGAATTACATCCCCTTCGAAAACCGTGACGTCGATCGGCCATTTTGCCGATACGGACATCTGTGGTGATTCGCAACTGATAGCGGAAGAGCATAGTACACTTACGCGTTTCGACCTTCTTGGGTCTCTTCAAGAGTGCCGTAATGCCTTCCAGTTCAGAATCTCTAATCCGAACTGAAGATTACACCCTCCGACAACCTCTCTTGGTTCGTGTAGTTACACAAGCGAGAAGTAGTCAGTTGGCGCCATCTTCACTTTCAGTTGCGAACCAACACCTCAGATAAATGCGACCGTATTAGTCGTATTAAATAAAAATGAATATAATTTCATAAAATACGAGGTGCTATATGAAATATAAATTTCGATTTTCTACTACACCTGTTTTAGTCGAAATTTCAATAATTTCGACTTATTGGCCTGACCGTTCTTCGAAGGGCAAAACAACTACATTCCTGGCTAATACCACGCAGAATATTGAATTAGTTGTTTTGCCCTTCGAAGAACGGTCAGGCCAATAAGTCGAAATTATTGAAATTTCGACTAAAACAGGTGTAGTAGAAAATCGAAATTTATATTTCATATAGCACCTCGTATTTTATGAAATTATATTCATTTTTATTTAATACGACTAATACGGTCGCATTTATCTGAGGTGTTGGTTCGCAACTGAAAGTGAAGATGGCGCCAACTGACTACTTCTCGCTTGTGTAACTACACGAACCAAGAGAGGTTGTCGGAGGGTGTAATCTTCAGTTCGGATTAGAGATTCTGAACTGGAAGGCATTACGGCACTCTTGAAGAGACCCAAGAAGGTCGAAACGCGTAAGTGTACTATGCTCTTCCGCTATCAGTTGCGAATCACCACAGATGTCCGTATCGGCAAAATGGCCGATCGACGTCACGGTTTTCGAAGGGGATGTAATTCAATATTCTGCGTGGTATTAGCCAGGAATGTAGTTGTTTTGCCCTTCGAAGAACGGTCAGGCCAATAAGTCGAAATTATTGAAATTTCGACTAAAACAGGTGTAGTAGAAAATCGAAATTTATATTTCATATAGCACCTCGTATTTTATGAAATTATATTCATTTTTATATATATATATATATATATATATATATATATATATATATATATATATATATATATGTATGTATGTGTTATAACGGAATTTGTAAGCACGATAGAGGGCGTATTTTTTGACGGATCGAAAGCAAACTCGCTACAAAAATCGGTTGGGCCAAAATCTTGGACGAGTTCGTTAATGAGCCAAATCGGCCCAGTAAAAACAAAATGGCGGCCTGTCAAAGTTGAAAAAAAATCGTATTTCCTTTGTTTTTCATTTGACGCAAAAAAGTTACTGAGCTTTTTCATAGACCTTAACACGTTCTACAACTTTTGTATTTAACACTTTTCTCTAAATCGTATATTAAAACATTTATTTAAGAAAATTCAAAAATTTACCAGAAATTTTTTTATTTTTTTGTTTTTGATTTGATGCCAGAATGTAACTTTGGTTTTTTGTACATCTCGAAACATTCTATTACTTTTGTATCTAATTTTTTATTTTGGGTTTTATGCAAACATGTTACTGAAATAAGCCTGTCCAATTGGTCCTGCGCCATTGGGATTTTTTTATTATCTTTTTATTTATGATATTGTCAATTAAATTTCGATCGTAATTATTATTAACTATTTGTTTATTATTAGTTTATTTAGTTCTTTGTTGTAATTATTAGTATTTAATGGGACTGTTAAAAGTATCTGTATACTATTGAAACATGCTAATTTATGAATGAATGGGTGGACCGAACTATTATGAATTGTAATGTCGGTATCTAATGGTTTATGAAATATATAAAAATCATGTTTATTATTTATATTTGAATTCGTAGGTCTAAAAAGTTTATAGACTTATTTTCTTCAAGTTATACAGTAAATTTGACATTATTATGAATTGAGTTAATGTAAGTAATGAAGCTGTCTAATTGTATAGTTGTACCGGTCAAGCTAACTAAAATGTCCTCCACATATTGGTGCCAGTACATAAATTTTTTACTAAGAAGGTGTTTATCAATTATTTTTTTTATATTATCCATGAAAATTTCTGCTAGTAAGTGGCTGAAGGGGTTGTCCATAATCAAACAATCTTTACTGCTTTAAAACTTCACATTGAAATGAAAATAATTTTGATTTAAACACTCTTTTGATAAAGAGTGAATTATAGAATTAACAGTATTTTACATGAGCAAGTTATCAACAAGAGTTATAGTTTCTGTAAGAGGTATACTAGGGAATATATTTGTTAGATTGTTGAACAATTTTAATTTAGAATTTTTATGTAGTTTTATATTTAAGTTGAGTTTTTAACTGAAAATTGAGGTTTGAATGAACAATATTTAGAATTGACATCTATGAGAGTCTTTAAAATTTTAAATGAAGGTGCTGTGAAATAAGAAACAACTGGTCTGATTGGGTACACCACTTTATGGAGTTTAATTAATGAATAAAGCTCAGGGTGTTGCGGATTGGGGAAAAATAATTTATATTTTTCTTTATCGTTAATTATTGATTTAGCGCTATCTACTGCTAATTTTATTTCTTTCTGAAATTTATTAGTAGGGTCTTTTTTAAGGGTCTCAATATTGCTTGCCTATATAAAATTGTTGGTTTTTAATATATAATATTCTTTAGGAAATGCTATTACCGTATTTCCTTTCTTTGCTTTTGTAAAAATAAGACTATTTGACTTTGGTTTTTGTTGAATTGATTTGGCGACTGATAATTCAAAGTTGGGTTTGTCAAACTTAACAAATCCTTTTTTAATAATTTCGGAAGCTTTATGTTTTAAATTAGAATTATTTGGAAAATTATACAAGTTATATATTATATTTAAAACCTTTTTGTAATAATTGAACTTCTTTTTATGAAAAAATGTATTTGCTGGATTTGAAAGATTGGCGAATCTATAAAAAAATTATGTTCTGAAAATTTGGTTTGTGGGTCTTTTGATACTGGTTTATTAGTTAAGGACGTTCCCAAGATTTATTTATTACTTCTCCATGCTCAGAAATACAAAAATAATTTCATTGCGCCGTTTTTCAGATCTGGCAATATTCCATCATAGACCAATAACAAAATTAAATTCGCACTCTGCTGGAAACACGTGTTCATACTTATCATTTGTAATAAGTTTTGTTATGAAATTTTTTTGAGATTATGTTTATATTGAGAATTTTAAAGAATTATTAAAAAATGACGTCGCGGGTAAAAAATGGTAGTGAATGAATAATTAAAACCGTAATTAATACGTAATGGGAAAAAAAGAAAAGTTCTAGAATTTCTCCACAAAACAACAAATTGAGAAATCTAAGATGTTAAAATTCTGAAATACACCAATTTGATATTCCTAAACTTTTACAAGCAATAAGTAATGCCAAAGTATCTGAAATTTTAGATTTAATTTTTGGCTTTGCAGACACTTTGGCTATATTTCAGCTGCATTGACTGACAGGAAGAGTCCTGTTCAATTATGAGTTATTTTTCGGCTTATCAGCAAGAAAAACATGAAACAATGGTTCATAGAAAAAAATCCCGTGTTTTGTTAGCACGATACAGCCTCCGGAGTGCAACAAGTCACCAGTTTTATTATTGAATACTGTTCAGAATATCTCACAGATGAACTCTATCGATTTTCAGCTCACCAGAGCCAGTACAACGGGTGTTATGGTACTCGAAATACCACATGTTTGTCATTTTTGAAGAAATTTCGGTTTGTTAGCACGATACAGCCTCCTGAGTATTTACAAGTGACCATTTTTATGATTGGATATTATTCAGGGTGTCTCACAGAGTAACCCTATTGACTTTCAGCTCACCAGAGCCAATAGAATGGATCCTGCAAATCCAGATATACTACATTTTTTGAGAAATTTCGGCTTGTTATCATGATACAGTCTCCAAAGTCTATATAAGTGACCAATTTTATGATTGAATATTGTTCAGGGCGTCTCACAGATGAACACTATTAATTATCAGCTCATCCGAGTCAGTATATCCAGATATACTACATTTGTTTAGTCAACCCCACCTTAGTGCGGCCCTGTGTAGCTGATGTGCTGGTGCCCGCCGGCCAGATTCAACACTTGGTTCTACTACCTCATACAGTCACAATGTACTTGTATTTTTATTGTTTAAAATGCATATTATAATTTGTTTTCCTATTAATTCATATAGTCAATAAATATAGTTAAAGTCCATCTACACGAAAACATGGTTCTTCTCTCCAAATCATAAACAATTAAAGTTATAATTTCTAAAAACAAAGCTAATTTGCGATGGAAATGGGGCACGTTTACAAAATTTTTAAATCCTTCGTAACTTCCGTAAAACACAAGTACTAAGGATAAAAATATGATTCTGAAAATTACATGTCAATAAAATATGTCGTTCTCCTAATACAACCAATTAAACAAGCGTACCCAGAGCGCGGCGAAACTATGACTGTGACGTCACCGCATATGAATTTTAATGTACTAAACATTGCGCTTCAGCTAAAATCGGTGATCGATGACAGTCTTTTAGAATATTGTTCCAAACAAAAGCAATGAAGAGAGGTTGAGATTTGGATGAAAAAGTACTTAAAATTCTTGAAGAACGCGTTACAAAAAAATTTAAAAAAACTGGAATTGTTTATCTGCAGGTTGCCCAATTATAGGACGTTCCCCAGATGCTATTTTTGATGATTGTGTAGTGGAAATTCAATCACCAATGTTGAAAAATGATCTTGATGAAGCACTTTCAAGTGTTTCCATCAGTTGCACCTCACTGAAAAAAGCGATATTTGTTATATTTGATCCGGATTTTGAATAAAATAAAATATTTCTTTAGAGGACACTTTTAAGTATGTGTATTTAAATTTTCTAAATTCTAAGAAAAGTTTTTTACTGGGGAACGTCCTTAATAATGACTTTAGTTTACATTTTTGTACTTGGTACTTTTTGTGAATTATTAATTTAAGTTTATCTCTTATCTCTCTATCTAAAATGACGAAATCTATCTATCTATCTAAAATGTCGAATTTTATGAGGTGTAATATATGTGATAGTTGTAAGGTAATTCATTCATAACTATCATATATACTACACCCCATATAGTTTGACATTTTTTATAGAGAGATAAAATATAAAATTAAATTCATAATTCACAAAAAGTACCAAGTACAAAAACGTAAATTAGTCATTATTAACCAATAAACCAGTATCAAAAAACAGAAAAACAAAATTTTCAAAATATAATTTTTTTTATAGATTCGCCAATCTTTCAAATACAGTTTTTTCAGATAAAGAAGTTCAATTATTACAAAAAGGTTTTAAACATAGTATTCAACACATTTGTTCGTTTGATAACTTCAACAGAAATTAACTTGTATAATTTTCCAAATAATTCTAATCTAAAACATAAGCTTCCGAAATTATTAGTAAGTTTAATTTAAAACACTAATATGAGTAGATTCCACGAAGTAAGGGTCGAGACAGTTAATTTCATTAAAAAATAATTTGTCAAGTTTAACAAAGCCAACTTTGAATTATTAGTCGTCAAATCAATTCAACAAAAATCAAACTCAGTCTTATTTTCACAAAAGCAGGTAAAGGAAGTACGGTAATGGCATTACCTAATGAAGATTATAATATTAAAAACCAACAATTTCATACAGGCAGGCAATTTTTAAATTCATATCGTTTGATGTAACAAATCTATTCCCTAGTATACCTCCTAAAGAAACTTTAACTCTTGTTGATAACTTGCTCACTTACAATAATGTTAATCCTATAATCTCACTCTTATATCATAACTTTATTAAAAGTGTGTTTAAATCAGAAACATTTCATTTCAATGGAGAGGTTTATAGCAATAAAGATGGTTTGATTATGGGCAACCCCCTCAGCCCCCTACTAGCAGATATTTTCATGGATAATATAAAAAAAGAATTCATAAACACCACCTCGGTAACAAAAATTATGTACTGGCGCTGATATGTGGACGACATTTTAGCTAGCTTCACCGGTACATCTAGACAATTAGAGAGCTTCATTACTTACATAAACTCAATTCAAAATATCAAATTTACCGTAGAGCTTGAACAAAATAAGTCTAGAAACATTTTAGCCCTTACAATTTCAAATATAAATAATCAACACGATTTTTCTATATTTCATAAACCATCACATACCCACATTACCAATCATAATAGTTTAGTCCACCCATTCAGTCATAAATTAGCAGCTTTCGATAGTAGACTTTTAACAGTCCCAATAAATACTAATAATTACAACAAAGAACTAAATGTCATAAAACAAATAGCAGTTAATAATAATTACCATCCAAATTTAATTGACAATATCATAAATAAAAAGATAATAAAACAGACTTTAGAACAAGTATTTTCTTCTGATAAAAATAGACAATTAAAAGCTTAACCTACTTTGGATCATCATCCTTAAAAATTAAATCATTTTTAGAAACTTTAGACATGAGTATTTGCTTTTAAACTGATTACAATTTATCCAAACTCATTAAAAATAACTTTTAGAAATTTTATAACTAGAATTTTAGAACACATACGTAACTATGACAACAAAAAATTAGATTCTAGCTATTCAAATCAATTATTAGAAAACCAACACACTTTCTACTCAAATTTTGAAATTTTACATGTAGATCCTAAATTCTTTAAATTAAACATTTTTGAAGCTCTTGAGATAAATTAAAACGAATATTCTTAAAAACCAAATTGATATCAACCATTCTTCCTTATTAAACCTATTTACCTAGAAGATGGCTTAGGAATGATTGTTGTGAATAAATTTTCAGGTAAACTTGTTCTATACTTTTGTTAATATTCGTAGAATTCCGTATTTATGCACTGAATAAATAAAAAAAAATCATTATACCTCACTCGTTTGATAAAGCTACTGTGTTACTGAAACGCGTCGCAATTTTAAATTGAACATTAGTTCAAATATACCTAATGAAGTTTTAAATAAATTAAATTGTTTTATTTCATCCTCAAGACTTATTATATTCACTAATCAGCAGGTGAACTGGATTTGTATCATACATGTATGGTTTTCGTGTCAGTTGGAACAGACCTAATATTACATTGTTCTAATACTCCATTCTCGATATTGTTTCTTTACTGCTCTGCTTAGCAAACCTTTGTATACAACAGAAATGTCTATAGTTAATTGATCCCTTCTTAGGTAGTTACTAAATCTCTTTGACTGCTGTCCTGATATCAAAATTAAGAGTTGTCTGTTTTCACTACCTGTCCCTTGTATGGCTTCAAAGCAATCTTCTGCCGCAAATGACATATTTTTCTACATTATGAAATAAACTGCAAATACAAGAAAGTAATATACTATTTTTTCATTTCTGTCTTATATTATAGCATTTTTCCGTTTGTTGATTCTCTCTGCTTTTGTAATGTCTTACATTTCCCTTGGACGTTCCCATTTTGTCTAAGTACTCTAGTAATCATGTTGACCGGCCTTTTGGAGTTGTTCGTTCCTAGTCTATTTATTCACTGTAATTTCTTCCTAGTTTTGTAGATAGACTATCTTCATTTTTTATTTCTTCGATCGTATTTCTTAATTTTAACATGATTAATTTGTTAAAATTATCTTATTTAAAGCAGATTCTACTAAAAAACGACGAAAAAATAGATCTCTCTCTAAGGAGCGATTGAAGAGGCGGGATAGATCAGAATCGATCGAAAAAAGTTACAGAAGAAAATCTAGATCCGTATCTAAAGACAAAGTAGATAGTTCGATGAAGAAATCATCAAGACATGAATCACGGGATAGAAGTAGATCTAAAACATTGGAAAAGAAATTGAAAAATATAGAAAGGTAATCATAAATGTTTATTTTTTGGAAAAATAGTTGACAAGAATAAGTAAGTTTTATGTCTTTTTTATATATTACCATTACTATTAAATTTATATTTTTTGTATTGTTTTACTAACTTTGTAGAATAATCACAAACTCATTTAAATTTTAGTTAACTTGGATCTAGTAGATCGTTTTTTAATAATTCACCCCAAACCGTTACTACATTCCTTTTTATTTTTAGATATGATGGGAACCCATCTCCTTCACGAAGCAGGTCCCCAAAACATAGTCACGCTCGATCTAGAAGGAGCCCAAGTTTTAAACAACATAGTGCTTCACCAGAGTCCAAGCCTTCCCCTAAAAGACAAACCAGAGATTCAGAAAGAGAAGTACTATCAAAAGAAAGACTGTTAGCATTAGTAAGTAATAAAAAATGTACAGAAATGCCATCTTCATCATATAAAAGTGCAGAATTGATCAAGGATGACTCAAAACGTTCTAACAAATATTCAAAGAATAACTCATATTCACCAAAAATTAGTAGGAGTGGATCTAGGAGTAAGAGTCGCGATCGAAAAGAGGATGTAAATGTTATTAAACCGAGATCTGCGTCTCCTAAAAGTCCTCCTAAGAAGTCAGTGACACCTGAGGTGATTAAAGAGAAGGTTCGTGAACTGGTAAGTAAACTGTTTTCTTTAATTTTGACAGGGTTGGGCTGATTAAAATCATGATTTAAAATCAATTTTTTTCTTTTTTATTCAGAACCAGATATCAACATATCAAAGTTTTCTCAAAAATTAAAAGAAGTATCTGCTATTAGCAAAAACAACAAAAAGAAGTACATAATTCCAAATTCTTAAACCAAACGTAACACCTAAATTTGATTACTGTATATTTTCAGTCTATTCATTTTCGTTATACAATTTAAACAAAAACACGAGTTTTCCTCCTTTTTCTATACCTAATCTGTTTCTAATATCCGAGTGTACGAGACCAAAAGAGCTAAATACGCGTTCTACTGAAGCTGAAGAAGCAGTTGCACACAGGAACTGTTTTATTATTGGCAACTGTTTCAAGATTTCCCGCTCATCATTTTGTGATAACCACCATTATAGTCCGTTTACATTTTTTATTAGTCCGTCCGAAAACATAACTTGCTTAAATGGAACACTGCGGGCATTTAACTTTATTACTAAAGGTAACAGTCCAGTGTTTTCATATAACTCGTTAATTGTTTCTAAAGCTATATTCTTTTCTTCTGGTGTTAACTGGTATTTTGTTTTTTGTGGATTCAACATATACGCTATAAAATGATATGGCGTTAGTGCTTGCTTATATCGATTATTAAATTGTTGTGTTTTTTGTAATGGTAATTCCACAGATTCATCAAAGGTATATTGGCAATGTTTCCACTCCTCTACAGCATCTGCGATAGTAGCATTTTTCCTCTGCACAGTATCAAGAGCAACTGATATAGGTTTTAAAATGTTTAAATAATCTTGGGCTGCATGTTTAATCGCAATATTTGAAACTTTTTGGTAAATAGTGGAATCAATCTCCTTTTTATTTTCTTCGCAGATTTTTAATTTGATGTCCCAAGCAGTTGCCAAGGCTATTCCATCGCACATCGTTTGGAAGGACTAAAGTGCTGCCTCCTGCTTGACTGAATTTAGCTTTAGCCAAATGGTTATTACGAAAAATACTTAACAATTTGGGCAACATGTTCTTTAACGTCTTTAACTTGAAAGTCCTTGCACAGTAAATTAAAAATATGTGCAGAGAAGCCATAAGTTACAACTTTTGCGTTCGTTTTTTCTTCTAATGTTTTTCAGTGTCATATTTGCGGCATTGTCTGTTACAAAAGATTTTACGGTACACTTGTATTTTAATTCACATGAAGAAATCAGGTCACAAACTATCTGAGTTAAATATTCTGAAGTATGTGGATTTCCTGATGTGTCTATAGTTTCGTATAGGAGGGCTTGTCCATCTTCAGTGGTTATCATTGCACATATCACTGGTTCGTTGTGCACGTTTGACCACCCATGAATTGACATATTTATGAACTGTCCTGACAGGGAGGAGAAACATTTTTCTTTTTCCTCTTCATAGATTTCGTCCAAAAGACTTGTTGCTACCGTTTTTCTCGAGGGCGGTGTATAACCAGGCCTTGATAACTAAATGGCTTTTTTCACCTCTAAATTCTCAATACATCTGAAGCTCGAATTAGCAGCAAAAAAGCCTTTGCTATTTGTTTGTCGATTTTATGTTTTTCAGCAGTTGAAGTCCGCATTACAAAACCACTCATGGTAGGCTGAGTTTCAATTGCTTTCTTTTTTTGGACTGGCTCAAAAGTTGTTGGACTTGTTGGTACTTTCGGTGGAGTTTTTCTAATATGAACTATCCGTCATGAGTGAACTACAACTTGAGTCAGATGATGTGCTAGCAAAACTGTCAAGCGACATTCGACTCTGGAAAGAGAAAAAACATAATTGAAAATTGAAATTGATTAATTGATGATATAGTATTGAATTATTGATTTTAAAATAAAGTGAAAATGTTCAATAGAGATGTAAAGGCGGTGGCCAGCCGCTTGGCCAACCCTACTGCTTTAAATCAGTGGGGAGTTTGTGAATTTGGTGATTTAGTTTCTGCTCTGAAGTCTGTCCTTTACTTCTTATACTATTTTTTTCCATTCTTTCCGGTCTTTTGCTTTGTTCTTCCAGTCATTTATTCCAATTTCTTTAAGATCTTCTTCTACACCATCCAACCATCTAGTTTTCGGTCGTCCCCTTGCTCTTCGTCCTTGTCTTTTAGTTTCCTGCATTTTCTTGACACACCTTTCATTACCTAGACGTTGTACATGTCCTGCCCACCTTAATCATTTACTTCTTATTTCATTTGTTATTATTGGGCTATTGAATCTTTGATTAACTTCGTAGTTTCTTAATATTCTTCATACTCCATTTTCTTTAATTGTGCCGTATATTCTCCGTAGAATTTTCCTTACCCATTTTTCTAATGTGTTTTCCTCGTTTTTTGTTAAATTTCAGATTTCTGCAGCGTAAAGTACGACTGGTCTAATTACTATCTTGTATATTTTAATTTTTGTGTTTGTAGACAATATCTTTGATTTAAATGTGTCTTTTAATGCATAGAAACATTTGTTACCCTGTTGTATTCTGTTATTTATCAAAAATATATCTACTTATAATATAAAAACTTATATATTTAAAAAATATTTCAAAGTATCTCAGAATATATAATTAAAAATTACACTGTTACTTAACTTATAATTAATATTTATGTCTCAAAACTTTCACTAAATTATCTCAAAAATAAAATATCAAGTGTTTGGAGAATCAACAAAAAACAAAAAATGTTAGGCAAAATCTAACCATGCGATCATTCCCGGGTTAATAATAAAAATCTTTATTAAATATAAATAAAATTAAATTAATAATTCAATTACCTGTATTCCTCTCCTGATAATTACAAACATTGTGGTGTGCTTTAAGTCTTTGGACTAACCCTTGAATATCTTTCTTGCACTATCTACAAATAGCCCTACACCCCAATTTATTTGGTTTTGTTGTCTTAATTTAGAACTGCCATATTGGGTCCTCTTTTCTTCCACTCATTTTACTTTATATGTTTTCATTTCACTTAACTAACCTAACTAGCGAATTGCGTGAAATTGTTGGGCAACGTCAATTTATAGGTTGAGAAGGAAAACAAGCCTCAACAGGAATATGCTTGCAAGAAGCACAACAAACGCGTTCGTGCCTGACTCGGCAGTACTCGGCACTGTATAGTACGTATATAAGACAGAAGGAAAACAAATCGCGACAAATGCGTTGTCACAAGTTTTTGAGCCGCAAATTGTATTATAATTTTTAGACTTATACATTAAAATAATTAACAATAATTTCAAAGAATCAAAATGTTCAAATTGCATATTCAAATTTAAGAAATCAAAAAATCAAATAAATCGTGATTTTTTCCAAAAAATCAATGGTTTTTGATTTTTTTAATACAAATCAGATTTTGCCCAACCCTGATTTTGAATATGGCAAAAAAATTCCAAAAATTATACATTGCCGAGTCTATAATTTTGTAAAATCTGATAAACAATATGGATGTATTAAGAATATAAGTACTAAGGATGTTTTAAACTATATTACAAATATTATAAATAACAATTTGAATAAAAGTAAACCAGTTATAGTAACGTTTTTGGACTTTGCTAAGGCGTTTGATATTGTTGATCATAGTACTATTTTGAATAAATTATACTGTATGGGGAAAGCTCATGATCTTTTAGCCAGATCTAAGCAATTGTGAACAGAGAATTAAGTTTGGCGAATATATAAGCCAAAATAAACCAATAACTACTAGTTTTCCTTAAGGAACAATACTGGGACCTCTACTTTGTATAGCTTATGTAAAAAAATTACTTGATAGTCTGCCGGGGACTCTGTTTTGTCTTATGCAAATGATACCGCTACAATTTCTACAGAAGACACTTGATTAGGTGCACAAAATAAGATGAATACATGGGTTTTGAAATCCCTAGACACCAACAGACGTGGATTCTTTTATAAATAATTCTTTTGCAACACTTATTTGAAAATCCAATACGAATGGACTTTTTTGTAAAGGATCTGCGTCTTCACCATAGCAGTCCCAAATAACAGCTCATAGTTCTTCACAAAACAACTTGCCATTTGATCTGAAGGATTTATAGACGATTTGCCTTTATTGTAGTTGATCACGGCTTAATGCTTCACAATCACTCCTGGTAGTCTACTTTTTTTATTAGCATGCTTTGTAGAAAGCCTTAACACTTCATGCTTATCCTTCCATTACTCTTTACTTTTTTGCTTGTAATTTCATTTTTCTCCAGCTTATTTTTGACGATATCCATGGAAAGCCCTTTTATTTCGTAAAATCCACAGTAAATGTGGTTCAAGGGTGTTCAAAGAAATTAATGAAAAACTCAATGTGGTAAAAGATAATTGTGGCAAATCCAATGGACCCAACTAAAACTAATTAAAAAAAACGAAATCAAGAAAAAATAAATATGGTTAAATGACAAAAGTGAATTGCTACTAAAATCAATGGGAAATAGAATAACTGAGTAAAAAACATCTGTATTTTATTTATATATTATCATTATCGATTTTTTTCTATTTATAATTAATATTATATCCTGAAAACTGTTAGCTACGTTGTTATGGAGAGAATTTTATTTTTAGAGTAAAAAGAAATATTCTGAGAAATCAAAACCGAAAATACCACTACCAGTTGTGAGGTTACGAGCATCGTCAAGCGAAGCTGATCCTTCGGGTAGTGAACCCGAAAAAGAAGAAGAAATAGACGATAAAGAATTCAGATACTTGAGACTTTTAAAATCCGATCTAGCAGCTAAAGCGAAAGAGAGTTTAGAAAGGAAAAAAGAAAAACCACCAAGTCCAAAACCGATTGTGAAACGACACATAGAACCTGACTTCTTTGATATCAAAGTTTTACCTTTAAGAAACGGAAAAGAAACCAGTCCTACAACAATAGACAAAGACGATTTTGAAATCAAAAAGCACAGGCCACAGAGTAAATCCAGATCGAGGTCGAAGAGCTCGCTTTCTAGGGAAAAAACTAGCAAAAGTAAATCAAAATCCAAATCTAGATCCAGAAGTTCATCTGAATCATCTACAAGGTTAGTATTTAAAATTTAATATTTCCCTGATCCCCACAGTAGATAATCCAAAATCTTGTATTTGCAGCTCAAAAGATAGACTTAGTAGATCGTCGTCAGATTCAAGTAAATCACCATCGAGGTCTAGATCAAGATCTTATTCTCGATCAGGAAGTTACAGTTCTTCTAGTTCAACATCGAGTAGTACTACAAGATCGAGATCACCTTCTATACCCAGGAGGCATGGATCTCCTAGCTTTTTGGACCGAAGACGAATAACAAGGTAGGTCTGTAGTCTTTACAGTTATTAATATTCATTAACAAAACATGGAATTCTTCAAAATCTATCTAAACTATATTTTTATTGTCTATTGAAATAATTAGAGCCATAAACAGTGCACTCAAAAACTAACTTAGTGGATTAATAACAAAAAAAGTTTCAGTTAAAAATGTATTCTATTAGTCCGCACTAATGTTAACATCACAGGATGATCCGGTTCTTTGGAACTAAAAAAAAATTCTTCCTAAATTACAACTCGCATAGATAGATAGATAGATAATTTATTAGTCTTTACCATCATACATATGACATAAGACAAGTCAGATACACACATGACAAAATTCTTTTTAATTGATTACTAAATAGATTTTCTAAGTTCTCTTTTGACACATTTATATTGTTATATTCTTTAAGTTTATTTAATAACTCGTAAAATATTTCAAAAAGAGTTTTGATTACATTTTGGGCTAAATTTTCATTGTGTACTGGATTGCTTGTATGGGTATGTTGAGTATATAAGTGATTATTTAGGATATTAAAGTTTGGGCCTGGGGGACGGGGATTTGAGATGATTTCCTTGCGAGCCAATAAAGTTGGATCTGGGCTGCTGGGCCTCTGTCGTTTATTAAGTACTCTTGGATGTGAGTATGTCCGTGAGTGTTCAGTGTTGGTTTGCGGTTTCTTGGTGATTTGTAGGTTGGGAGTGTATATGAGGCTGAATAGCCGGTTGAGTGGGAATTTGTAGTGGCTTGGATGGCATGTTTAGATTTTTTGAAACTACATTTGCATAGGAAATTTTGGGGATTTTGGAATTGGCATCATGATAATTTATATTATTAGTTGTCATTGCGTTTTTTATTAGTTTTTGTTTTTTAAATTCATCACATTCGTTGAAGTTTGTAGTAAAATGATTGCCATTACAGCTTAAACAGTTGGGTATGACATTTCGTTCTTGACATTCTTTTGTATTATGAGGTTTGTGACATTTACTGCACCTTGGATGACTCTTACATTGTCCGCCAAGATGGCCATATCTTAAACAATTGAAACATAGCAATACTTTTTGTTGGTAGGGTTCCACCTCCTTCAAAACTTTATTTATTGTGATGAATGTTGGTAAAGATTGTGTTTTAAAGTTTACCACACATGATTTAGTTGGCACATATTCTACTTTTCCATTATTTGTAACTTTTCTATTTATTCTCTTTACACTAGTAACTTCGAATTTGGTATTGAAGTTGTACTGTTTTATTTTGTTTTTAACATATTCCTCGGAAAAGTCTAATGCTATATCCCTAATAACTCCTTGTCTAAATATTATAAATTTGGGAATATAAATATTTAAATTTTTTTCAATGAATATTTTATGTTCACAATTTTCGAGAAGGTAATTTGCACTTTTGTTGTCTTTCATGATTATCCTTATTCTGTTGCGACCTATCGTGTCTATACTTTGGATTTTGTTATCTATTTCCGGAAAGTTTGAAAGAATTATATCTCCGATTTTTAATGCATTTAACCTGCCTTTAAAATAAATTTCGCTATTTTCAACATAAGTATGGAAAGGACCGAGGTCATTTAACCCATATTTAAAAACTGGTTGCTTTTTGTTGAGCTTATCATAATTACCTGTTCTGTTTGTTTTGTAGTGTATTAAATGATTCATTTATTATTATTAGATCGGATCTACTTACTTTTTCTGAGTTTTTATTACTTGTACCTATTTTGTTTTCAAAACCTGCAAAAGGGGTTTCATCATCTTCCGACATGGGTGTGGGTGGTTTATCTGGGGGTCTACCCCCGGTTGGACACTCATTTGTTTCAAAATAAATTGGTTATTTCCTTCTAAATTTAGTTTCCGCCAAAACTGTTCTAATAGGAATTTAACGATTTAACAAAACTTGAAAGCTTCGAGAATACCGATGCACACGACCGACTTGTACGAGAGCTCATACAATACTCTTTTCTGAAGGTTGTTTTTGTTAATAAAGATGTAGATCAGAAGTTTGTAGAGATATATACCTGAGAATGTCAGGATGTTATTGCTTTTAAAGGTGCTCCTACAGGACTCCTTATAGCCTAAGCCAAAGATCAAACGAATAAATCTCTTTTGGAGAATAAATACTCGCCCAACCTCGCTTGCTCTGCCCCACACAATTACATTGCAGCCGATTGCAGAATATATTAGTGCGTAATACAAATTTAGTAAATAATCTTGATATAAATATGATTTTAGACTATTAAAAGCAAAATATAATCTGCTCAACCTTTTACATACATAGTCAACATGATTTTTAAAATTCAATTTACCATCCAATTCCATTCCCAGAAATTTTGTATTTTCAGAAGTGTTGAACGTGCAATTATTAAAATCAAAAACAAGGGCATTGCCTTCCTTGAGTGGCGATGTAAATTGGACAAGAACAGTTTTGCCCTCATTTATAATAAGGTGATTTCTTTGACACCGAGAGGTGAACTCTTTCTTGATTTTCCTTATTTTTTAGAGTAACTTTGACTGAGGTATCATCTGCATAAATAGAAATACGTCCGTGGGAATGTATAAGGGTAGGTCATTTATGTAAAGAAGAAACAAACGTGGTCCCAGTACACTACCTTGGGGGGTACCAATGGAGGTGCTAAATTCATCTCATCCCCGATCTGCACCCTGAGTGTTCTACCAGACATGTAGGAATTAATCCACAATTGGATTGGACCTCGAATGCCCATGGCTTCTATTTTCAGGGATAAGTAGTGGGGATTGATAGTGTCAAACGCATAAGTCAGATCAAAAAATATACCCACCAAGTATTTGTTTTGGTCAATGTTTTCATGAATATATTGTACCAGTTCAGTTGATGCAGTTTCTATTGAATAATTTTCCCGAAAACCATGCTGTGATGGGGTTATAATTCTATTTTGATCTAGGTAACCAATTAGCTGATTCCATACCGTTTTCTCAATTATGTTAGAGAACGAGCTAAGCAAATAAATCATTCTATAGTTTTCGACACATTGGGGGTCATCTTTTTTGAATACCGGTATGATTTTGCTCCTTTCGAGTTTAGTAGTGAATTTCCGTTGCACCACAGATAGATTTATCATATGGGCTAGTTGACAAGATATGGTGTCTACGCATTCTCTCAATACCAGACAGGGGAATCCGTCAAGTCCTGTCGAATATTTATTATTAAGATTTAAAATTATATTTTTTACATCATGTTCATTGACTGGCACAAAGAACATAGAATATGGATTATGTATCCTAGATGTCGTACAAATACCGTCGGCAAAGTTACATTCACTAATCATATCACGAACAGACGTTGCAAAATAACTAGCGAAACGATTGGCAATTTCACTTTTATTTGTAATACTTGTTCCGGTATCAGTACTATTTCTGATTCATTTTTATGTCTACCCATTTTTGTGTTTACCAGGCTCCAAAGAGACTTTGCTTTATTGTTACAGTTGTCAATGATTTTTGAATAGTGAAGTTTTTTTTCATTAAATATTTTTATGTTAAGTGATTTTTTGAATTTTTTGTAATTTTCTGTCAGGGCAGGATCATTGACTCTGTGCCTTAACTAGTTCAGATTTTTGAGTTGTTCAAGTTCTGAGAGAAGTTGTGGTGAAAATGAAACTTTTTTGTTTTTTGAACTTGCTTAAATAATTTTTGTTTTGGAAATGCTACATCAAAACACCATTGGAAATTTGACATAAATGTGTTAAAGGCAGTGTCAATATCTGACTCCTGACTCTGTTCAAGATCAGACCTCACATAAATATTTTTAAATTCGTGTAAGGTGCTGGTGTTAAACTTTCGCACTAATATGTAGGTTGTAGGTATTTACCTCAGTGTTGATCAAGTTTTGCATCGTCCACGTAATAATTTGTGCATAATGATCTGAGACACCTAGACTGGTGACTTTACCAATAACATTTCCAATATTATTGACAATGTAGTCCAGTCCACTTGATGTTATTGTATTCCCATACTTTGCGACACATGTTGGTTCATTGTACGAAAAAGTAAGATTGAACATTTCAAAATTATCAAACAGTTGTTCTTTATGATGGTTTGTTCCAATAAAATTAATATTGAAGTCTCCACATACAATTACATATAGATATTTAATTGTTACACAATTCAAAGTACTTAACAGTTTATCCAGGAAAATTTGTATATTAGAGTTAGCAGAGGAGCTACGATATATGGTAAGGATACATAGATGCTTTTTTACCTCGATTGCAGAACACTCAAAGTGAATCTCCAAGAAAGAATTAATCAGATGGGAAATGTTGTTACACTCGTGATAAATCTCTGACATAACAAAGATGGCAGTACTCCCGTGAGCTTTGTTTTCTCGTGTATAACCGGAAACAAGTTTATAACTTTCAATCAAATTTTCTGTTAATTTATCTCAGTGCTCAGATATGCAAATAAATGTTGGATTATTACGATTGCAAAATAATTCCAACAAATTGATCTTATTCACCAGACTTTGGGAATTGAAATGGATTAGTTGGTATTTTGATGCTGCTACATTGGTAGTTCTACCGGAGAGTCATCTCGTCGAAAATTTGTAGATCTTGGGCTGGTTGATGTTAGGGTGTCTTGCCTTAGGTTTACAACTGCTAAGTTTCGGGGATGATCTAAAAATCTTTGCCCCTGCAAAACGACTAAAATAAATATTCTTTGGCCAAACGTTTGTTTGATAAACGGAATCTTTTGCAGGTTTGTTTCCACATGTATCATGAAAGCTTGATTATTAGGTTTGGTAAAGTTGGTTGGAAGTTTTTTGACATAAATATCTTGAGAGTTTGCCCGATTTTTTATGTATATTTCTATGTTGTCTTTAGTAACAGCATCTGTCACTCTAGATAAGAATAGCCAGATATTTCTATTACTGTTTTCAATGCCTTTGAAGTTTTCATCACCATTTCCACTACCCATTTTGCGATTTTTTTTCTTCTTTTTCCTTGTTACAGCCGTAAATTGATCACTTTCATTGTCACTTGATGTGATCAATGCTGGTACTAATGGAGTTATTTCAATATGATCATCGGTTGCAAGGTTTATTATTTCATT
Source organism: Galeruca laticollis (assembly GCA_963921935.1). Classification (NCBI taxonomy): domain Eukaryota; kingdom Metazoa; phylum Arthropoda; class Insecta; order Coleoptera; family Chrysomelidae; genus Galeruca; species Galeruca laticollis. The sequence continues at coordinate 14,158,825 of OY998177.1, read as the reverse complement.
GGTTCTCCGTTCAGTCTGTATTTTCATAATTACTGCTGATACGATTGGTTAATCTACACTCTAGAATTACCCTGTATATTGGGAATTCCCGTATTTAAGTTTAATGTTGGTCTGTTTTGATAATTTTGTATTGATTGTTCACTTTCTTGTGGAGTCACTTTTTTGTGGCATTAAATATGATTGTTATTGAATGTTAATTTATTTTCCAGATATGTGATTTTCTCTTCAAGCAAGTTGATCAGACGGATTTTGTCGGAAATTATAACGTCTTTGTCAACTATTGTTAGTTTCAGTAACTTATTTTCTTCCTTAAGGTAGGTTTCCTCGTTTATGTCTGTTAATTCAGTGTTGATTATATGTTGGTTGGGTTCATGTCTCCAATCAGCCTTTTTCAACTCACTTGCCTGTATTAAACAGGCTGGATGAAAAATGTCACCACATTTTATGCACGTTACTTTACTTTTGAACAGTACTTGCACATTATATTAAAGGTTTCATCGGGAGCAGGTGAGGGCGAACTTGCTTCACCCGCTATCTTTGCCGCCATTTCGTCGGGGAAAATGTAAAACCTCGTATATGTGTCTTACATCATTTTAGAGGAATTATAAAAACGACCTAAATTTAAATTAAAGAGTTTTTTTGGCATATTTTTCTGAACTGTTTAGAAGTATATTGTTATATTACTGATGTCACTTTTCGAGTTTTGTTTGATTCATTTTATATATAGTCTGATACGAGGTTTTGTGAAACAAAAAAAAATTTTTCGGATACGAGAACTTGTACTTAAAAAAGTGTTTTGTTAGGATTTAATTTAATAAAATAATATATCGTATTAAATCAAGTATCTATGAAAATGAAACGAAAATACTAAATATGAACTTTTACGTAACTAGATTTTTCAAATTCAGCAATAAGATTAATGGAGGAAATTATTATAAAAATCCCAAAACTTTTTGTATAACTAAGGAATATCCAGAGATATTTTATTGTTGACAGTATTTCTCTTTAGTAATGCTTTACAATTATAAGTAAAATTAATTTTGTATATTTCTACAGTTGGTGAGTATTTATAGGAACAAACATCAGTAACCAAAGGCTCTCCAGGTATACGACCTGGCCTGATAGATGGATAGAACTGGATATTCTTAAAATCTGTTCTGTCCCTGTAGGTCATCTCACATTAGAAGGCTGCTTCTTTAAAAACTGCAATGTAATCATGAGGCAAGTAAATATCACGATTTTTAAGCCGCCTTTGAATCGTATTATTGACGGAGTCAACCTCCATCTAAGTGTGTCCCTTCTGGAGGTAATTATGCGTAATAGTAACTTCATTTTTTATGGAAAAATTAAGGAGGGTATTAGAAAGTGTAGCATTTTTAATTTGATAACCACATCCATCGCTATAGATTATGAATTCTTTTGATGGATTATTTTCTAAGAGATAATTAGAGAAAAACTATCAATATAGTCGAAAAAATCAGTTGTGTATTGGCAGTCGAACTGTTTACACGTGTTTTGTGTGCCTGACTAGGACATCATTTCTAGATAAGTACACCTATTTTTAGTTAATTTTCACATTAGGTATATTATCGGTTAGTCATAATTTAATTGAAGTACCTCGTGATTCTATCACATTAACTTTTTTCTTGAAATTTTCATTTACAATTTTTTGTTCTGGAACGAGTTCTTGAAAAGACAAGTTTAAATAATTAATTATGAACACAAATAATTCTGACGACATGGACACTATCAATAACAAAGATTCCTATAAAGATTTAAAATTATTCAATTTAACAAATAAATACACTATTAAAGATAAACGTCCGTTTTATGTTTTTGTAGAGCACTTGAACAAAAACTTCGGCAGGTTATTTCCAATGAAAATAGGATATTTTTTGTTAACTGAAGACAAATTTAAACAAAACATAGTAGATATAATATCGGTAGGAGTAAGTAGAGTAAAAGTAATTTTTAAAAACTACGATATAGCGAATTCATTAGTAGGCCATGAAATCATGGAAAAAAATCAGTTGGTTGCGTACATTCCCACATTATATAATCACCGCAAAGGTCTTGTGAGATGGGTAGACACTTTTTTTTCTGAAGATTTTTTACTCAAAAACATTGAATGCGATAATATGAAGGTGGTCAAAGTTCAACGTATGAAGAGAAGGGTCACGGATGGTGAAGGTGAAATCAAATTTGTTGATCGTCAACTAATAATTGTCACTTTTGAAGGAAACTTCATTCCAGAAAAAATTAAAATTAATTTAACCTCTTTTCCGTGGAGCCTTATGTTCACCCGGTTGTGCAATGCTATAGCTGTTTGAGATATGGCCACACAGCCAAATTGTGTAAATCAAAATCAAAAAGATGTCAAATATGTACTGAAGTACATACCAAGGACTCAGAATGCCCAAATCCTGGCAGTTTTTGCATATATTGCCAAACCAACAATCACCCTACGATATCCAAAGAATGCCCTATGTATACAAAACAACATAACATCAAAAGAGAAATGGAGTTTAATAATATTTCTTTTAAAGAAGCCGAAACCATAGTTAACAATCCTTCATATTCAAAAATCACAACGAATAACAGATTTGCAGTTTTTAATAATACACAAAATTTCCCTCCTCTACCTGTAACTTCGCAGTCACAGTACATCCCCCCCGCATATATGCTACATAAACCAACTGCACCCTCAAAAAAACGTAAAGCCTCTACCCCTCCCATAACACCCCCCCCCCCCAACTTCCTCAAAAAAAAACAGATGTACCAAAGGCATCTAAAACAACTCCCATTATTCCAAACCCTCACAGGGATGATTTTGTTCAATATAAAGAGAAAGTCATAGAAAATATCATTAACTTCATCCATACTAATTTCGATCTAAAATCTAGTACTTCAACTCACCTCAACCCACTCACAGACTCAAATACTAGGGATTTTATAGCTACGGCCTTAGAATTCGATACAATTGATACCGTCAGTATTAGCGATGAGTCAAGCTACTAGGCAATTGAAAATACTTCAATGGAATGTAGCTTCTATAAATAAACGTAAACCAAATTTATTGAACCTGCTATCTCATGAAACTTTTGACATTCTTATACTTTGTGAAACCTGGCTAAAACCAGGTGTTAATATGAATATATATGGTTATAACAGTATACAAAATAACAGAATTGATGGCAAGAGGGGCGTTGCCATTCTAATATCCAAAAATATAAGATTCAAAATCAAATCTATTAAACAGAATTTTAGTAATAATATCGAAACATGCGCTGTATTCATTGAAGACACGAACTTATCCTTGGTATCTTTATACAAACCACCAAAATATAATGTTAGCGTGAAGGACTGGGAAAACCTATTTTCACAGTTCACTGGCGATACCATATTCTGTGGAGATTTCAACTGCCACCACACCCTCTGGGGTTCTGCTGGTGATCAAGTCTGTGGGACACGACTTGTTGACGCCTTAAACAACACCAATTACATAATACTTAATGATGGATCACCTACCAAAATTAATAGGCCCACACAAAATAAATCTGCAATCGATCTCTTAGTTGCATCACCCAATTTAGTAAGTAAATTGAAATGGTCAGTACTTCCTGACCCCTTGGGATCAGATCACTTCCCAATTCTATTACAATATAATACTAATTATACTCCCCAGAACATCTCTCCTTCAACCAGATGGAATGTCGCTTCTGCAGACTGGACACTATTTTCAAGCCTAATCAAAAACCACTTATTAGTTCAAACTGACAATGATATGTCTCTCTCTAAACTGATCAATATAATCTCTGACTCGGCCTCATCATCAATGAAAATAAACCAGCCAGTCTGCATAAAAACCCCTCACCCCCTTTGGTGGGACGAAGAATGTTCAGCTAAGGTCTTACAAAGAAAGAAAGCTCTACTTGAATATAAAAATCTGTCCAACTGGGATAACTACCTCAAGTACAAAAACATCGAATCCCAAACTAAACTTCTTTTTAAGACCAAAAGTATGAACAGTTGGAAGGACTTTCTTAACAATTTAAATAAAAATACACCTATCGATAAAATATGGAATTTTATCAAAAAAATTTCAAACAAAAAATATTGTAATTCGCAATCATATACATCCACAGAGATGATAGATAAGTTACTAGATTATTTTGCTCCTCCTACTGCTAGTAATACATTCACCAGCACAACAAAAATAACTCACTCTAGCAATTTTCCCTGTAATCATTTCAGCTTATCAGAATTGGAATCTGCTCTCTTATCTCGCCGTGGAACGGCGCCCGGCAGTGATAATATCACCTATAAAATGCTCACATTTTTACCATCGATAGCTAAGAATGCACTATTAGATATTTTTAATAAATGGTGGCTTAATAGCCGCGTCTTTGATGAGCTTAAAGAAACTATCATTGTTCTTATTTTAAAACCCAAAAAGGACCCAAATAATATATCTTCTTATCGCCCAATCTCGCTCATGTCCTGTATTATGAAAACGTTTGAACGCATGATAAAGGCTAGGTTGGAATGGTATTTAGAATACAATTCAAAACTACCACATTCGCAGTATGGATGTCGACGTGGAATGGGAACGATGGAAGCTGTCTCCCAATTAGTCTCAGATGTACAATATTCATTCTCGAAAAACTTGTACGTCGGTTGTCTGTTTGTGGACTTAAAAGGCGTATATGATTCGGTTGATCTGAACATTCTCACTGAAAATTTAATTTCATTAAACGTTCATCCTCAGATTTCATACCACATTGTAGACTTGTTTCGCAATCGTAAAATATACATTAAAGACAATAATAATGTATTGCATGGACCAAGGGTTGCCAATCACGGATTACCTCAAGGAGCGGCTCTCAGTCCTCTTCTATTTAATGTATATACTTATAGTTTACATTCGGATGTAAAATGCATACAATACGTTGATGATTTTTGTTTCTACACCACACAGGATAACTATAATCAATGTGTCAAAGTACTGAAATATATTGTATATTGCCTTAAGACATGGTTTAGTGATCACGTCTTAACAATTTCTCCAGAAAAATCAGCTGTTATGTTTTTTACTAGACACAGGTTGCACCTCACTGATACGCTCACTCTGAGTGGTCTCAAAATACCAATCAAAACAGAATACAAATATTTAGACGTTGTACTAGATAATAAACTTCTGTGGGGTAGCCACATAAACCATCTCAAGAGTAAAGCTGAGAAGGGGATAAATATGTTGAAATGTGTCACAAAAACTAAATGGGGAGCTGATTCTAAAATCGCTCTCCTGTTCTATCGGGCATACATTCGGTCGATACTTGATTATGGCTGTATCCTGTATGGGTCTGCTGCAAATGTACATTTAAAAAAAATTGATCGAGTACAATATAGTGCTATAAGGATATGCATTGGAGCCTTAAAATCATCGCCCACTCCAGCCATTCTTGCAGAGGCAAGAGAGCCCCCTTTAGGTATCAGACGAAATTATTTAGCTTTTACAAAACTATGTTACTTAAAGTTTTTCAATTATAACAATACCCTTAATCAATTAGTTCCTCAACTGTCTATAGAAAATTTAACAAATAAATATTGGAACAAAAAAAATAGTCCACCCTTGGCGGATGCATATGTTATTTTCAATAAATGCATTGATCTGATCACACCTCATAAAAAACTTCCCATATTTGAACTTGAATTTTCAGACATCACCTTCGGACCAAGGGTCATATTTCCGACTTACAGCGAAATCCACACTGTTAACCAATCTCGCCTTAACTAAATAATCAATAAATATGATAGCTTCTTTAAAATCTTCACAGACGGTTCAAAATCAACAAGCGGTACTGGTTCGGCCGTATATATCTCCGATACCAGTACTAAACTTCAATATAAAATCTCAGATACTTGTTCCATTTTCACTGCCGAAATCTTTGCAATCGAAGAAGCACTACAGTGGTTAATCAAATAAAAACTTACGCAAAATGCATTAATAGTGTCCGATTCCAAATCTGTACTTCAAGCTATTAGCAATCTATCCCACAAAAAGTTATCTACATCTCTAAATATTTGTAACATTAAGAAACTTCTCCACAAGCTGTCCATACAGGGGAACATAGTTATTTTCATCTGGGTGAAAGGTCATGCAGGTATTTTGGGGAATGTCAAAGTTGACTCTTTAGCCAAGGAAGCCACTAAATTACCGAACGTCATAGGTAAATACGATTTTAGTGACATAATTAACAAAGGAAAAATTGAATCACGTAAAAGTTGGGAAAAGAGTTGGATAGAATTTACCAAAAAATCTAACAATCATTACACTTTAATACATCCAACCTTACCGAATTGCGTCCCACACATTGATGACTATGCTGTAAGCCGAGCGTACTCTGTCACTATTACCAGGTTAAAATTGAATCATGCTAAATTCCCAGCACATCTTCACAGAATTGGTGTGTAGCAGAAACGAACATCTGTTCATGCGACAACGAATCCATTGCTGACTTGAACCACATACTTTTTTCATGTGGAAAATATAGCAGTAGTCGTCCTAATTTTCTACGTTTCATCACCAACAGTAATATAGCTCAACCCTTTAATTTAACCACTCTGCTAAGTATGAATAATAAAAATGTCCTAGATCAGTTAATCACTTTTCTCAGAGAAAGCAAACTTGATATCTAAATTAATTTAAACGGAAAATATATTAGGACCTAATTTAACACCATTTCTGTGGCAAACGGGTTCTGTCCAATGCCAACCCTCCTTTTCACACACACACACAGTTGAAAAAATATTAACCTCCAATCCTCCTTCATTCGTCCCAAAGGTAAGAAATTACATCCTTAGTGGCCATGATGTAAATTATGTAATTATGAACACAAAGCTTCATTTTTTAATAAATTGCACTGGCTTGGAAAACTGGGGCTAATTTTACTGCTACACAAAAAGCCGCTATATCTTTGGGTTTACTGATTGCTTTACCTTCATTTTTCGAAATTCTAGCCTGTTCTTTTTTTTCCTGACACTTTATATGTTTTTTAACTGATGGGAAATACATAAATGGCATTGGTTCTTTCGTGGCTTATAGATGTTGATATTTAAACTCTCCATTTCTTCTACGAACACTGTTTTAGAAAAAAACTTTGGTTAGTTTTTATACTCTGTAAAATTCCACTTTATTTTTGAAAACTAGCTGCAAATATAACTTATTTGTACTAGCACGACAATAATGCAATTTCATTTTAGGGATGTCCAAAAGAAATTTTCTCAAAACCTGCCTTGTACCATCTGCACTTCTTCAGTTTCCACCAGCTGTTTGAACATTTTCTGCAGGCACGGGCAAATACATTCAATTTACTTTTTTAGTGTACTGTCTAACCATCCATTGTCCTACATTTAATGCTGACAATATTTCGTTGACTCGGCATCTGGCCTTAAGGATTTAGTACTAAAAGTTTATGAATCACTCATTGTACAGTATACAGTAACAGATCCATAGTCGGTAAAATTTAGATACTAAAACATAATAGTATATTGTACAAGTGGAGAAAGTTCAACTTTTCTCGCATGTTGCACACAATACTTTTTCTACAACTGCACAAATTTAAAGAATACAAGTAAATAGTTATATAGAAAAAGTCTAGGCATCGAGGATCCCCTGCTGAAAGCGGTTAGGCATCGAGTATCCTCTACTGGATTCTCTATATAAATGTATGTAGTGTGGGCAAAGTGCCGTGAGAAATGATATTTCTCACAGTATGACCAACATATAGTTTTGAAATTAAGGAAATTATGAGTATTACACTACTTTTCATAGCCCTTGTTGAAAAATTATATTTATTTTGTAAAAAAAATCACTAAATTGTTCAAACAAATTTAACTTTTATTTATTAATTGGTTTTGAACAAATTAAACTGTTGAAACGTACAGGGTGGCCCACTGTATACGCTTTAATTTATTACATCTAATTGGCAGATGCTATCAAAAAATGTTTCAAATAAAAAATATCTAAATTAATAATGGCCACATTTTGATTAAAAATATTTTGTATTATTCAGGGTATCTGCAAAACAGTATCAAAGTTACATTTTTTTAATAATAACTGATATGAAATTGAAATAAAATCGAAAAGAAGTATAGTGAGTAGTAATGAACTATGACTGTAAATAGAACAAAAAAGGTGGCAGTAAATAGAGAAATATATTTACTGATATTATTTACGTCAATACATTACCTAGCTTGCAATGTCATCAGCTTCAAGACCCTCATGGAATTCGAACCTGTACTGAAACAGTTCGTCAGCGTCTCCTGGAAACTAATTTAGTGTCACATATTCCAGCCCGAAGGAAGTCCAGTCTTGACCATAGATCATAGTTGAGTGTGCTTGAAGTGTGCAAGAAACCACGGTCATTGCTTAGAAGCCGACTGGGATTGCGTTCTCTTTACAGACGAGTCCAGATTTTGTCTGTACAGCTGTGATACACGTATTCGTATATACCGATGGCAAAATGAAAGATACACTCCACGCAACATTGTAGGTATCACATTATTTGGTGAAGGATCAGTTATGGTCTGGGGAGGAATTTCTCTCCAAGGGTGCACAAACTTAGTGGTAATAAATAATTGAAATTTAAATGCTCATCGCTATATAGTGGATATCCTGGAAAAACATGTTATGCCATTTGCCCATTTTATCGGCCCAAATTTTTTGCTAATGCATGACAATGCACGTCCGCACATAGCTCGAGTGGTACAAAATTACCTAGAAGTGGCTAGCACGAAGCCCAGATCTCAGCCCTATTGAGCATGTTTGGGACATGCTTGGTACACTCCCTAAATAATCTCCCACACCAAACTAATAACTTAAAGGACATGGAACAACATCTTATTGAAATATGTGATGAACTGGATAAGAATGATATAAGATCGCTTATATTGAGCATGGGTCGTCGATATCAGGCTGTCATTCGAAGTAGAGGGGGAAATACCCAATATTAGAAACATTAATTAAATTTTATTTTATAACGAATTTGCAATATTTAGTTTTCTCGTTTTCTAAAATTTGATTACACTTTGTTTTTTTTTCATAATCTGTAATTTACTAAGAAGTTATATATTATTGTTACATTTTGCTTAATAATATAGTTTTTCTATATATATATATATATATATATATATATATATGCTATTGATATGTTAATTTATTTAAATATAAAATAAACATATATTTCAGAAACATTTTGGACAACAAAAGCTTCTAAATATCTAAAGTTATGTTTCTATTGACCACAGGTGTTTGGTTTCTCTTAAAATTTTGTTTTACGTTTGATAAACTGGCTTTGGGAGTTGATGGTGTGGTATCGCTGCTACCTTTTAAATATTCAGCTAGCTCCTCCTGCACACAGTCTCCTTCCAAAGACACCTATTCTTTTGTTTCCTGTGGCAAAAGAATGGTTGGTTTTATATTTTCTTGACTTGTTGCCCTCTCTAATACCCTCCATCTGTTATCCCAGTGAGCTGTACTTAAATTAGAGTTCCAGGACCACTATTTCCCAGAGTCTTTTAATTGTTCTTATTTCATATGTACCAACTTTAGGTTTATTTATTTATTTATATCAAAACAGGCCTTACAGACTAATTACATTGATAACATAGTATAAACTATATATTTCACAATATAAACTTAACTATACCTAGGTACATTGAACGAGTATTAATGTAATATAATATAATATGTACGAGGTGTATTTACTTTCAAGTTGATAGAGTGACGATTTGCCTTAATAATGTTATTCGATAAACGTCTACTGAAATTGTCCAGTCTAAATCAGTCAATTTATTAAATTCATTGCTAGATGACACATGGTCACAAGCGGGGAGCGAGTGATTGTATGTATAAGTGGAATATTAAACAATGACTTAGTTCAGGTTCTCTTGGATGGAACATTAAATCTTGATAATGACAAAATAAACGGAGAGTTAATTTTATTATTTCCTAATAATAATAATAAATGAACTTTATTAAGTATAAAAATAATACTCAACTGGCCATTGACCGAGGTCCTTCAGCCACAGTGGTATAAGTTATTGTGTGAATTACAATGATATTCTTAAAATTTTACAGTTTCAGAATGATATAAGAGAGAGAAAAAAAATCAAAAAATAACCAAAACTGTAATTTATCCCATAGAATTTGTTCTGGATGTTTGTAGTGTGTTCTTCCGTTATTTCTTCTGTTGCAATATGGAGAGATGAGGTTCTTGTTTTCGGTTTTCTCACTAAATTTGAAGGACAACTGTGATAGTCTCTCTTCGATCGGTTGCACTCCAGTAACTTCATATAGCAGTTGGTTGGGTGGATTATGGATAGGATTATTCAGATGTTTAATTTTCGTGATAATGCGCAAGGCAGTTCTTTCGGCCACCTGGAGATTCTTCAGGGCAGGATTTCTTATGTTCTGGAATATTATATGTCCATATTCAATTAGTGGTCTACATATCATTTTGTAGATTTTAGTTTTTGTGTTTAAGTATATTCCATGTTCTTTTTTATATATAGATTTGAAGTGCTTATTGTCCATAATGATCTCTAGATATTTTGTACATATTTCTGGACTGAGTTCATGGTCATATAACCTTACTGACGGTGATGTAGGTGATGGGGAGTGGAAAAATATTAGCAAATGCGATTTCCCTGGTTTATGTTTCAGTCGCCATTTATTGAACCATGATGTTGTTCTGTCTGCTAGCTGTTGTAATCTTTCAACAGTTGTATTTAAACCCCTGCAGTGAGAAACCAAAGCAGTATCATCTGCATATTGTAGTATATAGTTATCTGAATCAAAGTATTCTGGGTCTGCGTGGTATATATCTGAACAGTATATGTTTTATAGTAAGGGTGATAATGGAGATCCCTGAGGTACACCTTGCTGTGGGGTAAATTCGTGAGAAGTTTTGTCCTGCACTTTAACTCTCCATTTTCTTTCATTCAGTAAGTTAGATATCACATGGATCAGGTATTTGGGACAACCAACTTGTATATAAGACCTTTCGTCCAAACACTATCGAAAGCTTTGTTAATGTCTAATAAAATTGCTGCTGTTTTGTTTCCGTTAAGCTTAGATGCTTCTATGTTGTTGGTGAGTATCACTAGAGGGTGGGTCGTAGAACAATGACTTTTGAATCCAAACTGATACTCTGGGATACGATTTCCCATTGATTTCACTATTCTGTTTTTTCCTAGCACAGGTAGCAGCGTAATTGGTCTATAACAGGTAGGTGTAGAGTGATCCATGTTTGGTTTCGGAATAGTAACACAATTGTACCCGTTTTCCATTCTCTAGGTTTGTAGCCGTTTTTCAGACAAAACTGATACATTTGGATGATATATTCGTGGATCTTATGGTGTAGCTGTTTAACCAACATTGCAATATTTTTAATGTGTTTAGCAAAAGATAGTGAACTGTCATAAGTTAAGCCCAAATTTTTTTACTTCTATACAACGTTTTAGGGGTTCGGTGTCAATTCGATATTCAAAAATAATGGGATCTTTCGAACGTCTCACAGTAAGAGTAAAACATTTTTTAACAGTAAAATATAATTTATTCTTTAAACTCCAATCATAAATACTATTTAAATCTTTCTGTAGTAGAACACAATCTCTAAAAGTTTTTACATGTTTGAAAATTTTTAAATCATCTGCGAATAACAAGCATTCCTGAGTATTTAAGTTTAGAGGTTAAGTCTTTAATGAAAATCAGAAATAGAAGAGGACCCAAATTAGATCCTTGAGGAACCCCTGAGTTAGCTTCAAATTTGCCAGAAGTATTTTCATTGTGTTTTACCATTAAATATCTGTTTTGCAAATAATTATTAATTAATTTAATAAAACTATGCGATACATCAAACCTACTGAGCTTCCATAAAAGAACGTCATGATCAACCATGTCAAATGCTTTTCTAAAATCTGTATATATAGTGTCAAGTTGTATTCTATTCTCCAATACCCCATAAACATAATTACCAAAAATGAGCATGTTAGAACTAATATACTTATTAGCTAAGACACCATGTTGTTGTGATACTAAATACTTTTCAACATACTGATACATATTTGAATAAATAATTTGTTCCAATAACTTGGCTGATGCACACATTATTGATATTGGTCTATAGTTTTCAATATCCATTTTGTTACCTGACTTAAAGATAGGAGTCACCACAGCTGTTTTCCATATGGATGGAAAAGTACTGGATGCTAGGATTAAATTAAAAATATGCTTTAAGGGTAGTTTCAGCCAATCACTACAAGCTTTAAGGATATAAGGCGGGATTCCATCTGCCCCAGCTGTTTTTGTAGATTTTAGTTTTTATATCGCATTATTAAAATCCAATTCCGTAACGATATCAAATACAAAAGTGTCATTACTTACCATGCTTTCACAATGAAAATTCAAATCATATGAGACTTTAACTGACGAATAGACAGATGAAATGACATCCACAAAAGCGTTTGCGGTTTCATTTTCATCCACTTGTCTTTCATTGTAATAATAATTACCAAGGTTTGATCTGCAACTTCTTTTATTATTAACATAATTCCAGAAATGATTAGTGTCTGTAGTTAAATTTTGTTCTATATTTTTAATATATTTATGTCTCTCCAACTTAGTTAAGGATTTAACTTTTTTCCTCAATTCTTTGAATTTTTCATCGAATACATTAAACACTATCCTTATTTTGATTCTTGGGAAAATTACGTTTCTTTTATCATATGTGAAATTCCACCTAGCCAAGTCTGGACAAAAATAAGACAGATGAAAGGCAATAGAACATTCACAAAAATCTCAGCACTAATAGATCAAGGTGAACTGACTACTGATAGCGAAAAAATTGTTAATATCATCGGCAATGCACTTCAGGAGAAAAGTAAAAACTCTAGTGAATACGCCGCAAATACCACTATCCAAATCTCTACTCATGTTATACAAGACAGATTTCCTTTAGATCTTCCTTTCTCTCTCCAAAAACTCATGTATTCCCTCTCGTCCTGTAAGAATTCAGCTCCAGGTCCAAACAATCTTCCTTTTCAATTCTTAAAAAACTTGTCAACAAATGCTCTGGTGAAATTATTGAGTTTGTACAACAGAATCTGGATTAACAGAGAGTTTCCTCAACAATGGAGAGAATCAATCATCTTACCAAGTAAAAAGCAAGACAAATCTCCGACGCATGCAGATTCTTATCGCCCTATTTCACTAACTAGTACTGTATGTAAGCTACTAGAAAAAATGATAAATAAAAGATTAATTTGGTATCTTGAAAAACATAAACTTCTATCCCCTACTCAATCAGGCTTTAGACCCCAACGCAGTGCAAGTGATAATCTAGCTCTTCGCTATATTACAAGCTCTATCCTCTTTAACAAGTGACTCCAAACAACCTGCCATATGTACGGACTCACTAGCATCTATTCATTCCACTAAATGCATATACTCCACGCATCTTATTGTTCAATCTATACACACAATTCTCAATAATCTCTCACGCCAAGGAGTTACAACCACACTAATCTGGATTCCCTCCCATATTGGCATTACAGGCAATTAAATAGCTGATCAAGCGGCAAAACAAGCTGCAGCATCGCCCAACTTAAAGCATGAGAAAATCCAGTTACACGCAGACTTAAAGGCTCTATTTAAGAGAAGAATGCGAATATTTTGGCAAGAACATTAGAGCAAATCCCGATCGAAGCTTAGTGATATCCAACCAACAATCGGCCCCATATCAATCACAAATCTAAAAAGAAAAGATAAAGTTCTCATAAGAAGGCTTCGCATCGGACACTCGCGCCTCACACATGGACACCTTATGGCATCTGAAGATCCACCACTGTGTCAGCTCTGCTCCAGTCCTCTCACAGTTAAACACATTCTGATAGAATGTTGTCAATACCAGAATAAGTGATTGAAACACCAACTTAGTGATAACCTTCAGGAAATACTGAGTCTCCCCATACAGCATTCAAGGGTTATTGACTTTCTTTCTTCAAGACAGAAAAATATATCATAAACTATAATGAACCAATATTGTGACAACTGAAACCCACCAAACTGTACATAAGAACAGTGCTGTATTAGTTATATTTTGTATTTCCATTTGTTTGTATAATTGTATAGCCTATGTATTTGTGTCAATGACCTACGCTGTCGAGACACGTTAATTTCAATAAAAAAAAACCATCCTTATTTTTTTCTAAGTCGTTTTTTTTCTTTTAATTGATCCCAAATTTCTTTTGTTAACCAAACTGGGAAAGTTTTGGATTTTTCACAAAAAACAAATTTAGGTACACATTTATCAATTATTTTATTCCCTATATTGTAGAATTTATGTAATGCTATATTCACATTAATTTTTTCATCCAAAACTTTCTTCCAGTCTGCATCTCTAATATTTTCGCTTAACCTAAGAAAATCTGCTTTTTTAAAATCATCCCTAGACTCTTTTATATTTATGTTTGTATCGGACCTAACTGTAATCATAATTTCCAATGCAGGATGGTATATATGTTCCTTAACAAACGGTAGGCCGTCCCTAATTACTGTGCAATTGGTAAGATTACTTTCCGAACTAATAACTAGGTCCAGAGTTCTTCCTTGAAAAGTTTTAATATTATTATACAACCTAAATCCATTAAAATCCATGAGGTCTTGAAATGTTTCAACTGTGCCATTATAAATATTGCTTTCATAATTAATACTCGGTATATTGAAATCTCCAAAAATAAATGTTTTGTCATTATCCACTATATGCCTCTGCAAAAATTCAAATGCTGTTTCATATACCGTAGTTTGACTCCCTGAAAGAATATATATATATATATATATATATATATATATATATATATATATTTATTTATATTTATATATATATATATATATATATATATATATATATATATATAGAACATATGGTGTATTTACAACTATTTAACTTAATTTCTAATGCAGTTGCCTCAAAATAGGAGCTAATTTTAAAAACTATTAATATCGCATATGTTTTTTAACAGCTATAAAAACTCCCCCGCCTTTTGATTTTGCTTTAAATTCCATATTCCTATCAGCTCTTTCAGATTGTAATAACCAGCGTCCATTATCTCTCCATCAAGAATTCCCTCCTGCAATCATGTCTCGACTGCAATAACTATATCAAAGTCCCTTGTAAAAACTCGTTAATTTTCGTATTAAATCCTCGACAATTTTGAAAGTAAACGTTAAGGGTAGTTGACATATTTGTGGCAACCGAATAAGCTCTTAAGCAAACATAAAATCATTATTTTTCGGCAATGCAATAACAAAAATATAAGGTATCCCACAATAATCAAGTCTCAATAATAGATACAGTAGAAACGGTGAAGCTTTTCCATCACGTGACTTAGTTGACGATATTATTCAACACATACTATGTTGGTAGTGTCTTCTTCTAATAACAAAAAAAGAGCAAAACTCAATACAAGTGTTTGTAGTATTGTTTTGATGTATATGGTTGATGTTGTATCAGTCACGGGATGGAAAAGATTCAGGTTTTTACTGTAGGTACATCTTTATACTTGTATAATAAACTCAACTAATCATAATTATATTTCTTATAGATATCCAATAAATGTCTAGTGTCATTAGAAGTCCAACTGACTAACTGTACTGGATATATGTCTTCTGATTGTGCTTGTTCCTTTGGAAAAACAAGAAACGCGCTCAAGCTTAAAAAAATATGTAAAATTTTTACCATGTTAAATACTTAAATCCTTTACTTTCAAACCCCAATAAATATTTGAATCATAACATAAATAAATTTGAATTTTGAAGATACAACGCAGGTTATGCTTTCTATCTTCTGTACAAAAGCTGAAAGTTTGAACAAGCAGTTCCTAATTGATCCAAGACAACAAATATTTTTGCTTTATGCAGTAGAGGCTGTTTCTAAAAGGTTGCTACTTGTCGGAAATTTCTTGTAGGACCATAGGAACAAATTTTAAGTGACTTGGGTTAAATGTTAATATTCAACAGTTAAAATATTTCCAATTAATAATGAAACATCCTGTATAATGTAGAAAAATAGTGCTGAATTCAAAAGGTTAAAAATTGCAGTCATGAAATAATAAAAAATCGAAGTTTTACAAATATGGTTATGAACGCTTGAAGAATTCCTCAATGTTTACTTATTAGTAATTTATTTATGTTGCTTATTTTTTATTTTCTGTTTTTGATTTCAGACACAGGTAGTTTGGAGTTTTGAGGCAATTTTTGTTTTAAACTGTATTTATTGATGTATTAAGATTCAAGTTTAAAATGTTTTTTTCTTACATAGTAGATATGTAAAATAAATTCTGTTAATTTTACCTTTTTGTTTTAATTTCTCTTGTTTTATTTTCTTGTTTCGTATTTTATTAGTGCTAAGTAGAACGAATAAGGTAAGTTGCATGAATTTAGTGCTTTAAATGTTGTGTGGCTTTAACATATAAGCTGTTTTTTTCAAGAAAGTATTTACTAATTTAATTAACTAACACTTAACAAATCCATCTCATTCCAAATGAAATTTAAAAATATATAAAAGTGACAGGTTTGGTCAAAAGGCAATTTATGGATAAACTAAATATATCTCCCATTCACTTTGTGTACCATTTATACTGATTGACTGACTCCCCCTTTTAGGATGTAAACTACATTAAATTTTCATCTATATTTTCCAGCATCAGAAATTAATGTATTGTAACTCTAGTACACACAATGTTAAGAAGTATCTTTTTGTTTTAGTGTGTGTTTTTAATGCTAATAATGGAATTTTTTTTCTGTACCACAAAAGAATTCAGATACCTAAAGTTGTATTTTAGTAATCTGTTCCTCTTTCCTTGTCCTGAGATCTTTAGATAGTTGGATAAAAAAATACCTATAAGTATTTAAGTGATCTTAATTATAATTACTAACCAAATACTTAATTTCTTGAATAAAACATTACATAAAGGCATGTGACCACTGATCGCTAATAATATATTACTAACAATATACTAACAATTTCGAACAGTGCAAGAAAGAGACCAATTCCTTACACAAGAGCTTCACCTTCTTCTCCGTCTTCTGCGAGCAGCTGCAGCAGCAAGAGCCTTTATTACAGGCACAGATCTACTAGTAGATCTATCAGCAGAAGATCTTCTCAGTCTAAATCGAGAAATAGCACTCCAGTACGGTCGTCGAAATCACCCTAGCGTTTAATTGAATGTCTGGAGGAGGTTATCAAGAAAGTGCAATAATTTTTTTTTTCTGATATTGGGTATGATATTACTAGTGTCATTTTTGACAAAAGAAAGTATGGTATTATTAAACATTTGATTTGCAGCCAGGTAACCACCACACTGTTTTATAAAATTAGACAATCTATAAAAGATACAGAAATACAGTGAAAGCTTAAATGGAAATGCGCATATAATAAGCAATTTGAGACTTATGGTAACAATATTTGCAAAGGAGGATGAACTCAAAAGGTTTTACTAACTGAGAGTACTGGAAATTGGTCATATCAGACATATCGATTACCTGTTTTTTATCATTTGATCTATTCGTATTTGAACATATAATCAAGATTAACAGAGTGGAGTTCTTGGCTAATAAACATTCCAAATAGTTAATAATTAATATATGCGATTCTGTCTGTACTTGTTTTACATATTTTTATCTTGTCAGTACTTTTCAGTTTTGTTTTAAATGATCTACATTATTGTGTTATGGATTAAACTTAAACAAAGTCTAGCGAAATCAATAAAAACATTACAAAAAAACTTGTGTCCAACGGTCGAACAGAAAATTTGGTAATTGATGGTATTTTATAAAACATCCAATTAATTGTGTGCATCATTCATCAGTGTCACTGATTGTGTTCTTAAACTAAAAATGTTCATCATTGTCTTTTTGTCGCACATGAAGGCATATGCCAAAATTTTTGTATATAACTTATCATCTCACCAATTTTCAGTTTTATAATTTGGGTGATTTTACGCATGGTCCACTAATTTGAATTCTTTGTAATTCCACATCACTTTCGCTCTTATTATACTGTGTAGATTTCCTTTGAAATATCTTTATTAGGCAATAGTTCAGAGCTCTCAAAACTTGACATATTGTAGAAATTACAGAATGCAATGTAATTGAAAGGGGCAACACCGTTCTGGCAGTTCATGCGTCCTTATTCTCTTGGACGTTGATTGTGGCTTATTGCTTATTAATAATAAAATCAATCATAGGAAGAATTGTCAATATATAGATCTGGACTCTTCATAAAGCGGCAATATATAAACTGAAATCATGTGTTATTACAGTTGAATTATGAAAATTAGCAAGAACGAAGATTTAGCTATTGTATCAAATAAAAACCAAAAAGTTAGAATAAAATGGTCACATTATAAGAGGTAAATGCAATGCAAAATAGGTAAGAAGATATCTGTAGTATTATGCTGAAGAAACCTGGTTGATGTTTATTTGAAATGGGAAAAGAATTTCCAATACTCCTTGGAAAAGTAGACAATTTTAGTCGGGAATATATGTTGAATACACATAATTCTCCAGCTTAAAACTTGATTAGAAAACGAAAAAAGTTGAGACAACTAAAAAATGACGGTGCATATTTAAAATAAGTACTTACATGAGTTGTATACTATAAATATTTGATATAATGTAATTTAAGATATTTAATTTATATATATTTTGTTGTAATTTAGACTGAAAACGTATGTACTCAAATTCTTATTTATTTATTTTATTATCTTTTTACACAATTTACTTTATATTATTTATATATTTATCACAACTATTTATATTTATTCAAAGAATTCATTATGATGTATCTATATAGTGCAAGTCCTACCCTTCATATCTAATTAAATCAATGAATTTATTTTGACATATATCCATGGTACCAGATATTATACTTAATGGCAAAACTTTTCGAAAAATGTGTTAATTTGAAATAGAGTCTGATAATTTGATTATGCAATAGTTTTTTTTTTCATCAAATGTGTCAGTCTTACTTTGCACTGTATATTTACGAATACTATTCTAGTCATATTATTTACATTTGTGTGATATTTTTTTCGTTATATTTATTGATTTTGATAAAATCGTGTAGATAATATTAATAAAAGAAATGATGTTATAAGAATTTTTATTTATTCCATTATACAAGGTTATGCAACCAGAATAGATATGTAAGTAGCAAGCACCCATTGGGGGTCCATACTTAAGCCCACGAATTGTTCGTTAACGCTCCCGCCGTTCTTTTTGAAAATCTGTTAAGGGAGAGGGATCAGGTGACGCAGGGATGACAATAAAAGTCGAGCAGGCATTTCTGCCCATTTTGAGATTTTATGAGGTGACATTGAAGTTGCTACTGCAAAAATATTAGGATAAAATTCTTTTAATTCAATTAACCTTTAATCGATAGAGATAAAAGGAAAATGACGCATCCTAGCTTACTCAAATCATGTCACGTGTTGTAGCATATCGTGGCCTAACCAGGATGTTGTGTGTTGCTGAAATATAAAATATGACGTCAATGCAAGTAGCGGTAAAGAAAGACGATGATATGATTTATGAACCGAAGCCATTGCCTAAAAATGCAAATCAGTAATTTGACATACAATTCAACCTTGCCACGTGCAAAAAATGTTAGGATTTTGGATTTTTGTCTGGAAATGTCAGCCATATTCAGATAAACATCAGGAAAAATGTATAAATGATTTTATTGCGCTGTGGAATACTATTTCTTTTGAAGATGTATCATGGAGTCACTAGTTTTCTAGTTATACTTTTAATAATGTGATACAATGTTTTTAATGGCTACACTACCCACATCATGGTTTCTCTTCATTAAGTACGGTAAGTATGTTGCTATTTTATAACTTACAATTATTGCACCTAATGTGACCAGAGTGTAGATAGACTCAAAATACCAAATTTTTGTCTTTTAAATATGTATGTTAATCTGGCTTTCCGGCGTAGAGATGTGGCAACCCCATCGCCCAGTACATGTGTAATGCAAGCGCCATTAACATGTGCAAACTGCCCACTAACAAACATTTCCCTGTGTCCTTTCCACAACAGTATTTAATAAGAATTTGTTTAAAATACAATTACAGGTTACAGCATTCGTTTAGATCACTATTTTTATAAGTAGACTGTTAGACACTATATAATGCATAATTATAGGAAAAAAGTCTCTTTTCTATAACCATTTAAAAATCAACAACTTTCGTCACGTTTTACTCCAACCGAAAACACCAGTTTCGGCGCCAGTGATAGAATATCCCATAACGTTAACTTTCGTCTCTAGTGACGAAAGTAAGTGGTCGCAATTTCAGATATTAAATTTATTCTTCCAAATCTAATTGTAATTTAACTTGATGGAGCACAATACAAAAATAAACGTTTTTAAGGATTAAAACTAACTTTTCCGCATATGTGGCCCTGAACAATATTCTATCACAAAATTGTTACTTGTATACACTTCGGGGGATGTATCGTGCTAACAAACCAAAATTTCTCCCATAATTTAGTATATCTGGATTTATAGGACCCGCTGTACTCGCTCTAGTCAACTTAAAATCAATAGGGTACATCTGTGAGAAACCTTGAACAATATTCAATCATAAAATTGATCAATCGTAGACTCTCTGGAGGCTGTATCGTGCTAACAAACTGAAAATTCTCCAAAAATGACAAAAATTTGGTACTTGAAGTACCATAGCACCCGTTGTACTGGCTTTAGTGAGCTGAATATCAATAGGGTCATCTTTGAGACGCTCTGAATAATATCCAATCATAAAACTGGTCACTTGTATAAACTCCGGAGTCTGAATCGTGCTAACAAACTGAAACTTCTCCAAAAATGATAAAAATATCGTACTTAAAGTACTGTAGCACCTGTTGTTTTGGCTCTGGTGAGCTGAAAATCAATAGGGTTCATCTGTGAAATGTCCTTAACAATATTCCATCATAAAATTGGTGACTTATTGCACTCCGGAGGCTGTATCGTGCTAACGACGACATACACACAGGATTTTTTTCTAAAAACCGTTTTTCGTGTTGTTGTTGATGGATAACGTAAAAATAACTCAAAAAAAAATTTCAAATTTCCAACTTTTTTGTGGGTAAACCAATACTTTTCTCGCATATTAGATAGGTTGGCGGAAAAGTAATAATATTTACTTAATTGTATCTTTATAATTTAATTTTATTGTATCTATTTATTATATCACACACAAGTTGTTGGTAACTTAGTTACTCTCAGCTTCAGTGATTAATTGTTTACTTCTACATAAAAAATGTTAGTTAAATTTTGTAGTTTGTATATTTCTGTTTTGTTGTGAAATAAATATATATTATTATTATAAAATTGGTGACATGTTGAACTCAGGAAGCTGTATCGTGCTAACAAACTGAAATTTCTCAAAAAATGACAAAATGTCGTACTTCAAGTACCATAGCACCCGTTGTACTGGCTCTGGTGCACTGAAAATCAATAGGGTTCATCTGTGACATGTCCTTAACAATATTGAATCAGAAAATTGCTGACTTATTGCACTCCGGAGGCTGTATCGTGCTAACAAGACATGTAAGGAAAAGTGGCCGATGACAACGACGACTTACACACAGGATTTTTTTTGTAAAAAACCGTTTTTTCGTGTTGTTGATGGAAAACGTAAAAATAATTTTTTTTTTCATAATTCCAACTTTTTTTGGGGTAAACCAATACTTTTCTCGCATATAGAAAGGTTGGGCGGAAAAGTAATATGATTTCCCACAAAAACGTGTAAATTTTGCATTGAATAACGTAATAAATGCAAAATTCAGTTATCACGAAATTGGTAGCACATTGTAAATAGCTGTGGTCTCGGACCGTGGAGTTTTGGTTGCTTCACGTTTTAACCTATAGTATGATACAAACAATAATAAGCGTACATTCCCAATACACAATACATTTTTTTAGTATTGTAATGTTTTTCTAATTTATTTAAAAGTTTTATTACGACGGGTGTGATAAATTTATACACACGGTATGTCTACTCACTTAATTTATTTATTTATTAAACTATTCACTAATTTATATTAACTACACAGTATATTTACTCACACTAATTTATATAAACACTTCACTACTGTTTAGTTACTTAGACTATTCACTTGTTCACTGTTTATCTCCCGAGATCAAATTATAAACTAACTCCGTTGGTAGGTAGTCTCTTTTATATATTACGTGCCTTTTATTCTGGAAACTTCTCGATTGCGGCTCACAAAAACAATCGACCTTCCTAGTCACAAAAAATAATAAACAGTTCGAAGAAATCCCTGCGCATTCGCCAAAATTTTAACTTTCATACATAGCTTAGACAGCGTCGGGTTCAGGGACTACACCAGTGTCCGATATCGTAACAATACCCCCTCCTTAAAATTAGGTTCCTCCTGGAACTTCTGTGTAGCCGGAACTGGATGTTTAAGTCGGCAACTGAACCCATGTCTGCACTTTCCGGTCGTATGGAAATAACAGGGCACAGTCTTCAACGGGTACCGATAAACGACGGGTATAGCCGCAAATTAATAGGTGGGACACCGGTATCTGGGAAGATCACCTCTATCGTATTCCTGATGTTACCCCACGTGGGATTCCAGCACATGATCTCGAAGGCTTCGTAGCGCTTCCCACACATCCCGGTAGGTGGATCGATCAGGAAATTCGTTTCTAGTTACCAGGTAGAAGACGTACCGCGAATTGTGTTTGAGTCTCAGTGTCTTGCCAGGGGCTGAAATCTGATCTTCAGGTTTTTCTAATTGCCCAAACTTCTTTCAAAAACTGTTGCCAAACCGCGTGCGTATTTGTTACTGGCGGATAAGTTGTGTGCCAGCGAATACTCTTCCGGGAGCTTGAACAAATCTTGTCTTTGTTCTGTAGTGCCTCCTTATCTAGCGTTACCATACATTCTTCGAAAGCTGGGTCAGACTCTTGTTGTTCTAGGCGCACTCCTTCCTCTTTGACCGACTAGCGCTCTCCTTCGAATGGCGCTAGTCGGTTTTGGTGAACTACTCTTGGTTTTCCGTTAGGGATCTTGCTTATTCGATTGATGACGTCGTTGATCCTTTTCTTGTTCAAGTGTGGACCTTCCCATAATTTCTTTAGTTTTGGAGAAAATCGTTTTCTCCTTGTCGGGTTGTGTAACCATACTTTGTCTCCTTCTTTGAAACTGCCTTCTGTGGCCGGCGTATCGTACCGTTTTTCATTCTGTCGCTGGCAACTTGAAGATTCGTTCGAACCAATTCGTGAACATCGACCATCCTTCTTCTCAATTGGATCACGTAATCTTCCGCTAGACCTTCGCCAGGCCGACAGTCAAATTCCAGGTCACAATGAAGCCTCATTTCACGTGCAAGCAGGATTTTCACAGGTGTTTCACCCGTGGACTCATTTATGGCAGATCAATAAGCCAACGCAAATAGGGAAAGATACTGGTCCCAGTCTTTCGGGTGGCTGGAAACTACTTTGGACAGGTATTTTCCATTAGCCCTGTTCATTCTTTTGACCATTCCATCTGAAAGTGGATGCAGGGCTGTTGTCTGGGTCTTCTTCATTCCCAGCTTGTCACAAATTTCCTGGAATAACTGACTCTCGAAATTTCTCCCTTGATCGCTGTGGACTTCCAAGGGTACTCCATATCGGCTAATAAATTATTTCACCTATACATCCGCGACAGTTGTGGCCTCTTGATTCGGGATCGCGTAAATTTCCACCCACTTTGTGAAATAATCTATTACTATCAGGATGTATTCACTGCCATTTTATGTCGTTGGAAATGGTCCAGAGATGTCTAAAGCAATCCTTTCGAAAGGGCTTCCAACATTATACTGTTTCATAGGTGCCTTTCTCTTGCGATGTGGTCCATTACTCGTAGCACAAGTCGTACATTTCTTACACCAGTCCTTGACATAGTCGGAGCTGTTCATCCAATAAAACCTTTCATGGACTCGCTGAAGCGCTTTCTTCACTCCCAGGTGACCTCCCGATGGACTGTCATGTAACTTTCTCAATATGCGCCCATAAATTCTTCGAAGGCTGGGCCAGACTGTTGTAGTGGGAACAGTCTGTTGGGTACGGCCGTCTGGACAGGGAGCCGGCATTTCGGTGATCCATCTAGTGATCTGGCCCTCGGGATTCTTGAACTGGATTAACCACTTGAGTGCTGCGTGATCAGTCCGGATTAAGAACTTCCTTCCATAGAGATACGCCAGTGTCACGGATAAAGTCTACCTCTGGTAATGGACATCCTAATATTGGCACTATGGTTAAATGTCTCTTCAAGGTTTCAAAAGCCGTTTGACAGTCTTCATCCCAATGGAAAGCTCTTGTTTCTTCTGTGAGTCGAGCTAGGGGCTTAGCAATATCTCCAAACTTCCTTATAAATCTTCAATAGTATGTGCAAAGTCAAAGGAAACTCCTAACTTGGTGTTTGTTGGTTGTTTGCGGCCATTGCTGAATGGAAGCAATTTTCTCTGGATCCACCGCCACTCCTCCATTGCTCACTATATGACCTAGATAGTTGACTCGGTTTTGGAACAGCTGACATTTCTTTGGGTTTAACATGAGCTGGGCAGCTTGGAGTCGTTTGAATACGTCTTCCAAATTCTTCAAGTGTTCGTCAAATGTCTTCCCCAGTACTACGATGTCGTCCAAATAGACCAGGCATGTCTTCCAAGACAACCCTCTCAAAACATTTTCCATGAGTCTTTCAAATGTCGCAGGCGCATTACAGAGCCCGAATGGCATGACGTTCAATTGCCATAATCCAGGTCCGGTGGTAAAAGCAGCCTTCTCTTTGTCTTCTGGGTCCACTTCTACTTGCCAATAACCAGACTTTAGGTCTAAGGCGGAAAACAGTTTGCTGCCGGCCAAAGTGTCTAGCGTATCGTCGATTCGAGGCAGAGGATAGCTGTCTTTCTTCGTCACGTTGTTTAACTGGCGATAGTACACGCAGAATCTCGTAGATCCATCCTTTTTCTTGACGAGCACTACCGGAGACATCCATATCAATGGACTAGTAGATGGTTCTATTACTTTTTTCTTCTGCCATCTCTCGAATTATTCATTCAGCTTCCTCTCTCTTCGCTCGTGGTAGTCTTCGCCTAATTGGCTTGGCATTTCCAGTATCGATTTTGTGTTTGACGGCTGATGTTCTACCAGTCTTCTCTCCTTTTTGTACGAATAGGTCTCGATACTGCAAGTGAAATCCTCTCATTTTCCTTTTCTCAGCTCGATTTCAGGATTGACCAGCTACTGATAACATTTGTTCGAATCTGGCATTGGAATTGTCAGTTTCCGTTGTTTGGCGAACTATAGACGTCACTGGGATGCAGGATCAAATCCTGGTTTTTTTCTTAATGATAATCGGGTAATCGTTCACGTTTATCACACGTACTGGGATCTCCTTCGCCGACGTAACCAATCCTTTTCCAATTAGTACTCCTTTGCCAAGCTCTTCGTCGTGGTTCCTTGGCTCCATCATAACCGGTAACTTCCTCCATGATTCCCTGTAGCCGCGGTACTATCATGATTTCGCTTCATGCAGGTAGAACGGTATCTTCCTGTACAGCTGCCAACACCGTGCTGCCTTCATATGGATGAAGGAATAGCTCCTCGGAACCCACTTTAATGGCGCTGTTCCTAAAGTCCAACTGGAAACCATGTAGATTCATCACGTCCATTCCCAGAATCACGTCTTCCTTGATGTCAGCTACAATTACCGTATGCGTGAACTTTTCTACGCCAATTCCCAATTCGACTTGTGTCTCACCGTGAACGTTGGCACTCTCACCTGAGGCGGTCCGCAGTCGCAGTCTCGTTGGCAAAAGCTTCTTCTTGGAGTTTATTATCGTATAATGGTTCTAGTTGCTCCAGTGTCAACCAGCAGAGTATATCTCTTGCCATTCACTTCGCTATCTACATATACACTGTCGTTGCGACATTTGAGAGAAGCTATCTGCCTGTGGAACGATCATGGGTCGGTGCTGCCCTCTCGTAGCCGACCCGTTCTAGTTTTCCTGTGCCTGTTGTTCTTAGTTTGCAGGAGTTCTGGGGTGCTTACACGAACTGCGTACCCGCCCTAGCTCGCCACAATTCTAGCATTTGATCATTTTCGGCTTCCTGTCCATCATACTTTTTATCAGCCTGACGATCTGGTCAAGTCTGTCCTCGCCACCTTCTTCTTGGATGGTCCTAACTTTGTTATAACATGAAGCCTTCGTGGCTGCTTCATATTCAAGAGCTGTAGTCAATGCATCGATTAATGTTTTGGGATGGGCCAAACGAAGCGTCCTCTGCATATCGGAGTTACGTAAGCCGTGAATAAAGGCCTGGATTCCCAGACATTCCATCATGTTCTCTGGTGCTTATGGATAAGCGAATTGAACTAGTTGGGCAATATCCACTTCACACACTCTTGAAGGGCTTCATCACGTTTCTGCTTTCGGTTCTTCAGCTGGGATTGGTACAAATGTTCGTGGCCATATCGCATGTCCACGGTGTAGTGAACACATCCATCGACGAAGGTTACCAGCAAGAAAAAGCTCAACCGAAAACTTGGTCACTGATTCAAACCAAGTATTTCCAGAAGCCCTTGCCGCCGGAATCGACAATCAATTGAGATCCTCATCTCAACCTGTCCTTTATAGGACAAATAGTATTTATGAAAATCTGCTCCTACTAGAGCATTCTTATTTATGAAATCCCGTTCTTTACAGAGCGGTTTTATTTATGAAAATTGCATGTACCAGATAAAATAGTGAACGAAGACAGACAACAAGTGCCTACTACCATCCAGCCAACGGTAGAAGGAAGCAAATTCAGGTGAATATAAACACTAACCTGCTGAAAAAAGGTTCAGGAAACCTTTAACCGGGGAGGAAACTCCATCCGGCAGTGAGTCCGCTGTCCGGCTTTTGTCCGCATTCCCCGAATACTAACAACCCCCCAACAAACGAAGCAACCTTCTGCTTCGTCCACTTCCGCCCCACAAACCAACATGGCATCTTCAACTCGCTCTCCAATCAAAACCCGAAGCCAAAAAGTACCATCGATCTCTTCTCACGAAGAATTTCCACCGATAGTACCTTCCTCACCCACCGACGTTTTAGCCGCCTTTGCACACAATTTACACAAGAACTTGCCGAACTAAAGGCCGAAAACCAACTACTTAAAACACGACTACAAGACGCAACCAACCAACTCAAATCACAAGCCAACTCTCGAAGCTCCTCCAGATCAGTTCATTCCGCGCAATCCCACGCCTCCCACATCTCCGTCCAATCTTCACCACGCACCAACCGACAATCCATAAGCCGCCGAGAACAAGAAGTGGACTTCACTCTCTTGAGAGCTAAACCCAAGAGAGATCGAAGAATCCCTACCCCACCACCACCAACCACCAATACCCAACAACAATCAACTCAACAACTCTGTACCACTCAACAGCCCCGTCCTACTCAACAATCTCGTCCTACACAACAACCCCGCTCTACCCAACAACAACAACCAACTTCTCATCAAACCCAATACATACCTCTCCAGACACTAAACATCCGTAACCTTCCCAAAGATACGTCTGTCAGCGGGAGCTTTTTAACCACCTCAACACAAACGAGTTGTTGAGGGGAGAAATCTCCTACTTAAAGGCGAATCTAAACCGCACCGCCCTCCTCAGGATCCGCACCAACATTTCCCACGAAGCTTTTGCAAAAAAGCTTCGAATCACCATCGGCGACGACCGAGTCATCGTCGTCCCACTCAACCCATCTCCCCGAACCAGATCCTAATCACGCAACCGAAAACCTACCTTCTCGCTTGTCTGCAGAAATGTAGACACCTCCGTTTCCGAAGAAGAATTCGAAGAAATTCTCACCCATGAAATCAAATTCCCTCACAACAGATCCTGACGAATTCATTCCCGCCGACAGGGCCGTCCCACCACAATGTTCCGGATCTTAACTGAGTCCGAACTGGACTACCACCGCGCCCTCTCTCATGGCATCAAATTTCACGGTCTCTCACATCCGTGCGAGGCCTCAAACTCCTCCAACCCTCTACCCGCAGTACCCAAATACTGCAACAGAGGCACTAGCACAGGCCACCTTGCCGAGTCATGCAAGGCCAAACCGGTCTGTCCTTCCAGCGGTGCATCTGACCACAAATCCAACGACTGCCCTAAGGCAAAAGAACCCAACTGCAAAAATTGTAGCGGCCCGCACGCCACCTACCACCCCAAATGTCCAAAGCGGCTGGAAACACCCAAAACCCCTCAAGAGACCGCTCCTATTACCCTGGAAAAACCACCAACCCCATACGACCTCTTCACCGACACTAAAATCTTAATAGATATTTTAGCAACGACAAATATGAACGCCGTCCCCACAGCCCGTGGCCTAGTGGCTGACACGCTCACTCACCTCGTCCCTTCATTCTACGGCTACAATTGTACCGTAACTAGTGACGCGGGCAACCGCGTCCACTTTGCCTTCACCCCCAAAAGACAAAATTAAGTCATGGACTTTACAATCGGGACCGTGACTTGCCAAGGTCTAGCCAGGAAGCGACATGTTCTCAAACACCTTTTACACTCTCAAAATATTCAAATACTTTATATCACCGACACCCTGTTAAAAAATTCCCGTCGCTTCACTAGCTATACCACTTTCCACTTAGACAGGAACTTCTACTGTCACGGCAACGGACTTCTCGTCCAAAACGGACTCCCCGCGTCACCGCACCCACTCCCTGCACTTATGTCTCAACAGAACTTGGATTGCATAGCCATCGACATATCGTGGAATAATACCACAACGACCCTCTTTTCTTACTAGAAACATCCCAATCAACAATTGTCAATCGACCTCCTCGAATATGCATCCTCTGTACCACGAGCCATAATAATGGGTGACTTAAACTCACGCAACGTTCTTTTCGGTGATACACACACCAACCCCAACGGCAGACTACTCGCCGACCAACTAGTCTCACTTCCCATCTCGCGGATTATAAATAATAATCCAACTCTAATAAGTCACCTCGGCTCTTCCATAGTCGATCACATAATCTGCACTGACAGGTTGTTCACACGCATAGACGACGAGTGCTTTATAGGCGACCCTATCACATCAGACCACGTTCCACTATTGGTCAAAACTGCGTTACATAATCCTATACCACCACCGTCAACAAATTTTACATTTCGCGATTTCAAAAAGCCGATTAGAATTCCTTCGCAAACCACGTCTCAACTAATTTACCACAACCCGTCATTCATCAGAGCACTGATGACATAGATAATCACGCCGAAGGATTCCAATCCCCCTTAATCGATGCACAAGACATCACCGTTCCTCTTACCACTGTAAACGCCAACTTTCATGCCCTTCCGCAAATAATTCTGCTCAAAATTCGTGAAAAAAGACAGTTATACAGATTATACGTCCGCACTCGAAACCCCGCTGTCAAGACACAATGGAACCGTCTAAACGCACAGGTTCGGTACGAAATCAATGCTGAAAAGCAGAGAAAATGGAAGGCCGAAACAGTCGGACTGGACTTCAGACAAGGGCGCGTGTTTTGGCAAAAATTCTACTGCCTCGTCGGCCTCAAGTGAAAGGTGGAATCACATCTCGAAGTGCAAGGACAGAAGATCTACACCACCGAAAACAAAGCCACCGCCTTCAAAAATAACCTGCAAACTGTCTTTACACCACCTGACAATCCAAGATTTCTTCGGGGCTTTGCCATCGAAACAGACCTCCTCATCCGAAATATAACACTAAGCCCACATGTTCATATTCCACTAAATGAGAACTCTCCGCTTCTTACACCCTTCACAATCGAAGGAATTCAGCAGGTGTGCCGAGCGGGGAAAAACAGTGCCCCAGGGCACGACGGAATCTCGAGACAGGCACTCAAAAACCTGCCAGAAAAGTTTTTCCTCCGCTCTGTGCCCTGCTGAACGTCTCTCTGGCATTTTCTCATTTCCGTCGTTGTTGGAAATCAGCCAACGTAGCTCTCATCCCCAAACCCGGCAAAGACCCCACAAAGCCTGAATCTTACCGGCCCATCTCATTAATCAGCGTCCTAGGTAAAGTCTTTGAACGGTTGCTGAAAGAAAGAATCTGGGACTTCTGTACTGAAAACAACATAATTCCGGCATTTCAATTCGGATTCAGGCCAGGCCACTCTTGTCAGAACGCCACCACCAACCTTCAAACCATCGTCACCCGAGCTTTAAACCAACGAAGCTGTTCCGCCGCCATTTTCATGGACGTTCAAAAAGCATTCGATCAAGTCTGGCACGCCGGACTAGTGAGAAAGCTACTGAGCATCCGATTGCCAAACCAAATCGTAAAACTTCTATATTCCTATCTCACCGACCGATCGATCAGCGTCAAAGTTGGTTACAGCATATCCGACTCTTTTACACCCCAGACTGGCGTTCCGCAGGGCTCAATACTCGCCCCATTACTTTATATAATTTATACGTATGATACACCAATTCCACGACACCCCCAGGATAACATCCTTACTGTTTATCTCACGAGATCAAATTATAAACTAACTCCGTTGGTAGGTAGTCTCTCTTATATATTATGTGCCTTTTATTCTGGAAGCTTCTCGATTGCGGCTCACAAAAACAAACGATCATCCTGAAAGTCTCTAGATAAGACTAGTCACAAAAAATAATGGTAAACAGTTCGAAGAAATCCCTGCGCATACGCCAAAATGTTAACCATTCATAGCTTAGACAGAGTCGGATTCAGGGACTAAACCAGTGTGCAATTTCGTAACAGTATTGAGATATTTAAAGTTTGTAAATTAATAATAAAATAAGATTATTGTTGCAGTCTTAGATTTCATTTTTAGGATTTTATACAGTATGTATATTGTGACAAAAGTTTAGAAAAGTTCAATTATAATATAAAGGTAGATGCCAAAACAAGCATGGTAAAACGGTGTTTGCCCCTAGAACGCAGATTTCGTCGAGATCGCTTTAAAGATAATTCAACTCTTTCAAACTTCTTGTATAGTACGCGCAAAACATATTGTGCAGCAATGTAATGGTATATCCCCTTTAAATTATGTTGCGGGGCTAGACTCTGAAAGGTATTGATATTTTGTTTACTTTTACCAATACCACTACACTGTATCTTGATGTCAGCCTACCGACTAAAAAGCGAGTGTGTTTTATCTATGATGAACACCTGCTGTGTTCGAAAAAATTGTTGTCTCAAAATATACTTATAGTTCAGTCAACTATGGGAAAAATAATAAGTTATTTGAAATTTAAATCGCTAATTCTTTTTAATAAATCGAGATATAAGGTAGTGGTAACTGTCTGGTGTTATGTTTAAGAGGTTTTTAAATATAAATAGGTTAATATTGTTTAAAGGAATGCAGTACATTAACGCTAAGTATCTTAAAAAGTAGTGTTACGAAACAGCACACTGGTATAGTCCCTGACTCTGTCTAAGCCATGTATGAAAGTTAAAATATGGCGGATGCGCAGGGAGTTCTTAGAATTGTTTACGATTGTGACTATCTTATCTAGACATTGTTTTTGTGACCAGTCTTATCTAGAAAATGCCAGAGCCAATTGTTTTTGTGTAAGCCGCAATCTAGAATTATCCAGTAAAAAAGGCACTCATATATAAAGGACCGACCATGGAGTTTCAGTTTAGTTGATAAAGTGATCTCGACAAATAAACAAGAATACACTGAAATAGCGAACTGTAAAGGGTTGATATAAATTAATAATTAAGGTTGTGTGTATATAAATTAAGTGTTAGTGAGTAGTTTAGTGTTCAAATAAATTAGTAAGTAGCCATACCGTGTGTTTAAAGTTTATCCCACCCGTTTACTGTTTAACTAAATAAGAAAAACATTACATTGGTGTTAGAAGGGGGATAATCTAAATAAATAGTTACGCGAAAATGGCTAAGAGATTAAGTGACCTAAAAGTGACGGAATTAAAGGCAGAATTGGAAAACCGCGAGCTGGAAACGTCCGGTAGAAAGAGCGAATTAATAGAAAGACTCAAAATGGCACTGGAAAGTGAAGGCTTGGATTCAGAAACATTCTTATTCAAAGACGAGGCTTTCACCTTAATCTCGTCAATTTCTGATATGAGGAATGATTTTTCTGCAGTAAAGAACGATTTTTCTGATATGAAGAACGATATTTCTGCTATGAAGAATGATATTTCTGGAGATATCTTATCATTGAAAAATAACATTGTTGCTGAAGTCGAGAATAAAATTTCGTCTCTAAAATCGGATATTGAGAATAAGATGACAACGATGAACGAGAAAATAAAGTCAGACATGGAGAATAAGATGACAACGATGGAATATCAGATGGACGAGAAAATCAAGGAGTTAGAGACAAAGATTGCCGGTTTAAGAACACAAGACACTTCAGCAGAAGGAAAGAAGATCGAGATCTGCAAGCCAGAAACACAACCTAAGACAGATGATATTGGCAGTTTTACCCGGTCAAGGTCCCAACGTTCGACGGAAAGACATCGTGGACCAATTATGTGAAACAATTTGAAGCAGCCGCTAGAGTGAATAATTTGTCCGATAAGGAGAAAGCAGTGAACCTAACTATAGCGCTTCGGGGAGATGCCTTAGATGTACTTCAGACAATGCCGCTTGAAAAAACGGATGACTTCGAGCTTCTGAAGAAGAGATTGGACATGCGATACGGTCACGAACATCTAGAACATTTGTACCAGTCCCAGCTGAAGAACCGAAGGCAGAAACGTGACGAAGCCCTTCAAGAGTATAAAGTGGATATTGCCAGACTCGTTCGATTTGCTTATCCGTCAGCACCAGAGAACATGATGGAATGTCTGGGCATCCAGGCCTTGCTTACGTGGCCCCGATATGCAGAGGACGCTTCGTTTAGCCCATCCGAGAACATTAGTCGACGCATTGACAACTGCTCTTGAATATGAAGCAGCTACGAAGGCTTCAGGATATAACAAAATTAGGACCATCCAAGAAGAAGGTGACGAAGACAGATTTGACCAGTTCGTCTGTTTAATAAAAAGTATGATGGACAAGAAGCCGAGAAAGATCAGATGCTGGAATTGTGGCGAGATAAGGCATGTACGTAGTTCGTGTAAGCGCCCCAAGACTCACTCCTGCAAACCCCAGTCACAGGAAAACTAGAACGGGTCGGCCACGAGGGGGCAGCACCGACCCATGATCGTTCCAAAGACCCTCTCATACTGATAGCTTCGCTCAGATGTCGCAGCGACAGTGTATATGTAGATGGCGAAGTGAATGGCAAGAGATATACTCTGCTAGTAGACACTGGAGCAACTAGAACCATTATACGACCAGAAATAAACTCCAAGAAGAAGCTTTTACCAACGAAACTGCGACTGCGGACCGCCACAGGAAAGAGTGCCAACGTTCACGGTGAGACTCAA
Source organism: Galeruca laticollis (assembly GCA_963921935.1). NCBI lineage: Eukaryota > Metazoa > Arthropoda > Insecta > Coleoptera > Chrysomelidae > Galeruca > Galeruca laticollis. The sequence goes on along the minus strand of OY998177.1, from coordinate 14,125,252 downwards.
ATCCAATTGGGAATTGGCGCAGAAAAGTTCACGCATACGGTAATCGTAGCTGGCATTGAAGAAGACGTGATTCTGGGAATGGACGTAATGAATGTACATGGTTTCCAATTAGACTTTAGAAACAGAACCATTAAAGTGGGTTCCGAGGAGGTATTCCTTCAACCACATGAAGGCAGCGCGGTGTAGGCAGCTGTACAGGAAGATACCGTTCTACCTGCATGAAGCGAAACCATGATAGTAGCACGGCTACAGGGAATCATGGAGGGTTATGATGGAGCCAAGGAACCACGACGAAGAGGTTGGCAAAGGAGTACTAATTTGAAAAGGATTGGTTACGTCGGAGAAGGAGATCCCTGTACGATTGATAAACGTGAACGATTACTCAATTACCATCAAGAAGGAAACCAAGATTAGATCCTGCGTACCAGTGACGTCTATAGTTCGTCAAACAACGACCACTGACAATTCTAATGCCAGATTCGAACAAATGTAGCTGGTCAATCTTTGGATAGAGCTGAAAAAAAGAGAATGAGAGAATTTCTCTTGAAGTATCGAGACTTATTCGTACCAAAAGGAGAAAAGACGGACAGAACATCAGCCGTGAAACACAAAATCGATACTGGTAATGCTAAGCCAATTAGGCAATCAGCTCGAAGACTTCCACGAGCGAAGAGAGAGAGGAAGCTGAAAGAATAATTCGAGAGATGGCAGCAGAAAACGTAATAGAACCATCTACTAGTCCATGGATGTCTCCAGTAGTGCTCGTCAAGAAAAAGGATGGAACTACGAGATTCTGCGTGGATTATCGCCAGCTTAACAACGTGACGAAGAAACACAGCTATCCTCTGCCTCGAATTGACGATACACTAGATACTTTGGCCGGCAGCAAATTGTTTTCCACCTTGGACCTGAAGTTGGTTATTGGCAAGTGGAAATGGACCCAGAAGACTGCTTTTACTACCGGATCTGGATTATGGCAATTCAACGTCATGCCATTCGGGCTCTGTAATGCGCCTGCGACATTTGAAAGACTCATGGAAAATGTTTTGAGAGGGTTGTCTTGGAAGACATGCCTGGTCTATTTGGACGACATCGTAGTACTGGGGAAGACATTTGACGAACACTTGAAGAATTTGGAAGACGTATTCAAACGACTCCAAGCTGCCCAGCTCATGTTAAACCCGAAGAAATGTCAGCTGTTCCAAAACCGAGTCAACTATCTAGGTCATATAGTGAGCAATGAAGGAGTGGCGGTGGATCCAGAGAAAATTGCTTCCATTCAGCAATGGCCGCAAACAACCGACAAACTTCAAATTAAATGTTTCCTTGGACTTTGCACATATTATAGAAGATTTATCAGGTAGTTTGGAGATATTGCCAAGCCTCTAACTCGACTCATAGAAGAAGCAAGAGCTTTCCAATAGGACGAAGCTTGTCAAACGGCTTTTGATACCTTGAAGAAGCATTTAACCACGGCGCCGATATTAGGATACCCTTTACCAGAGGGATATTTTATTCTTGACACTGACGAAACCAACGTAGGAATTTGTGGAGTGCTCTCACAGATCCAAGGAGGGCAAGAAAGAGTGCTGGGATATTTCAGTAAAGTCCTATCCAAGCCAGAACGAAACTACTGCGTCACAAGAAGTTTTTAATCCGGACTGATCATGCAGCACTCAAGTTGTTGATGCAGTTCAAAAATCCCGAGGGCCAGATCGCTAGATGGATTGAACGACTTCAAGAGTACGATTTCAACATCGAACATCGAACTGGTGTTAGTCACCGAAATGCCGACTCCCTGTCCAGACGGCCGTGCCCAACAGACTGCAACAAGGCGGAATCTAGGGAAGCTGCAGTTTCAAGAACTACAGTAGTTGACGAAGAACGGTCATCCATCAGGATCAGATAAGATAGGGAGAATGATCCTCACCTGATGATTCGACAATGGAAAGTAGGAAATCGGCGACCTACCTGGCAAGAAGTGTCAAGATTTTCACCGACACTTAAGGCATATTGGGCTCCTGGAAGAACGGCTGTTAAAAAGAGTCCTTGAAAACGATGATGGTTCCTAGAAGAGGACAGTTAGTTATCTCGAGAACGGGAGTAGCTGAGATACTGAGGAAGTTACACGACCGTTTATTGGGAAGTTATCCGGGAGTGAAGAAAACCCTTCAGCGAGTTCGTGAAAGGTTTTATTGGATGAACAGCTCCGAAGATGTGAAGGATTGCTTTAGATATCGCTGGACCATTTCCGACGACAGAAAATGGTGGTAAATACATCCTGGTAGTAATGGATTATTTCATAAAGTGGGTGGAAATTTACGCGATTCCGAATCAAGAGGCCACGAGTGTCGCTGATGTACTGGTGAAAGAATTTATCAGCCGATATGGAGTCCCCTTGGCAGTCCGCAGTGATCAGGGAAGAATTTTCGAGAGCCAGATATTCCAGGAAATTTGTGACAAGCTGGAAATGAAGAAGACCAGGGCAACAGCGTTGCATCCACAATCAGATGGAATGGTTGAAAGAATGAACAGGACCATTGGAAAATACCCGTCCAAAGTAGTTTCCAGCCACCCGAAAGACTGGGACCAGTATCTTTCCCTATTTGCGTTGACTTATCGATCTGCCATAAATGAGTCCACGGGTGAAACACCTGTGAAAATCCTGCTTGCGCGTGAAATGAGGCTTCATTGTGACCTGGAATTTGACTGTCGACCTGGCGAAGACCCAGCAGGAGAAGATTACGTGATCCAATTGAGAAGAAGGATAGACGATATGCGCGAATTTGTTCGAACGAATTTTCAAGTTGTCAGCGACAGAATGAAAAATGGTACGATACGCAGGCTACAGAAGGCAGTTTCAAAGAAGGGGACAAAGTATGGTTACACAACCCGACAAGAAGAAAAGGATTTTCTCCAAAATTACAGAAATCATGGGAAGGTCCGTACTTAATCAATAAGAGGATCAACGTCGTCATCTATCGTATAAGCAAGATCCCCAATGGAAAACGGAGAGTAGTCCACCAAAACCGACTAGCCCGATTCGAAGGAGACCATGACAAAGATGACAAAGAGAAAGGAGTGAACCATATACAACAAGAGTCTGACCCAGACTTCGAAGAATTTATGGGCACATACGGAGGTACCGGGAAATCTAAATACGGAGTCACTACTGAACAAAGATTTGTTCACGGCCCTGGAAGAGTATTCACTGACTCACATCTCCGCCAGTAACAAACACGCACGAGGGTTGGCAACTGCCTTTCGAAAGAAATTTGGGCAATTAGAAAAACTTGAAGATCAGATTCCAGCCACTGGCAAGATACTGAGATTCAAACACAATTAGCGGTACGTCTTTTACATAGTAACTAGAAACGAATTTCCAGATAAATCCACCTACCGAAATGTGTGGGAAACGCTACGAAGCCTTCGAGATTATGTGCTGAAAACCTACGAGGGGTAACTATAATGTCCAGGATAGAGAGCAACCAGTTAAATTGATGAGTCATCACATATTAATTTGCAGCTATTCCCCCCGCTATCAGTATCCGATGAAGACGGTGCCCTGTTATTTCCATACGACCGGAAAGTGTAGAACTGTTTCCAGTTGTCGATTCAAACATTCTGTCCCGGCTACACAGAAATTCCAGGAGGAACTTCCTTTTAAGGAGGGGATAATGTTATGAAACTGCACACTGCAGTAGTCCCTGAAACTGACTATGTCTAATACGATATATAAAAGTTGAAATTTTGGCGGGTGTACGAATTTGAATTAACACTCAAATTCCTACTGTAAATTCTTACTTTGTCTTCACCCTGTATATCATAATTTATATATTCCATACATATCATAAAATATCATTCTTCCCAAATATTCAATATGTATTTAACCATGCAAAACCCATTTCAAAGTTCCTTCCATATAAAAACCACAGATCACTATTACCTTACCTTTATGTTATATCTCTACTGTCTGCGTACTTCAAAGCGTTCAATTTCTTATCGCGTCATAAAAACTGCTTATAGAAGATATTATCGCAGTAAATAACAATTTCGTTTGTCCACAAAAAATACATGCATCGGCTGAGTTTTTCAACAGTCGTATGACGGTTACATTTTAAATCCCTATTCCCCAAGGGCTACATCCTCACATGACTCTCCTTGTTACCACCCACTTTGAACGACCTATAAATATCCATAACACCCCATTTTTCACTTACTTACTAATCATCATTCATAAAAAAACGTCAATCTAGTTACAAAAATAACAAGAAAATCGTTGAATTTACAATATATATTTAAAATGACCTCCATCGACGTCGATACATAATTGCAAGCGATCTTCAAAGGAGCGACATTTGTTAACACATCTCTGTTTAAGTTCATAAATTCATTTCCAATTCTTACCTTCATATTTTCTTTAGTTGTAGGAGTTTTATACACCTCATCTTTTATATATAACTTCAGAAAAAAATTCTAGCTTGTTTAACTCTGGAGATAATGGTGACCACCTTATAGGTCCTCCACTTCCAATCTATCTTCCAGGAAAATTATAAACTTAGAGCCTCATTCTCTAAAAAAAATGTTATATACTGGAGCGCCGTCATATAATACCCACATTCTCTGACAAATGTTTAACGGTACTATTTCCAATAATTCCACCCCAAACATTTAAAGACCATCTTATCTGACTGTGTGTGAAAATGTGGTGCGGATTAGAAGTTGAGTAGTAGTGGAAATTATGTTTGATTACAGTACCATTCCTATGGAAAGTAGCTTCATCTCCAAATAAAACATATTCAAAAAAAGATGCATCATTCTGAATTTCTTCCTGCGCACAACGACAAAATTCTACTCTTTTACGATAATTGTTTTTGATTATATTTCTAATTGAACTTCGTCAACTGGCGTGGACATTCAACTAAATAAATAATCTTAATTTGACAAAGTTAATGTCGAAATTAATAATTTATTATGTACAAATTTACAAAATGTTACAAAGTTGAGTTGTGAACGCTGAATTTCCATGGTTTCAGATCGGAAGACACTTTATGTTTCGATTTGATGAATTTTAAACTAACTTTGTTATTGAGCGTTGAGCTCGATTCGATGAGTGTGTAAAACTCGCGTCGATGAATGCAAAACTCGCGTCTAGAAGTGTAGAACTGACGAGTGAAAAACTAACTTTTGTTGTTGAGCCATGCGCTCGTTTCGAGGAGTTAAAAATTAACTTCGTTGCTGAGCATTGCGCTCGATTCGATGAGTATGAAAAAACTGTTGAGCGTTGCGCTCGATTCGATGAGTTAAAAACTAACTTTGCTGTTGAGCGTTGCGCTCGATTCGATTAGTGAGAAGTAACTTTGCTGTTGAGCGTTGCGCTCGTTTCGATGAGTGTGTAACTCGCGTCGATGAATGCAAAACTCGCGTCTAGAAGTGTAGAACTGACGAGTGAAAAACTAACTTTTGTTCTTGAGCCTTGCGCTCGTTTCGAGGAGTTAAAAATTAATTTCGTTGCTGAGCATTGCGCTCGATTCGATGAGTATGAAAAAACTGTTGAGCGTTGCGCTCGATTCGTTGAGTGAGAAGTAACTGATTTCTTCACGTTGTGAGACGTGTTAAGTAGAAATCTGCGAGGGGCGTGTTTACACGTGGATTGGGTTGACCAGCCGAAAATAAATATTTCCTATTGGCCAGCATCACTTGACTTGTTGGGTTCCCAGACAAAAATCAACTATGGGTGCCGCCAATAGTAAGTTAAGTTTCTATGGAATACTACAATAACAATTGTAACCTTCTTACTTAGAAAGGTAATTCAAAAATGTCTTTCATGTCTTCCGAACCTCTACCATAAAATTTATGCAGAATTGACACTAAATTTGGGGTTTTTACAATCCAATATACAATTAGGGTGAAACGTGCTTTCTTCTCACTTCTTAACTATAGGAGAATGTCTACTTTCAAAAAGGTGTCATTCATCTGCCCATACAAAAGAATTTACAATCATTGTTGGAAAACGTGATATTTACAAAGCATTCTGAAAATAAAATTAAAATATCCTTTGAATTTACTACAATAGAAAGATCTTATCAATTCTGCAACATATTTCTACAAAGCTATAAACTAAAATGAATTTACGCCTTAAATATATACAATAAAAAAAGGGAGGCATACAAATGTCTCACATATTTTAAATGCATCTTAACAAATGAATTTCAAGATTTTACAATCTTGAACAATAATCATCCTCTTTAAGCTCTTGATGCAATTCTCCCTGCACTGCGACCATTAATTTCAAAAGCATTTGCAATTTCCCTCGTACTAATTTGTGGATTCTCAGTCACACTAAGAACTACATTTAATTCATTTACAACAGTTTCGTTCGTTCAGATCTCTGGTAATTTACGTGCCCGGTCCGTGCAAATCGTTCTAATACACTTTGAAATGCTTCTGTTCTTGGTTGTCGCCTATCAGGGAATTGCTAATGATACATTTTTCTTGCCAGTAACACATTTTTGTTACATTTCCTAGCACAAAAACCATAGCAGACAGCTCTTCCTGAGAAAAATTCATGTTGATAATAGTTAGCAGGAACTAATAAAAGTAATCTAATGTCAAATTTTTAAACCAGTTTATTGTCAAAGTCATAGCCAACTAGAATAATGTGTGATTTTAGTAGTGTTTTGTACACCAACAATCTTAAGTACTCATGTATTTTGGTAATTCACCTAATATTAATCAATTATGCGTCAGACTAGATTAATTTGTGCTTTTTTTCTTGAAAATTATTTTTCGTTGAATATTTCCACCTTCAAACTAATAAAATTTCACCTAATATTTGTTTCAAATAATGTTAGGCTGAAACTATCATCAATAACTCATAAATTAGGACAATTAGGTAAAGGGAATGCTTAAGAAATGATAAAGTGCTATACAATACCATTTCATTACGATACTAAAATACGGGGTGTTCCATTTTAGAAAACCCAGTAAATGATACTTCCGATTTATGACCAATCCTGTATATAAAGAACGAATATCGCGCTATGTTGATAATTTTGGAGAATAGTAAACTATATCAAGAATCGTTTGATCGTAAATGGATTTCTTGATATCAAATCTATACAATGGCACAGGGTATTGATGTTACTAGGAAATTACTAAAAAAGTGCTTATATCTTTTAAATTACCTCGTATAACATTACAATACCTCATATCGCACAAACAATAAAAAAATGTGGAAATATACAGGGTGTTCCATTTTAAAAAAGATAAGTTAGGTTCATCCTGCCAATATGGGTGGCCCTGTATATCTGAAAATATTTTCAAAATATGGTCCTATATATGGCTTAACTTTTATCTAAATAAAGTTTTTTCGTATCTCTCACCACAAGAGAGTAATTGGGCTTCCTCGCACTAATGCCGGACCCTGTATATATATATATATATATATATATATATATATATATATATATATATATATAGTTTGTTTTATTTCTTAAATCTAACTTTATTATATTTTTCAATATTTATGGTTTTTTGGGTTTTAATTAACATTTTTCTTTTTTTTTCTCCATTTTTGTTGACGTTTCGGACTGTTAGTATCCTTCATCAGAACTTTATTTTCTACAACTAGACGTTTATAATTAACAAATTATACAATACATACACATTTCTTGAAAAATTTACCACAAAACAAGAGCCTGCAAGCGCATGTCAATTTATAAGAAGACAACTATTTTTATTAATTAAAACCCAAAAAACCATCTAATTTCTGACTAAGAACCTTAAAATCCCAAAAAAATATTTCCGAAATATATATTTATATATATATATATATATATATATATATATATATATATATATATATATATATATATATATATATTGATGGCACAAATGTGCGTTTGGTTGTCCTGTTATTTTCCGTTCTTTGTGTTCTTCCATGTTTCATTGGTTATACCGTACTGATGAAGGCTAATGAGCTAGAAACATGCATGTTTACGGTTACCACTCGTCTTCAGTAACCTCTTTATTTTTGCGTGCTTTCCCATGATAACACTTGTTGTTTGCTCGTTGTTTTTGTTAAATTCACGCATGATCCATTTTTGATATACATATATATATATATATATATATATATATATATATATATATCTTGAAATATCTGAAATAAAAGAATAAATAAATGTTTTTGAGTAGGCCCAACCGGCCATTCAGCTAGAGCAGCCCCTGGCTTTTGATGGTGTAAATTGCATCGAAATGATAAAGAAATACGTTTGCTAAGGTCATCAAATGTTAAGCATGACATACTTTTTGTCCAAAATTTAAATGGGAAATGTGATGTGCAACTTGTAAGTAGCTAGGTGTTAATACATTTGGAAATTTGGCGAAAATGATCGCCCAGTTTTTAAAGTTGCCAAATCCTTCTTTGTAAAAAATGTGAAAAGCCTATTTTGAAGCTATACAACTTACATCTTGAGAGTTCTATCTTACATTTTATTTAATTATTTATCGTATTTAAAAAAAGTGGTTCCGCCCGGGATCGAACCGGGGACCTTCTGCGTGTAAAGCAGACGTGATAACCGCTACACTACGGAACCATATGATACAATATTCTCTTATCTATGCATATGATGAAGTTATAATAAAATTGGTATCAAAGTTACCTTAACGTTAAGAATAATTATAAAAAAATTGTATATTATATTGTAAACGGAAGAAAATCGTTGATATTACAAATTAATTTTGATTAGTTCTGTAAGTATTTAAAAAATCAAAGTTCTTCAAATAATCAGAGCGCGTATTCTGTATCGTCATAGAGAGGAAATTTGTTTCTATAAATTCTCTATATCACTTTACCTTATTCTGTAAGCAACATCGGCAGTGGTCGTGCTTCACGAACGCTTCGTTCGGTAGAAAGGTATAGAAAGACCATTATAGGTCTTTCTATGTTACCTGCCTCTTTTTAACACACAATCATTTAGATTTATCTTTGTTGGCATGTTTACATTTTTCAAAGGAAAGGTGCATATCGTTATGTTATGATTATGGTGTTTTGTGGTTTATATATACAAGTTTATATATGCTGGAAAAATAATTTTTGGATAATTACGTATTATTAATATTATTGCAATTTAATATGTAAACAACTGCAAAGGGTACCTAAATAATACGTGTTTATGGCCGTTTACGGTGTTACCTGTAAATGTGAAATATTTCTGTGTTGAACGTTGTGTAAAATTAAATACTAAACTTCTTAATTTTTGTCATTAATCCAATTCTTAAGAAGTTCAATATATTTAACATTGGCGATTTTAAGGATTAATAAATTCTTCTCTCTAAACGTGTAATTGGTTTTGTCGTACCTACTTCATCTTCTACTTGTAGCAAATGAATTGTTACCAAACTTTATAATGTACTCGCAATAAAGATTAAAAAACGAAAACTAACAACAGATAATATGCTATGCTATAGTTTATAATATTTACACCACACACTATAATAACAGTTATAATAATAATTGACTCCCACAATGAAATATGAAATAATTCTCGTAACTATTATTATCCTCCTGAGAAATAAACAAACAAATGTTGCTATTGTGGCCGACTTTAATCAAGAGATATCCCAAATTCCCCTAAAAACAGGTCAATGTTTTTACATCCAATAATTATCAGTTCTCTATAGCCGAGCATTACCGAATAGATATAGAAAGAATCGTACAGAATAGGTTCACGAAATAGAAAGAAATTTCCTCTCTATATACTCATAGAAAGAAATTTCTTTCTACGAGACGATACAGAATACGCGCCCAGAAAACTGACATCTGAAAATTGAAATGATAGACATATCAATTAATACCACGGACTTAAGATCTTAAGTCCGTGATTAATACATATAAGTGCTATTCAACACTTCGATCTTGATTCCGATTTTGTTTGTAATCGAAATCGCAAACGGATTGATGTTTGTTGAACGACAAAAAAAATTGTCATTTATCATGTCATTTTACAAATCAAATAAATCAATATTGACATAACCACATCATTATTTTTTTTTATTGATGCCGTATATTACCTTTTTAAAGCACGCGTCTGCGTGTTTAAATCGATCTTTCAAACACGCGCGTTTTTTAAAGTCCCCATGGTAACAACAACAACTTGAGAAACGTAAGTATCAATGACAACTTTTTTTATTAGTTTTTAAATTGTATATTATCACTGGGAACCAATGTCTTATTTGGTTTTTTCTGCAAAATGTATTTATATATTCATATATACATTGTTTCCCTTTAAATATAAATAAAGAAACTTTTTGATTATTGATCTGACAGCCCGTAACGTCAACTAAAAATAAATACTATTTGACGTTCACGAAACTTGGCTGGGCATCGAGGATGGACTTCCATTTTTTTGTAGTAATAATATAATAATAATATTTTATGATTCCAAAGTGCACCAATAAAAAAAATAGCGTAAAGTATAAGTGGATAAAGGTCTTTCAAACACTTGCTCTGCGCCGTCGTGCTCGAAAACCGCGCGTGTTTGAAAGACCTCTTTATCCACTTATACTTTAATATACTATTGGTTCATTTCACGTGTATTTCACACTTTTCACAAGTTCATTTAGTTTAATCACGTTTAATTTTATAGAAGCTGTTCTGTTAACTAAAAATGTAATATACAATTGCAAAATATCACACACACACACATAACCCATAGACAAACGGTAGTTTATTTAAATTTTTCGACCAATCACACCATTTACGAATTAGACCGATTATAATCATAGTGATCGATTGATATCGAAAATGTGTTGTTGACATGTTGTTTTTTAGATGACAGGAAATGATTGTAATCGATTGTCGCGTTGAATAGCACTATTTTCTTTCAGGTTATGTTTAAAATCAAATGATTCTTCATCCTCGATTGAGGAGTTCAGTTAATTTAAATTATAGGTAATATTGTCACCACAAATAAAATTCTTAGTATGTTTGCAAGGAATACTAGCAAGTTAATTAGAAAACTGTTTATACAAAAATCTAATTTTAGTGACAAAGCTAAAACCAATATACTGACTAATCCGAATATAAAACCATTAGATAACATAAAACTGGAATTAAATATTACTGACCGTTGTGTTAAACGCCTGAAAAAGATCACGAATTCTAGCGATGAAGTGTTAAGAATATTAGTTGAAGGAGGAGGGTGTTCTGGATTCCAATACAAATTTGACCTGGATACAAAAGTTACTGAAGAAGATAAAATATTTAAGAAAGATGGTGTAAGCGTAGTTGTAGATAGTATTTCTCTAGATTATATTAAAGGATCCACAGTAGATTATGAGGAAGAATTAATAAAATCTTCATTTAAAATAGTTAATAATCCTTTAGCTGAACAAGGTTGCTCATGTGGAGCTTCTTTTGCTGTTAGATTGGACTAATTTTTGAATTTGAATGTTTTGTGATATATGTGACTTGTGATAAATAAAACAAAGAAATGTTAATGTCATATGTAATTTATAAATGACTGGCTTATTTATAAGTAGATAGGAAGACACTTATTTACTTTGAATATACATCAATTAAAACGGACTAAATGTTCAGAAACTGACTAAAACTTATTACAAATGGTATTGGGCATACACAATGATTACTGTAGATCTGTTATGCAAAGATTTAGATGCAGTTCCAAGAGAAATGTAAGTTTTTTAAATGTTTACTTATTGTTCAATTATTCATTATCCTGTACACATCACTAAATAATAGCATTTGACGTTTTTTTATTAGTTTACTATTACTATAGTATCTTTAAATTCCACACTTATTAGTCAAGCTTTAAAAATTAAATTACACTAAATCAAATTACTGACACTTGAATTGAAGAAAATGTATTTTCATGGTTATGAAGTGTCAGTAGTCACAGTTAGTAAACAGCACTGGCCAGTATGTGCATTTTCTAAAACATAATCTCAACAAGTCTACTTCGAAATACTGTAATTAAACTTTTTAATTTGGCCTATATCTATTTATTCAGAATAGAAATTTATTTGCATAATTAACAAATTAATTAATTGCCATGGTAAAGAATAGAAACCTGAGGGTATTGTAAATGTTGCTGTCTATTTGCCAAGCGCGGCGTGGGAATTAATCACCAAGAAGTAGGTACTTTTGTAAAAAGAAAGTTTGATAACTGGAAAAGTTTTTGAAACCCCATGAAAGTACTAATAGAAGTAATTTGTTGGACATTAAAAACTTAGAAAGGGTTAAATAGAAGGCAGTCAAACCCATTACCAACCAAATTGACCAAACAATTCATGATGATGTTGCTAAAAACAGGTCAAATTTAATGCCCATTATTTATGCTGTTATTCTATGCTGTCAACAGGAACTAGCACTACATGGGCACCGTACCGTGACTCTGGAAATGTAAGCATTGAAAATGAATATAGTGCATCTAATGAGGGAAATTTTAGGGCCATATTAAGGTACTGTGCTGTCTGGGTGACCAGGAGCTAATACAAGTGTTAAATGGTACAAAAATACAAAATGAGATGCTTACATACTGTAACACTGTTATTTTAAGGAAACATGTAGAATAAGTTAATGTTGCTCAGGGTTTCTCAATTTTAGCAGATGAAACCAGTGACAACAAATAACAAGTGTAGATAGAGCTTATTCTCATTTGTTATGTGGTGATTAGTGATGCAAAACCTATAACAAGTATTTTTTTAATCTACAGTACTAAAAGCTAGGAATTTTATAAAAAATCAAAGCTTAAATACAGTTTAGGAGCTTAAAATTTCAAAAGCCCAGACCCCCGGTAGTTCATAACCCCTAACCCCCCCCGAACTTCATCCTACTTACGCCACTGTTATGGTACATTATAAATTCAAACTGTTCAAGAGTTTACTATAATTATTCATACAATATGAATAAACACCTACAAAGTAGAGGGAAGGGAGGGTATTATATAGATAGTGTTGAACTAGATGCTAATCATAATTATTTATTAATGAACTACCAAGCAGTGTTACTACTACTTTTCAGTAGATCTACCTACTTTTTAAATTTTTGAAAAGTTTTGCAATCAACTGTTGGCTGATATTCTACAGAAAATACTGCATAGCAAACGATTTATCAGTTAGAGCGCTGATCAACCTATACCTACTAAATATTATTATAAACTATTTAAACGAAGTGTGTATTTTTACAAAGAATAAAAATGTAAAAAATTCTATCTTTATACTGTTATATTTTAACTCTAAAAACTTTCAAAACCATGAGTAGCCTATGAAATATTTCGCAACTCAAACTAGTTTTACTTTAGAAAAATAAGAAACAAATTCCTCTCAAAATTAATGAATGAGGTTTCTACAAATTGATACTAATAATCCACTATATAATCTCAAGTGAATTATGAATTTCCACTGCTATAAATTGCGTTCAGGCTAAAGGAATTAAATGTTTATAATTAAAAACTATTAAATTAAGATGGAATTGACTTATCATGAATTGTTTTACAATTTTAGTTTTTATTTTGAGGATTGATAATCAATGATTTTGCTTTCACATTGGGTTAGTTACCTAATAGAAACATTAATTATGAGTATCACATTATTATTGTGAGGTACCTAGAAATTTAAAAAAAATAGGTACATCTACTAACTTTTCAAAGTGGCGTTGCTACCAACTTTTGCAATCATATCTACCTCCAAGGCAAACTTCGAGTTGGTAACACTGCTACCAATGTCTCCATGAAATCGTTCATTTCTTCCTGACTAATGTGGAGTGTTCTTTATTTTCTTCACAAATTCAATATATACACAATTGTTTGGTTCATGAAAAAAATTATTTCCCAGTTGCTCAGAGGGGTAGTTACATTTTCATAAATGAATAATCAAATAAAGTTTTTTGATATGGCAATTTTATGAAGGAAACATACAAGGAGAGTTTTTAATATGTCAATTTTATAAAGAAAACATACAGAGTTTCTAATATGGCAATTTTAATAAGGAAACATACATGGAGAGTTTTTAATATGACAATTTCATCAAGGAAACATGAAGGGAGAGTTTTTAGTATGGTAACTTTATAAAGGTAACTTTCAGGGAGAGTTTCTAATATGGCAATTATATTAAGGAAACCTACCTACCGGGATAGTTTGTAATATGGAAATTTTATCAAGGAAACATAAAGGGAGATTTTTTAGTATGGCAACTTTATAGAGGTAACTTTCAGGGAGAGTTTTTAATTTGGTAACTTTGTAAAGGAAACGTACAGGGAAAGTTTTTAATATGGCAATTTTATCAAGGAAACGTACAAGGAGAGTTTTTAAAATGGCAATTATAATAAGGAAACCTACCTACAGGGATAGTTTTTAATATGGCAATTTTATCAAGGAAACGTACAAAGAGAGTTTTTAATATGGCAATTATATTAAGGAAACCTACCTACAGGGATAGTTTTTAATATGGCAATTTCATGAAGGAAACATACAAGGAGAGTTTTTAATATGTCAATTTTATAAAGAAAACATACAGAGTTTCTAATATGGCAATTTTATAAAGGAAACATACATGGAGAGTTTTTAATATGACAATTTCATCAAGGAAACATAAAGGGAGAGTTTTTAGTATGGCAACTTTATAAAGGTAACTTTCAGGGAGAGTTTCTAATATGGCAATTATATTAAGGAAACCTACCCACCGGGATAGTTTTTAATATGGCCATTTTATCAAGGACACATAAAGGGAGACGGAAAAGACAGAATTTATGCACCAAGATCTACACACAGTCAGAATTATTGCTACTTATCTCACCATCAGAGTGCAAATAAATAAAAGGCTGCAAGAATTCGTACAAGCTTTGGAAAGAACTAAAAAGGATTTATCAAAGTATGGGTCCCACAAGAAAACAACACTGCTGAAGCATCTCATACTGGAAAAATATGATAAGGGTGACGTTCGTGAACATCTAAACGACTTCATGGATATCGTCGATAAATTGGCAGATATGCACGTTACTCTAAATTCAGATCTGCTAAGTATCATGATGCTATGCAGCTTACCTGTTTCATTTGAAAATTTCAAAATTGTGGTAGAATCGAGAGAAAGAAGCTCTTTTAGCTCTCTTTTTAAATGATCAATTCCTGATACTTCTCGAGTATATAATTTTATTGGTTTGAATGAATTAAATTTGAGGGTGTAATAGAAATTAGTACCTCATTATTTGGCATGACAGCAGACAAAAACACAAAACAGCAATTATTGCAAACCATATGTGGGTCATAACATAACTGTATGTTTTGTTATAGCCCAATACTAAAAAGGACGTGTCAGTAAATTATTGCTTTCTTTAAGTGGACTCTAAAGCAAAAAACTACATTATTGTAAAAAAAACATTTTTTACTCTCAAAAAATAACTTAGATACAGCATATCAAAAATGAGTTTACAAAATAATGAGAATGTTGTCATTAAAAGTGTATACAAAGGAAACAAAACGGAAAGATCTAGGAAATCAATGATTTTCTATGTAACAAGAAATAAAAAACGCTTGGTTGCACTGACAGCAATAAGTTGAGATTTTTTTAGTTTTTTTGCATGCTTCTTTTGATGTAAGAGTATCTTTTAACTTAGTGTAACACACATGGCAAAGTTTTCTGTATATTTTGTAATCACTACCATGAGCGCCGGAAGGGGGGGGGCAAAGCAGGGCACTTGCCCCCCTGGAAAATTGAATATCCCATTTTGATTATTTACAAAAACAAAATACTATACTTTAAATAAATCATGTAACACAACTGATAAACTAATACTAATTTTTTAATTAATAACATCCAATATTTATAATTTATAAAATGATGATTTTATGTAAATCGTGGCAACACTGCGTCGTCTGAGTCTGGAGTGTTGGTTTAATTTTCTTCGCATTTCCAACATTCAAGTTCGCTCAAATGTCGATTGTTGTTGTTGGTTCATTAAGTTTATTTGTTTTTGAATAGTGACTAAGTTAGACATTTTATAAGTTATGTGCTACAACTACAAACATCGTTATACTTAACTGGAAAAAAGTGCGAGGTAGGTTTAACCTTCATAGGACTGGCCGGGGTCCGTTTGTACCCCATGACGTATGTTTTTGCTGTATCTTTGCAAACGCAAATTTTTAAACATTGATCTTTCATCTAGCTGCAGTTTATGAATTATTTTGATAAAATATGATGTATTTAGTAATTTTTATTGGCTGGTATAAACAAAAAATAGTTTTATATTCCAGGGGTCTCTTCAGACCCCGGTCAGCCTTTTACGTCCGATAAAATAATCCCGGTAACTGTTAGTAAAATCGGGGAATCCCATACACTTAACGTTTGTTTACTCACAGGGAATTTACCCATATAATTGTAAAATGTAAATTACCAGTTCAAATGGGGGATTCCCCGCACTGCGATATAATTTTTAGACTTGAATATTCAGGTTAGTCTCTTGTGATATTGCGAGTAGGGTACATCGTTTTGAAAATGAGTCAGTTTTTATTTAGAAACAATCGCAAGGGGCTTACTGACGATGAGATGTTGATGTTATGTATACTTGAAAGTGATGATCCAGAGTTTGATAGTGTTATTAATGAGGAAACATCGAGTGACTTAGAAGATGAAGACATTGTCACAGAAGTAGAGGAAGAAAATGATGTAATAGTTGTTGATCAAAGTATAGATAAAACTAACCCAGAGGAACCAACAGTTAGTAACAGCCAGGGTATTCCAGTATATAAATCTAAAGATGGAACTGAGTGGTCAAAAATTCCAGGAAACACAAAAGTTAGACGTTCAAAAGCTAATATTCGGAGACATGCTCTAGGCCTTACAAATTACAGTACTGATATCTCAAGTATAAAAGACGCTTTTCATCTTTTCCTATCTCCGAATATTCTGAACATAATAGTAACCGAAACAAACAGAAAGGCACAAACATATTATGATAAATGGAATATAGAAAATCCGAATAGAATTAAAGTTTTTGTACCTGTTGATTCTACAGAGATTGAAGCTTATATTGGACTGTTGCTTATTCTTGACGCACTTCACGGATCGAAAGAGGCTATCGATATGCTCTGGTGTCAAAATATTTCTTACTGTCGTCCTATAATTCCTGCTGCAATGTCAAGAGACAGATTCAAACAAATTACTTCATTTTTACGCTTTGATAATTTTCAAACAAGACAAGAACGAAAATTAGTAGATAAGCTAGCTCCGATAAGAGATATATTCGATATTTTCACTTCTAATTGTAAAAAATCACTTAATCCTGGCGACCATCTATGTGTAGATGAGCAGCTTGTACCATTTAGGGATAAGGCACCATTCCGGCGGATTTGGAATAACGACCGATAAATTTTTTACAAGTTTAGAACTTGCTGACAAGTTGTGGAAAAAAAATATTACTTTATGTGGAACCCTCCGGAAAAATAAAACATTTATTCCCATGGAACTTCTACCGGCATCGTACAAGAAAGAGTTTTCAAGTATGTTTGCTTTTAGAAATCAAAGAACGCTAGTATCCTATGTTCCAAAACAAAAACATGCTGTCATCTTACTTTCAAGTGAGCATACTGATAGTAAAGTAGCTGGAGAAGAACAGCACTATAAACCAGAAATTATTCTTCATTACAACAAAACAAAAGGTGCTGTCGACACTTCAGATAAGTTGGCCAAAGAATATACAGTGCAGAGAAAGTCAAACCGCTGGCCAATGGCAATATTTTCGCATCTTATAGATATCGCAGGAATAAATGCTTATAAATTGTGGTTACTGCAAAACCCGGATTGGCGAAAAAACAGTTTGGATAAACGTAAAATGTATATTTTGGGACTAGGAAAAGAACTCATAAAGAAAAACGTTTTTCGGCAATATAATAATAAATACATTCAGACGAATAGAAAACGGCATATGACAGACGTTTTTCCCGAACTACTGGATGCAACAGAACATAGAGTTGAACAACAAAACATTACCATGGGGCGCTGCCATATGTGTCAAAGTGGAAAAGACAGAAAATCCAGAAAAGTATGTATTAGGTGTAATAACTTTGTGTGCCTAGAATATTCAAAATCGGAGATAGTTTGTAAAAAATGTCAAAATGATATGTAGCTAGTAGTATTAGTGATTAGGGTATTTTGTATTTTTTCGTGATGATTTTTGACTAATAAATGGTTAATAGTAAAACTTTAATAAAACTTCTTTTCTATATATTTAATTTAAAGAAAAATACAGAATTTCTGCAATTTTATGCATGGGGTCTTCTCGAACCCCAGTTAGTCCTTTTCGTAAAATTTTGATGTCCGTCCCATGAAGGTTAAGTAAGAGTAGGTATTGTCATGTCATACTTTAAACACAAAGCACAGTATACACTCAAACTAGTTATGGACTGTTACTACGTTTATTTTAATTGTAAATCGTGCGAAGCCTCAGTTACTTTTGAAAAGTCAGTCATCAGCCGTCAAATATAGTAAATATTATTGTATTATCGGCAGTCAACGGCAAATTCATTGTTGCCAGATTGTAGGTCTGCTTTATGCAGAATTCTTAGCCTACTTTTTAAATAGGTTAGAAATCTAGTTATTCAAGATAGGTACCTATCGTTAAATTAAAACAAGGAGAAACACATTCATGTTCTGAATTTTAGCTTTAAATTAAATGATTTCTGCCATTTTTTAAAATTTAATATTTGTAATTTTTTGGCAAAAATTAAGCTAAAAGATACTGACTTTTTCCATCTTTTTTTTGCTTCTTAATGTCGCAGGTCGCTAATGAAGTCTCTGTATTTTGTTTTCAGAAATCAAATAGAATGGATATAAGGTTTTTTAAGAAAAACACGGATAGTGAGCGCGTTCCTGACTCTAATGAAACCTCGTTATCTGCTAATGCTATTGGTGAAAATCCAAGTATTCATCCTTTAGATCAGTGATCCGCAACCTTTCCTCATCTGAGGCACACCAAACTGCTCCCTAGAATTTCGTGGCACACCAAAATCTAAAATATATTTATAGCAGTGGCGTAGCTAGGTCGGGGGTCAGTTCACTCCATGTATACTAATTATTTATGGATGTCCAAACTACCTTAGTTTTTTTATTGTTTTAAAATGTGAAGAAGCCCCTTTCAGATTTGGGGCATCAAAATTTTCACTCGAGACATAATACATATTTTTTTTTATTTTTTTTTATTATTCAGATAGAATGAAAAATACAAATAGGTACATACATGAGAACTATACTAAATACTAGGTAGGACAGGTAGGTATACTAAATTTACTTCTGTTGACACGTCAATAGTAATAAATATTTTGACATGATGATGACTGATTAATGTGATACCTGCGCTTGCTTCATTGAACACAAAAGTTTTATATTCGGCTCAATTTTAGACAGCGCAACTCTTATTTCTTGGTCAAGATCTTTTAAGCATGACCGTTTATCATTTTTAATTATTACAAGCGTTGAAAAACTTTGCTCACATAAATATGTTGTGGAAAACGGAAGTAGTGTGAAGATGGCCTTGTCGGAGATGCGTGGATATTCTGTCTTGATGGAAATCCAGAAAACATCTAACGGAACTTCGTCGAATTTAAGTTTTAGGGTCATATCATTACTTAATTCTGTGAACTCCTCTCGAGTTTGGAATGGCAGTGCTTCCGTGGAACTTATTGCATTGGTTGCGAAAGGATTTCGAATCCAATTGTATTGTTCCGTGTTGATAGAATGGAAATAGTATTCAAATTTTTGTTGAAGCATACTTAAATGTTGTTGGGCCAAATCCACAATCAACTGCTTGTTTTCGATCGTACTGTGGTTGGTCCTGTGATACATTTCTAGACATCCTTTTTGCAACTGTTCCTGCCAAAGTTCAAGTTTCTTTTTGAACCCTTGTAATTTATCGGAGCACGTCAATATATTTTCATTCCGTCCTTGCATTTTTTTATTAAGTTCATTCAGATGTTCGAATATATCAGCCATGTATGCAAGTTTGGCTATCCAGTATTCATCATGAAGGTGCTGGCATAGATCGTACATATCTTGACTTGAAAGAAACTCACGCACTTCGTAGCGAAGTTCAAACAGTCGAGCTAAAACTTTTCCCCGGGATAACCAACGAACTTCTGTATAAAACAGTAAGGATTCATGTTCGCTTCCCATTTCTTCACAGAGTATTCCAAAGATTCGCGAATTTAAGGCTCTCGATTTAATTATGTTTATGATCTTAATACATTCATTCATTGTGATCGAAAGCTGTTCGGGCAAATTTTTGACCATCAATGCTTCTCGATGTATGCAGCAATGTGTAATTTGTATTGACGGATTTTTTTGTTTTACACAAGATACAAAACCTTTCTTACTGCCCATCATTGCAGCAGCACCATCTGTACAAATAGCAACGCAATTGGTCCACTGAATATTATGTATTTTAAAAAAATTATCAGTTACTTGGAAAATTTGTTCACCGGTAGTTCTCTCTGGAACCTCCTTACAAAATAAATAATGTTCTTTAATAGAGTCCTCGTCAACGAAACGTACAATAGCCATCAGTTGTGCTTTATTTTTAATATCGGTTGATTCGTCGATTTGAAGCGCAAAAATTCCAGCCGAAATGATTTTTTCAATTAGTGTTCCCAAAATATCACTTGACATATCTTGGATACGTCTTTTAACAGTATCGGCCGACAAAGAAACTTTACTCACGTCCTTAACTTCGTTTGGCCCAAGCATAAGTCTAACAATTTCCATGCATGCTGGTTTAATAAGCGTTTCACCGATAGTGTGCGGTTTTTTTTGTTGTGCAATTAATTTTGCAACAAGGTAGCTTGCTTCTAATGCCTTTTCAGAAACCGTAACCGCCGATTTCATAAACTGCTTTTGTTTCTTATTTTGATCCAAGCGCCGTTGGAAAAATTGAATGTCTTTTTTGACGCAACTGGGATGATTTGTGATCAAATGACGGTTTAGTTTGCTGAGTACCATTGCTTCATTTGACAACTGTTCACCGCAAATGACGCATTCAGGCTTTGGAGCCGCTTCGTCGCCACACCAAGTGAAACCATATCGAAGGTAGTCTTGATTGTACTTCCTTTTCAGCACCTTTTTTGCTCTTTTTGCAGCACTTATGCTGGAACTTGTGCTAGGTTCTTCGTCATCTGCTCGTGATTTCAGCAAAAATTTATCCATATTTGAAGCAAGCACTATAGTTATTTATAAAAGTAGATACTGCAACAAAACTTAGTCCAGTTTAATTTAATTTATTTAGACACAATATGGCCAACAACGTAAAAAAGAAAACAGGAACTCTAAAAATAACACTTAACTAATTATAACTAATTTATATTCACTTATTTATAAGGCACAAGCATTTATTTATATAGCAATTCACTCTACGATTTATTTGTTTGCCCGCGTATTTATCTGATTCACTTGACTATTCGACTCTCTCTGAGTCTCTGAGCGACGACAGGCGCGCTTATATAGGCAGCGGCGATGTTCAGGAAAACATCGAGTCGCGCCTCGAACGGCACGGATCTTTCTAGTTTAGTCGCCTTCGAGAATCAAACCGCCGCGCCGCGCCGATAGACGGATAGACGTTTACCATCGGCGCTGTTGTCAGATTGCTTTATTTTTCGCGGGTCTCGCTACAATACGAATCTGATTCGTATTGTCTGAAAGAGCGGCACACCTCAAGTCGGCTTGCGGCACACCGGTTGCGGAGCACTGCTTTAGATGTTAGGCAATTTTATTGGTAACTATGTATGCTTCTATTTCCGATGAGACAAAATATGCGTTATTAACGCGACCTTTTGTTCCCGATAAAAGCTACAATTTTAAAAGGGACAAAGGATGAAAAAAGAATTTTTCGGTATGAATGGTTACAAATTTACGATTGGCTTGCTTATTCCAGTAAGCTTAAAGGTGGACTTTGTATAAATTGTGTTACGTTTCGCCCAAGTTTAAGAAAAGGAATAATTGGATCTTTCATTGTGAAACCCTTCCAGAATTACAAAGACTTTCATGAAAGTGCAAAAAACACATGTCTTCCGAGTGGCATCGTTCATCGACAATAAAAATTCTAAATTTTCGAAAAATTATGGAGGGTAAAAGTACCTGTGTTACTGAACAGCTTAGTAGTTATGAACTCGAGCTGATGAAGTCTAATAGAGAAAAACTTGTGTCAATCCTTTCCACTATAATATTCTGTGGTACCCACGATTTATCTCTCCGTGGTAAACCACTGGACATTTTGAAGATCTCGTAAACTTTAGAGTCGAATGTGGAGATTCAGTATTTAAATCTCATTTGGAAAATTGTGCAAAACATGTTCAATATACTTCTCACCAGACTCAGAATGATTTACTAAAGATTTGTGGTGATATTATTCGAGAAGAAATTATTGCAGAAGTAAACGCAAGTGACGGCTTCTCAATATTAGCCGATGAATCTGCTGATATTTCTAGTGTTGAGCAGCTTTCAGTAGGAGTCAGATTCGTAGATAAAAAAATTCAGTGCGTGAGGAATTCATAGGATTTACTGAACTAACTTCCATGACTGCTGTAGGCATATCATCAGCTATTTTGGAAGTATGCGAAAATAATGGTTTGAACATGCAAAAGTTAGTGGGATTAGGTTTTGATGGTTGTGCAACAATGGCAGGCCGCGAAAAGAGGAAATAAGAAACGCGTTTGACCATTTATCTAATACAGTGGTCGCCAATTTCTCAATGTGTTGCGCTACTTTGTTAATTTTGTAATAAACAGCGAGCTACCCACACGGAAGCCACGTAACGCAACGTAAATGAAATAACCCACAGTTAATTTATCATTATATGTATTTTTTTTTATTTGGTACAAACATGCCCGCATCAGTTATTAGCAGGAAGACTTACACAAGTAGTATGTGATGTATTTGTGTTATAAAATAATTTTTAAATTTTGTTATACAAATTAATGTCTTTGAGATATTTAATTAAAGCACTTGTGTTTTTGGTGAGCTCATCCTTGAATACCGCACTTAATTTATTCTGACTTTTATATCTAGAATATTCAGGACACTCTGAGATGAAATGTTTTACAGTAAGAGAAACATGGCAATGTATACATTCTGGTGCTGGTTCTTTGTTGAGGAGATGTTGATGTGTAAGGAGTGTATGACTTATTCGCAGTCGGGTTAAGACAACTTGGTCTCTTCGTTTTTCTGGTATTGATAGAACTAAATCGACTTGTGGCTTAACTTCTTTCAGTTTGGATGTCGTGTGATTCCATATTACTTGCCAATAATTAAGTATATGATTTTTGATTGGATTTGTATGGTCAGTGTAGGGAGTTTTTTGAATGTAAGGTTCTTCTTGTTTAGATGTTGTAGCTACTGCTAGTTGATCGACTTCTTCGTTTCCTTTTATACCAGAGTGAGATGGAACCCACAGAAACGAGACGTTCTTTTGGCTAAGACGTATGATCTCCATTTCACTTTTGATTCGTATGAGAATAGGATGTGAAGGGTATAGTTGTTTTAACTTGGTTGCTGTAGAGTCTTTGCACATTTTTATGGCTTCCAGAATTGCAGTGGTTTCTGCCGTAAATATACTACATTGATTCGGTAGCCGGATGGCAGATTTGTTATTTTCGCAGATGTAAGCTGCTGCAGTTCCATTGTGATTTTTTGAAGCATCTGTATAGATTTGCTGGGTTTGGGAGTATTTTGATATAATTTTCTGGAAGAGGTTTTGTAGGAGACAGGGGTTAGTTGAATTTTTTGGATTTTGAGTGAGGGACGTATTAACATCTGGCTTCTGAGACATCCAGGGGGGAAAGTTAGAGTTTTGTTGGAGCGATAATTTAAATTGTTCAAATTCGCAGTTAGTTCGTTTCACTCTCCCTCTAAAAGGGAGATTTTTAGTTGGCTTGGAGTCGTATATCTCGTCGGGAGGGGGGTTTGTTGGGAAAATGATTTGGAATGCATTATTGTTGGGATAAGCAGAAATTTTTGCGGTATAGTTTAAGGAAAGGAATTGTCGTCGTAAGTACAGTGGAAGTTCGTTTGCAGTGACTAGGAGACTGCTGGTTGGGCTGGTTCTGAAAGCGCCCAATACACATCTCAGTGAGGTAGTTTGAATGACATCTAATTTTTTTAATAATGTATTTTTAGCAGTATCGTAGCAAATGGATCCGTAATCTAATTTACCTCTTATCAGTGATTTGTATAGGTTCAATAGGGTGATTGCACTAGCTCCCCATGTTCGATTTGATAGAATTTTTAATAGATTTATGCGGGATTGACATGACTGTTGAAGGACTTCTACGTGTGTTTTCCATTTGAGAGAACAATCTAAAGTAAGACCAAGAAAATTCACTTCTTCTACCCGCGTTAGTGGAGTTCTATATAAAAACAGATTAAAATTATAGCTGTCTTTTCGTCTGTCAAAAATCATGTAGTGTGTCTTTTCGCTTGAAAATTGGAATCCTGTTTTTTGAGACCAGTTTTCGATTTGATGGAGGCAATCTTGAAGTAAAGTGGAGACGCACTTTGTGCTTCTACTTCTTGTATAAATGATGAGGTCATCTGCATAAAGGCAAATTTTGATGGGAGGTTTTATAATTTCGGCTATACTGTTAATTGCAGTGAGAAAAAGTGTGGGACTCAAAATAGATCCTTGAGGAATGCCATTTTTGAGAGGTCTTGTAGTTGAGATGTGGCCATTTGATCTGACTTGCATAGTTCTGTTGTTGAGAAAATTATTTACGAACGCTAGCATGTTTCCTTGTACTTCCCATGTCTGCAGTGTTTTTAAAATATTGTATTTCCAGGTTGTGTCAAAAGCCTTATTTAAATCGAAGAATATAGCGATTAGTTTTTGGTCATTTAAAAATGCATTATGTACTTCACTTTCAAAAGATATTAGATTATCAATTGTCGATCTGCACTTTCGGAAGCCACTTTCATAGGGAGTTAAAAAAATTTTGTTTTCAAGATGCCATGCTAGTCTGTTGTTTAAGATTTTCTCTAGAATTTTACACATGCTGCAGGCTAGGGGTATCGGTCTATATGAGGCTGGGTCGTCTTTTGGTTTGTTAAATTTACATATGGGGATAACTGTTGCATTTGTCCAAATTTCTGGAAACTGATGTTTTAAAAACATAGTGTTGAATAGATCTAGGAGTATTAACTTTGTATTAAAAGGAAGATTTTGCAGAAATATTGAGGGAATGTCATCTGGTCCAGGGGCAGAGTTTTTGGTGTTTTCGAGAGAAAATTCAAGTTCCTGCAGAGTTATGGGAACGTTTAGATGAGAGTCGGAGTCATTAATTTGGATTTCAGAGGTTTCAATCAATTCCTTGTATTGTATAAAGGATTGGTCCAAGCTTTGATCACTGGAATTATGTTGGGAAACATCTGCTATAGCCTCACATACATCTTTTTTATCGGATATCAGCTGATTATTATGGGATAAAGTGTTTATGTGGAGGAAAGAATTTTGTCCTCTTATTTTTCGAATTTTATTCCATATCGAGTCCAGTGGGGTGGAGGGATTTATGGAGGAAATTTAGTTGCACCAGCTTTCTTTTTTACTTTTTTTTAATTAGGAAACGGGTTTTGGCATTGAGTTTTTTGAATTCAAGGCGATTTTCATCATTTTTATCTCTTTTCCACACATTGTAGGCGTGTTTTCTTGAACTTAGAGCTTGTGCAATCTCCTCATTCCACCAAGGGACTGGTTGTCTTTTGCACATTTTAGTTTTTCCTATACTGGTCTTTGCAGCTTATATGATGATGTTGTTCAGCTTCATGATATTTTCATTGATATTTCCTTCAAGTGTGAAATTGGCGACTTTGTTTTCTATTTCCTTCCTAAATAGTTCCCAGTTTGCCGATTGTAGTTTCCAGTGCTGATATATAGGATGTGAAGGAGGTTCATTTTCATTCCATTGTATGGATAGGGGAAAGTGGTCACTGTTATATAGATGGTTGAGGGTATCCCACTGAAGATCGGGTGCCAGAGATTGACTGCAAAGGGAGAGGTCGATAGCAGATAGTGTGCCATTGTATAAATTGAATCTTGTAAGTTTCCCTGTATTCATTAGGATTAGGCTACAACTATTGATAGTTTTGAGAAGTAGATTTCCACATTTGTCAGTTTTATGGCTGCCCCATGCTGCATTGTAGCAATTTAGGTCTCCTACGATTATTTTGGGCGATGGAATTTGCTCAATCAAGTTGTTTAACTCATTTATATCAAGTTCATTTGGGTGAGGTAAATATACGTTACATATATCTATTTTCTTACGAAAAATTATAGATACTGCGATAGCTTCAAGATTTGTGTTTATTGGAATTTCATTTGCTTGAATATTCTGTTTTATAAAAATTGCTACTCCGCCACTGGCTTGTTGTGCTTCCGATCGGTTTTTGAGGAAGCATTGATAATTTTTCAAATTTATTGGTTGTTGTTTGAAGTGAGTTTCTTCTAGGCATATTATCGCTGGTGATTGTTTATTAATTAATAGTTTTAAGGATTCAATTTGAGTATAGTAACCATTAAGGTTCCATTGCAGTAAGAACGTATTATTTATTCATTATATTAATTCTCTTGTGAAAGAGGTTCGCTGTCACATTCTTCAGTGGTGGAGAGGCTGGAGAGACTTAACTTTTTCTTAAGTCTTGTAATGTTATTTTTTATGCCCTTTGTCGTACTATGTTTATATATGAAATTTAAAATTTCTTTTATTTCGGAGTCTTCGTTGGAGTACTGCTGTGCTATCTCCTTTGGGTGTTTGGAGTTGATTGAATTTTCCAGAAAGTCACATATCTGGGTGAAGTTTAAGATTAACGGTGGGGTTCTATCTTCAATTTGTTCTTTTAGAGGGATTAGTATATCTTCTATATCTTTCGAAGACATTTTCGCTCTTTTTCTTTGTTTCGAGGGTTTTAGTGGAGTAACAAAAGTGGGGTTGGGTGAATTTTCCTGAATATCTGGTGACGTGGAAATTTGTCTTTTTGTTGTTTGTGTGTTAACTTCTGATGGATGATTTGGTGAAGTGGGTTTGGATGTTTGTATTATGTCTATTGTAGAAGAGCTTGAGGATTGAAAAATTGAGGTGCTTGGTAGTGGAGGGTGAGATATTTGGGTAGTTTTTGCTGTTGGAAAGGTTGTGGAAGAGGGGATATGAATTGATGGTAATGTTACTGGGGAGGATGAAGTATTTGATGGTATTGTGGTGATGGAAATTTCTGTTGACGAGGATGTTAAGTTAAAATTTTTTTCTGTGGTTGGGTTAGATTGTACTTCTTTGTCTTCCATATGTTCAGGAGGGTCTTGTTGAGCCAGGTAAGTTGGGCAGTCGGATTCTTGATGACCGATTGTTTTGCATTTTTGGCAATTAGAGCCATCAATATATAGGTATAATCGATAAGTGGTATTGTCATGGGAGATGTTGAAAGAGTCTGGTATGTTTGCGTGTTGGAGTGGTTTGATGAAAATTTGTCTTCTAAAGCTGAGTACGTGGCTGTATTCAGATTCTGGCATACCAATTTTCAAGAAGGTAATTTTAGATACTGCAGATATCCCCATTTTTATCAGTTCTTCTTCCAAAAGAGAGTTAGGAGCTACCCACACGGAAGCCACGTAACGCAACGTAAATGAAATCATCCACAGTTAATTTATCATTATATGTATTTATTATACTATTTAACTGGTAATACATAATACATAGGTACTAATAATAAACTAATAACAAAATAACTAATATTACTAGTACGTACTTGTTCATAGCTACATTCCTACCTACCAAACGAAGGTGTTTGAAAAATAAACACAAACTTTTATCCACTCACAACGGCATGTTACGTAAGATTTAAAAATAGTTAATAATAACAACAAAAAAGTAATGCACTATCATGAACATAAACATATTTTTTTAATGTTTGCAGTATAATTTGATAAAACCATTCGAATACAATTATCCAAAAGTTCATCTGTAAGTTGATTGCGATATTTGTTCTTAATAAACTTCATATTGGAAAAAGAAGATTCACACAAATAGGTTGAACTGAATAATGCTTTCACTTTCAAGGCAACACGGCATAGGCATAGGCCAGATACATTTGGTACTTGAGACTAACGATTTTAAGGCTAAATCATTTTGAAACTCAATTACTTCAATTTATGTTACAGCGATGTCTTCGCCAAAATTCTGCGTAACACAAGTTGCAAACTGTTGGATATCAATTTCCATAAAGGGTGAAACAACAAACAGCGCTACTAAAGCCATTTCGTTGAAATCCTTAAAACGATTTTTGAAGTTATTCTTCAGGGTAGAAACTATTTCTACGTGATATTTGCTGTCATAGGGTTCTAATGGATTTTGAGATATTTTTTCTGAAAGAATAGGAAAATGCTTGGCATCGCTGTTAATTAGGTTTTGCTCCCAAAACTCCAGCTTTTTGATAAATGCTTTTATATCAGAAATAATTTCCGCTAGTTCTTTGTCTCTCCCCTGAAGCTGCAAATTAGGTTCGTTTAATTTCTCTGTAATGTCCACGAGAAAACCAAAATCTCTAAGTTAGATTGAATTTTCTAGTTCCGGAGTTGGTTCATCGCGTTGTTTGAAAAATTGAACTATGCCAGATAGGACATCATTAAAACGTTTCAGCACCCGTCCTCTACTTAACCATCGGACTTCAGAGTGAAGGAGTAGGTCCCCGTATTGACAGTCAACTTAATCGGCCAAGGTTTTGAATAATCTTCTTTGTAACGCTTGAGCTCTAATCTTGTTCTCAATTTTTACCACCAGTTTCATAACGTTGTTTAGTTTCATGAAATTTCCACATAATGCTTGCTGATGTATAATGCAGTGGTAACAGAGGAATTGCGGAAAAGTTTCATCTTTACGACATAACGCCACCAGACCCTTATCACAACCCACCATAGCTGGAGCACCATCGGTTGTCAAGCCTACCATTTTCGATATTGGAATTTTCTCGGAAGAAATAATCTTTTTTAAATGAGAAAACAACTCCTGTCCAGTAGTGTGTCCTTTCAGTGGAATAAACTTCAAAAGATCTTCTTTAATCGTAAAATCACTAAAAACCATCCTGACGAACACGGCCATCTGGACAGTGTCAGCGACATCTGTTGATTCATCCAGTTGAAGTGAAAAATAAACACAGTTATCTAAGTCAGTTCTTAAATGTAAAAAAATATTGCTCATTACTTCTACACGTCTCATCACTGTATTAGCAGAAAGTTGATTTTATAGCTGAAACTATCTCGTCTCTATTTATAAAGTTGGCAAATAACGAATCAGCAGCTTCTAAAAACGCCTGTTTTATAATTTCCCCGTCTTCATAAGGTTTCTTTTTTTGTGCAATTATCTGGGACACACGGTACGATGCTTCAGTTGCAGCCTTATTTTTGTCGACTGCTCTTAAAAATATTCATTGTTGTCCAATTAACTGCTTTTTTAACTGTTTCAGTTTCTCCTTTCTGGCGGCAGAATGTAGTGGGAATGATTTTTCAAAATTAGAATGTACAGTTTTATGATGTCTCTCAATATATCCTTTTTTAGCAACGGAGACCAAAGTATTACATAACAAACACACATTTTTATCTTTAACTTCTGTAAAAAGTATTGTTCTTCCCATTCCGAATGAAAATGGTATGTCTTTACCTTCTTACAACTGCTTGCCATAATATTATTTTTTGTTGTTCTCTACTAACCCAACCGCTGGACGTAGGTTACGCGTTCAGTTTTAAACTAAGCGCAATGTCGCCGCGCCGTGCGTATTTATCCCGTTCAAAGCAATCCTGATCGTTCTCGAACACTAACGAACTGGTCCGGCTGGTTGGCTCTAGCCGATTCTAGCTTGATGGCGTCAGCGGCAGATCGCTCACCGCAACGTTGCCACTGTTTATGTTTAATATTATGACAATTAGATTTTTTTGTGGAATTTTCGGAAGCTTCTCTGATTTTTGCAGTTTGTATTTTTTTAAATTAAAATCGTTGTGTGAGCTTCCAGAATTGCCTCCGCGAGCTACCGGTAGCTCGCGATCGACAGGTTGGTGACCACTGATCTAATACAATGGAAGTAAATGTTGATACACAATCGAAAGCCAACCAGTTACTATGCCTATTTCTAATCCCAAATTTATTGCGTGTTTGCATATTATTTCACACTATAGTGTTAAACTAGAGCCTGTATGTAACATTCTACAAGCAAAAACAATAAACCTTTTGTCTACAAGAAAACATATTCAAATTCTCTTATCTATTCTGAAAGATCACAGGGATAACGCGGTGACTTATATCAAAGCTATTTTTCAGAAATGTTTATTGGACGGGTAGAAATTTATGTTGATATCAAAGTACCTAAATTAGCTGCGAGGCAGACACAAAGGGCTAACTACGCTACTGATAATGCTGAAGACTATTTTCGTTTTTCTTTGTTCATTCCGTATCTGGATTCAGTTATTCAGTCGATTGAAATCCGATTTTCCCAAGAGACGGAAAACGCTTATGTTTCTCCCCTATTTAATTACGAACGATGAAACATTTAGTTTATTAAAAACAAAAATTCATAGCATCTCAAAACTGTATGAAATCGAAAATTTGGATGTTGAAGCCCAAACTTGGAAAGAAATGTGGGTGTCAAAACTCAACACTGACCTCGAGCTGTTTGAGGTGGTTGAATTAATAGATGAACAATGCCAGTTTTTCTCAAACATCAAGAAAGCTCTAAGAATTTTCGTAGCTCTACCTCCTACCACAACAACAATTGAAAGATTTTTTAGTACCCTTCGTCGTGTAAAAACTTGGCTAAGATCAACAATATGCGAAGAAAGGCTTTCTGGTCTCTGTATGCTCAGTGTTCACCGAGAATTTGTGAATAAAAATAAAATCCCAATGGCACAGGACCAATTGAACAGGCTTATTTCAGTAACATGTTTGCATAAAACCCAAAATAAAACATTAGATACAAAAGTAAAAGAATGTTTTGAGATGTACAAAAAACCAAAGTAACACTCTGGCATCAAATCAAAAACAAAAAAATAAAAAAATTCTGGTTAATTTGTGATTTTTCTTAAATAAATGTTTTAATGTACGATTTAGAGAGAAATGTTAGATACAAAAGTTGTAAAACATGTTAAGGTCTATAAAAAAGCTTAGTAACTTTTTTGCGTCAAATGAAAAACAAAGGAAATACGATTTTTTTCAACTGACAGGCCGCCATTTTGTTTTTACTGCGCCGATTTGGCTCATTAACGAACTCGTTCAAGATTTTGGCCTAACCGATTTTTGTAGCGAGTTTGGTTTCGATCCGTCAAAAAATACGCCCTCTATCGTGCTTACAAATTCCGTTATAATTTGCGAGTTTTCTTAAATAAATGTTTTAATGTACGATTTAGAGAAAAATGTTAAATACAAAAGTTGTAGAACGTCTATGAAGATCTATGAAAAAGCTCAGTAACTTTTTTGCGTCAAATGAAAAACAAAGGAAATACGATTTTTTTTCAACTTTGACAGACCGCCATTTTGTTTTTACTTGGCCGATTTGGCTCATTAACGAACTCGTCCAATATTTTGGCCTAAACGATTTTTGTAGCGAGTTTGGTTTCGATCCGTCAAAAAATACGCCCTCTATCGTGCTTACAAATTCCGTTATAAATTTTTGGTGGCAATGAACGAAACTCTATAAAAACAAAGAAATTTTTGAAACAACATGACCAGATTAAAGTTTTGAAAGCTGATAAAACAAACAAAACTGTGTTAATGTAATCCAGAGAATACGACCTTAAAATGAAAAACATACTTAAGGATAAAAAACTTACCAACAGGTGAAATTAGATCCAACAAATCAACAACAAAAAAAGAACAATGAACTAATAGATTCATGGGAAAAAAAGCTATATATATATATATATATATATATATCCAGATGTTGCAAAAAAACTAAGAATTCGCAATGCATTGCCACCAAAAATTTATGGGCTGCCAAAACTACACAAGGAAAATGTACCCCTTAGACCAATAGTTTCATGTGTCCAATCACCTTTTACCCCCCTTTCTAAGTATCTATCCAACATATTAAAGAACATAACCAACAAGAACAGCCATTACATAAAAGACTCCTTCCATTTCAAAGAAAAAATAAAAAACGTACAGATCCCTGACAACTATTTACTCATTTCGTTGGATGTTATCTCCTTATATACTAATATCCCAATTTCATTAGCCACAGAAATTATTAGAACAAAATGGAACGAAATAAAAAAATATACCGATATTCCTCAAAATGAATTTGTATATGCTCTTGAACTAACACTTAATTCCACTTACTTTTTATACGAAAATCAGATGTACAAACAAATAGAAGGATGTGCCATGGGGTCATCAATCTCAAGTGTTATAGCACATATAGTTATGGAAGAACTTGAGGAACAAACAATAAAAAATCTCAATTTTGAAATTCCATTTTTTTTATAAATATGTAGATGATTGCATAATGGCAATTCCTAGAAATGAGAAAGAAAACACGTTGAAACTCTTTAACAGTTTTCACAAAAAATTGCAATTCACCATAGAACTTGAGGAATGTAATAAGATTAATTTTTTGGACACTACCTTACATCACATAAATAACAATATTAAAACAGAATGGTACACTAAAGCCACACGGTCATCGAGATATATTAATTTTAAATCAAACCACGCTTCATCCCAAAAAAAGTCTGTAATGATGGGCCTTGCAGATCGTGCTATCAAACTCTCTGATGATGAGTTTCGACAAACAAGCATTATAAAAGCCAAAAAGGCAATAAGGTGCAATAATTATCCCGCGAAATTGGTGGATACAATACACCGAAGATGCTTAACGAAACGAGAAATACTCAAAAACAGACTGCTAATGGCACATACACTACCTAATGCAGTCAGCCAACTAATGGAAAATGAACCTGGACACATAGGCAGAGTATTAGGCGAAGTACTTTATATCATAAAATGCATACCAGTAACAGTCGAGATAAGACGAACAAACAGATGTTACAACGAACTACCAATAAAAGTAAACAACGAAACAAAATTTATGGCTCCACTAACCAGAATAATACAAAACCACGCAGAAGAGATAGATTGCAATAACATGATACCACCACTTTATTTTATAGATGATCAATGTATAGGTCTAACGCCACATCCCACAATAGCTAACCAGCCAAAAACAATAAAAGTAGAAGAAGAAATAAACCTCCATTTCGACCCCATTCAACCACTAGGAGCGAAGGGTCTGTACACGCAAGAAGAAGTCAACGCAGCACAAAGAGCCCTCACATTTGGGACAGAGAAAAGCAGTAGAGAACATAATTACTCGCAGAGCAGCGGGAATGAATGCCAATAGTCAAGGCTACACCGTATCAAACATATTTGATACAAAAGAAATCAAGAACCTCGCAGAATCCACCCTAAAACACACATGGGCATGGTTCACAGAAATAGGTTCAGTCATAAGTGGAATAATTGGAATATACTTCACATTCCAAACCATTAAATACATAGCAGGCACCATACTAAATGGGATTCGTATACACCAAACTTTAGGATGCAGTATAGCACTAATAGGCAGCATATGGGACTCCCTAACGGCATGGATAATTCACTCACATCAGACGAGGAAACCAGAGGAAGAAACAATAGAGATGGACCAAATAACGCAGCAAGAGGCGAGCCACCCGAGGTCACAGCATTGGACAGA
Source organism: Galeruca laticollis (assembly GCA_963921935.1). Classification (NCBI taxonomy): domain Eukaryota; kingdom Metazoa; phylum Arthropoda; class Insecta; order Coleoptera; family Chrysomelidae; genus Galeruca; species Galeruca laticollis. The sequence continues at coordinate 14,091,475 of OY998177.1, read as the reverse complement.
CAGAAGTCGCCAGATGGACGATCTACTGAGCAGCAGTGTCGCGAGTGTAAATGGTCGCGACCTAGGTCAAGGATAAAAAGGATAATAGCGAAAAAATTGCCAAACACAGTGCCGATCATAAATATTGAGAAAATGTAACATAAATATGTAAAATGTATAAAACTGTAACATTAACTTTAAGATTATAGGCCACTATTGTAAGCCGACAGCCACATATAAATTAAGGGTAGAAATAGTTGTACGGGGGTTTTGAAAAAAAAGGTATTGGACCAGGGAGGTCGCAATACTTTTACAAAGGGGGAAGTAATGTAATAAATACGAATACCTAAAAGATAATTTTATGGTAGAACATTTCAGAACACACGGTAAAACATATTTTATTTTTCATTTAATAACAACTGGAACGCGACACACATAATGTTTAATAAAACAATACGAAGCCAAAACAGAATAGAGAAATAAAAAACATCTTACTGGGTCAAAGCGAAATAATTGTTTTGAATACAATTATTTCGATAACAAAAACTAGCACGATTCAAAAAACAAAAGCTGTTTTTTGCAACTCGACGAAAACCCCAAAACCGAAGTCGGGGGAAAACAAAAAAGGAGTGTACACAGACCGGCAGTGAGTGTGTACCGGGGGTCGATCACGCGAAGGGAAAGGTTTTTCCCCTGCCACGGTAAACGGTACTAGTGTTTTTTTAGTGTTAGCGGTACGAGTGGTAAAAACTTACCCTCTACGCTAATTGCCTTTCGACATAGCACGATTACGTTTATTGGCACGACTCGCGGTGAACAAGCAGATAGTAAAAAAAAATCGAGAAAATTCCCGGCGAGACGGAGGACGTTTGTCAAGCAGTAAGTTTTTGAATTAAATTCAGATTGGGATAATTTTTACTAGTGATATATTTACTCGTTATTGGTCGAGCTGGATTCTGAACTGGGTGTATAGGTCAATTGCTATATACAAGGTGTAGCGATAGCAAATATATTTATTAGATTTTTTTTTGTTGATTGTTGATTTTTTCAAAGAGACGGGACATAGCTGTTCACTCTCAGATTAAGTTTATCGTCCTGACAAATATATAATTTACCGTGTGTACTGGAATAATTAAGATTTTGCCGAGAGGCCGGAGCGTATGTTTTCCATATTTTCGCGGGTTTCAGCGGAATTGCGCTGATAAGTCAATCTATTATAGAGAAATATTGTTATCAGTCTTTTGTTCAGCCGTAAATTATAAATTAAAACTCTTTCTTATTTTGCCAGCGTAAACGCATAAATTTATCGTAGGTAATTATATTACTGGGGACTTTCGCAACTTGTAACGCCAGTGTCGATAAATAATTTAACTTGTTTTCCTTAGCTCATCAGAATTTTTCTTTATAGAACAAAAATTTCACTTTCGTTCCCTGAAGGTCAATGACGACCGAACGATGTAAAATGAATCATTGTTGCATATAACGGTATTTACACGTGATAGTTATTTATTTTTCTCGACACCGGAGAATAGAAGGATTGAGAAACGAATATAGCAAACATACGCCTTTCACGCATTTTTTTAATAAAAAGACCAAGCCGATAAGAGGGCTAGTTTTGCCGCACCATCGAACAAACGAGAACTCTGTTCATAAATTTGATTTTGTTTTTATAATTGTAGGATATACAGGAGTAGGTTTGATAATAAACCAACTTTAGATAAATATGTATAGGTAGAGTTATACCAGGGAATTGGGATTAATTTAATCATACGGGATTGTAGTTTAATTTTAAATATATATGTATAGCTGTATGCGAGGATTTGGAGAGATTACTTTATTATATATATTTTTTGTATAACGTGGAGGTTCTACATTATTTTTCCTCTCACCCCTACTCCAAAAATTTCCTCCTCTGGAAGTGTAACAATCGTGGACGTGTGACCGAGACGAGGAGGACAAACCCTGTCCTGGCAAAGGAAGATTCATCCGTTTTAAGACCAGGCGAACCTAGCAAAAACCAATCGGACGGGATTGCCTTACACGCTCAGCTGCCCACTGGAGGCAGAATTTGGTGGAATCGAAGGTAGGGATACTTTTTGGCATTTTGATCAAGTTATCTTACATATCTGGAATTAAAGATTACAGTGAACTGGTGACAGACTTTATTAGAGTGGTGACAGCAGATTTAATTAGGGGTATACAAGTTATAACACTTTAATTTTGATTAATACAACGAAGTACACTGGTATTTTCGTTACACTCCAACAAGGGTCTAGATTTTATTAAAAGAAGTAGACGTCTATTTTATTACACTAGCGATTATTAAGTTTTGAATATATTTCGTTACACTGGTGACAGCGGCTCGCGTACCATCCCCTATTGGAACAACCTCACCCAGGAAAGGTGACAGCGGTTGTCCAAAACCATTTCTCTCCGAGAGGTATATCCGGTTGTCTAGAACCACACCCCACAAGCGGTGACAAGCGGTTCAGCTACCCTACCTAGGAGGGAGAAAAAATTGATGGTCGCAACCAGGATCTAGTATAGCGCAACATAGAGCCTACGGGACCATAGCTTCCGCTAGATCAAGATCAGTGTGCGTGGTGAAGAGCCACAACCTACACGAGGTGTCACTGCGGGCGCAGAACACACTGGATCTAGACCAGAGAAGGTCGAGAAAAAATCCATACATCAGATAAAAGGCGTAATACCGATCTGAGGTGAACATGCCAAACGGCGTAAGGTGGAATACTTCGGTCAACTTAGTATTGACAACGGAGTTTTTCTAACCAGGGTCTAGTAATTGCGCAAAACATAGCTTCCACTAGACCAAGATCAGTGTGCGTGATGAAAAATCACACCCTGCCAAACGGGTAGCACAGCTCCTGCAAATCACACTGGATCTAGACCAGTCAAGGTCGAAAAATAATCCTACTCAGCAATCATCGACTGAGTTGATTTCTGCTTCACCATAAGATTGTACAAATATGGTCTAGAGTTATTACATTTACATGTTAAAAAAAATAACATCTAGCGATTATTAAGTTTTGTTATTAGAGTGGTGATAGCGGTTTTCCGATAATATTTTATTACACTGGTGACAGCGGTTCCCCGATACAGGGTTGTTCGTTCAAGTCGTCACAGCGGTTCCCGATACAGGATTGGTCGTTCTAGTCGTCAAATCGCGAATCTGCAATACAGGGTTGTAAGTCAGCAGGGACGCCGGATCTTCACACAAGATACTCCTGTCAGGCCAAGATTATATGCCAATCTTGCTACAGCACAAGAGAATACAGGGAACGGTGAAGCTGTACGGTCTGTAACCAGAGGCTGCAATAGGCAGTAAACGGGGCATACAGGAGGGGAGAAGGCTGGAACACATCGAGAGCTAGCCGACACTCTTCCACCGTCATCGCAGCTACCCACAGGTACAAAAGTCATCAATTAACGGGACAAATAACATTAAAACAGATTAGTTTTGGTTTACTACTCCGTCATACAATTGATTTTTTTTCTTTTCGTCTTAAGTTCCATTTGTTAGAATACATCATACTCCCGAAACTACGTGAGCTTCACTTTTACAAAGGGGGAAGTTAACCCATCCTTAAAACATCCTATCCGTGCACCAAAAGCTATCCATTTCAGGCGTCGTAGAAGCCAGAAAGGTAGGAGTAATATAAGGTTATAAAGTTAAAAAAAAAATAAATTTGTTTTCAATTAATAAATAATAAAAAAGTAACCAAGTTCAGACAGCGATATGCCACTCGATTTACAAAATAGGTTAGGTACAGGCAGTCAAGGACTCCAAGAAACCACGGGAGACACAAGCAGCATGCCACCCACATGGAGGGTAGCACAGGCACAACCATTAGGGGTCATAGCGGCGACTTTAGCCGATTTCACAGGCAGAGATGCGGCTAGATACATAGAGAAACTCGAATTAAGGGCTAAATTAGACGGGTGGACGGAATCAGAAACACTAACATTATTGAAATTTAAGCTTGCGGGCGTAGCACACGATTTTTTCAAGGCGCATCCTAGGTTGGACACAGTGTCATATTCGGAATTTAGAGAAAAACTACTACGGAAATTCGTACCAAAAAAATCGATAGCGGATTGGTGGATGCAACTGGTGCAATGCTACCAAAGACACGATGAGGACGTAGCGTCGTTCTGCACCAGACTAAAATTAATCGGAAACAAGATACTAGAAGAGGATATAAAGGGCGCAAGTAGGGAACAAATACCAAACATACAAAAAAACATAATTCGGTATTAATAAACCAATTCAAAGTAGGGTTGAGAAAAGACTTATTAAGGGAGGTAGGTTTTTACATTTTACACAAAGACGACATGACACTAGAAGAAGCAGAAGAAATAGTTAGTTGTCAAGAAACAGCGGTAACTATGACAAGCGGCAGAAACAGTGGCCAGAAAGTCGCATTTATCAGTGAACAACTGAGGTGCACAACGTGCGGAAGGTCGAATCACACTTCGGAAGAATGTAGGCAGAACGCGAAATGTTTGTTCTGTGGCAGACAGGGGCATTGGATGGCTAATTGTAGGACGAAGGAAGCAGAAGAAACAAAAAGAGAGACAAGATGCCAAATTTGCAAAAAACAAGGACACTGGGCACCGGATTGCAGAGAGAAAGGGAACGAACCAACAAATACATGCTATTACTGTGGAAAACAAGGACATTGGGCAAAAGAATGTAGAAAGAAAATGTTCGACGAAGCAAACAAACGGAATACGAAGTACGACAGATACACCAACGGGAAAGTAAGTCCATGGAAAACGGAGAAAACTAGATATCACGGGTAATACCAGGAAACACAACAAGGAAACTACAGAGAATATAATAGACACAGAAACCAAAGGGAAGAGTATCATAAACAAGAAACACAGAGGAGGTCTAAACAAAATAATTTAGGAAACTACGAGAGAAACAGACGCCAAATGAACGATGATAGAAGAGGACAGTCTGAAGAAAGAGGACACACAAGTAACAAAGAATGGACGAAACATTTAAACTAGTAAGGACCACAGTTAGTCCCCGGACAAGTGGCCGAGTAAACTTAACAGGGGGAACAGATTTAAATAAACCACAATGGGGAAAAACAAACCAAGAAGCAACGAATAAGGATAAACCGAGAATGGAAAAAAAGGAAAAAAAGAAACAATGTATCACAATGATTCAACGTCAATAACAAACGAGGATGCCCCATATATAGTAATGTTAAGGGTGAATGGTATAAACAGACCATGTATGATAGATACAGGAGGAGCGTATTCATTAGTAAATAGGTCAATAATTGCAGACTGGGAATTAGACACAAGAATCATAGAAGAATTAACTCTAAAAGGGATAACAGGACACACAATACAGCTGTATGGATCGACGGAATTGGCGATAAGCACAAACGGAATGAATCACAACATTTACACAAGAGCCATCGCAGCAGAAGACGAAATAATGGGAGAAATACCAGTTCTTTTAGGAAGAGATTTCCTAGAAAAGCAAAAAGCAATCATATCATACAAAGGAGAGCCTTCATTAGAAATATGGGAAAAAATAATACCATTGATAAACGCAAGGCAAGTTGGGAGCACAATAGATAACGGTAGAAGCACAGAAGCAAATGACCAAGTGGCAACAATAAGGAAAAAACCAGACACTACAGAAATGAACAATTGGAAGAAATGGTTATGAATAGTGGAAACAATGTATAAAAGAAGGGACACAGAACAATGGAGAAAAATGAGAAGGCAATGACAAGAGAAAATAAATCAAGAGTAAATCAAACAGACAAACAAAGACAAAACGGCTACAGAGACGAAAATATAGAACTATACAGAGTGAAGAAAGAAATCGACACAAAGAAAGAAGAAAGGCAGGAAACAAAAATTAACGAAGAAAGATACGGACACATAGAACAAAAGAAGAATAGTACAGAATAAGAAACAGGGAAAATGGAGAAACAGAAACCAGGGAGAAGAACAAAGGAATAAAAGAAACAATAACTAACAGAAACTTCACAGATGTATAAATAGAAGATAGCATAAGTATACCGGCACTAACCGAAGTTCACACAATTGGGACACTAAAACATACCATAAGAGGAAATACGATTGCGTGTGAAACACAACACAAAGGACCAGAAGCAATAAGACTAGCAAATAGCATAGCTAATAACGGGAAAAAGATTCCAATTAGAATAATAAACACATCAGCACAAGAAATACACCTAACAACTGGAACCAAACTAGGAAAAGCATACGAATGTACAGAGGACACAGTACCACAAACAAAAACACAGGACACGATCAGGAAGTTTGACATCAAAACAGATGCATGGATCAGAAAAAATTTCGAACTAGGCCATATAGATACAAGGTACAAGGAAGAACTAATTTAGTTAATACAAAAGTACCATCACTTATTCACAGACGACGATGAAATTCTAACAAGCACTACAAAATTAAAACACCACATAACCATAGAAGCAGGAAGTCAACCAATATGCAAAGCTCCATACAGAATACCATATTACCAAAGAGAAGTACTTCAAAACGAAATAGATAGGCTACTAGAAGCTAAAGTAATCAGGACATCATCCAGCCCATCGTCAGCGCCAGTCGTATTAGTGGTAATACAAACTCCCGAAGGAGAGGAGAAAGTGAGAATGTGCATAGAATACAGAGGACTAAATGCAGTAACAAAAAAAGAATATTACCCTCTACCAAACATATCGGATCTACTACAAGGCTACAAAGCAGGAGGAGAAACGTTGTTCTCAGTAATTGATGTAGCAGAAGCTTATCACCAAGTAGATATGAACGAAGAAGACATTCCACTAACTGGATTTAGCACATATCAAGGGCACTACGAATACACCAAAATGCCATTTGGACTGGTAAACGCCCCAGCAACTTTCCAAAGATTCATGAACGCAACCTTAAGAGGCTTAACGGGAATAGAATGCATGGTTTATTTGGACGACATAACCATATTTAACTATGCAGGAAAAAAGGACCATTTAGAAAAATTAGAAGAAGTATTCAATAGATTAACAGAAGCAAACATTAAATTGAAACCAAAGAAATGCAATTTTATGTTAAAGAAAGTGAAATATTTAGGACATATCATCTCACAAGAAGGAGTAGCTCCAGATCCACAGAAATTGGAGGCAGTACACAAATACCCCCTACCAAAAAACGTAAAAGGAGTAAGAGGTTTCTTAGGACTAGTAAACTGGTACAGACGGTTCATACCAAACATAACCGAATTAGCAGCACCAATAGTAAACCTGACCAAAAAAGACACACCTTTCAAAATAACAGAGGAAGTAATTAAGGCGATGGACCAACTAAAAGAATCGATAACGTCAGACAAAGTTCTAATCTTCCCAGACTTCTCCAAACCGTTCATCTTATCGACAGATGCATCGAACATAGGTGTAGGAGCAATATTAAGCCAAATAAGGGACGGTAGAGAAAGACCAATAGCGTATGCGAGCAGGACACTAAGTAGAGCAGAAACAAATTACTCAACGACTGAAAAAGAACTTCTAGGAGTGATTTTTGCAATTAAAACATTCAGATGCTACATTTACGGGACAAAATTCACAATCATCACAGAGCATTAAAATGGGTACTGACACTGAAGGACCCAAATTCAAGATTAACACGATGGGCCTTAACCTTAGCAGAATACAACTTCGAAGTAATCCATAGAGTAGGACGGAAACACGGAAATGCAGACGCACTAAGCAGAATGTTCGACAAAACGTGCAACTACATAGAGACGTCATACGAAGATTACTTACAATACAAAACGGAAAACGAAGTACCAGCAAATGACAAAATACTAGAAAAAGAAGGAAAGTTAGTATCCATATAAGAAGAACAAGCAATAGTACTATTTACAGCCAAAAATAAGCCAAACCAAGATCCATTGATAAAGGAAATAGAAGCCACATATAATTTACCGGACGTCGCACAGAATCGAATAGAAGAAATTAAAGAATGGGACACGTTGGACGCAAAATTCTACATAGGGGTAAACAGAGCAGCGGTGAAAGAAGAAACCTCGTATGAAATCATGTGGAACATAATACAACAGTTGAAGACACTATGCGAAGAAAACAAAGAGGAGAGCATAACCTTCATAGCAAGCAAAGATCAAATTCCAGGACTTTGTTGGGACGAAATTACTAAAATGATCCAATTTACATTTTACGGTATACCCACCAAAATAATCATTCTACGGCCAGATAACACAGGGGAAACAAAAAAATTTACGCGATAGAAATAGAAGAAGGTTGGGAGCCAATATGGGACAAAGACCTGCTGAAAAAAGCACAAAAACGAGATGAATTGTGCAACAACACCTTACAACAAATGGACAAGGACGAAGAAACAAAAAGAAAATACTACATCGACAAAGAAGGTATTTTATATAGACAAGAGCAGGAAGAACATAGAGATCAACTGGTAATACCGAAAAGCTATATCACCAAAGTGATAGAAGACTTTCATGACTCACCCATATACTGTCATCAAGGACAACAGAAATCATTATTGGCAATAAAGAGACGTTGTTTTTGGCCAACGATGAGAACAGACATAATAAATTACCGCAAACAATGCGACGCATGCAACAGACGGAAGACGTCACCCCACTTCAAGAAAGCTCCATTACAAAAATTTACAAAAGTCACAGAACCATGGGAAATAACCTCTATGGACATAGTAGGACCACTACCAACCTCAAGCGAAGGAAACAAATACCTACTAACATTCCAAGACCATTTTACCAAATACTGTGAAGCAATTCCGTTACCAGATCAGAAAGCAGATACAGTAGCAAGAGCATTCGTTGAACAAATAATATCAAGACACGGAACACCCCACAAGCTATTAACAGATAGAGGAACAAATTTCATGTCAGAACTAATGCAGGAAACATGCAAGTTACTAAACATAAAGAGGCTACACACGGCAAGTTATGCGCCAACGACAAACGGTCAAATAGAAAGATTACACAGAGTACTGAAAGACATGTTAGCACACTACATAGCACCAGATCAACGAGATTGGGACAAATTGTTACCATATGTACTTATGGCATACAGAGGTAGCGTACACACTTCAACAGGATACAGCCCATACTTTTTACTACACGGAAGAGACCAATCATTACCATTTGAAAAATTCATCACACCGAAAAGAATCAAATACGACATCGACAACAATTATGTGTCAGAATTAGAAGCTAGACTAAGTCAAGTATACAAGACAGCACTGAGAAACACAGAGAAAGCTAAAGAGGAAAGGATAGCCAGATATAACGAAAAAACAGCATTAAGAGAATTTGAACCAGGAGATTTAGTATACCTACTCGACATAAGCACGAAAGTAGGAAAATCGAAGAAATTACAAAACCAATGGACAGGGCCGTTTGAAGTAAAAAAGAAGGTAGGACCGGTTACATATCAAATAATTTCGCAAAAAGGGAAGAAGACACAAATAGTACACATCAACAGATTAAAAACATACCACGGAAAAATAGAGGACAAGGAACATAAGATACTACAAGATATAGAGAACTTGGGAAGTATAGAAGAGTTAGAGGAAACACACGAGCAGGAAGAAAATGAAGTAGATCCAGGAAAAGTAGCAGCACTACCATTATGGTCAGCGAACGAGGATCTACAACCACCAAAAAACAAACCACCATCCCAAACCAGACATAAAGGGAATAGAACAGAACAAAGACCACACTTCTCACTACGACCTCCACCGGAGATAAGACGATCCGCCAGAGTGAGAAACAGGATACAAAGTGCACCCAGTTACACAAAAACATTTAATGCCGAAAGGAGACTAACACAGAATACAGGACAAAGACAGACGACTAACTACAAAATAAACAAGACCAAAATAAGTACCAGATGGATAGCGATGAGCTTGAAACGGCGTAACTAAAACGTCGCGACCAAGCATACATGTATATATTAGCATATTATTAAACCAAACAGATTTACGGGTTCAATTCATAGGTTAAGCCAAAGTAAGGGGATAGGAATAATTAAGTAAGTTAGGAATCATAACAGAATAAGGAAATAAAAGACCATAAGTCACTATAACCAAGTATATGGGCAAAGGATACTAATAGTACGATTTAAGTAAATGATTTCACGTAAGGAAGTCTTTTTCAATTCATAAATACAAGGGGACTACAAAAGTAATTAAATATAGAAATAAATAAGTGGGAACAAGATCACGGGTCATAAGTTTAAAGAGTTTTTTTTCTTCTTTTCAAAGAGTAGAGCTCATTTGGCAGTCCTAAATAAGTGTGAAGCTCGGTCAAATGAGGAAATGTCATATAAACATGACAAAATTGTAAATAACATAGTATTGTAACAAAGAAATGTTTAAAAATGTCTGTAAGAAAGATAAGTTGTATTAACAATTGTAAATGTTAAAAAAATTTTAAGATAACAAAACCAAATCAATGGCACGACAAAGTACTATCCTGACCTGGGTGACATTCGTCATGTGCGGGCTACATATAGCAGTTGGGCTAATCGCATATGAGTGTTCGCACCCCAACACAAATATCACAGTGTTATCGCTAAAAGATATACAAAAGTGTCCGGAACCAGAAAAAACGTACGCGAGTGAAAAAACAGACATACAAGTGATTCAACGAAACGAAATAAAAATACAAAAAGTATGGTCATGCGTAATAGAAGTCACAAAATTCATGTTCTACTGCGGGATGCACAGCCACACATCAGTCGTCAACGGAGGACTATCAACCTACATCCACAAATTGGGAGCAGAAGAATGCAAAAACACCCTCAGATATAAACTAATAAAGTTGTACCAACAAACAATAGACAACATACTAATGAACGGTACCACAACAGCGTCAATAAAAATAGGTGGCACACTGGCGCTCAACGTAAAGCCTGCAATTTTTTCAAATTACTAGACAATTAATAGTCACTCAGTGGCGTTACTTTTGTCGGTGTTTGAATAAGCAATTTATAAATGTACAGGGAATATTAGAAAAACTAGAGCCATTGTTTTGGTATAGTTTATCGAAATTCTCGAGAAGAAAAGTGAGATTCGCTATATTCAAGAGAATTTTAGAAAAACAAAAGCCATTGTTTTGGCGTTGTTTGTCAAAATTCGCGAAAAGAAAAGGATTGATTGGGCTATCTACAAGTGAAATTCACTATATTCAAGAGAATTTTAGAAACACAAAAGCCATTGTTTTGGCGTTGTTTGTCGAAATTCTCGAGAAGAAAAAGGATTGATTAGGAATAACCCACCAAGATTCCTAAACATAGGAAAGACGTCTCATCAGACCTGCGTCGCAGTCAACGCAAATTAGTCACAGAAGGTACAATGCAGATGTCCGACGAGCAATTCCAAAGACTACTTAAAACTATTTCGGCTAACAAAGAAGGACTGCCAACGCCTTCCTTGTCCGGGAGTTTTAGCAAATGCACCGCTAGGTTTGGTGGAATACGATGTCATACAACGGTAGATGCGTTTATCACGACCGTCTCCATATATAAAGAAGTTGAGAAAATAACAGACAACGAAGCCCTAAAAGGACTACCTTTATTGCTAACCGACACAGCTTCACTTTGGTGGCAAGGGGTCAAAGGCGAAGCTCGTACGTGGGATGAGGCAACCGCGCTCATTAAAGCAGCGTTCTCACCATCTAAACCGTCACATCAAATTTATATAGAGATCTTTAGCGAAAACCAGGAGCGTGGCACTCCTATAGACGCTTTTATTTGTAAGAAACGAGCCCTCCTAGCACAGCTACCCCAAAGAAGACATGATGAAGCGACTCAACTCGACATGATATTTTGCCTACTTCATATTGACCTAAGGAAAAAGATCTCTCGAGACGATTGTAATACTTTTTCCGACCTACTCCAGAAAGGCAGAGAAGTAGAAGCTATGCAGCAAGAATCAAGAAGAGAAATTACGAAAGACAGAATATGTAGCTCAAAAACAGGAAAGATAAGTATCTCAAAAAGCAATAAAAATAGATGCAACTTTTGCCACTATAGGGGACATACACAAGAAGAATGCCGAAAACGAATAGTAGTAGAAACAGACACAAAGTCAGCACTTAAGCAAACTTCAGCAAATGAGGAAAACACTGGAAAGGTAGAACGTCAAACCGGCCTTAATTGCTATGGGTGTGGTAAAGCAGGTTACTATCGATGTAACTGCCCTGTCTGCACCGAGAAAAAATCAGATGTTACCACTCAGGCTATAAATTTCTATTCTATACATACGTTCATAAATCAGACTCATGTTCCCACAATACCCATTAAAGTACAAGGAATTCAAGGGGTTGCACACATAGACACGGCCGCCCGGACAAGCGTAGCAGGCAGGTCACTTTATGAACATCTTAAGAGTATTCCCTCAGTAAAATTCCTGAAACGATCAGCTGCTGTAACTCTGGCTGATGGACATAGTCAATATCAGGAAATACTAACAACAACAGTCAAAATCGAAATAGGGACAAGAATATTTCCCATTGACTTCATTATTTTACCAAAAGCAGAAGACAATCGTACATTATTGGGAATAGACTTTTTGGAACAAACAGCTATGGTTTTGGTAATTCCGCAAAGATGTTGGCATTTCATTGACAATCCATCGCAAAGGTTCGAATTCATAGACGTCACACAAGGAGCCGTCATAGAATCTAAATACGTACATTCAAAAGGCACTTACCCCCACACACAACTCAACTCAACAGAGATGAGGCAGATAGGATCACCCTTTTTGGAGGTGTTCACCTCACCATTACCAGAGGAACCATCCTTTAAGTTAATAGAAATGGACCTACCACCGCAACTACAACCCGTTGAGTTACAAGAAAGTGCAGAGGCATACTCTCCTGAGGCCAGTGACCTAATCTTCGAGGATGCACTTCCACAGTATTATAGGAACAGCCCGCCAAAGCAAGACCCTCGAAAACGACGCAGGTTCGACCTTTTCTGCATCGACATATCACTCAAACCTGAGGAAGCCCTAGAGCTTAACAATGAGCAAAGATCCCAATTTGATAATCTACTTCTAGAGTATAAAGACAGATTTTGCAAAGAGGGTCCTCCAACGGTACAAACGGTACACCGAATCAGTACTGGCAACCATGCTCCCAGATCATCTGCTCCATACAGACTAAGTACAAATCGCCAGACAGTGCTGCGGGGAAAATTAGACGAAATGCTGGCAAATGAGATTATAGAAGAAAGCAGTACACCATGGACCTCCTCTGTCGTTTTGGTCCCAAAGAAAGATCAGGACGTTAGAGTGTGCGTAGACTATAGACATCTTAATGCAATCACGGTGCCTGATAGGTATCCGCTCCCTCGCATTGATGATTTGCTTCATGCTGCAAAAAGTTTGCCCTACATGTCAACGATAGACTTACAGTCCGGCTATTGGCAAATACCAGTTCACGATGACGATAAAGATAAAACCGGATTCATTACTCCTTTTGGAGTTTACAGATTTAATAGAATGCCGTTCGGACTGCGTAACGCACCAGCGACCTTCCAGCGGCTAATGGACAGATTTAGGGTAGGACTTAGTAAGGTTAACTTATTGGTATACCTTGACGATCTTATAGTTAGATCTTCCACTTTCGAGCAGCATCTTCAAGATTTAAGGGAAGTGTTTGCACATCTTCGCACTTACAATCTAAGGGCCAATAGGAAAAAGTGTAGATTTAGCTGTTCACAGGTCAAGTATTTGGGCCACCAAATTACTCCTGAAGGGATAATCATGGACCCTGAAAAGGTTACCGCCATTGTAGATCTACAGCCGCCGGCTAACCTAAAGCAACTATTATCATTCATCCAGACATGCTCATGGTACCGAAGATTTATACCCAATTTTGCAACGATGGCACGTCCTCTTACCAATCTTACAAAAAAAAAGGCAATCTGGAAATGGACCCAAGTCGAGCAGGAAGCTTTTGAGCAATTAAAATATTGTCTCACAACCAGTCCAGTCCTAAACCAAGCCGACGATTCCCAGCCTTACATTATTAAAACGGACGCTAGCTCCTATGCTATAGGAGGCGTTTTAGTCCAGGGGGAGGGAGACAATGAGCACCCCATAGAATATGCCAGCAGACTATTGAATGGCGCTGAAAGGAGTTATAATACGACCGAAAGAGAAGCTTTAGCGATCGTATGGGCTATTAATAAGTTTAGAGGATATATAGAAGGATCTGAAATAATCGTAATAACAGATCATCAACCTTTAAAATGGTTACTCACGATAAAGACTCCGACGGGGAGGTTAGCCCGTTGGGCGTTACAACTCCTGTCCTATAATTTACATGTACGTTACGCACCTGGGAAAATAAACCGAGTAGCTGACTTCCTGTCCAGACCACATTGTAGCAATCACAGCGACGCCTGTCAGATTTGCAGCCTCCAAATAGATGTTCCCAGTAAGACTGAAAAAGAACTACGGGAGCAGCAGTTAAAAGACCCGGACGTAAAAAATATTATAGACTCCCTGGAAGATGTTTCCAACGATGAACGAAATCAAAAGTGGGTTAATAGAGGATTTTTGCTACATAAAGGAGTACTATATCGTTATACGGATGATCAAGAGGATGAAGAAGCTAGGCTAATGGTACCGGCTGAGGAAGTTAAAAATATTTTACACGCCTACCACGACAGCCCCCTGTCAGGTCACTACGGTATTGACAAGACCACTCACCGAATCTCGAGGCGATATTTCTGGAACAGAATGAGACAGGACATCGCCAAACACGTATCTGCTTGTTTGGAATGTCAACGATATAAGATAACTAACAGAAAACCCGCAGGGCTAATGCAAACTCAAGTCGTCAACCAGCGTTTTGAAGTCCTGGCCATGGACCTATTCGGCCCCCTACCAATATCAGATAGAGGTGATAAATGGATACTAATAGTGGAAGACACTGCTAGTCGATGGGTCGAATTATTCGCACTGACTGAAGCCACTGCTGAAAATTGCGCACAACATTTGTTGAATGAGGTGATTCTACGTTTCGGTCTACCTCGACGAATAATCAGTGATAACGGGACACAGTTCGTGTCTGCTGTAATGCAAAAACTTACTTTTTGCCTGGGAATAAAGCAAACATTTGTACCCTTGTATCACCCCGAAGCAAACATGGTGGAGAGAAAAAACAGGGATCTCAAGACACAATTAAGTATACTTGTGGGAAGCAATCACAACGCATGGCCTGAACAGTTACCAGCCATACGGTTCGCTATGAATACTGCGCGATGTGACAGTACCAAGCAAACCCCTGCCTTTCTAACATTTGGCAGAGAACTAAGGACGCCCCAAGATGTTACAGATAATTTTCGAATGATTGTTATTAGTGAAAACTTCGTTGACGAAGTCACTCCTAAGCTGTTACAACTAGCTGATACGCTTCTATCAGCAAAAGAAATTACAGAAAATAAGCAAGATCAGAACCAACAAGCCCATAATAAAAATCGCCGCCCCCATACTAAGTACAACATCGGCGATAGAATATTGATAACAGGACATTTCCCTAGCAATGCCTCAAAAGGATTCACTTCCAAGTTCGCACCACGAAGAGATGGGCCCTATATAATCCTTCGCCAAAGAGGACCTGCTAGTTATGAAGTAGCCGATCCCCATACACCCCAGAAGCCACTAGGTGTATATCACGCATCGCACATTTCACCCTTTAAGGGAAGTCAGGAAGTAAAACCTGAACCAATAAGACTAATTCGTAAGCGTGGTAGGCCCAAAAAGATAAGGAATGACGGCATCGCTCCCACTCCTAGGACACCACCTATTCCGGACGACTGTTCCCAAGCAGATCCTGGTTCCTCATCCTCTAGGAGGACTCGAAGCCAGAGGGGGAGATTGTAACAATCGCCCGTACTACTCACAGCCCCAACCCGCAACGGACAACACAAGGCGCCTGAAGAGTCGGCAATCCTATTAACATCCGGCGAGTTCCGGCTCCCACTCATTGATGTCGCTGTACGACTAGGCTACCACCTACCAACCGTAAGCGTAGCTCGTCGGCATAAGGGATCTCTCGAGGACCACAGACGGCAACAAGTAGCAGATACATAAATGTTCTATTTCTAGTATATTAAATATCACTTGTTATTTTATCTAGTATGAATAAAGTTTCATTTATTACATATTACTTGTTTACAATATGGGAACATGTAAAGGTATCACATACCAAGAAAACGGCAGAAGTTGGAACGACGTAGTGATAATAGCAACAGCCAAAATAACAACCAAAGACTATCTAGCTAGAGTAACGCTAGAAACGAACGAGATCCACTTACAAGGAGAGATAACTTGCAAATTCACGAATGGTTACTGCTTCGACTCCACGGTAGGAGAATCCACCTGGTCCAGTTATGAGCCAACAACATGCGAAGACCATCTGAGCCAGTTATACGAAGGCATAGGCAACAAAATCACAAACACAAAAACACAAGAAGAACTAATAGTAATTGAAGAAAAAGACAAAGTATTCGCACTAACATTACAAAAAAGAAACATACTATGTGGAATAGAAGTATGGCAAACAGAACACCCACGAATTGTCATAACACTTCAAAACACACAAAAATTACATCCGACAATGCCAATTTTAACACAAAACGTCGATCTAATGAATTATGTAAATAGTAAACTACTCTATATTGAACAAGCATATAAACGTGACGTAAACATGCTTTACACAGATACAAGACACCGAAGATGCTTAACGAAACGAGAAATACTCAAAAACAGACTGCTAATGGCACATACACTACCTAATGCAGTCAGCCAACTAATGGAAAATGAACCTGGACACATAGGCAGAGTATTAGGCGAAGTACTTTATATCATAAAATGCATACCAGTAACAGTCGAGATAAGACGAACAAACAGATGTTACAACGAACTACCAATAAAAGTAAACAACGAAACAAAATTTATGGCTCCACTAACCAGAATAATACAAAACCACGCAGAAGAGATAGACTGCAATAACATGATACCACCACTTTATTTTATAGATGATCAATGGATAGGTCTAACGCCACATCCCACAATAGCTAACCAGCCAAAAACAATAAAAGTAGAAGAAGAAATAAACCTCCATTTCGACCCCATTCAACCACTAGGAGCGAAGGGTCTGTACACGCAAGAAGAAGTCAACGCAGCACAAAGAGCCCTCACATTTGGGACAGAGAGAAAAGCAGTAGAGAACATAATTACTCGCAGAGCAGCGGGAATGAATGCCAATAGTCAAGGCTACACCGTATCAAACATATTTGATACAAAAGAAATCAAGAACCTCGCAGAATCCACCCTAAAACACACATGGGCATGGTTCACAGAAATAGGTTCAGTCATAAGTGGAATAATTGGAATATACTTCACATTCCAAACCATTAAATACATAGCAGGCACCATACTAAATGGAATTCGTATACACCAAACTTTAGGATGCAGTATAGCACTAATAGGCAGCATATGGGACTCCCTAACGGCATGGATAATTCACTCACATCAGACGAGGAAACCAGAGGAAGAAACAATAGAGATGGACCAAATAACGCAGCAAGAGGCGAGCCACCCGAGGTCACAGCATTGGACAGACAGAAGTCGCCAGATGGACGATCTACTGAGCAGCAGTGTCGCGAGTGTAAATGGTCGCGACCTAGGTCAAGGATAAAAAGGGTAATAGCGAAAAAAGTGCCAAACACAGTGCCGATCATAAATATTGAGAAAATGTAACATAAATATGTAAAATGTATAAAACTGTAACATTAACTTTAAGATTATAGGCCACTATTGTAAGCCGACAGCCACATATAAATTAAGGGTAGAAATAGTTGTACGGGGGTTTTGAAAAAAAAGGTATTGGACCAGGGAGGTCGCAATACTTTTACAAAGGGGGAAGTAATGTAATAAATACGAATACCTAAAAGATAATTTTATGGTAGAACATTTCAGAACACACGGTAAAACATATTTTATTTTTCATTTAATAACAACTGGAACGCGACACACATAATGTTTAATAAAACAATACGAAGCCAAAACAGAATAGAGAAATAAAAAACATCTTACTGGGTCAAAGCGAAATAATTGTTTTGAATACAATTATTTCGATAACAAAAACTAGCACGATTCAAAAAACAAAAGCTGTTTTTTGCAACTCGACGAAAACCCCAAAGCCGAAGTCGGGGGAAAACAAAAAAAGGAGTGTACACAGACCGGCAGTGAGTGTGTACCGGGGGTCGATCACGCGAAGGGAAAGGTTTTTCCCCTGCCACGGTGAACGGTACTAGTGTTTTTTTAGTGTTAGCGGTACGAGTGGTAAAAACTTATCCTCTACGCTAATTGCCTTTCGACATAGCACGATTACGTTTATTGGCACGACTCGCGGTGAACAAGCAGATAGTAAAAAAAATCAAGAAAATTCCCGGCGAGACGGAGGACGTTTGTCAAGCAGTAAGTTTTTGAATTAAATTCAGATTGGGATAATTTTTACTAGTGATATATTTACTCGTTATTGGTCGAGCTGGATTCTGAACTTGGGTGTATAGGTCAATTGCTATATACAAGGTGTAGCGATAGCAAATATATTTATTAGATTTTTTTTTGTTGATTGTTGATTTTTTCAAAGAGACGGGACATAGCTGTTCACTCTCAGATTAAGTTTATCGTCCTGACAAATATATAATTTACCGTGTGTACTGGAATAATTAAGATTTTGCCGAGAGGCCGGAGCGTATGTTTTCCATATTTTCGCGGGTTTCAGCGGAATTGCGCTGATAAGTCAATCTATTATAGATAAATATTGTTATCAGTCTTTTGTTCAGCCGTAAATTATAAATTAAAACTCTTTCTTATTTTGCCAGCGTAAACGTAAAATTTATCGTAGGTAATTATATTACTGGGGACTTTCGCAACTTGTAACGCCAGTGTCGATAAATAATTTAACTTGTTTTCCTTAGCTCATCAGAATTTTTCTTTATAGAACAAAAATTTCACTTTCGTTCCCTGAAGGTCAATGACGACCGAACGATGTAAAATGAATCATTGTTGCATATAACGGTATTTACACGTGATAGTTATTTATTTTTCTCGACACCGGAGAATAGAAGGATTGAGAAACGAATATAGCAAACATACGCCTTTCACGCATTTTTTTAATAAAAAGACCAAGCCGATAAGAGGGCTAGTTTTGCCGCACCATCGAACAAACGAGAACTCTGTTCATAAATTTGATTTTGTTTTTATAATTGTAGGATATACAGGAGTAGGTTTGATAATAAACCAACTTTAGATAAATATGTATAGGTAGAGTTATACCAGGGAATTGGGATTAATTTAATCATACGGGATTGTAGTTTAATTTTAAATATATATGTATAGCTGTATGCGAGGATTTGGAGAGATTACTTTATTATATATATTTTTTGTATAACGTGGAGGTTCTACATTATTTTTCCTCTCACCCCTACTCCAAAAATTTCCCCCTCTGGAAGTGTAACAATCGTGGACGTGTGACCGAGACGAGGAGGACAAACCCTGTCCTGGCAAAGGAAGATTCATCAGTTTTAAGACCAGGCGAACCTAGCAAAAACCAATCGAACGGGATTGCCTTACACGCTCAGCTGCGCACTGGAGGCAGAATTTGGTGGGATCGAAGGTAGGGATACTTTTTGGCATTTTGATCAAGTTATCTTACATATCTGGAATTAAAGATTACAGTGAACTGGTGACAGACTTTATTAGAGTGGTGACAGCAGATTTAATTAGGGGTATACAAGTTATAACACTTTAATTTTGATTAATACAACGAAGTACACTGGTATTTTCGTTACACTACAACAAGGGTCTAGATTTTATTAAAAGAAGTAGAGGTCTATTTTATTACACTAGCGATTATTAAGTTTTGAATATATTTCGTTACAAAAAGGAGAATATTAATATAAAAAACAATAAACACTTTATTTCTCTTCCCTTCATAAATGGATTGTCACAACAATTCCAGCATTTGTTTATGAAGCATAACATAAAGATATGTCATAAACCGCATAACGTCTTTGCAAAACATTTTTCTGTTCTAAAATCTACAACACCAAAAGTAAAGAAAAGTAATATTGTGTATGAAATTCCCTGTAACAACTGTGAAGCTACTTATATCGGCCAAACAGGTCAATATCTAGAAAATAGACTAAAAAGCCATAAGTATGATAAAAAAATGCTACTGCCCTTACTAACCATGAAAGGAATAAAAACCATCAGTTTAATTATGCAGAAACGAAAATCTTAAAAATTGAAAATAATTTGAAAAAAAGAGAGTTTTATGAAATGATAGCAATCCAAAAATCGACGTTCTGTATAAATGACAAAAAAGATGTAAATAAACTCAGCACTGCATATATTCCACTCCTATAAACAATAAAATTAGTCTCACATTAATACAGTTCAATGTCACTAACTATGTTAGTATATTTTTACCAATATAAATGTTTTGTTATTAAAGTATGTGTTCTTAATGAAAGGATTGTAATCCAATGATTTTAATGTGTTATAATGATGTGAACGTATTTTTGAGTTTGATTTTAATGAAAATTCGCTGACTACACTTTGGGGTAAGTTTGTTTTTGTATTCCAATAGTTTGTTTACCATATGCATTCCGATTTATTTTAGTTTGATAAAGGTCTAAATTTAAGACTGAAACGTCACCATTGTTCGACAGAATTTTAGTAAATGACATTTTAATCATTTAATAATGTTTTTATTTGACTGAAATCCAAGAAAGTTTCATATAAAAAAATATACGTTTAGTCAAAGAACCTTAAAAAAACTAGTAATATATATATATATATATATATATATATATATATATATATATATATATATATATATATATATATATATATAACCTTTGGAACGGAGGGTGATTTTGGCATCTAGGAACACCAAAACGAAAAACTGCATTGAAATTTTTCCGAAGTCGCGTCTTGCTACTCTCTACAATATCCCTATTTCATTCTGAAATAAGCCTAAAAACATAATTATTGAAAAAATAATAGATCCATCCCCATGCTTTTTATTTTTCCATTTCTTTTGAGAAGGCTGCGATTAAGAGATTCTCTAATTTTTATCACTGTTAATATTTGATCTTACACTGTATTTACAGAATTATACAAAATAAAAGAATTTACAATGAGTGTCCCACAAACTATTTCAATGGCCAATTTTTTTAACCAAAGCCAATGTTTTTAATCAAACAAAAGTCAAATGTAGTAACTAGACAATTGGCTTTCCCTTGTTATATTCTATAATAGCTAATGGATTGATTTATCTTCTCCATTTCTCTTTTTCCCATAAACTTTCATTTGATCATAGCACATAGAAAATATATGGACAATACATTGATCCTGCCACTTGAAGAATGATAGAAAACTATTTTGTTTAGCAATTATCTGACCTTTTTTAGTTTCCGGTTGACTACATCTTTGGGCAGGTCTATTCTATTACATTTATTCGCCCAACCTTTCTATATACGAGAAAAGTATTGGTTTACCCCAAAAAAAGTTGGAATTTAGAAAATTTGTTTTGAGTTATTTTCTCATTTCAATTAGTTCAGCAAACCATACAATATTGGCAGGCTGAAACACAGATAATGTGCTGTTTGCAAAACGTTGCCAAATGCTCAGTTCAATTTTACAACCCACGTATGGGTCGTAGGTCTATATCTAAATATAGTCCTGTGAACCACAAATGGGACATATACATTTAAATGAAGACGTGTAAAGATTAGCGCTAGGACAGTGAATGTGTTAATAACAATTGGGAGATACCACATGTGTAAAAAATGAATGCGGTTTTTATATATAATAATTTTATATACTTATTGTATTCAAAAATTAGTACCCTGTCAATCGGAATATAGCGGGTGGTCCAATCAGCCGATCTCTCGGCTATATATCATAAAGCATTCATGTTATAACTTTAGGAGAAAAAATTCCTTAGTAAAAGTGGCCAAAAGAAATCGCTGGAAACAACTTTCAAGTTTCTAAGTTAACCGCTAGGGGGCGTAACCTGTGAAGAAAAATTTAAAAACCAGTTTTTTGTGAAATATGCCCAATTATACCAAGTGTTAAATAAGTAAACTAGAAAGAGGCCTAAAATCCGCACAAATTTGTTTAAGTCCTCTTTTTTGATTTTTTCTAATAGTGGGTGGGGGAGAGTTGGAAAGTGTTTGTGGATAAATACCTATAACTTTGGTTTGGATCAACCGATTTTAATAAAATTAGTGTCATTAGAAAGAGTGTAGATGAATTAATTACATCTACTATAAAACAATTGCATTTATTTTTAATTGTCATAGGTAGAGGATACTTTCGAATGAAAAACATTAAAATTTGTTTTTCTTAAAAATATTAAATGGAAATTATAATGGAACTGGATTACATTAGAAACAAAATGGCGCAAACCGCATGTTGATAGCTTTTGTCGAACTTGAGATATAAATAAAAACGCATAAACATAAGTAAGTATAGTATTATAACTTAAATTAATAAATAAGTACTTTCAAAATTTTTTATAGCAGAAGAATCTTAGTGTCGATACCCATTTTGACCATTGTTATTTCATACGATTAAAAATTGTTTTTTCGATACTAAGTAGGCTGCTACAATAAATTTGACGGGGACTTCATATTGTTTATTTATGACAGCAGTCAAAACATTGCGTTCTCTTTAAGAAGTGTTATAGTATAATTCGAATTGAAGATTGCACTTTTTTCAATAGATATTAATATTGCTAATGTTACTAGGTAATTAATTATCAGTACTAATAATTCGTGATGAGTATATCAAATGCAGAATTGTATGATATGATTGGAGTTTATTTCGAATGTAACCAAAATATGCCGCTATTGCCTCACATATATATTCTGTAAGATATCCTGACAGGAGATATTATGGCAAAGAAGTATTTAAAAGAAAGGCAAGAAGATTAACTGAAACTGGTAGTTTTCATCATCTTTGTTTTAAACGACGTAGTAGAGGTATGACCGAAGATAATTCAATCAATGTTCTTGCTTTCATTCAACAGAATACACATATAAGTAGTCGGCAAATCTCTATAGAATTAAACATACCCAAAACTTTTGTTCTAAGGATTTTAAAACATCATAGGTTGGTTTTTCATATTATAAAGTGAACGTTTAGGTCAGAAACTTGTGATTCCCTTTAGAGTTTTAATAAATTCAGTGGTTTCTTTTACAAAATACTTATTGTTCTGTTTTTAGACTACATCCTTATCATGTAGTTCTCCACCAAGCTTTACATGAGAGAGATTTTGATGCAAGGCTGGATTACTGCAATTGGATGTTAGGTCTGCTAGAAGAACAACCGCATATCATGTCAAAGATTTTGTGGACAGACGAGGCTATGTTTAATAGTGCGATAGTGTGGGTGGTGTTAATCTGCATAATATACATTATTGGGCCGAAGAAAATCCGCACTAGATAGAGAAAGTGCAGCTTCAAGGGTTAGATGGAGTCTTAATGTTAGGTGTGGTATAGTTGATGGAAAGATCGTAGGTCCATATTTCTTTGATAGAACTTTAAATGGCGATACATTATAAAGATGGCGGGTGAAGCAAGTTCGCTCTCACCTGCTCCCGATAAAACCGTTAATATAATGTGCAAGTACTGTTAAAAAAAAAGTGAAAAGTAAAGGGACGTGCATAAAATGTGGTGATATTTTTTATCCAGCCTGTTTAAAACAGGCAAGTGAGTTGAAAAAGGCTGATTGCAGACATGAACCCAACCAACAGATAATCAACACTGAATTAACAGAAATAAACGAGGAAACCTACCTTGAGGAAGAAAATAAGTTACTGAATCTAACAATAGCTAACAAAGACGTTATAATTTCCGACAAAATCCGGCTGATCAACCTGCTTGAAGAGAAAATCACATATCTGGAAAATAAATTAACATCCAATAACAATCATATTTCAAACGCAAACCATTCCAATATTGTAGCAAAAAAACCAAAGTCATTAGCAGATAAAACAAATTACACAAAAAAGTAACTCCACAAGAAAGTGAACAATCAGTACAAAATTATCAAAACAGACCAACATTAAATTTAAATACGGGGATTCCCAATATACAGGGTAATTCTAGAGTGCAGATTAACCAAGTATCAGCAGAAATTATGAAAGTACTGTTGAAATCTTTATTGTGAATAAGCCTTAAGCGCGCTCAATTCCTTCATCCATGATAGTTGTCAAAAAATGTCGATTGGTGAATAAGTACTGTAATAAATGGGTCAAGGTGTGGTTTTTGTAAGAGTGGATTATATATAATAAAACAAAACATATTGCTTTAATAAATAACAAAAGGTTATGGGCCCAGAGAAGATAATGGGATAACACTTTCTCGAAGAAGTTAATTTTAAAGTTTTTAAGTTTGAGGTTACGTGTGAGCACGTGGTAAAGAAACTGAACCGGGAATATACCTATAAGAAGAAAATGTCAGGAATTGGAAAAGGTTACCTTATCGAGCCGTTAAATGGTTTGAATTATCATAATTGGAAATTTCGGATGGAACTAATATTAGCAGAGAATAACGTGAATGATTGTGTGCTAGCCGCTATTGATCCGACAAAAGAAAGCGAGGTGAAAAAAGACAATAAAGCTAAATGTCTGATTGTCCAATGTGTTGAGGATTCACAAATTGAGAGCTTACGAAATTGTAAAAATGCTTTGGAAATGTGGAAGGTCTTGAAAGATAAGTACGAAAAAAGGGGATTACCTGGACAATTGTTATTGAAGAAAAAGTTATTATCTATGAAGCTAAAAGAAAGTGATAATCTTGTAACATTTATAGAAGAATTTGAAAAAATATTAAGACAGTTAAAAGATGCTGGAGTAGCAGTAAAAGAAGATGATATTATATGCAATTTGTTACTAAGTTTGCCACCATCGTTCGAAACCGTGGTTACTGTATTAGAAAATATACCAGAGCTTAAATATGAAACTGTAAAATCAAAATTGTTAGCTGAAAATGATAAAAGACAACTGAATACCGTAAACTCAAATAGTAGTGTATCAAATGTGAATGTAACGGCATTTGTAAGTCAAGGTCCATGCTTCTCATGTGGGCAAAATGGTCACTACAAAAGAGAATGCCCAACATATAGGAACAAACAATTTAACAACCAGAATCTGGAGAAACGAACATTTCAAAATAGAGGAAGAGGATTTTACAGAAATAGAAGTTTTCAAACAGGAAGAGGATTTCAAAGAGGTTTTAGAGGTCAAGCAGGCCATTTTACAACAATCCCAGAACCAATTTAGTACAACAAGAACAAGTAGAAGATAACACATTGTTAGAAGATGAGAAAAATGAAAATAAAATATGTTTTATGACAGATATGGAAGGTAACGATAAAGATAAGGGTTCTAGTAAAGAATATTTAACTTTTTTTGTAGATTCAGGTTGTACTGACCATATGATTAGCGATAAACAATATTTTTCTGAATTAATAATGTTGGACAATCCTATAAAGATTGCAATAGCAAAAAATGAATCTTATTTAAATGCTGTAGGTATAGGAAAGATAGTAGTTTTAAGTGGTAATGATAAAATTGAATGCAATATAAAAAATGTATTATTTGTTCCCACGTTAAGGAAAAATTTATTATCTGTCAAAAAATTAGAGTCTGCAAACATTTCTGTTACATTTGAGGATGCAAAGGTGAAGTTATTAGACAAAAATCATAGATTGATAGGTCAGGGTATCAGGAAAAATTTATATGAAATATTTTTTAAATTGAAAAAGCCATCTGAGTGTCTAAATGTTGAAAGTAATAATGATTTTATAAAATGGCACAGGCGTTATGTTCATGTAGGGTTTACAGGGTTAAAACAAATTGTTAAAAAGGAAATGGTTATAGGAATAAAGAAAGAAGTAATAAATAGAAATGTAGAATTTTGTGAGCCTTGTGTTGCAGGTAAAATTACTCGTTTTCCATTTGGTATTCGTACAAAAAGCACAAGGTTATTGGAGATAATAC
This sequence comes from Galeruca laticollis, assembly GCA_963921935.1. NCBI lineage: Eukaryota > Metazoa > Arthropoda > Insecta > Coleoptera > Chrysomelidae > Galeruca > Galeruca laticollis. Next base: position 14,065,329 of record OY998177.1, on the reverse strand, counting down.
ATACAGATGTGTGTGGGCCTATTACCCCTTTAACATATGATGGGTATAAATATTTCATAACTTTTATTGATGACTTTTCAAATTTTTGTGTTGTATACTTAATTAAAAACAAAAGTGAAGTTTTTCAGAAATTAAAGGAGTATGTACAAATGGTTTAAAATAAATTTAACAGTAAGATATCAAAAATCCGATCTGACAATGGTGGTGAGTATAGTTCAGAAAACATCACTGATTTTTGCAGAAACAAGGGAATAATATTAGACTATACTTGTCCTTATACACCAGAACAAAATGGAAAGGCCGAGCGGAAAAGCCGAAGTTTAGTAGAAAGGGCTAGGGCAATATTAGTGGACTCAGGTATGTCCAGAGAATTTTGGGGTGAAGCAATTTTGACATGTTATTATGTCATGAATAGGGGTATGTCAACAAATTTAGGAAACGTAACTCCTTCGCAGAGTTGTGGTATAAGTGTAAACCAAATGTTGGAAATCTTAGAATTTTTGGTTGCAATGCTTATAAACATATACCCAAAGAAAACCGCAGCAAATTTGATGCTAAGATGGAAAAGTGTGTAATGTTAGGATATTCTCCAACAGGATATAGGTTGTGGAATATTGAAAAACAAAAATTAATCATTGGAAGGGATGTACAATTTGATGAGGAAAACTTTTATTTTAAAACAAATGGTGTAAGTGTAAATAATGAACCTAGAGAACTATCTATAGATAGGTTAGAATTGGATGTAAAGAATAATGATAATGAGAAAATTGAATTAAACAGGGATATTGAAACAAGAGACATAAATGAAAATGCTAAGGAATTGGATAACATAAGAAATAAAAGAGAAACAAAAATCCCAAGCAAATATGATGATTATGAACTATATATGGCTTTTAATGCCTGTAATTACATAGAAAATGTGCCAAATTGTTATAAAGACTTAGAAAATAGAAAAGACAAGAAGAAGTGGTTAGGAGCGGTTAGTAGAGAATTAGAATCAATACATGAAAATGAAACATGGGAAGAGGTAGAAAAACCAATAGGTTGTCAGGTTCTAGACACAAAATGGGTATTTTCATACAAAATGTTAGAAGATAGAGAGGAAGATAAATATAAGGCTCGATTAGTAGTTAGGGGGTTTGCACAAGAAAGAGAGAATTATTTTGATGAAATATATTCACCTGTAGCTAAGTTAGTAACTATTAGAAGTTTACTCTTAATAGGTAATCAAAATAAATACTACTTTCAACAGTTAGATGTGAAGTCAGCTTTCTTAAATGGTAAGTTGACAAATGACATATATATTTTTTACCCAGAGGGAATTGTGAATAATAATAATAAGGTTCTGAAATTAAAAAAATCATTATATGGATTACACGCCAATCATCAAAATGCTGGAATTCAGAAATCAACTCTTTTTTATTAAAAATAGGCTTTGAAAGATCGGAAAATGACTATTGCCTTTATATATTGCGTAATACAAATGAAAATATTTATTTAATAGTATATGTAGATGATATAATCATAGCAGGTCCAAACTTATCAGATGTGAATGAAATAAAAAGGAGATTAATGAATAGGTTTGTAATGAAGGATAAGGGTCATATGAAAATTTTTTTGGGTTTAAGTTTAATTATGATCGTGATAAAGGTATTCTGAGGATTGACCAATCGAGATACACAAATGGGATACTTAACCGGTTTGGAATGACTGATTGCAAGGGTTCAGCTTTACCTATAGACCCTAAGCTTAATATATCATTATGTAACGATTCAAAAATGTTAACTAAGAAACCTATAAGAGAACTCGTGGGTTGCCTCATGTATCTGATGCTAGGCAGTAGGCCTGATATATGTTTCAGCGTAAATTACTCTAGTAGGTTTCAGGATAAATCATCTGATGAAGTTTGGAACCATTTAAAAAGAGTTTTGAGATACTTAAAACTAACAGTCAATGTTGGCTTAGAATATGTTAGGAATAACGAAAATAATTTTTGTTGTTATGTAGACGCTGATTGGGGAGGTGATACACATGATCGCAAATCTGTATCAGGTTTTGTATTTAAACTTTTTAATAACACTTTAATGTGGGTTACGAGAAAGCAGACTTGTGTGTCATTATCCACCACAGAAGCAGAATTAGTTGCATTATGTGATGCTGTACGTGATTGTCTGTGGTTGCGAAAGTTAATTTCAGATATAGGTGTCAGTTTTAATAATGTTACATTTTTCTAAGATAACCAAGGTTTCCTGTCGTTGATAAAAAAACCCGTCTAATAATAAGAGGGTAAAACATATTGACCTAAAATTTCATTTTATTTGTGAATATTATAATAGCGGAATTATTCATTTGAAATATATACCTTCGGATAACCAACAGGCTGATATTCTTACCAAAGGTCTACATAATGTTTTATTTGTTAAATTTAAGGATCTTTTGGGTCTGAAGGAATTTAGCGAGGAGGGGTGTTATAATCTTTATTGTGAATAAGCCTTAAGCGCGCTCAATTCCTTCATCCATGACAGTTGTCAAAAAATGTCGATTGGTGAATAAGTACTGTAATAAATGGGTCAAGGTGTGGTTTTTGTAAGAGTGGATTATATATAATAAAGCATATAATAAAACAAAACATATTGCTTTAATAAATAACAAAAAGTACAAACTGAACGGAGAACCAATGAAATAATAAACCTTGAAATCGATGATCATATTGAAAGAACCCCATTAGTACCAGCATTGAGTTCATCAAGTGACAATGAAAGGGATCAATTTACGACTGTAACAAGGAAAAAGAAGAAAAAAGATCGCAAAATGGGTAGTGGAAATGGTGATGAAAACTTCAAAGGCATTGAAAACAGTAATAGAAAAATTTGGCTATTTTTATCTAGAGTGCCAGATGCTGTTACTGAAGACAACATAGAAATATACATAAAAAATCGAACACTCTCAAGATATGTATGTCAAAAAACTTCCAACCTACTTTACCAAACCTAATAATCAAGGTTTCATGATAGATGTGGAAACAAACCTGCAAGATTCCGTTTATCAAACAAACTTTTGGCCAAAGAATATTTATTTCAGTTGTTTTAATTTTAAGCAGGGGCAAAGATTTTTAGATCATCCCCGAAACTTAGCAGTTGTAAACCTAAGGCAAGACACCCTAACATCAACCAGCCCAAGATCTACAAATTTTCGACGAGATGCCTCTCCGGTAGAACTACCAATGTAGCAGCATCACAATACCAACTAATCCATTTCAATTCCCAAAGTCTGGCAAATAAGATCAATTTGTTGGAATTATTTTGCAATAGTAATAACCCAACATTTGTTTGCATATCTGAGCGCTGGTTGTGTTCAGATAAATTAACAGAAAATTTGATTGAAGGTTATAAACTTGTTTCCGGTTATACACGAGAAAACAAAGCTCACGGGGATACTGTCATCTTTGTTAAGTCAGAGATTTATCACGAGTGTAACAACATTTCCCATCTGGTTAATTCTTCCTTGGAGATTCACTTTGAGTGTTCTGCAATCGAGGTAAAAAAGCATCCATGTGTTCTTACCATATATCGTAGCTCCTCTGCTAACTCTAATATACAAATTTTCCTGGATAAACTGGTAAGTACTTTGAATTGTGTAACAACTAAATATCTATACGTCATTGTATGTGGAGAGTTCAATATTAATATTATTGGAACAAATCATCATAAAGAACAACTGTTTGATAATGTACAATCTTACTTTGTCGTTCAATGAGCCAACACGTGTTGCAAAGTATGGGAATACAATAACATCAAGTGGACTGGACTACATTGTCAGTAATATTGGAAATGTTATTGGTAAAGTCACCAGTCTAGGTGTCTCAGATCATGATGCACAAATTATTACGTGGACGATGCAAAACTTGATCAACACTGAGGTAAATACCTACATATTAGTGCGAAAGTTTAACACCAGCACCTTACACGAATTTAAAAATATTTATGTGAGGTCTGATCTTGAACAGAGTCAGGAGTCAGATATTGACACTGCCTTTAACACATTTATGTCAAATTTCCAATGGTGTTTTGGTGTAGCATTTCCAAAACAAAAATTATTTAAGCAAGTTCAAAAAACAAAAAATTTTCCATTTTCACCACAACTTCTCTCAGAACTTGAACAACTCAACAATCTGAACTGGTTAAGGCACAGAGTCAATGATTCCGCCCTGACAGAAAATTACAAAAAATTCAAAAAATCACTTAACATAAAAATATCTAACGAATAAAAATAGGTAAAAAGCTTTTTAAGTTAAACGGTTTTATGTTAACCATACATTGCAATGTTTAAGATAAATGTACTAAAAACCAAAAAATAATAAAATAGATACAGTCGTGGGAATTATAAACATATGCATAGACTAGACTAAAATAAAACCGTGGGGCACGTCAATTGTCTACAAATTATCGACTTAATGTGCGATAGAAGAATCGTTTAATTCGTCGTTAGGCAGTTGGCCCGCAGACGGTGAGGAAATTACTTACTATTTTCTTGCTCATGGAAATTCCAATAGTTATACACTCCATGTAAATAAAAGAGATGTTTCAACTAGTTTATCGTTGGACATTCACACTGCTGGCTGGCGAGGAATCGTTTCACTGCTCGTAGTTTGTCTTTAATCGACAAAACATATGATAAAAGTACTACTCGCTCACCACTATGAAACCATAAAACTCGCTTATAATCGAGCTTGCTAGCTTGTTTCCACATTCTAGCCCTACTTATCACACGTCCATCGTTGTCGGTTGAACAACTGCCTAATTATAGTGTAACATTACAAAACAAAAATTTTAATCAACGATTGTAGACAAATGACGTGCCCCACGGTTTTATTTTAGTCTAGTCTATGCATATGTTTATAATTCCCACGACTGTATCTATTTTATTATTTTTTGGTTTTTAGTACATTTATCTTAAACATTGCAATGTATGTTTAACATAAAACCGTTTAACTTAAAATGTTTTTTTACCTACCTATTTTTATTTTTTGGTTTTTAGTTTTTATTTCGCATTCTGTTTAATTCATTTAGTGCTTCATTATTGCAAGGTTGCTTGCCCGTTAGTTTATTGCAGTCCAACTCCTCTATACGTAGTCCCTGCAAAGATCTTACTCTACTAAGAGCCACGTAGGCTTGACCTTCTTCAAACAGTTTCGCACCTAAATATACGACTGCGTGATCCACAGTGCTGCCCTGCATTTTATGTATTGTAGAAGCCCATGATAGTATTAAAGGCAACATTCTTCTTTCAGCCGTCCCGTAATGGTACTTAGCTGGAAACTGTATGGCTTTCGGGTGTATAAGATGTACTCCGTCTCTTGCGAAATCAATTCGGACGGAAGGTACATCTGTTGCATACATCTGAGTTCGACGAAATTGAGGCCAAACGATTTCGTTGATGTAGCCTATAGCGCCATTTACTAATCCCTTTGAAACGTCAATATTGGACCGTAGCATGACTTTTGCCCCCACAAATATTTTCGTTCCGCTGGTAAACCCCCAGTTTTGTTGATATCAGCTGGTATTATAGTAGCTGTATCCACATTGTCTGCATTTCGTGTGGCGGGTACTAGCTGATCCTGCGCTTTTATTTTGTAAATGCGAGCACCATTATTTCTGTACAAATGCAATACAGCAGAGTTATTGTTATCAGCCATTTGGTAGCGGTGGCCATCTTAGATTTCAATTTTGCATAGTAAATTGTATTCTACTTGTTGAGACCTTTCATTTGATACCCATGTTGATGGGATTGATAAAACCTACGTTATCCGCCATTTTGTAGAGGGTGTTATCTTGGATTTTAATTTTATATAGTATATTGTATTCTACTGGTTGAGCACTTTCATTTGATACCCATATTGATGGGATTGATAAAACCTACGTTATCCGCCATTTTGTAGCGGCCGCCATCTTGGATTTAAATTTTTTATAGTATATTGTATTCTGCTTGTTGAGCCCTTTCATTTGATACCCATGTTGATGGGATTGATAAAACCTACGTTATCCGCCATTTTGTAGCGGCCGCCATCTTGGATTTCAATTTTTTATAGTATATTGTATTCTGCTTGTTGAGCCCTTTCATTTGATACCCATATTGATGGGATTAATAAAACATAAACTATCCGCCATTTTGTAGCGGCGGCCATCTTGAATTTATAATGATAATGAATAAACATAATTGTATTGTCACCAAAATCCAAAGTGTATACAAAATTTCAGATTAATCGGTTGACAGGAAGAGGGTGAAATTTGAATTACTAAATTTGACCCAAGAATAAATAATAAATAATAAAACAAACGGGGTGAGCTAAATCAAACCGTTTAAAAAAAACTTCACAATTCAAAAATTATTGACAACTCTAACAATAAAGCAATCTCTTTGGAGCCTGGTAAAAACAAAAAAGAATCAGAAATAGTACTATCTGATTCCGGAACAAGTATTACAAATAAAAGTGAAATTGCCAAAATCGTTTCGCTGGTTATTTTGCAACGTCTGTTCGTGATATGATTAGTGAATGTAACTTTGCCGACGGTATTTGTACGACATCTAGCATACATAATCCATATTCTGTTTTTTGTGCCAGTCAATGAACACGACGTAAATAATATAATTTTAAATCTTAAATAAAAATATTCGACAGGACTTGATGGAATCCCCTGTCTGGTATTGAGAGAATGCGTAGACACCATATCTTGTCAACTAGCCCATATGATAAATCTATTTGTGGTGCAAGGGAAGTTCCCTACTAAACTCAAAAGGAGCAAAATCATACCTGTATTCAAAAAAGATGGACCCCCAATGTATCGAAAACTATAGAATGATTTTTTTGAATAGCTCGTTCTCAAAAAAAATTGAGAAAACGGTATGCAACCAGCTAATTGGTTACCTAGATCAAAATAGAATTATAACCCCATCACAGCATGGTTTTCGAGAAAATTATTCAATAGAAACTGCATCAACTGAACTGGTACAATATATTCATGAAAACATTGACCAAAACAAATACATGGTGGGTATATTTTTTGATCTGACTCGTGCGTTTGACACTATCAATCCCCACTACTTATCCCTGAAAATAGAAGCCATGGGCATTCGAGGTCCAATCCAATTGTGGATTAATTCCTACATGTTTGGTAAAACACTCAGGATGCAGATCGGGGATGAATTTAGCACCTCCATTGGTACCCCCTAAGGTGGTGTCCTGGGACCACTTTTGTTTCTTCTTTACATAAACGACCTACCCTTATACATCTCCCACGGACGTATTTTTATATATGCAGATGATACCTCAGTTATAATTGCGGCCGACAGTTTAGATGGGTTACTCAAAAAAATAAGGAAAATCATGAAAGAGTTCACCTCTTGGTGTCAAAGAAATCACCTTATTATAAAGAGGGCAAAACTGTTTTTGTTCAATTTACATCACCACTCAAAGAAGGCAATGCCCTTGTTTTTGATTTTAATAATTGCACTTTCAACAATTCTGAAAATACAAAATTTCTGGGAATGGAATTGGATAGTCAATTGAATTTTAAAAATCACGTTGACTATGTATGTAAAAGGTTGAGCGGATTATATTTTGCTTTTAATAGTTTAAAATCATATTTATATCAAGATTATTTACTAAATTTTTTATTACGCACTAATAAATTCTGCAATCGGCTGTAATGTAATTGTGTGGGGCAGAGCAAGCGAGGTTGTGCGAGTATTTATTCTCCAAAAGAGATTTATTCGTTTGATCATTGGCTTAGGCTACAAGGAGTCCTGTAGGAGCACCTTCGAGAGAATATCATCCTGACATCCTAGGTATATATCTCTACAAACTTCTGATCTACACCTTTATTAACAAAAACAACCTTCAGAGAAATAGTGACATACATGATCACGATATGAGATCTAAGAGTGGTATTTACTTGAACAAATTTAATCGTTCCTGATTGAAGAAGTCGCCAACATATGCCGGGGGTGAATTTTTTAATCGGTTACCAGATGATATTAAGCAAATAAACCATCTCAAAAAATTTTAAACTAGTCTTGGTTTCTAATACAACATTGTTTTTACTTGCTGGATGAATTTAATGGGTGGCGTAGCATCTCTCAATCCTAATTACTTACCTAATTTTTTGGATCTTTTAATATTTAAAATTTTAAAAACGTAACCTCTTGTTTATTTTATTTGTTTCATTTTCTTCATATTCTTGTTTATACCAAATGATTGTTATACGCTTGTTGCCTGTATACATTTGATTTCTAATTTTAATTGTTTTAACTATAGTTTTATACTGTATCTGACTTGTTATATGTATGATGGTAAAGACTAATAAATTATCTATCATATTTGGATTTTCTGGAAAATCAGTTGCCTGTTTTATTGGAAGATATTTCCTTACAAACAAGAGATATGATATTACAACATGACTGGTGTCCTGCGCACTTTCCAGACGAGTTAGAGATTATTTTAATGTAAGTTATCCAAATAAATGGATTGGAAGGGGTACTATATTTTCATGGCCAGCTAGATCTTCAGACTTAATATGTCTGGACATTTATTTGTGGGGAAGATTGAAGGATTTAGTGTACCAAACTCGACCAACCAAGCGAAACGACATGAAACGGCGCATTAGAAACGCAATAAATAGTATATCAACAGCTGTTATGTCTAAGTGCGATAGACAACAATGGAAAACAATTTTTGAACATTTAATTGGACATTAAGTTTTAATGATTGAGATATTTGTATGATCTTTCTTTCACATATTTCATTTTAAGTTATAATACAGGGTGAGCCAATGCTATACCACTTATGTTTATGAGTTTTTATTTATATCTTGAGTTCTTGAAGCAGTTTACTTATTTAACACTTGGTATAATTGGGCATATTTCAAAAAAAAACTGGTTTTTAAATTTTTCTTCACAGGTTACTCCCCATAGCGGTTAACCTAGAAACTTGAAAGTTATTTCCAGCGATTTCTCTTGGCCACTAAGGAATTTTTTCTCCTAAAGTTATAACATGAATAGTTTCTGATATATAGCCGAAAGATCGGCTTAATCAACCACCCGATAGATAGATGACAACTGTAAATAACAGAGGTTGTATGCATTCTTCTCAGTAGATCTGATTTAATTATAATGGCATAATATCAGGCTCAGATTAATGGTGTGTGCGATCATATACTGTAGGCCAAATTTGTCCCAATGTTTTTCAAGATGGTAGCTTATATCACACACTCATTTAGGTATTCATCAGTTTTAGGCTGGAGGTTGTGAATTTAAATAAAACTGAAATTTCTAATAAAATCTTTTATTACATAAGTACATAGACATTAAAAAAACGATAATTTAATCATACAAAATCCATTTTTACAATTATTTACATCAATGGTTCAAGTAAAAATCTTGAATATACATATATATAAAGTGCTAATCCTACATCATAAATATCTATACAATAGAAAAAAACAGGGCATTGACTAGACAACATTAAGAATTGACAAACAATATCAAAAAAATGAAAACATTCGCTTACATTTTTAATACTTTATCAATGAAAACACAAAATACAATTTGCCACTCAGGCTGAATACATCGACATTCAAAAGTTGACCCACTGGTCAGGGTTTCACCCTACAACAACGTGTCCCAGAATCAGAACACAGAAAACAATCCTCCAAGAGATCCAGTCAAGGATTTCTAGAGAGCCTAAACATGAGGCAAGGTTCTTTGAAACATCAGAGTTCAAGATTTCACACTGACGGCTGCTACAGGTTTGGTGAAACGATCCTTTTGGTTATCAGAAGGAACATTCTGGATGGATTCTATTATCTGTAACAAAAACATATATTTAGCTTTAAGGCAATACACTACAAGAAATCAGATCAGAATCAGATCTTTTTTTAGAATGAAGTGAAGCTTAAATTTGATGCTTACCGAAATGAGTTTGTCAAAGCCAAACAGCAGCCCTTCCTCATAATTCCCTTGCACCCACGGAGTTCTGTGGTTCACTGTTTTTCCTTCTGGAAGCTTACTAGTTTTTGCAAAATCTATAAGCCATACTCCAACTTTTGTATCATCGTAAATAATAAATAGACTACTTCCTACTACTTCTCTAGTCTTAAAATACTCAGAATTTTCAATTTTAGCGCGAATCTCACACAGTCTTGCTAATAGTCTTTGTCTTACATCTTCTTTGCCTCCTAAGAACATATCTATAGTATTCAAAACTTCGTCTCTCGATTTAACTTTCTTTAAATCAGTCACTGGAGGTGATCCTCGGCACTTCATGGCTTCAATGCGAAAACCTTGACTGCATGTCGATGATTGGTGTTCTCTAAACTGCATATAACGTAGTTTAGTTACCGCTTTAGCTTCGTGTTCTTCGGGTGTAGGCACCTGGGGATCAATAACAATCATTTTTTGGTAGAGGTCATGTCGGGCATTCACTTTTTGAACTTCAGATTCCAGGAATGTGCGAGTACCCATTTTTATATCTACTACGTAAGGATCCTGGAACAAAACATTGTTTGGTAAGTTTTCAATTCTTAAAGTGGTATCAAGAAGTAGGAATAGTGATAAGCTATATATGAAAGTACTTTATGGCACAAAGGAAAATTTTGAATGCAAGTTTTGTTTATATGTAATGAGGCAGAGGAGAATTGCTAACTGGGCTCTTATCATGAAAAGTATATACTCGAGTACCATTAAAGACTAAGTATTGATAGAAAATATGTAGTCCCTAAGACTTACTTTTGAAATAACTATAGAAAGAGTATAGCACAAGAAACAACACAGGAATTGTTTCAATGTTGTTCATTACTCGGTTTTAATTAAAACATATCATTTCATATATATTTACAATATTTACCTGAAATCCATGTAATAAATCTTGCAGTTCAATGAATGTCTCTCCTTGGTACTCAACTTCTCTGTAATATCTCGGTATGATATCACAGAGATTTGGATCTTGCGATAACTCTTCATAGACGATCCGTTCAGTGTCATCTGAATTGGAGGAGCGTTTTTTCCATACGGTGCCTGGTCCTGCTGGTGCTAAACTGTCTGGGTGGCCACTGAGTTGGAACCAATTAGAGCTGCGACTTTTTAAAAGGATATCGCTAGCTGGTGCACTGAGATCTAAAGCGTTCTGTAACAATAAAAGAAATAATTAATAGTTATATTCAACACATTTAACACATTCGATAATACAGTTCTTGCATTAAGTTGGTATAAAATATTTACTGATAGTATTCATATAATAGGATAATTTATACTTGTTTTTAATTATTTTGACGTTTATAGACTTATAATTGATTAAGGATGGGCTACTAAAGTCGAACATTGACTTCCTCATAGAAATTACTCAATTTTGTAAATAATGTCAAGAATTTCTTGCTGAATGGAAACTTTCTATCAGTGTCTTCATTCATGAAAGAGGTCAAAAGACCTAAAAACAGTCTAGACATCTTATCAATAGTACTGCATTTGTTTATGATTTTTACTAATAATAGAAAGTCTTAAAACTTTTTATAATTTGGGGACTGGGTAACAAATTATCCTATAGTGAGGTAAGTAGCCCATTTAAATATCTTTTTAATTGTATTTATTATGGCACCTGCATCTAGCAAATGTTTGTATATACCTACTTAAGATATAAAAATCTAATGAACTAATTTGCATTTTATATTTTATGAGAATTTGAAGAAAATTAACCTAATGGCGAGTCGTAGTAATTATGTAGGATGGGAGCTATTTTAAATAATATTAAATAATCTGATAAGGAAATTTTATAACCCAGTAATATTTATAAATTTGCTAAAAACCTTTTTGCCTTTGGAACATATATAACTTAATAGTATGAAAAACTATTTAGAAATCATTTTCCATGCAAAATAAGCGATATTCCAATTTTTTGATTTCTAATCCTTAATTCATTTTTTCCACAAACACCATTTAATTCGTTAGTTGCTAACAATTATATTTTTTACTATATTATTTATTATAAGTGTGTGCATAATAATTAGTCATTAAAATAATTATTAGAAATGCGCAAAGTGGTACGATTTTAAAAGTGCTGTAAAAAATATATGTATTCAGCAATAGGGGTGTCTAGGTAATAGTTTTTAAATTGAAATAAGTTGGGATGGGAAAACTTGTTTTTTTGGGTTTGGACTTTCTGGTTAGTTAGACAATCGAAAGTAACCCATATTAGTAGATAAACACAGAAGGAGTGGATTAGATGAAAATTATTGAGAAGAGCGAGATTGTATGGTATGAAGATTTTGTCTGCTGATATATATGGCATTTCTAATAGGAAAGAAGCTGATAATACCAGAGATTGGTGCGATGTATAAGTTGGCGAGATTTGGGTATCACACAGAGAAGGCGCTGTTTTCGAAGTAAGAGTGTGATATAAGATTTGATCACAGAAAGAAAATCCTCTCCGTAGAAGCGTATGAAATCTTCGGAAAGGTTCCCGCGGTAAGAATTATGAAGAAAAGAACTACGTTCACAGGTTGAACCGCGTTGGGAATGTGTAATTTCTCGGCTTCCACTTTGAAGGAATTATAAAGAAGGGGGGTTATTCGTTCATTAATCTAGGAAGTGATCCGATACCATAGTCCTTAGCGATACCTATTAAGAAATTTAAGTGTCTCGCATTCTTCAAAAATTGAAAGATAAAATAAAAAAAGATGCTTTACAAACATTAATAAAATAGTTATACAGTTTGGCTAATGTCGTTATGACATATACAAATATGGTATAACTGAAACTAGTATTTCTTCCGTTTTAATAATCATCAATAAATAATTTCATTTTAACGATTTTTCCGTATTCTCTGACTGATATAATTTTTTTAAATATTCGTATGACGTATATCTACTGAATTTATTTGTATAGCAACCTCCAGCCAAGGTAAAATGTTCATTTTTCTTGTATTTTTAATATCGTATTGATTAATACATATTATTATTTATTGGCATAAAAAGTTTGTAAATATTTTCATGGTATTTCCTTTTTATCTCTAATATTTGAATGGGAACAGTTATGCAAGGTATTATTCTTTATAGAAATAATTTATGGTTTGTTTGTAATGTTTATTGCTATTTGAGTTTCGTTAATATTTAAGGGCGAGCAAATATTAATGACACAGTTAATTGTTTAAACATCTCTTTGTTTATTTAATTATTGTTTTGCTTTTAAAAAAATTAAATATACATAAACCACATGTAAATAAAAACACAATATTCAAAGAATTATATTCAATATAATATAAACGGCAAAACTGTTTAATATGCAAATATCCGTAAAGAAAACAAACTTCATTACATCTAAAGAACCTAGAAGATGCAAACTCGCGATTTATGATCAGAGTGTGGAACAAGTGATGTCATTTAAATATCTAAATAAAGGAGGAAGTAAAACCAAACAACAAAGGCATCATTAATATCAGGATACTTGAGGGATATAAATATATGAGCGTCAGAAGCAATGTTCCTAGGGAACCGTTAAGAAAACAGGACCTAGTCTTAACGTATGAAGAAGAAGATAATTATAATCAAGTTATACGAAAAAATTGAAAGAACACTGGGCATTTTTACGAGTCCGTCCTACAAGGATACTCAGAAACTTACAAAATCAAAAAACTCCTGTCTGGGATCTTGATATGTACAAAATAAAGATGGAAATATTTTAAAATCAATTTTGTGACGTCCCATATATCGATAAGAATGTGAGATACAGATATAAAATAAAATTAATAAAATTGCGACTGAATAACAACAACGAGGAAATATTTTCGTACGTATTGAAACCCCATCAAATTACTCCTTGTAGATTAAACCATACTGTTAGCTATTAATTAGATTGATTAAATAAGTTTCGTTTTCCTTGTATTTTTATCCAGGTTGCTGCCAGATGCGATATTTTTTTTATTGAAAGGTAAATAGTTTTCAACCATATGCGTTTGTCCTTTAGGATAATTCTTTTATATACCGGGTATTTCTAAATGACGACAATCGATTCTTCGAATAAGTGTAATTGAGAACACATTATATCTAATTTAAATTCTTTGTTTGAAAACTATTACTTCTATATAGAAAAAACATTGGTGACTAACATTTTACTTAAAAAAATCTATTATTGGAGAGAATCCCATAAAAATCCAATAAAAATGTAATAATCCTATAGTAATTTAAAAAGTTTTATCAAATATTTGCAATACTTACATTATAACAAAAATAAAATCGTAATTTTTCAAAAAGTTTCAACGTTTTCATATTGATAGGAACACAAACACCTTTTACTTCTCAAAACATTCAGAACAATGACCCATTTCCTAACGCTGCAGGTACTTATACTAATTTGAAAACACGATTTTAAAATTTCCCCATTAAAGCTTGATGAAACCATTATCTGTTTTTCGAAATATAATTTATAAACACCTAAAATATCATATCCGGTATTCTCAACATTTTAGTACACTTTCTTCTTTGATTGACGTCAATGCATTATGCGTTGTTAATTTTTTAATAATGTTCTGAAGCCGTGAGAATGGATTCAACACAATTTCCAACGACTTTTTTTATTTATTTATACGTGATTATAGTTAATAGTATTTTTGACACACGTTATTCTATAGTCACTTTGTGTCAGATCTTGGATGTATGGTGGATATATCTTTTAGCAAACGTATAAAAGCGCCAGTAACAGTTTTCTACCAAATGATCAGTAGATTATTTAATTAATTATTTAAAATAGTTAATTTCCGAAGGTTTGGCATTTATTTAGTCAAATTAGATGTTTATCCAGCATTTTAAAATTTTCGAACAACTATTTTGGCAGCAATATATAAATACATATTAAAAAAGAAAATGTAAAAAAGGCAGAATTGAGGATCATAAATCTAGTGCGGGGAACATTTGGTAGTAATAAAAATCAATAGAAACAAGAACATTACTTAAACACAGTTAAATTTATAACTGACGATATGAACAAAGAGAAACTGTTAGTTTATATTTATAGATCTGAGAGCAGCTTTTGACTGAAATGGTATGTGGAATATAGTAAAAAACCTTAAAATTCCTTTGAAATCGTAATGATCACGAGTGTAAGGAAAAGTACGACTGAATGGACACAGATCAGAAGGTTTGAAACTGGATAAAAGAATAAGAAAATACGACAGTCTAAGCCCACATCTATTTATATTAGTAATGGATGAAAGGGCAAAACACACAATATTCTGTGGGTATCATAAGAAGTACTAACTACTATATGCTGATGACGACGTCCTGCTAGAAGCAGTACCGGGTATTAGTCAGTAATATATATTTGTAGGTTCAGAACTGGTTGATAAAAGTACTTGGTGAAACAATGTTCGATTTATTTGCCCAAAACTTAAATCTACACTAATAATTACATAACCATATGTACGGAAATATATATAAATATATTAGCAGATATTTAGTGACCTAGGGAACTAGACGCAAGGCAGTTAGCTGATAAGTCATAGCGAAGCGAATGAGCAACTTGATGAGATTAAGTGATGTCAGCCTTTTTATACCCGAGCTCGGGTGGTTTTGTTGTCCACTGGGTTGACTCGTAAGGGCTCGTTCGGTTAGGGTGGTTAATGGTGTAGGCTTAGCCCACTTGAGGTGACACCTGCGCATTTTTGTGGTACTAATTGTTTATTCGTCAGAAAACGTTAACAATCTGAATTGAAGAAATAGAAAAAATGAAAAACAATGATAATAACAGGAAAAGAAGAAAAAGGGTTCTTGAGGTTCCTTCTGGTATCTTGTCCGAAATCCGAGGCTTATTTAAATATGCGAGCTAGATGTTAACTAAAGTCAGTAACCTGATTTACAAATCCGTGTAACAGTTGTTACTCTGAGCAATTTAAGGTGTAAGGCTCGCCGCATATTGGACCCATCACATGCACATCCCTCGTCCATGTTTCTCTTATCTACCGCATATTAAACCCACGCCATACCCAACCCAGATCTAGTTCCACAATAATTTCGAACGATCAACGTACCCTTATTGACTTGGATTCTGAATCAGAGGAAGAAAAATTTATTTTTATTAAGTTTATTAAATCGAAAAAGAAAGGAAAGCAAAGAAACCTATTTAAACAAAGTAAAGACTCACAGGGACTTTTGTTTATGAAGTGAAAAGCCGGAAAATATTTTTAAACCATCGTTTAGATTAAATAGAAGACACTTTAATGAAATGCATGTAATAATCAAAGATGACATCACTGGTAAATAGTGCAATGCGCAAGAGCCTATTTCCAGTGGAGAATTTGGTTCTCATATAATCTTCATGACTGGTGTCATAAAGAACTGTAAAACTTCGAACTAACTCTATTAACGTCTCCATTTTTAATAAATCTGGCTGTATACACGACCAACGAAAACTGTGCCACACACTCAAACCGACCCAAGCGAACGTGGGTTGGACGTGTGCTCGGCGTGGGTTAGGATCAATTTGCGGTACCCTATTTTAAGCCAATGTTTACAAAATAGTACACGCGTGTGCTGGGTCAAATATGCTGCGGGCCTAAATCCGTGACGCCCAATATAGGCCAAACTACAGAGAATTGGAGTGAGCATTTTGTGTAAAAAGTGTTAGAATAAAACCAGCTGCGCCATTGTTTGGAGAATATATTCATATGATATTGTGAGTTGTTTTTCACTCAACTTTATTATTTATAACTTTGTTCTTAACATTTTTATGCAAAAATCGGTTTTTAAGTGTTTTCCTAATAAAATTCAAACTGTCAGGGTACTCGTCATGGCGTCAAGTGAGAAATTGTAGAGAAAAAAACACTATGAAAATGAGAGGCCGAACAACTCGATCGGACCGTTAGTTTAGGAGAAGTCGGTAAAATCCGGCCAAAGTGCAGTTTTATCAAAAATTCATAACTCGTTTACTTTTTGAGTTGTAGATCCTCCGGCCAGTATTAGTTTTTAATATAAACTTCATATGTGCAAGACGCATGATGCATAGATTTCGAACTGTGGCCATTTGAATTTTTTACTATGCAATGTTCCAGCAGGCCTGCATGTGACACATATGGTTCGATTTCAGTTTACATAAACGATAGTAGAATTTCTATACTTCATAACGTTCATCTTGGTTTTACATTAAAACGCTGAGAAATATGTTATAAATGAAACTGAACATCGCGAAAAACGGCCGACCATGCGATAGTAGTTGTAGAGCAAGGGTCGAAACAGTAAATTAAGTTAGGTTTTAGTAATAAATATGTATTATGTAACGTGCTCAATTTAATATTCTGATACGCAGGTTGGTCTGTTTGGTTCTGTAACAATCCTTGAATTAATTCTGATTGCATTGATAGTTTTGCTTGAGATATTTTATATTCAAGCGAATTCCATACATCATTCATACCTTGTGAGATTTAAATAAACTGGTTGTTTATACGGTCGAATCTTACAAAAACCATTTGCAAAACAAATATATTTCTCTAGCAGAACACAACGTTTCCTGTATTACTATTTATTTTTCTAGTTAAAGACTTGGTATTTAACTGGAAACTGATTAGCGTGAAGAAATAGAAGAGCGGTGTGTAGGTGTGAAATTAATATTACAAAAATCTTCAAGGTTGATTGTTTATTAACAACTGTTACCGTGAGAAAGAGTTAAACTTATTAAAACAGTTTGCTGAGGTAGAAATTTACGTATCAAGAAAAATAATAATGTTGACGTTAATAACAGTAAAAACTTGTTTTTAACATGCCTGCGATTGTTTTGTCATTAAAAGGTAAATTATCGATAAAATATTAAAAGTTATCGCCGTGTAGAGGTATGGCAGTACATTCTCAGTGACAAAAAATTAAATATTCTAAGTCGCATTTTTTTATCTTGAAACAGTCCCATGAAAATGTTTGTGAAGATTTTACAACAAAGATTCTGAAATTATATCTAAATTTGAAGATTTCGCTACTGTTTTTTCAGTTTTTTTTTTAAATTTATCACCTACACCATCTAATGTCAAAATTTGACCAAATTTGAAAAAATTAAAAATACATTCGGCCAATAAAGATTCTTAATAGTCTATTACTACATTAATTTGGTGAAAATAACCCTCTTCAAATTTCTCTTTGATAAATTAAAATATGAAATAAAATTATAACTTTATAGTTCTTTGAATTGGAAGTTCAGGATTATCCAAACAAACGAATGCCATTTAACTGAATTGTGACTTTCGCTCCTAATGTTTACTGTTGTTATAGAGATACGTCATGACACCAGCAAGCATTTTGGCGCGAATTTAAAATATAAATTTAAAAAAAGTTATATGAGTTATTATTCTTTTGGATTAAAGAAACGACGAGTACTGATGTGCAATTTATTATAAAAATCTAGCTAAGCGCTTTCAGCCACTAGGCCATTATCAAAGGTGTCGTCAAAAAACTACTAGTGTCTAAAAACATCAAAATTATGCACTTGTTACATCAGTGGATAAAATTATTAAAACACACAAATACTTCCAGTTAATTTCACAATGTTTTTCTAAAAACGTCAGTTTTCTTGATTTTCAATAAATTTTCATCAAGAGTATGAGTTGATATAATTTATTTTCGTATCAAATTCCCACACAGCGGTTTTTAGTAATTTATAGTGTAGAGATAATTTAACAATAAACTGTAGGAGTAATGTTAAAGTTAACGTTTAACCCTTGAAAAAACAGTAAATTTGCGACTGAAAATAACTCGTAAAAAAGAGAAAGCAAAATGAATAATTAAAGTAAGATATGTTTTAGATACTTACAATTGCCAAAAATTTAAGCAGTGACATGTCTTCTTCATTTTTATCTTTCGAATTAATTGCCAATTTAGATCCTTCGATTCCATTCTTGGATTCTGCTGCTTTGATGTTAGATTTGATGCGCCATCTTTTGAAAGCGTTGTGTGGTGATGGAGACCTTACTGTTTTACTGCGTGTTTTCCATACATCAGCTACTTCTACATCTTTATCGCTCGACTGTAACAAAAAAAAATATAACAATAACGTACGAAATGGAACATATTCTTGTCGATAACAGAAGATTGTCTTACAACTATAGTACCACCACCTATAGAGTACGTTTATATTTATATGAAATATTGGTTTATTAACGGAAAATACAGATAGAAATCCAACAAAAATTATATTATTTGAGAGACTATTACTGGCAAATTATTATTTTTGTAATGTGGTTATTCTTTTATTGATACTATTATATATAGTATGTTTAAGGTTAATGTTGATTGGTTTTTCCGTTAACTGAATATTCATTTTATTATTTGCCCCTTGATCGACCAATTCTGAGATAAATATCGGATTGTAAATTTGTCTTTCATCATTTACATGTGTATAACAACAGCTTAGTTCCTAAAACAATTAGAATAATTTATTGAAATTGTCTGTAAAGTATAATTAGATGTGTTACTTTGATTAATTCTATTTTTAGCTTACAAATCGTTAAATGGTTAATTATTGGGCAATCATTTAACTAAAAACTCTTATTAAATTTGAAGGTTATCAACAGATTTCATAAAGTTAATATTGAAGTGTCCATAATTTTCGTTTTTGTGCATTTAACTCGTGTTCGTCTTACGCAAGTAGCAATACGCAGCCGGCACTGCGGACGCGGTGATATCAATGGTGTGGTAATTTGATGTGACTTACGTAGCAGCAACCGCGCGGCACACCGTGGCTAAAGCGTTCTTGACGCGGAACAGCCGGTCGAACTATTTTTTATTTCCGCCTCTGCCGCTTCAGTCTATCTGTTCATCATACCTGACGCATTTTATGGATGATTAATTAGTAATGTCAAAAATACCCATGTTCATTGGGACACATTTCATTTCTGGTACCTTTTGAACCAAACCTCTCATACAAATGTTAAAATTCCCATATTTAGATTTAGTATTCGTCTTGAGTCTTTGGTTGAACCTTTTTTATTCCAGAATAGATAAAGAGTCAAAATAATTGTGCGATCTTCGACCAAGACATCTTGAAATCTGTGAAAGGCACAAGACATGAGCAGCAAAAGTTTTCAATAAGCTTTTGTTAGGTAGACTCTATAAACCGGCCGCTTCTGCCACGTGTTGCCGCTCACGTTGGACAATGAGTTAGTAAAAAAATTTTTTTTTTTGAAAATGTGTAATAAGTGAATTTTGATTTCAGTATTTCATTAATCAAATATTCATTTTCAGCCTTCTTCTGGATTGTGTTTCTTGTGGTTAAATACCTTAGAGGTTATAGTTTAAAAAAATGAAAGAGAAATTAGCCATAATTTCTCATCAATAAAACAAAGGAAATTTACATATGAATATATGTCCTTATTTCGGTAAGAAAACTTTGTTTCTTTTAAGACGAATTGAAGTTTGCGGAAATCGCTTACTGGGAAATTAGGAATTTATAAATATTTTAAAGCATTTTTTGGCCGTTTCATAGGAAGTACAGCTGGCCATATCACTATGCATGTCCCCATATTTCACTCAGCAACAAATAGCGTTTCTACTAAAATATATTTGGTCTTTGATTTATTGACTGACAGTCCCCACTTTAGATATTCGGCCAAGAGCCTTTTTGTCATAGCCTCCAAACCTGCCATGTCTTGGGCCACTACCACTCGATCGTCTGAAAAATAGAGGGTGTATAAAGTTTTCTCGTCATTAAGTTTTATTCCCATTTCATTGCAACATCTTCTCCATTTTTGAAGTGATTCGTTCAGATATAAATATGTTAAATAGTGTTGGAAACTAACAGCATCCCTGCCGTAGGCCTTTAGCGACTACAAAGCCGTTCAATCCCGGGGATTATGGCTAGCTCAATAGAGTTGTGTTTAATCTCATTGACGAGCTGGATTACTCCTCTTATATCGGTGCGACTATAATCGTTCATCTGCCCTGGCCTCATTTGTTATAGTTTTCTATTTTCTTCTGCCTCTGCATTTTATTTTCCAGTCTCTGATTTTCAATGCTTTTATATCTTCCTCTACTTGATCCTACCACCTGCTTCGTGGTCTTCCTCTTGTTCTTTAATGGAACCCATGTTGTCATTTCCTTTAAGGTTTCTGTTGGTGCTCTTCTCATAATGTGTCCCATCCATTCCAGTCTCCTTTCTTTTATATATATATATCGGACTATGTTTTCTCCACCTGTTTCCTTTTTTATTTCTGTTTGTTTTTAATTTTCTTTCTCCATCTCTTGTTATGTTTGGTCCAAGTATTGTTTTTCAATATTTGCCTTTCCTGTATCTTTCGGCCTTTTTCTTCTTTTTTGTTTATAGTTGTGGTTTCTGGTTTGTAAGTAATGACTGGTTTGATCAAATTCTTATAGATTTGTATATTTGTTTTTTTGATGATCGATACAGATTTTAATAGTTTCTCATTTATGCCAAGAATTTGGTTTCTTTTTAATCTTCTTTCTTTTATCTTGTTATTCCTAGTTTGTCCTATCTATGTTCCTAAATAGTTGAAAAATGATACAATTCCAAACTTGTAATTTTTAATTCTTAAGAGAGTATCGTTGTTCTGCTTTCCTTTCCCCACTGTCATATATTTTGTGTTGTCTGTACTCGCAATCCGAATATTTGTGCCTCTGCGTCTAACTTCTCTACTGCTTTTATTAGACTTTTCTTTGTTCTAGCGACGATTGTGAGGTTGTCGGCAAAAACGATTACTATACTAATTTTTTACATTTCATTAGTAATTTCTAACGTATTCTTATACTTTTACGTCTCATTAAATTATAACGTATGACAATGGCATATAAAGATAACCATTATTTAATTAATATAAACAGTATTTAATTTCCATGGTCATGATTTACGTAAAGTGAATTATGTTGCTTTATTTGTTTATCCAAAATGAATCCTTACTTAAATAAAAAATCTTTATAAACTATCAACTGAATACAAACTAGATATTTTTTTTTTGTATTTTTTGTATTATATTATGCTTTTCCTTATTTTTATTGTCTATGTTTCCATAGGAAAGATACCAAACATATGTTCTAACAATTTGATCAAATACTACATGGCCGATATTTACGTAAAAGTTGTGTCACCTGTCATCTTATAATCAAACGAGCACACATATATAAACAATTGACGTTCTCAGACACGTATTTGGAGAAAATATCTAGATCGAGAAAAAAATGCGAGGTCGGTATCTCACTAGGAGATGATAGAAATAAACACCGTCTGACATTCCAAACGAGCTTAATATATTAATTAGAGATGCTTAATTGATGTTATTTAAATAAATCTGCAATTAAAGTAATTTAATTAAAACTGATTTTTCGCATTCCACAATAAGAAATAATACAATTAATGTAATATAATCTTATACAGGGTGATTTTTAGGTAGTTACAAACTTTATATAATTTGAATCAGAAAATTTGGGTGTATGAGGTTTTCAGATAAAACTAAAATATTTCCCTATATATTATTACGTATTTCGATAGAGCTACTGTCGAGGGTTCTCTCAATATAGGGTTTTGCTACCTTACATCGATTACCTTATGAGGTATGACCGATTTTATTACGGAACATTGTACAATTTGATACCCTGTAGCTTTATAAATAATCAAAATTTGAACAATTTAATTGGTACAATCTTTTTAGTATTGTCTTTTTGTATAAAATAACTTTAATATACAAGGTAATTGGGTAAAATATACAATTAATATTTTATAATAATTTTAACCAGCACTAAAGTATAGCAAAATAAAAAGAGTCATCTGCGTGATCCAGTGCTGGACGTCTAAGTAAAATTGGTTCGCTAGAGCGTGATTCCGGTACACTTTTACAACCTTCTGTGCGTGATTTGGAACGACCCACTCCATTTTTATTTTGTTAGACAATGATTACTAAAATCTAAAAGAAATTATTGCTGAAGATAATCAATCTATTCAAGTTGAAATTAATTTCATACTTGTTTATAACTCAATAAATTTTCCCTTTATCTTTTCATCCAAAGGTCTACATTACGTACAGGGTGTCAGAGAAGTGCGGGAGAAAGTAATTGAGATCAAAATAACGTTACAAGTTCATACAAATATTATTATATGTTTTTATCCTTATATAAAACATGCGGTTATAATCATTTATTGCTAATGGACAACTAAAAAAAAACTGAACACGTCAATATTCAATAAGCCATGTCCTACTGATTGGTAGTTTAAATATTTATATATAGAATTAATACGCGAAAAACCAAAAAAAATGTTGTCTAAGATGCTAGTCAAAATAACGGAAAGTTTTTTGTTGATATGCACAATCCTATAATTTTGTTTTTGCGATTATCTATGTAATTTTAGGTAAACACATATCATTGGCGCTTGATATAATTCATTTATATGTATTTTGAAATGAACTTTATCTTAGTCTAAAGTTCTAATTAAACCAAACTTTCTACTATGCCATTTCCAATTATTATGTTGCCATTCATTGATAAAATTGTTTGAAAGATTAACAACAAACAAATAAATATCACTTGTAACAGAAAATTTGTACATTATCAAGGGTTTTTTTAGAGACGATTTTTCATTGCGATCTCTCATATTGTACGGCTTTAATAAGTTATTCAAAATTTAAGACTATTATGTTCCTATCAATTATTTTCTTTATTTTTCTTCATATGTAAGCTATCGTAGGGATGAGATAGTATGAGCAAAAAATGTTACATAATTTTCAGTCTAGGTCAGTTAAATATTCGTCACGAGGTTGGAAAGTAATTTTAAGCTCAATGTTAACATTTCTCTTTAGGTATCAAATACAGGTAATAAACCTTTGAAAAATAATAAAACACGACCTTACAGCAACACCCACATAACATTAAGAGATATACTTGTTCAAGGTTTTCACTTACGCAATTTTTGTTTCATAAAATCCTTCTTACTTTATGGAGAACATTTGTTTACAAATAACTTGTTTATAATAAATTTTTACAATTATTGATTTTTAGGCACCTGCCTGTTTCAAAATGTTCGGTATTTAACCTTAACATCGCGTCAGTAATGGTGATATTTATGTCAGTAAAATGAAACCTATGAAAAAAACCTTCAAAAAAAACTAGAAATGCAGAAACAGAAATAAAAACAGAAATGATGAATCCCTATTTTCAGATGCTTTTTAGAAATAAAAATATAGGAAACATAGATTTATATGAAATACAAGTTCATATTATATCAGAAGTGGGATTGTCAGAATACGTGTCCCTGGGGAAATTATGTTTACTGAATTCATTAATTAAATGTAGTTGATGAGAATAATTCTTTAATTCAGTGTATTTTGTGTACCGTTTGCGGACTAATTTTCATTTCTCCAGCACATCAGTGATTAATGAAGATTCGCTAATTGCGATTGCTTTGTGTTTAGCACTAAAGAAACCACGAAAGAAAAGTACTAAATGGAGCAAAGATTGGCTCCTAATAAGAAAATAATTGTCCCATGTAAAATTGACGAAGTAATTCAATTTTGAACCTTGTAATTGGTCACTACTTACGAATTAAGTATAATATCGAGAATTGCTATACTTCGTGTCAGCACTTCCAGCTCCACTTTTAGTGGACTCCTTAACATTTTTCACTGCTTTATTATAAGTTGAACCTTAAACTATTTATATTCGCTTTCACTATTTTCACTGTCATATTTTCATCCAGCGATTTGTAGTTTTTCAAGAAAGTATTATTGTTCCATAAGGATGGATGTTGTCATTAAAGATCAATCAATTATGTCAGGAAGTAGTGTTTAGACATAGCGATATTTACTAATTCTATCGACAAGTTTGTTTACATACCATTTTAACTTACAACTGATGGAAAATTTTGGCAAACCATCGAACCACGGCTCCTGTCAAATTCAGTTTTTCTTTCATTTTCTTCGTTTGCAGATACATATGACTGACAACTGAACTGAGGACTGATATGGCCATATAAAGTTTCTTTTATATTTTAGTGTTTGCTATCTTTTCTTTTTTTATCATATTGATTTGAATTTTATGAATAAGTTTAGTATTTAAAACCAATTAAACAAATTATTATTCCATAAATGAAAAAATATATGTCAAAATCTATTTGACGTATTGAATAATTTCTACCGTTTTTATAATCAGAATAAAGGTATCCGCGTAATGCTCATTAACATATTAATCATCACCAACCTTCAGCAATTATTTATTTGTCATAGAAAAATTTTAATATTTTAAAAAAATTACGCTAATGAGGGCGTGAATACAATAGAAAACTATTTGTGAACTGACGTATAAACTGTATTGTTATGGAAATTCGTACTAATTTTTAAAAAAGGTCGAATCACGTTATTTTTGTCGAGATTTAGTTAATGATGGAAATTTTTGGCAGCTAGTGATAATCACAGTTTAAATATTTAGTAATAAGTATTACCATTACTGTTTTAGTCTTATTAAAATAATTTATATATTATATGATTGATTTTAAACTGTAATTCCAGTTGTTTCTTTTATTTATTAACTGTATGAACAAGCAATGCGAAGAGCAACAAAGTTGCGAGTCAAGAGAATTGCATTGCTTAGTGGCGCGGAGATAGCGACAACTATAATTATAATATTCAGATTCAATTTGTGCTTTCAGTGCATGTTTTTTTATATCTGACACAGTACACAGTTATTAAAATTCTTCATTGAAAATTGTTATCAAACGCAAGGAATACTAATATTCATATCATCAACCAAATCCAGAATGTTTATGGAGAGTTTGATCATTTATTTCTCCAAAAGTCAAAGATCTTTGCTGATTGATTAAAAGTTTATATTAACGGCCAGAAAAAATTATAAAATTAGGTACAAATAATTAAAATACAAAATTGATTATAAAAAATGTTTACGAAACGTTAAATGTCGAGGTTTGGGAACAACTGCTGCAATTGAAAAAACGCATCAATTAACAAAAACACCTCTACAGTAAAAGATATCGTACTGAAATCTATTCCTAACCTGTCACTGTTTAGTATTTGCAATTTACAACTTTCAGAGATTATTGTGGGTGTGCAGGTAGTAAGTCCAGACGAAATGAACTATACATTCAAAAATGCAGTCAGTCTTGCCTTTTGAATGCTAATTTAAATCTTCATTTTATTGGACCAATAAAAGATTTAAAAACATCCTTTAAATTGGAAAAGAAAATCAACAATTATTAATTCGTGGGGATATAGAGGGCGATTAAGGTGCAAAAAATTTATTGATAATATTATAAACTCGAGACCATAAACCATAACGAAATACGTCACTATTGAGTGATAGAACCCATGGCGTATTAAAGTTAAAGTTAAACGGAAGAAAGACACGACTGTTTCGATAAGGAAGTAAGAAATAATAACCACACGATTAAGAATTGAACTACTAATATTATCGAATAAATGAATTTAGTCAATACGAAGTAATATATAATAGTTTTATTTTATATCAATTGACGTTGCAGATACAATTAGAAAA
Organism: Galeruca laticollis; assembly: GCA_963921935.1. Lineage (NCBI taxonomy): Eukaryota > Metazoa > Arthropoda > Insecta > Coleoptera > Chrysomelidae > Galeruca > Galeruca laticollis. Next base: position 14,038,804 of record OY998177.1, on the reverse strand, counting down.
CATTTTTGTAAGTTAGTATTAATATTGTTGGGAGACAATAAACATTTATAATATTCGAATCGGATGGATCAGCAGATGCATAAGTAATATTGCAAAGCAAACGTTTCCGGTTTGTCCTTAACAAGTACATTTAAGTAATTAAACAATTCTAAATACGAGTATATTGTTATTGTTATGTAAATATTTAATTTAATAAAATATTACAGGATATTTAACTTATTACACTGTAAAATTTGTTAATCAACCTGAAGGTTGAATAAAAATCTTTGTAATATTTGCATAATGATACGCTATGGTCGGGTATCTTTCAACTAGGTTATCTTGACGATATCCATTTATTATTTGAATGCTTCTATTGTTTTAATAGACAACTACGTTTTGCAAGTTTCTTTATAAACTTTCAGATTTTTGCTGCGACTTAGAGTAAGACGTACTAGGATATATTCATTTTGATAATGAAAATTTAAGAATTGATAGGGGTGTTTGTAATTTCACCAAAAAAGGTCATAAACTCATTTTATTATACCTATGTAATTTCGCCAAGAAACATTTTTAGGTATAAAATTCAACAAGCAATATGGTCAAAACGGTATGGTCGAGTTGTCTTCGAAGATAGTGAAACTAAATGTAGCTACAGATACACTTATTGCAGGGCTGCCGCCAGGATCGGCAAACCGGGCACTCTGCCAAGGCGGAAAATCAATTAATAAAACAAGACACATTTTTTTACAGAAGGGTAATACCCCACAGGGACGCCATGGCGAGAGAGAGAGAAGTTCGAAAACATTTTGTAATTAGGTTTGTTTGATTTTTGTGAGGGTTTAGGTGTTTACAGAAGAGGTGTTTTCCGTTTAGTGCGGCGCTCGTGTGGAGGTTTGAGTACGTAATTAGAAGAAACGGAGAATTTTGATGCCGATTTTTTAAAAAGTGACTAGAAGGAAGGTGTAAAATGCAGTTTTAAATGTGACTAGAAAGATGTCAGCACACTCGATTCTTATTGGTGACGCGTCCAGTCTTGTAAATAACTTAGTCGATGCCAGGTTGACACACTTGGTCGCTAATTTCATTGGGATGAGGTTGTTTTTCTAAGAAACAAGTTGTAATGTGTAGTGTGTTTAGCAAAATGGCAGCATTTGATACTGAACACTTCATTGTCGAAATAGAAAATATACCACCAATTTGGAATACTGATTGTAAGGAATATTCTGACCGGGAATTAAAAAAAATGTTGAGAGGAAATCCTTGAAATTTCAAATAAAAGAAAGAAATGACGATTTAGGAAAAAACGCAGATAGGGTAGGTTCTGATCTCGGTTCTGGCGATATGGATTTTCTTAATATCGTATCTTGTTTCCGCAGATACTGGTTGCACAAATTTAGTAATTCCTCGAAAGAAAATACCACTTGTACTGCAATCATTGTCTTTTGTTAGGCATTTTCCTTCGGCGTACGACATAGATCATCAGTGCAATCTCTTCAACATCCATGTCGGAATAATGGAAACCAACTATTCTGTCTAAATATTTTTTCTACGGCTGTAGTTTTGGCGACCTTCAATACCAAGAGTAGCCACGGCGACGTCATCATGGCGTCCCAGTGTGGATAGGGCTAAAATTTTTCGTTGTCAAAATCGAAAAGGCGCCTGTTATAATAAAATAAAAAATCCGCCTTTTTATTGAAATCAAATAGAAGCTCTTAAATATATCAACAAACACATTTAATTTTACCGGGGCGGCAAAATATCTGACGGCGGCCTTGACTTATTAAATCTGACATTAATGGCTATTGTGGGACTCTAGATCAAAGATAAGTTTCCTATTTAAGTCTAATATTAATTTGTCGACTATCCTAGTGAAATGTTTGAGCCTCATAACACTAATTTAATACATGATTGATAACCATCTCCAGGAACCATTTGCATTTACTATGAAACAACTCAGATTTGCTCTAAAACGGGGTCTCTCCTCATTATCGAAAAAACCAAAGAGTTAGGTACATGTCATATAGATCAATTAATTAAAAATTAATACTAAGCTTTTTTGGCGTATGTATGGAAAGAGAAATTCATGGTAACTGGAAGCAACCCTTATAGCGACAAATAATCTAACAAGCCAACATGACATGTTTTCTCTCTCTAAGCTACCAATATAAAAAATATCTTTAGGAAAACGTCTCAATTCTAGAATGAATTCTCTTAATGAAGCCAAATGAGTTTGTATAGTGAAATAAGTTTGTACTCTGTTTAAAACAGATACCTTTCAACAAGCTGCTTCCTTGGTTACATACATTAAACAGTAGTTTTTTTATGATAAATTCCACATATACCTACTACGCTGATAACATTTTGGAAGTATCTTGTAGCAGATAAGTTTTTTAACCGCATCTTGTATTTTTTGATTATCTACAGACATATAGAGGTCATTGTTACTTTGGCGTCAAATTGGTTGATGATATGATGAATTATATAAATATATTTAAAAAATTAATGAATTGCTTAATAACCAGAAATTCTATATCTAAGACAATTTGCAAGAAAATTATGGAAATTATGTGTCGGTATGAGTTTAATCTTGACAACATTCGCATAACTATAATTGCTCATTGGTTTTTTAAAGTGGTCGTTTAGAGAAATTCATTCTTTTTGGAAATTAGTTTATGTAAATTAGTAGAAATCGGAAGATAAAACGTATAAAGAAAATAAAAAGAACGAATTTTTTTCTCAGTTAGTTTAGATAAAAAAAGTTCATTCTTCATAAAAATATAGGTCAACTTATTAAGTATTCAATACTAGATTAAAACTTATAGTACCTAGGAAATGAATAGTTTTCTTGAAATATGATATAACTCACCGAAAAGCTCCTGCATTTAAAACATGCAAATTCATTGATAAATCCAGCATAAGTATCACGTCCCTTTGTGGCTACTAAATTAACAACAGCGGGAACCATGGTGTATTGTTGGTTAACACACATTGTATAGTCACAAAAAATAATCATAAAAAATCACTCTGTCCTAATAATTGATTTAAAAAAGTTTATCACTAAATACAGAAAGTCACTTGAATTTATATAGCGAGTATACGAATTAAATGTGTTTTGGTTTCTTATTTGATTGTCAGCGTTCGACTGTTTTTACTTGCTGCAGGCTGGCATAGATAAACGTCCCGTTTGCGTCACGAATGCCACTTCCATGGTTATACCGATAGTATCGGTTCTCTGCACGTATATTGATGAAAATCGACGTTCTGTGGTTGGTTCAGTGAAGTTCGATGATATTTGACTTTCGTTGCAGATTCTTGAGAAGATATTTAACATTATTTTTAAGAATATAAAGGGAACAGTTAAGTACCTGATTAAAATCAAAAAGTAATTTTTTTTGAATTCTAGGTTTTTGATAATACAAATATATTTTGAATATATTTGTGTTTTAGCTAATCATACAGACCCGATTTTCTCAATTTTTTTTATAGAAAATATGATTAGTATTTTATTATTTAGGTATATTCGATAAAATCTTGTTTCCACAGAACTTGGAGAAAAAAAATCTTGAAATCTAGATAAAATAATTATATTAATTAAAAATGGGTTGTTAATACTTTGTTAGTCCCCCTTAAATATCAATAACTACAGCTTGCAGACGTCTAGGCATTGTCTGAACTAACTTAATATATGAAAGTATGAAGCCTATATAGAAATATAAAATAAAAAAAGAACTTTAATAAAGACCTTGCGTTATGTACACAATTTTTATTAATACAATAACGGATATTTATAAGGGAGTCGGACAGTGCGACCACGCGACAGGTACCTGTTTTAAGTACACCAATCAGTTGGACCACGACCGCTCTTCGAGCGGATTAAGGTTGTGTTCTAAGAATTAAAACAATCACTATTTACTTGACATATTATTTATTATTGAGGTAAATAATAAGACATAATTTTTACAAAATCTTTTTGTGATAAAAGGCCATTTCTATATTCTGCTATCTTAGCTTTAATAAAATCATTTTTTTTCTGAGTTGCACTTTTTAGTTTTTTGGTGGAACATTTTGCGGAATTTATTTTAATATATGTTTCTGCTTGAAAGTTTATTAGAATATTCACAAAATTAAACAAACTTGGGTGAGAACTATAAAAATTAGAATTAAAATGAGAATGAAATGATTCACACGCATATGTGGTCCTGTACATACTATCTGTAGTACAAGCCCACATACTTGGGGGAAAATTACTTTCTTCATCGATAAGTTTCCACGATATAATCGCAAAATTTCGATAGACTCGGATTACTAGGCATTATTGAATGAATTTCTTCAGAAAAAAGTTTCCTACTTCATGAGGGTCTAAAAATGGAAGTCCAAAAAATAATTTAAGAAAATTGTTTGTTCCTATATTCTGTGACTAACCCCAAATTTTGAATTTTACGATACCACGATTGGCACAAATGGAATCTACATCCTATAATTTTTATATTCGGCCACATTATTGAACAAGCGTTATGAATTGCCTGTTCAAAATCAACAATAACTGTTGAAGGTTTAAATATCAGATCCAAAGTTTTACATTTTCCATTTAACAGTTGAAATAATTTTAAATAACTTTAGCTGTTCTTGTTTGGTAATAAGAAAAACGCAACAGGTATATAATAGCCATTTTTAATAGCATGAACGGTAAATAATTGGAGAAAAAATTTAGTACAAAACTGAAATGTTCCATCATATTTTGTACTCACAGAGCAAAGAAAATGCAAATTTGTATAACACGAAAACACAATAACACCGTTTTCTTTATCAACTACACTTAAGAATTCCTCAGCTTTATTAGTTTTTGGTTTCATGTCCAGGAGTGTATCATACACTTCATTTTGATTTTTAGGATATGGTGGTAAAACACTGCGACGAGCGACATATATATGACGCCGTAAACACTACAAATCGGAATATATCATTTCTCCAGAAATTTCGTTATCCTGTTAAAAACAAAAATAAAAATGTTATCGATAGTTAAGTAAATATGAAAAAAATAATTTCTTAAAAACCAGGCTTTATTTAAGTGTACTGAAAAATAAATAATAATTTTTCGGTCAAAAATAAAAGCGCAAAAATAAAAACAGATAAATAAATAAACAGACACATGAAGTTAAATAAAGCGTTGTAATAATAATAAAAAGAACAAACCTTTAATTCCTTATGAATTAGCTTGGAGGATCTTCTAACGCCTTCCTTTTCAAAGCATTGCTAACCTGTTGCCATGTGATTATGCTCTAGATGTGTTTCTAAGATAGTTATTTCGTCTTCCTCGGTATAAATTTTAGAACACTTTTTGTTAACACACCGCCAATAAATTTTTCCGCATTTTGCTACACGAGCTTTAGAAAATTTAAAATTATTTAGTAACAATAATTTGTGTCCTTTTTCAGTAATCATACACTTCAAATCCATTTTTGGTGCAGTTACACTTCTTAAACAAACTAAATTGACTAGATACTTAAGAAGGATAATGATGCCTACTAGAACGTTGATGGATTTAAACTAATATTTTAAAATTTGATAGAAATTTGCAAGTGTCGAAAACTACCCACTATTACTACCCTAATGATATTGTAATTACATTAAATCGATTAGAAAATAAAATTTTATCCTGGTCGAACTGAAGGGTAGGCTTAAATTGACCTTTTTCAAAAAAGGATTAATGCAGGTACTCGTGGTGCAACTGACGGGTCTCCATTTATAAGGATCATAATAACGATCACTAGCCCTGAATATTATTAAACAAGCAGTTAGCCGAGTCTGATAACATAGCGTGTGCCACAATGATTGCTTATGACCGAATTTCATGCAAAATATTTCTTTAAAAATAAATTTCATGTTTCATTTGAATGATGTAAACGTAGCTTATTTCCTAAGCTAACATCGGATTTGTTTGCTTGTATTTCCATGTCATTGTCAAGCTAAATTTATTGAAAAGTTTAACAAGCATTGTAAAATGAATGATTTACCCTCAGAAATTGAAAACAAAAAAACCTGTGCTACCAGAAAAATGTTGAGAATCTTGCACCTTCTACTTGCACACGAAAAGGTACAGCTTTGCAAACGAAGGAAGACCCCTGAAATGCGCAGAAGATAAACAGAGAACTCCGATAACAATAACTCACTATTTTGGGAAAGTACAGTCGGCAAAACAAGTTAGACTATAGCTTAGGTAATCAGGCAGATTTCGTTGCTATTCTAAATTTTAATACCAATTTCATAATTTTTAAAATATGTTTTATGATTATTTTTGTTGATGTAATGGTAAGGTAAACTATTGTTCTGTAATATAAAATCGACAAAAAAGTATCAGTAGGGGCCAGAACCAAAACCCAAAATAATCGTAAAAATAATAACTGATTTCAATATTCCCTTTTTATCTGACAATTAATTTTAATTCTCTTTTAAGCATTTTGTAAAAATAGTTATTTTCATTTCTATTAAACAAATCAGTCGTTTTTTTGAATACATTTTTTTTATTGTGCATTCTTTTTTTTGACGATAAAGTTTTATACTTAGAAAAAATTTGAATATTTTTTTATACAAATTAAAGTGTAATTTTCTACAAATAATAAATAGTAAATTGATTAAAAAATATCGAAATCAAAATAATCCATTTCTTCTCAAATTATATTATTTAAAGTGGAGAAAATGACGAAAAATTGGGGGGAAATGGAAAAAATTAAAAAAATCGAGAAATATTATTAGACAAAAAAGGTTAATTTAATGGAACTAAACAAAACCTAATTAAAAGTGTTTAAAATTATTATTAATTGCGAGCTAATTTTAGAATATTAAAAAGTTTGATTTAATAACAGAACACACAGGCGATAAAACCAAACTTTACAAATTCAATTAAACCTCATTTTAGTCAAATTTCTTCTTCTTTCACTTGTAGATTGTTCGTTTTCATCGGAAAGTTCTTCAATACCCGATAAATAAGAATATTCATCATTTTCGCTGCTATCGGTGTCTGAATTTGTATCACAATCACTATTTAAATTTATAATCAACTCTTCACTTTCCATAAATTTTTGTTCAAAACGTTTCCCGCGATCACACCGCTTTTTCCACTCTTCAACAGTGAATTGCTTAAAAAATTCATCACCGTAAGTTATGACATTTTGGAAAGAAAACGTAAAATTTATGTACTTTTATGAAGGCTTATAATTCTGGTTTGTAAATTTTTTCGTCAAATAGAATGGTTAAGGTCCCGAAACATTCTTGCATAATGGTTTTTCTTGTTGCAGAGGTCTCTTTTAATTTGTTTTGGTAGGGCGCATTATCAATAACAACTACACTTCCGGTTGGTAACTTATTTTTTCAGTTACTCATTTTTTGTAATGATCAAAATTTATATCATTGTGATAATCGCCAGTGCTACAGTTTGAATTCCACCTAACATATGAATTGGATACGAAACCTGTTTCACCTCCAGCATTAACTATTATAAGACGAGCGCCTTTTGTCCATCATTGATTGAATCATCCCATCCATTCAAATATGTATAAGAAGAATGAACGTAGGTTTCATTCATGTAAATAATAGGACTCTTTCCTTCTGGATCTAACTGCATTCGTCTTAGAAATTGTATTTTTAAATGTCGAATAGATTGACGTTCAATTAGGAATGGACGATTGTTTTTCATTTTACGCGAACGAAACCAGGTCTTATCGATATCTTTCCTTAATGTCTCTTTACATCCCTGATAGACCATTTCGTCGCAATGTTTTTTATGGATTGACTTTAAAGTTGGTACGCACTTTTTTGTAGAGTGAAAATTTATGATTGTTCTGCGTAAGAGAGCACAATCATGTTCATCTAGCACAACTGGCAATTTTTTCGAGTCCACTATCAACCTTGTTGCCTTCAATTTTAATTCGCCTAATACTTTTAAGACTCACACCCGTGGCTGCAGCAATACGTTCTTGAACCTTAAAGACATTTAAATGTTGTATTTCAAGAAGAATAAAGAAACTGTGTTATTTTGAAGTTGTTACAGATTGGAATTCATTATAAACTAAACGGTTTTAAAGATTAAAACTAACTTTTCCGCATCTGTGAGATGCCCTGATTAATATTATATCATAAAATTGTCACTTGTATACACTTCGGGGGATGTATCGTGTTAACAAACCGAAATTTCTCCATAAGTAACAAAAAATGCAGTATATCTGGATTTATAGGACCCGCTGTACTCGCTATAGTCAGCTGAAAATCAATAGGGTACATCTGTGAGACACCTTGAAAAATTTTCAATTATAAAATTGACCACTTATATGCACTCCGGAAGCTGTATCGTACTAAACCCGAAATTACTCCAAAAAGGACAAAAATGTGGCACTTCAGGTACCATAGCACCCGTTGTACTAGCTCTGGTGAGCTAAAAATCAATAAGGTTCATCTATAAGACGCACTGAATAATATTCAATCATAAAATGGGTCACTTGTATATACGGTGGAGGCTGTATGGTGCTAACAAACTGAAAATTTTCCAAGAATGACAAAAATTTGGTACCTCAAGTACCACAGAAGTGGTTGTACTGGCTTTAGTAACCGGAATCTTTGAGACGCCCTGAATAATATCCAATCATAAAATTGGTCACTTGTATACACTCCAGAGGCTGTATCGTGCTAAAAAACCGAAATTTCTCCAAAAATAATAAAAAACGCAGTATAACAAAATTTATAGGACCGGTTGTATTGGCTGTGGTTAGCTGAAAATCAATAGCGTTCATGTGTGAGACTCCTTGAATAATATCCAATCTTAAAATTGGTCACTTGTATATGTTGTAAGATTAATGTAAATTTAGGCTTTTTACAAACTGCCTAGGCATTTTACAAAAAACCGGCAAAACGCGATCATAAAATGCATTTTTCGTTCTGCCGACACTAATTCTGGCAAATTAGTAAAATGCCGGCAAAACAAGAACAGAAGAATGTATATCATGTTGTGACTGATTTTTTTAGGCATTTTTCAATTTGACAATAACGGTGCCTTCAAAACGTGAATATAGACATGAACAATTCGACTTTTTTCGATTGAATGGTACCTAAGATATTAGGAATTGCCCGTTTGCAGTTTTCTATCAGTCAGCGGTCGGTAAAAACGTACAATGTGTTATAATTTAATATTTGCCGTAACCTTAATTTTGTTGTTTATCTATTTTGATGTGTTCAAGAATATCAAAATGAGCGAAAACCATGGAGACGTACAAATCGAGAATGAGAAACGAGATTTAGAACTCATGAATGCTCAATTTAATGAACAGCTACAAAAGTTTCATAGTCAAAGAGTGGAAAAAATCTTGTACGGTTAAAGAAGTTATTACAGACATTAAGTATAATAAATTAGCTGACTCGACAGGTAACAAAAAAATAATAAGCATCATATCGAAGTTCTCTTGATCAACCTATTGTTTACATAGTTCCCATACAACAGTATTTTAATGTGTTGCTAGAATCTCACCGATCCACAGGTCATGGTGGCGGGGATAAAATGCTACTTGCATTAAGAAACAAATATAACATTCCTAGAAGAGCAGTAGAGACTTTCATTTCAATATGTAAGGAATGTCAACTTAAGAAATCGCAACCTCATAAGGGATTGGTTGTGCCACCAATCTCCTTTCTAAAGATTTTAATATTTACGGCCAAGTAGATTTGATATATTTCCAATCTGCTTCTGAAAGAAAGTATAAATGGCTTCTGAACCATGCCAAAAATTTTTTGCATCTTCGCCCTTTATATACCAAACGTGCTGCAGCTATAGAATTACTGAAAATATTTTTGGAGTTTGGAGCACCGCACATATTGCAAAGTAACAATGACCGGGAATTGACTGCTTCGGTAATAGAAGAAATTGTTGGCTACTGGCATGATTGCAAAATTGTTCATGGAAGGCTACGTCACCCTCAAAGCCAGGGTAGTGTAGAAAGAAGTAACCAAGATGTTGAAAACATGCTTCGTTCCTGGATGCCCGATCATTCCTCCACAAATTCGTACATGGGGTGCTATTTTATTTAATGTCAGAAAAATTCATCAAAACATCGCATTATTGTAAGAACTCCGTACCGTGCATTGTTTGGAGCTAATCCTAAACTTGGATTTAAATGGACAAACCTTCCAGATTCTGTAATTAAAGAACTTCGGACAGAAGAGGAACTTGAAGATATAATGAATCCTTCACGAACCAACAACACTGAACGGGAAATACCAGAAAATAATCTTGATTCGAACTCAGAGGGTAGCATTCAACAGGACAATATAGAAGAAAATGCGACTGAGATTTTAAGTGATAGTATTGTAGATTGTTGTGCGTGTAGTGAAAAAATCACTAGACAAATCTAAATTCACTTGTGAGATATGTAATGCCACAATGTATTCAGATTGTACAATTTTAAGTTCAGGACCATTCTCAAAACTAGATACAAGGATTTGTTCACTTTGTGCAACTCAAAATAAAATTGAAATTGAGAGATAACAACCGTACTCTGATCAAAAAAGAGCAGCTGATAAGATGACTGAGGCATCCAACAAAAAATTTAAGTCGATTGCAATCGGGTCATATGTTCATTTAACAGTTCCTCGATTCCAAGAATATCATTGGAAAAGTGATTGACCTGAAAAACAGCTTCTACAAAGTAGGTACCTCTAAAGGAATTCTTATAACTTTTTTTTATAGTAATGATACTCAAGAATCCTCAGTAGGTTTTGGAGAAGAAGTTCCTGATCGACTAATTACCCTCAGAGAGGCAGTTGCATATCAGCCACGATTCGGAAGTCAAGGCTTTCAAAAATGTAGCTGTGCAATAAAAAAAAGTGTGCTTGCTTTAAAAATAACAATGTATGCTCTTTTAAATGTCATGAAAGTTTGACGTGCAGTAATAAATAAAAATTTGTTTTCAATTTTTAGTTATAGTTTTATATTAGTTAAATTTTAAGAATATTTCATTCTTTTTATTGGATTTGTTTTTTATTTCCAGTTTCATATTTGTGTTAGGTAGTTACTAAAGTTAACAGGTATATTTTTTTATCAGAAGTATTAACTGTTTATTTGTTTTATTAATATAAAGGTTTACTGTAACTGTATATTTAGCAGTGTTTTCGACTTTATTTTCACGTTTTGACGGTACCGTTTTAGTCAAATTGTAAAATGCCTAAAAATTATCAGTCACAACATGATATACATTCTTCTGTTCTTGTTTTGCCGGCATTTTATCAATTCGCCTGAATTGGTGTCGGCAGAACGAAAAATGCATTTTATGATCACGTTTGCAGGCTTTTTGCAAAATGCCTAGGCAGTTTATAAAAAACCTAAATTTACATTATGCCTACGATATATATAATACGGAGGCTGTATCGTGGTAATCAACCGATATTTCTCCAAAAATGACCAAAATGTACTTCTGGTAACGTAGTACCCGTTGTACTTGCTCTGGTAAGCTAAAAATCAATAGGGTACATCTGTGAGACATCCCGAACAATATCCAATCATAAAATTGGTCCCTTGGATACACCCGTAGGCTGAATCGTGCTAACAGAAAAAAGTGGCCGATGACAACGACGACATAAACACAGGATTTTTCTCACTGAAAAACGTAAAATTTACTCAAAACAAAAATCTAAAATTCCAATTTTTTTTGGAGTAAATCAATATTTATCTCACAGCGTAGATAGGATTGGCGGAAAAGTAAAAGATGTTTACATAACGTCGGCGAAATGGCAAAACCACGTAACTGCGAAAAGTAAATTTTACAGGAGACATATAAAACTGTCTGTAAAGTTGTTTTTGACATTTTGTGCCGAATTTTTTATAAGTTAAACAGGACTTACGTTGATTACGCATTTTTTAGGTACTTACGAACTTTTAATGTTAGATACGTGGTTTTGGGTCTTCATCCCCAATATAATGGGTCAGTTACGAGGTTTCACTCATAATGTAATTTCATGGTGTCTCTTTAGTCAATTCAATAATAATTAAGCGCGTTGCAAAATAATTAATTATTGTATTTTGATTGTAAACAACATTGAACCTAATGGTACCTATTACAAAACAAATAGTGTATAAAAACAATAATTTTCAACCCAAACAAAATTAAATTAATGTTTGTCATTGGAAAAAGTTTAACGCGGTAAATGATCATAAAACTCGTGAACCTCTGCAGACGAAACACTTGCTTGCAAGTGTTGATACTTTTCGGGCTTAATTTTTAATCGACTTATGTACAATTTTGTAGCCTCAACGTATTCAGTGTTTTTACATATCTTTGGAATAATCTACCACACATCTGTATAGTTTAATTTATAAAACATGTCTTTATTTGCCTCGTATTTAAGACATCTTATATCTGCAATCTGTGGGTAATTTTCCTTGTGATCTGGTCTAATGGAGTCATTACAACAAACATTGGAGTAATAAAAAATATTCATAAAAATTCGACTTTGTAAGGTTATTGTCTAGATTTCCTACAAATCTCGATGTAATCAGTTTTATGTCCCTATTCTTCAATTTACGCTCTATAAGGCTGTGGGCACGATCAACTTACATTTCTTCTTCTTAAGCAATTTTTGAATAATTAATATATTTTTACTTTTCCGCCCAACCTATCTAATATGCGAGAAAAGCTGGAATTTTGAAAAATTTTTTTAGTTATTTCTACGATTTCCATCAACGACAACACCAATTAATGGTTTTTAGAAAAAAATCCTGTGTGTATGTGGTCGTTGTCGTCGACCACTTTTCGTTACAAGCCTTGTTAGCACGATACAGCCTCCGGAGTGCCACAAATCACCAATTTTATGATTGAATATTGTGAAGGACATGTCACAGATGAACCCTATTGATTTTCAGCTCACCAGGGCCAGTACAACTGGTGCTATGGTACTTGAAGTACGAAATATTTGTCATTTTTTGAGACGAAAAAACGGTTTTTAGAAAAAACATCCTGTGTGTATGTCGTCGTCGTCGTTGTCCACTTTTCCTTACATGACTTGTTAGCACGATACAGCCTCCGGAGTGCAATAAGTCACCAATTTTATGATTGAATGTTGTTAAGGACATGTCACAGATGAACCCTATTGATTTTCAGCTCTCCAAAGCCAGTACAACGGGTGCTATGGTACTTGAAGTACGACATTTTGTAATTTTATGAGAAATTTCAGTTTGTTAGCACGATACAGTCTCCAGAGTTCAACAAGTCACCAGTATTATGATTAAATATTATTCAGGACATCTCACTGATGAACCCTATCGGTATTCAGCTCACAAGAGCCAGTACAACAGGTGCTATAGTACTTTAAGTACGATATTTTTGTCAATTTTGGGGAAATTTCAGTTTATTGGCATGATACAGCCTCCGGAGTATATACAAGTGAGCAATTTTATGATTGGATATAATTCAGAGCTTCTCAAAGATAAACCCTACTGATATTCATCTCACTAACGCCTGTACAACGGGTGCTATGGTACTCGATGTACCAAATTTTTGTCATTTTTGGAGAATTTTCAGTTTGTTAGCACGATACAGCCTCCAGAGTGTATACAAAAGTGACCAATTTTATGATTGAATATTGTTCAAGGCGTCTCACAGATGTACCCTATTGATTTTCAGTTGACGAGCGAGTACAGCTGGTCCTATAAATCCAGATATACTAAATTTTTGGTTATTTTTGGAGAAATTTCGGTTTGTTAGCACGATACATCCCCCGAAGTGTATACAAGTAACAATTTTATGATAGAATATTGTTCAGGGCCACAGATGCGGAGAAGTTAGTTTTAATCTTTAAAACCGTTTATTTTTGTGTTGGGATGCTCCTCCAGATAAATAGCAAGATGCTTTGTGATAATTGTACAAAACACACTAGCTTCTAATCCGTTTCTGCTTCATACTGTACCTCATACCTGAAATCCTTTGAAGCTAAATTACACATGGTAAAGTTATGGACACTCAATTTAGTTTTGTAATAAATAGTCGATGCATGCAACACTTGGGCCAATTCTACCGCCTGTACGCCCATTGTCCATTCTGCTACATCTTCTTGGGTACAGGCAAGATCTTTATCTTCTTGTTTTTCACGCCTTGCTAGTCTTTCTAATGTGGATATAGTACATTTCATCTGTAACGTTCTGATTTTATGACCAATGCATAGATCGCATTGATCTTTTTTTTTGGTTGGTGAATAGCAAAGTTCAGATTTTTCATTTCTTTTTTGAAAGATACGGCGTATAAAGTTGTGGTATTATTTTCTGTACAGTGTTCCTTGTAGAGTCGATATAAGTACATTTTATTCTGAAAAATCGGTTCCAAATACAATTTCTATGTGGCCAATAGTTTAAAATTTTTTCATAAATTCCATATTTTGTTTTATCGCTTTATTGAGAAGTTGCCTTGTGGAAATATTGTAATCCTTACTATCTTTGAGTTCATTATTAGCTAATATATCCACCCAGTATTTCGCCATCCATTCATTAATACCAAATGTATTCAAGTACAAACTTGAAGCAATTCACAATTTTTCCTAAGGTACTACTGTAAAGTAAATGCTCTTCTAGAATTGCCTCCACCGGGTCGTTTCGGTAATATAAATTGAACAGTTGAAGAAACATGAACCTTGCGCATATCCCACGACAACTTCCAAAAGTTCTTAAAAAGTTGTGCATTGTATTTTTGCGTTTCTCACACTTATTATTGTGGGCGCATTAAGCCGTTTATAGTAGCAGAGTACTTACTTTATCAATTGATGGCAATCGACTCGCTAATACTTCAGCAACTACAGTATTATCAGAGTTTTTAAGTGTCCATGGCTGAACATTCACCTGGTTCATCTATAAGTTAATCAAATGTCGGATTAGTTCTAATACAATTTAATTTATGTAGGCACGTATGACATAAATCATTTTCAGAAACCTGAACATTATGTTAGGCTCCAATTTCGGTGTTTTCTTTTGTTGGTTGGGTTGCTAATATTATTAAATCCTCAAAAAATTCATCACTCTCAAGCATTTTTTGTAACTCTAAATCAGTGTCAAAATTTCCTTTGGCCATGGTAAAACCACGTAAATACAAAAAAATTTTTAATTTAGACAGCAAAATTACGTACCTATCTGATAATATATAGATTTTATTTCGTAAAAACTAACTTACGGTTAAGAATTGTAGTTATACAACGAAAGTAGAAGGTGACACAAAGTAATATTCATTCAGTTAGATGTCCAATAGCAGGATTTTATTATAATACTGTTACGAACTCGCACACCGAAGTTGATACTCAGTACGGTCCTGTAACCTTATGTTAACGGAGTTTTAAAAATGGCGAGCGCGCCGAATTATGAGGTCTATTAGGATTTTTTGTGACCGTTTTTATAGACATGTTCTCCGAAGATCTTTTAAGGAGTGTGCCGGTATTCGAGAAATATCCCGAAAAGGCGATTGTTTTTGTATAAGCCGCAAATTATAATTAGCCAAAAAAGGCCACCGACCAGTGGGAGAGTTTAGTTTATAAAGTGATCTCGACAAATAATCAAGAATACACCGAAATAACGAACAGTATAGTGCTGATATAAATTAATAATTAAGGTTGTGTGTATATAAATTAAATTTAAGTGAATAGTTAATTGTATATAAATTAAGTGTTAGTGAGTAGTTTAGTGTTTCAATAAATTCGTAAGTAGCCATACAGTGTACATGAATTTATCCCACCCGTCAGGATAAACTGTTTTAAATAAATAAGAAAAACATTACATTGGTGTCAGGTGTGGGGAAATATAAATAAATAGCTACGTAAAAATAGCCAACAGAATAAGTGACCTGAAAGTGACAGAACTAAGGGCAGAATTGGAAAATCGTGAGTTGGAAACGTCCGGTAAGAAAACCACCTTACTCTCTTCAATTTCTGATATGAAGAACGATATTTGTGCCATGGAAGAAAAAATTTCAACTAATGTGAAAAACGATATTTCTGCTATAAAGAACGATTCTTCTGCCATGAACGAGAAGATTTCAACCATGAAGAACGATATCTCTGCTAACATGGACAATCTTTCTGCCGATATCTTATGAGTGAAAAACGACATTGCCGCTGACGTTGGAAATAAAATTTCGTCTCTTAAATCGGATATTGAGGATAAAATGACAACGATGGACGACAAAATCAAGGAGTTAGAGAGAAAGATGACAGATTCAAGAACACAAGACACGCTAGCATAAAAAAAAGATCGAACAAATAAAACCCTACAAGCGAGAAACACTACCTAAGTTACAAGACATTGGCAGTTTTACCCGAGTCAAGGCCCCAACGTTCGATGGAAAAATGTCGTGGACATAAAACAGTTTGAAGCAGCTACAAGAGTGAATAATTGGTCCGATAGGGAGAAAGTGGTGAACTTAACTATCGCGCTTCGGGGAGATGCCTTAGACTTACTTCAGACGATACCTCTGCAAGAAACAGATGACTTTGAGCAGCTGAAGAAGATGTTGGACATGCGATACGGTCACGAAGATTTGTACCTATCCCAGCTGAAGAACAGAAGGCAGAAACGTGATGAATCCCTTCAAAAGTATGAAGTGGATATTGCCCGACTAGTTCGATTTGCTTATCCATCAGCACCAGAGAACATGATGGAATGTCTGGGCATTCAGGCCTTTATTGACGGCTTATGTGACCCCGATATGAAGAGGACGCTCCGTTTAACCCATCCCAAAACATTAGTTGACGCATTGACTGCTGCTCTTGAATATGAAGCAGCCACGATGGCTTCGGGATACAACAATGGTAGGACCATACAGGAAGAAGGTGACGATGACAGAATTGACCAGATCGTCAACTTGTTGAAAGGTATGGTAGACAAGGAGCCGAAGAAGATCAGGTGCTGTAATTGTAACAAGCTAGAGCAGGCACGCAGTTTGTGTAAACGTCCTACGACTTCTGCTAACCAAGAACCTCTTAAGTGCAAAGCAGCCACGAAGGATTCGTGGTACAACAAAGGTAGGACCATGCAGGAAGAAGGTGACGATGACAGACTTGACCAGATCGTCAACTTGTTGATATATATGGCAGACAAGAAGCCGAAGAAGATCAAATGCCGGAGGTGCGGCGAGCTAGAGCACGTGCGCAGTCCGTCTAAGCGTCCCAAGACTCCTGCAACCCAAGAACTCCAGTTACAGGGGAAATCAGACAGAGGTGAACATCGAGCTGATGTGAATCACCGAAAAGTCGACTCTTTGCCTAGACGGCCGTACCCAACAGACTTCTCCCACTGCAACAAGACAGAATCTAGGGATGCTGCAGTTTCAAGAACTACTGTAGTCAACGAGGAATGGTCACCCATCAGGATCAGAGAAAATCAGGAGAATGGTCCTTGCCTAAAGAAGATTCGGCAGTGGAAGAAAGAAAATCGGCGACCTACCTGCCAAGAAGTGTCAAGATTTTCACCGACACTCGAGGCATTTAGATATCACTGGACCATTTCCGACGACAGAAAATGGTAATAAATACATCCAGGTTATAATGGATTATTTCACAAAGTGGGTGGAAATTTTCGCGATCCCGAATCAAGAGGCCACAACTGTCGCGGATGTATTGGTGAAATAATTTATCAGCCGATATGGAGTGCCATTGGAAGTCCACAGTGGCCAGGGAAGAAATTTCGAAAGCCATCTATTCCAGGAGATTTGTGACAAGCTGGCAATGACGAAGACCAGGACAACAGCATTAACTCCACAGTCAGATGGAATGGTCGAGAGAATGAACAGGACTATTGGAAAATACCTGTCCAAAGTAGTTTCCAGCCATCAGAGAGATTGGGACCAGTATCTTTCCCTATACGCATTGGCTTATCGATCTACCGGCAATGAGTCCACGGGTGAAACACCTGCGAAAATCCTGTTTGGACGTGAAATGAGGCTTCCTTGTGACCTGGAATTTGACTGTCGGCCTGGAGAAGCTCTAGCAGGAGAAGACGACGTGATCCAATTGAGAAGAAGGCTGGACGATATTCATGAATTAGTTCGAACAAATCTTCATGTCGCCAGCGACTGAAAGAAAAGTCGGTACGACACGCAGGCCACAGTAGGCGGACAAGGTCTGGTTACACAACCCGACGAGGAGAAAAGGATTTTCTCCAAAATTACAAAAATCCTGGGAAGGTCCATACTTAATCAAGAAAAGGATCAATGATGTTATATATCGCATAAGCAAGATCCCCAACGGAAAACCAAAAGTAGTTCACCAAAATCGACTAGCGCCATTCGAAGGAGACCATGACCTAGAGAAAGGAGTAAACCATATTCGAGACGTGTCTGACCCTACCTTCGATTAATTTATAGAGATACCGGGAAAGCTAGATGTGGAGTCACTTCTCAACAACGACAAGATTTGTTCACTGCCCCGGAAGATTATTCACTGGTATACAACATCCTCGCCCGTATCAAGAACGCACGAGGGTTGGCAACCGTCTTTCGAAAGAAGTTCGGGCAATTAGAAAAACTTGAAGACCAGATTCCCGGCCCTGGCAAGACACTGAGACTGAAACACAATTCGCGGTACGTCTTCTACGTGGTAACTAAAAATGAATTTCAAGATCGATCTACCTACCGCGATGTGTGGGACGCACTTCGAAATCTCCGAGACCATGTGTTGGAATCCAGCGTGAAAAAACTGGCGAGTCATCAGGAACATGGTAGAGGTGATCTTCCAAGATACCGGTGTCCAGATATTAATTTGCAGCTACAACCCCCGTTATCAGTATCCGCTGAAGACGGTGCCCTGTTATTTCTATAAGATCGGAAAGTGTAGAAATGGGGGCAGTTGCCGATTCAAACATCCATTCTCGGCGACACAAAAGTTCCAGGAAGAACTACCATTTAAGGAGGGGGTAATGTTACGAACTCGCACACCGAAGTAGATACTACTAAGTACGGTCCTGTAACTTTATGATAACGGAGTTTAAAAAATGGAAAAAGCACCGAATTCTGAGGTCTATCGGGATTTTTTTGTGACCGTTTTTATTGACATGTTCTCCGAAGATCTTTTAAGGATTGTGCCGGTATTCGAGAAATATCCCGAAAAGGCGGTTGTTTTTGTGTAAGCCGCAAACTAGAATTAACCAAAAAAAGGCCACTTATATATAAAGGACCGACTAGCGGGAGAGTTCAGTTTATAAAGTGATCTCGACAAATCATCAAGAATACACCGAAATAGCGAACAGTAAAGTGTTGATATAAATTAATAATTAAGGTTGTGTGTATATAAATTAAATTTAAGTGAATAGTTAAGTGTATATAAATTAAGTGTTAGTGAGTAGTTTAGTGTTCGTAAGTAGCCATACAGTGTGCATGAATTCATCCCATCCGTCAGTATAAACTGTTTTAAATAAATAAGAAAAATATTGCAATACACAAAATTCACTAAATGGGTTAAAAGCAAGACCGCATACGCATATTATTATAATACAACACTGACAGTTACTTAGTTTTTCGTATCACTTATTTAACGCATCAGATACGTGGTTTTGTTTGCCTCATTTTATAAACTAGCCAAATTTTTGACAGCTGCTACATGTTTATAACGGAGCATGCGTATTATATTAATGATTTTTGGCACAAAAATCTAAGATTTAAATCATTTACGTGGTTTTGCCATTTCATCTTCGATAAGTAAGTTTAGTCACCTGTTTGCTTTTTTAAAACGAATATCCGATTCTTAGAAAACCAAAAGTTTAGAATTTGGACTAAAGAAAATATTGCAGGTTTTACAAGAGAAGGAGAATGAACAATATTTGCTATTGAAAGTGTTAATGACAATAGATATAAATGGAGCACATGAAACCGAAAATTTTCAAGTGTAATCTCCCTAGAACTTGAATAATTTCCGAAAATTTTTTCAAAGGGCGAATTTTTTGAAAATTTTCTTAAAAAAATTCGTGCCGAGAAAAAATTTACGGAGAATAATTCATGCAAGTTGGAGATTCGGTGCCTACGAAAATTTTATACCTACATTGTATTTTAAGTAGTTTTATTACTTTTCCGCCCAACCTTTCTATATGCGAGAAAAGTATTGGTTTACCCCAAAAAATGTTGGAATTTTGAAAAATTTTTTTGTTATTTTTACGTTTTCCATCAACAACAACACGAAAAAACGGTTTTTAGAAAAAAAAATCCTGTGTGTATGTCGTCGTCGTCGTTGTCGTCGGCCGCTTTTCCTTACATGTCTTGTTAGCACGATACAGTCTTCGGAGTGCAATAAGTCAGCAATTTTATGATCGAATATTGTTAAGGACATGTCACAGATGATCCCTATTTATTTTCAGTTCACCAGAGCCAGTACAACGGGTGCTATGGTACTTGAAGTACGACATTTTGTCATTTTTTGAGAAATTTCAGTTTGTTAGCACGATACAGCCTCCGGAGTTCAAGAAGTCACCAACTTTATTATTGAATATTATTCAGGGCATCTCACTGATGAACCCTATTGATTTTCAGATCACCAGAGCCAATACAACAGGTGTTACAGTACTTTAAGTACGATATTTTTGACATTTTTGGGGAAGTTTCAGTTTGTTAGCACGATACACCCTCCGGAGTATATACAAGTGACGAATTTCATGATTGGATATTATTCAGAGCGTCTCAAAGATGAACCCTATTGATATTCAGCTCACTAAAGCCAGGACAACGGGTGCTATGGTACTTGGAGTACCAAATTATTGTCATTTTTGGAGATTTTTCAGTTTGTTAGCACGATACAGCCTCCAGAGAGTATAAGATTGATAAATTTCACAATTGAATATTGTTCAAGGTGTCTCACAGATGTACCCTATTGATTTTCAGTTGACTAGAGCGAGTACAGTGGGTCCTATAAATCCAGGAATACTGAATTTTTGGTTATTTTTGGGGAAATTTCGGTTTGTTAGCACGATATATCCCCCGTAATGTATACAAGTAACAATTTTATGATAGAATATTGTTCAGGACCACAGATGCGGAAAAGTTAGTTTTAATCCTTAAAACCGTTTATTTTTTGTTTACTTTCTCTTTGTCCTAGTAAAAACAAGTGGAATCAGAGTCTTAAATAAATACCTCTCTTCATACTATAAATAATTTTATACTATTAGACAGAAAGGAAAATTAATAAGGACCCATGCAAAATCAATGACAATTTTACGCGGTAACATAAAATCTGTGAAGTTGGCTGGGTTGCAGCGCTTGGGTGGCATGACGTTTCACATTATTCGCCATATTAGAATTATAGTCCCAAAGAAACCATAAAATGAATGGAAAATCGTACAATGCTTGTTTATTTTATACTAAATCTGAGCATATTCAAATTTATCTTAAAAATATAAAATATTTAACGTATTTGGTGAATAATTCTGGCTTAAATCGCAAACAAAAAGATCACTCAAAGATATGAGCAATATTCTTCGTGAAATTATACCATATTTCACCCATAAATCCAGTGTGGAGAAGAACAAAATTATCTCATGAAACATAGACATTTAGTGAAGAAAACCCACAGTTCCTTACTTTATTCGCCATTGATGAAAAAATAGTGGAATAAAATTCAAAAACACTGGCAATTAATATTTGATGATCTAACGTAAAATAATAATCGCCTCATAGTCAACGGGAAAATGTAAGAGGCATATGGCATTATCAGTGTGTTAGAGAGAGAAATGGTGTGATGGACAATGAAAAGTCAGCGTAGATTATTACAGTTGTGGGCCTCTCGAGTACGGTACTTCTGCCAGGTATAGTTCGGACGTTTAATTGTTTCTGATGTCCTGTTAATACCTACAATTAATTTATACTTGTTTTGTAACACATTGTCGTCGCTTACGGCTATGTACTTTTGCACGCTTTCCACTTTTGCATGGTTATGATATCCTGTTAGGGAAAAAGAGTAATACACTGAATTTATACTTGTTTCTTTCTAACACATTGTCGCTTATGGACTGCGTGTTAAACTCCATGTTACCAAAGAATTTTCCTAGTACTGTATATTAAATAAAGCACAAGGTAGGTCTCGCCAACAATAATTATTAAACATCAGGTAGGCATCACATGAAATGTAGCTTCGTCATTCTGTCGATATTTGGTGATATCGAATTTTTGAGATTTTTTTTAATATTTTCATTATATTGTGGAATTATTTAGAAACAGTTAGTTTCATTCAAAAAGCTAGTATCAGTAGATTCCACACAGTAAGGGTCGAAACAGTAAATTTTAGTAAATACTAATTTTGCAGATGCGAGTTTTATTTTCATTTTTCTAATATCAATTTTATTACTATAATTTTAGATAACAATTTATAGCCAACGTTCAAATATTTTTAGACTGGCTAAAAATATCAGTCGGCAGTTTTGACACATACACTAACTGTATATAGCTCCACAGATCACTGACAAGTTGAAATCTGCTTTTATTATTGTTCACCTTTTGAAAATACATTTGTTATTGTTTGAGGACGATGACATTCTTTTATTCCTAACTATGGTATAGTGAACCAACGTGTCAAAGATAATAATCTCATCCTAGAATGAACTCTACTTTACAAAGAAAAAACCTATTTCAAGGTGAAAATACTACGTCATGAATTATAAATAAGAGATACATATTTACTTACATCAGTTTTAGTGACATTTTTTTATTATATATATATATATATATATATATATATATATATATATATATGTTGCAAAATTTTTATTTATGCGTATTTTTAGGAAGTTTGTTACACAAGTCTCCTCTATAATTCAAGCGTGATCTGCCATTTAGTTTGTTTACAACGCAACATTTTGTTAATCTATCTTAACTAAAAATGTTTCATAAGACTTGCAAACTGTCTACAAGAAGAATGGCGCTTGTTGACAGCTTGCAAGTAGACAATCCAACTGAGCTGAGACCGAAAAAAGCACAATGTCGATCAAAATTAGAGGTAATGTAGACGGGGTTTTTCATTATCGCGGGGTTGGTGCCAGATGGCGCGATAGTAAATAAGAATAAATATTATCTGGGCATTATGCGATGTTTATAATAGCGGAAAATTGTCGAAAAATTCCATAGTTGTGTGAAAAACATGTATTTTGCACCTCAGTAATACACCATTCCATATCGCAAGGTTATCATTGTAAATAAGTTTCTGATCAAACCACCGTATTGCGCTAATATGATTCCGGTCGAACTTTTTCTCGATTCAAAACTCAAGTTGCTATTCCAAGGTAATTTCATTCATTGCTATTTTTCGAAAAAACGATGTTGTTTGAAATTAAATAGGAACCTCTAGTAGCACTTAAAAAAGTGGAAAAATTAAAAAAAACTGAAAACTTGCATTTTGATTTCGATTTTTTTAAAAAGTTGAAAAATCTATTGTTATTAATAAAAATTTCTAAAAATTAAAAATTAGGTTTTTTATATTTTACAAAAAGCCGGCAAAACGCGGACATACAAGGCATTTTTCGTTATGACTACACCAATTCAGGCAAATTGATAAAATGCCGGCAAAACAAGTGCCGTTTTATATGTAAAGGGCAAAGATGCGAAAATTTGATGGCAAGGTCTTGGTAGTTAAGAAGCTATATCCATGAGGAGCAGATTGGAAATCTATTAGGTCTCGAACTTTAAAATCTTTAGAAATGATTGGTCGCACAACTAATCACTTATGGGGTTGCGATTTCTTAAGTTGACATTCATTGCATAGTGAAATTCTAGCAACACAACTATTCTATGGGAATTATGTAAACAATACGTTGATCAAAAGAACTTCGTTTTACGACTAAATGTTCAACAATACCGATAGACAAAACATTATATTTTCTCATTGAATAATACCTCTTATTACTTTTTTTGTTACCTGTTGAGTCAGCTAAAGAATCATTCTTAATATCTGTAATAACTTATTTAATTCTGTCAGTCATCCAAGATTTTTTAATAACATTTATCCCCACTTTTGTAGCTGTTCATTTTATTGCACTTTCATAACTTCTAATTCTCGTTTCTCATCCTCGATTTTCCCGTTTTCGCGGTTATTGCTCATTTTGATATGCCTAAACACATCAAAATGGATAAATAACAAATGCCACTTTTTTGTTAGGCACGTTTTATGTAACGTTCGATATACAATTTATTAACGCGAAATATTATATTATAACGCAATGTGAGTTATAGAACTAGAAATTTCTATAAATAAATATTATGTTACTGTAAATAAGATAAGAAATGCAGAGTTAGCTTTCATTTTAATATATATATGTATATATATATATATATATATATATATATATATATATATAAAAAGATGTACGAATAGTGCGTGACATATGAACAATAACAAAGAACAGATTAGTGGGAACGGATTTCAACAAGATAACCAAACGCACATTTGTGCCTTCAAATTGAAGATCCCGAGTTTTCAGGACAACAACCAACTATATATATATATATATATATATATATATATTTCCAGGATCGCAAGGTTCAGACGGGAGAGCTATAGACGCCTCCGTGTCTCTGTTGGTTGTTGTCCTGAAAACTCGGGATCTTCCATTTGAAGGCACAAATGTGCGTTTGGTTATCTTGTTGAAATCCGTTGTTTGTGTTTTCTCATGTTTCAATTAACATCCTTGCTCCCAAGTTGTACACCTTTTCTTGGTTATGGCGTACCGATGAAGGCTAATGAGCCAGAAACATGCATGTCTGCGGTTACCACTCTTTTCAGTAGCCCCTTCTTCTATTTGCGTGCAATACCCACTAATCTGTTCTTTGTTATTGTTCATATGTCACGCACTATTCGTACATCTTTTTATATATATATATATATATATATATATATATATATATATATATATATATATATATGTATATATATATTTCCAGGGTCGGAAGGTTCAGACGGGAGAGCTATAGACGCCTCCGTGTCTCTGTTGGTTGTTGTCCTGAAAACTCGGGATCTTCCATTTGAAGGCACAAATGTGCGTTTGGTTATCTTGTTGAAATCCGTTGTTTGTGTTTTCTCATGTTCCAATTAACATCCTTGCTCCCAAGTTGTACACCTTTTCTTGGTTATGCCGTACCGATGAAGGCTAATGAGCCAGAAACATGCATGTCTGCGGTTACCACTCTTTTCAGTAGCCCCTTCTTCTATTTGCGTGCAAGACCCACTAATCTGTTCTTTGTTATTATATATATATATATATTTATATATATATATATATATATATATATATATATATATATATATAAATTTATTAAGTTATCGACCGTTACTTAATTATAGAATATTTCATAAATTTCAGGTATAGCGGTCTGTAGGCCTACAGACCGCTATACCTATAGCTATATATATATATATATATATATATATATATATATATATATATATATTATACCCATTACGGTAGTACCACGTGTAAAAAAATAAATATCCCAAAGATCACACTCCTATATCACAAAATCATTATACAATAGTGTCCCGAACACTATAAGATCTGAAAGAAATAAAGCTAACTTCAAAAAAAATTAAAAGATTACATCTTAAGTAACGACAGAAAATTAATAATCGATCTGATAGAATCGAGACCATAATCAACATATATACTGCATTAATATAGATGATCCGCTCTTCATTATCTGACTCGTTTCTTGATTTTACTCTGTTCTGGTTTTATATTTTTACTGTATCAATTTTTAATGCTATTTGTCTTAGTTTTAACATTTTATATTGTGATTAACATTTTAATGCGCATTTTATATGTTTTAGAATGTGCTTTTGCATGTATATATGTGTGTATGTATGTATATGTGTATATATGCATATATATGTGTGTATGTATATATATGTATATATCTATTTCTGTTTTGGCTCAATAATTTTAATATTGCATAATGTATAATTGTGATAACATTTTTATTTTCATGTGTATTTTTATATATTCTAAGCATGTTCATATACATGAAATTATTTTTATATTCCGCAAATATCGAAACAAGTGATTGATCACTTATCGATTATTTCTTTATTCATCACCTGTAATGCATGCATTCATTTATATTATATTATTATATATTGTATTTGTATTTCAATGAATAAAGTTCATAATAATAATATATAGAAATGTTGTTTATAATAGTGTTGTTATGGTTATAGTTATTATATTTGGTTAGTCGTTGACATACTTTTGATTCATTCTTAGCATTGTCGGTTTATCATTAGCTTTGTTAAATAGTTACTTCGCATTGTAATTTTAATTATATTATAAAAATAAAGTTTTTACAAATAGTTTTTGGTGTTCAAAATATATAATTGGCGCAGTCAGTAGGGTCTGTGTGGTAGTGAAAAAACTTTTTCGAATCGTTCGTATAAAGAACTCACGATTTGGTGTTTCAACATCGAGCGCTGATTTCAGAATCTACTATTTACGAAGAAAGAAGAAACCGGAATTCTTCAAATCAATTGTAAGTGCCAAGTTTCCTTTTTTTTACTTTTTCATACCAGAGTAGGAGAGATACTTTTTTATTTTAAATATACTTGCTGCCGATTTATTTTATGAACGGATTGGAAAATTTATTGGAAACATTCAATAAATTAAATATTAAAGAAAATAATAAATCGAATAGTAATTTTTAGAATTCATTTTCATATGTGAATATCAACGAAATGGCTACAGCTACTGTAAAAACCCTCAATTGGGAATTATTTAAATAAAAATTAGAATATATTAAACCATATGACGGTAATAGTAATACGTTAAATAAGTTTATAATCAAGTGTGAGAAATTAATTGAAACATACGCGATATATAATGACGTCGAAATAAACAAACATATATGGGATTGTATACAAGAAAAACTTACAGGAAAAGCTGAAGCCATGGTGGAAAATCAAATGGAACTTAACACGTGGCAAAAGATTAAAGAAGCCTTGAAACAGTGTTTCTCAGATCGAAGAGATCTGGACTGCATCGGGCAGGAACTAACACGAACAAGGCCATTTAAAAATGAAAATTTAATCGACTTCGGGGCTAGACTTCAATTGCTAAAAAGCAAGATTATACAGAGAATCAGTAATGACTTCAGTCTTACTGAAAATGACAAAATATGTAACATAAATCATTGTTATAAGACGGCACTGAACATCTTTGTTTCAGGATGTACCGGTGTCCTTAAAAACAATATGCATTTAAGAAAGCCCAACTCTTTAGAAAATGCGAAGGCTTATGTAGAGGAATTTGAAAATTTTGATAGATCATACGGTCATTTAAACGAGCCGAGATCCTTCAAAAATTCCAATAGCTACAGGTCATCTAGTAAAAATTCATATAATTATAGTAATAATAATAATCAAAATCAGAATGATAATTTTCCAAATTATCTTAAAACCCAGTAGAACCAATATCATGATTTCCAACAACGACAAAATTTTCCAAACCAACCAATTAATATAAAACCACAACAACCTCGACGTTATCCGACTAATGCGCAAGTATTTGGTCCAAAACGAAATGTTTTCAGGCCACACCAAATACCTGTACATAGTTTACCTAGACCGGAGCCTATGTCGACAACACCGAGAAATTTTACGGATTCTTCAAGGAGAAATAACAATTTTATAAATAGAAATAATATAAATAATAATACTGGTAATAATGATAATAATAGATTTATAAGTACTAATAATAATTATTTCCAAAATAATAATCAAATATCAAATTTCATATCAGAGGAATTATATAACAATGATTATGACGAAACGGAAGAAGTAGAACAAATAGTTGATTCAGCAGATGATTTTGAAAATTTTGTTCTTACAGGAGAAAATGACAATGAAAGAACAAAATCAAAATTTTTGGAAGGCTCCTCAGAAAAGAAATCCGAGGTAGCAGAAATTAAAATTATTTCAAATGAACCGTTAGAATACATTAAAATGAAAAACCTAAAATTAAGATATTTTCCAGATAATTAACCACATTTAACTAATGCTAAATTTGTGTCTAAATATTTATCAAGTATAAAACCAAATTATAATAAGAAAAACGAAATAGATTTTATACCTGATTTGTCAAATCTACTTAATATTGATAATGTTATGGAAAATAACGAAATTGAAAATAATGAAGTAGATTTAGTACCTGGTTTATCAAATTTATTCAATATTGAGAATAGTGTAGAAAATAATTTAATTAAAAATAATAAAAATGATATTAATAAAATTTATATCTCATATTCAATCAACAAATAAAAGTATTGTATTGAATGACATTGATTTCAAAATAAAAAGAAACACAAGAAAAATTGATAAGGAGATAATGAAAGCAAATGGAAATATACAGGTTCTTATGGAAAAAGAAGTAAGTCAAGTGAACGGAAATGATACGAAAAATGAAAACTTCAAGAAGACGATAGAATGAAACAATCAAATTAAAAATAATGAAATGGATGAAAGAAACAAGTACATTAATGAAACTATAAATAAGAAAATAGAAGAAATTAACGAGAAAATGAATGAAAATATAAAAAAGAATAGAAATACGAAAATAGTTGAGAGAAATACGGAGATAGATGAAAGTAACAAGAACGTAAACAAGAGAAATGAAAAATGAAGTATACATGTAAACAAGAAAATTCAAAATCCTGACAATAAAATAAGAAGACGAGAGGATATTCAAGAATTGCAAGAGTTTATAAGGCAGTATTGGAAACACTTTGCTTTAAGGTGGTAGTCAATACAAGAAGTCATCAAATGGTATAAAACATATGGAAATTTTATGTACATATGTAATTAGATAAGTAATAGTAATTAATATCATAATAATAATAATTTTCAAAGATTAAAATAGATTTTAGAAGTAATACTATAATAAAAATAACGAATATTTAAATAATTATTATTTAGTTCATAACGTTAGAACTTCGCAAGTATTGTAATTTTAATTATATTATAAAAATAGTTTTCGGTGTTAAAAATATATAATTTGTGCGTTTTGACTGACTGCCGTGCTAGCAAACTGGAAACGAGCAATTCCTAATAATGTACTTCGTACTACTATTCATTCGAAAAAAGTCGAGTCGTTTAGTATTCACGTTTTGACGACACCGTGTATTAGACAAATTGTAAAATGCCTAAAAATAGTCAGTCACAACGTGATATTCATGCTTCTGTTCTTGTTTTGCAGGCAATTTAACAGTTGTGTTTTTGTAGTCATAACGAAAAATGCATTGCATACTCGCATTTTGCCGGTTTCTTGTATAATGCCTAGGAGGATTATAAAAAGATTAAATTTGCATTATTCCTACGACATACATACTAAGAAAACTAGATGGTAATCAACAGTAATACAACTGAAACTAAAGGAAAAGAAATACATATTGAAAAAATACTTACAATCGAAATCAGAAGACCGCCAACAATATAAAATTGCCTGTAGTGAAGTAAAACTCTAGATAAAGCTAGCAAAAAATCAAACTTAGAAAGAAATTGGAAATAAAATAAAAGAAAACTACCTAGGAAACCAAAAACACAAACCAATAAGTATTTTCCCAAGAAAGTAATGAAGATGAAAATGAGCTACAAGCAAGTACTTCACAGAAGAAATGTCACAAGCCATACAGAAACTGAAAATAGGAAAAACTGCAGGACAATCACACCTAAATTGATAAAGTACACAAGAGAAAATGCGAAAGACGAATTCCTCAAAATATTGAATGATATATTAAACCAAAAAGAACTACCAAGGATTGGAGGACAAACATAATAATGCTGATTTAAAAAAAAATAGGACACGCGAAATTACAGAGACATTACATTGACTAGCATACCTAGTGAAGTTTTTACCAGAATAAAAGAAAACAGAGTAAGACAAAAACTAGAGTCAACGTTGGAAGAATATTAATAAGATTTAGGAAGGGAAGAAGCACGCAAAACCTAATATTCATACCGATACAAATAGGGGAAAAATTATAGAGGAAGGGAAAAGCGATGCACATATGCTTCATAATTTGAAATAGGCTTCCAACAAAATAAGAATGAACGAAATTTGGAGTAGTCTTAGGAAAAACGGAGTCGAGAAGATTATGATTGCGATGGTAAAATCACTACATAGAAACAACACAAACGAAGTAAGAACACATAATATGAAACCTACAAAATTCAGAACAAAAATGGACACTAACAAAGATGTGTACTGACCACTTTACTATTTTCCAAACGTAATAGATAACGCCATAAAAAGATATAAAGAAATGTGCATATTTAAACAGCTAGAGGAATACACTTTATGACATAGTGTACAAAGAGGCCTCAACTACACGAATAGCTGGTTTTGGCAGGTGGGACTCAACATTAATCCCACCAAAACTATTCTTATTGCCTTCGCTAAAAAAATAAACCCAACCTCAAATCCATTAAAATTGAGGGAAGAGAGGTTGAATAGAGTCAAGAGGTCAAGTACCTAGGCATGACACTGGATAGTAAACACGAAAAAGAGATAACACTCTTGCAGGGAAAATTAGGGCTGCAACCCAAGTATCCTGAGGGAGCTATTGTTTGAAGTAGCAGAACCAGCCTACGGACAACGAGAAACAACCTCGTTAGAATTCAAAGGCTAGCCTGCATATGTATAACAGGAGTAATGAAAACATGCCCTACGGCGACTATGGAAGTAATTCTGAACCTCACGCCACTGCATATAGTGGTGGAAAGTGTAGCAGAGAGAACGAGGCACATATCAAGTAGAGATAGACTATTGCGGAAAAAACTCAACAATAAGAAAATGAAAAATGAATGAATCAATACAACTAGAACTCCGATTCGTCGATGATATGGTACTGATTGCTGAATCCGAAGATAGACAACATAATTTAGATATCTACCAAACAGAACTAATGAATTAATATGGAAATCAACATCGAGAAAAGTAATAAATTGCTTCTCTCTTTGAAGAAAAATGGACTATAACACCCTGAGGTGACCATATTTATACTCTATCTGTTTAGTGTGGGAAGCAATTTTACCTGAGTGAAAAACTTAAAATAAGGTTAATCTTCATAAACCATAACCGTCCCTTTTAATTTTATTAGTAAACTGTGTCTTAGTCTGTAAACTCCTAGGAACGGGAACAGCAACAAGAAAAGTAAACCAAATCACTGAATTTTGAATTTTTGTGAGAAAAATGGCACACGTTTCAATCCAGTGAGATTTAAAAGTGCAGCTTTAACTACAAAAGTAAAACTAGTTGTGCTAAATGTGTATGTTGCTTCCTTGCAACACGTGTCTATGTTGGTTGTTGTCTCGAATATTCGAGATCTTCTAATATTACTGACACAAATGTTGTGTTTGACTATCCTGCTGAATTCTGTTATATTTTCTCATGTTTCATTCAACACCTTTGCTCTCATGTTTCACATCTTTTCTTGGTTGTACCGTACCGATGACGGCTAATGAGCTAGAAACATGCATGTCTGCGGTTACCACTCTTTTCAGTAGCCCTTTCTTCTATTTGTGTGCAATACCCACTAATCTATTAGTTGCTTATTATATACATATATATATATATATATATATATATATATATATATATATATATATATATATATATACATGTGTATGTTGTATATATCATTTTCAAGAAGTCAGTTAAACAACTTCTGATTGAGAAGGTTGTTTATGATGTAGATGCATTTTTACTTTACTGACTGTTCTCGTATACTGTGTCTTTTTTTGTGTATACGTAGATATATATTTATGTATAATATGTACTTTTGTTTTGTTGACATGTCCAGCGTAAATCTAATATTTTTCTATGTATGTTTCACTGAATGAATAAATGTATTATTATAAAAAAAATTATTACATCATAGTATAATAATGAAATAATGTTTCTTTTACCCTAATATAGTTGTGTATAATTATAATGTAATAATTATATGAGTCGATTTTGTTTGTAAATCCATAAAATCCTTGTAAAGAAGCAATTGTTTTCTACTTTGCTCAAATTTTTAAAGACGTCCCTGCGTAGGGTCGGACTGTGAACTTGGTCTTGATTTACAACTATGCTATTTACGGTCCATAAATTGTTTCCCACTGGGTAAAGTTAAAACAACGGTCGAAAATAACAAACACGGTATTTCATTTTCGCAACTATACATCATTGTGAAATTACAAGTGTTTTCGAAAAAATGCAGGAGAGGAGACGGTGCATCCGTTAATAGTAAATAGCAAAGGAACGTGGAATTATCGTTCTTCCATTACCACCATATCATTGTGAATTGAATCCGATCCAGCTTATTTGGACACAAATGAAATGATAAGTGTGATGATGTTCGACAACTTTTATTGCAATCATTATCAAAAATTAGAAAAGAAAATTGGCAAAAAGCGATACATTACGTAATTAAAAAGGAGCAAAAGATGAGGGAGCTTGAAAATATGGTAGAGGAAACTATAGAACCATTTGTATATTTTGAAACCCATGATGAATCAAGTGAAGATGACCCTGACTAACTAATTATAAATATCATCAATATGTTGAGTTAGTTATTTGATTAATTTTTCATAAACTTTTCTATTTTGAATATAAGTATAATTAAATTTTTGAACATCATTTACACTATTAAATTATTCAAAGGTCCGCCCCTGAACATAGATTATCGTTGTATTCTTAAAGTACCCAAATAGTTACAGATTGATGAAGATACAAGGTGGTCAAGCTTCAAGCTAAAATACCATAAATCCATATAAGCTGGTATATGCGAGTATACTTTAGAAATAGCCGTCCTGTGACGCCTTATTTCTTATGTTGTATTACCTTCAGTCAGGCTAAACGAATGGAATATAATTTTTTTCTCTACAATTTTTGAATTCTAATATGAAATAGTGATATTTTTTTCAGTTTATATGAAAAAATAATTCTTTTACAGTTGAAAATAATTAATTTATTCTAAAATTCAAATTTAAAAATAGATCAAAAGCATTTTTATTGTATTTTTTCTGTACAGCATGCTATTATTTTTTGTTGAATTTTGAACTTTATAAAAAAAAATCGAGAGCAGAAACCGAATTTTTGGACTTTTCCCCAGTTTTTTCCTCCATAAGTATGCATATTTTTCTAATAAGACGTAAAAACATAAAAATTATCAGAGGTTCTGTGGTCAACTTCTTGCAGATAATTTACATTTCAAACGTAGCAACTTTTTTTAGAAAAATCGCATTATGAAACGAATCGCTATGTTTAAAAATAGAATATAGGGTTTTATTCAGAATAAAAATACCTTTACACAAATTTTGAAAAGAATCAGTTAATTTTTGCGCGAAATAAATTAGAAACAAAAAAAAACAGTTTTTTGCATTTTTCTCGTGAATTTAGAGGTTAGGTGAAGAAAGCACACCATATTTTTCGATAGGAAGTCTCGTTTGGCTCGAATTCACGTTTAGACCTCGAAAACCGAGATTTTCATCCCCCTACACCACTAACTCATCCAATCTGAGAATATTAGGACTATTTTTCCGTATTTAGTACGCTACTAGTACTACCATTTTCAGTGGTAAAAAACCGAAAATTGTCTGACGGACATACTACATAGCCGAATTATTGTCGAAAATATGTATAACTAATATAAACAAAAATAAAGAAAAGAAAAATAGAGTGTTTTACCTTTGATTTTTGTCCTATTTTCCAAAACAACCCACTACAACCGCAATTACTTTTCTTTGATTTTTCCATTAGTGTCACTTGATTACAAGGGATTAACACAAAAATGAAATAACAGATTTTCTATCTGGTTTGTACCCAATATATTTAACCTATATTATTCGCAGTGACAGTCTTGTACCCACTTTACGAGAATAATGACTTCACTTGGAAAATATGAATAGTGAAAATAGTCACTAATAGAGATTAAGTAAGATTCGAGGCTTTGTTTGTCGAGACGAGAACCAAAACACTACATCAATCAACTGTGTATGACTTTTTTCTAGCGTCAAGGGTGATACCTCTAAGGAAAGGGAAATACCGAGCCTAAGGACCACTTCGAAAGATTATTGGAATTTACAGCGTTGTCATATTGAAAAGTTTTGAGCAGTTTTGGGATTTACGTTTCAATGGGACGAATTAGATAATTATAGAGTAATAATAGAAAACAGCAAGACAGTTTTAGCAATAAATTAATGTAGATAAATTCATATATAAAATGTGAAATATTCTACACACAGCCACAAAATCAGCCTTCTATTGTAAAATTTACTCCAAATTAATTTTTTTTATTGTTTTAAGTGGTATGATATAATTACTGTTAATATCTCAGTTTAGTAGTTACACTGTGTAAATATTACACTATACTAATTTAATTTACATAAAAGAGAAATAATAATATTTTGTAATTTACAAAAAATATTTGATTTTTGTAATTCGTATGTCCTCCTCGAGCATTCAGAACAGCGCAACATCTACGTGGTATACTAAAAATTAAGTTGCCTGTGCCTGCTTGAGGAATAACATTCCAGACGTCCGGGAGACATTTAGGCAGAATCTACCATTTATTTGCTATAGACTATAAATTAAGGTCTCTGATTGGTTGTTGCTCATCGCTGGTACGATTTATCTTGGCATTGCTAATCAGCGGTATGTTTTGTCTATACACGCATTGGGTGCGCCATTTTGTTTTCTTTGTTGCTAATCCCTGGTATAGTTTGCCCTGACACTGCTAATAAGCGGTAGTTTTGTTTACACATGATCACTTGCATCATCTTGTTTTATTTTTCGCGTGGTACTGTTATTACTTGTTAGTAAGTATGCCTTATTTATACTTTAACAAATTAATGTCGTACTGTCAACAATGGGAAAATATGAATACTGACTTGAAATTGCCAACAAATTTTCGCTATAAACTCTGAAGAGAAAACCGTTTTATGGGATGACATCAATTTCAGTGATAAACTGGATAGCGGAGTTTTCTTCCAAAACTAATACTTCTTGAATGAAGTTAACGATATTACGCATATCCAAGACCGCATCAAAGAAGATTGTAAGTAAGTATAGATTTTGTGTTAAATGGAATTTTTAAGAGAATTTTCATACCGTTTCAATACTGTATCATACTCGCGTTTTAAACGAGTATATAC
Organism: Galeruca laticollis; assembly: GCA_963921935.1. Classification (NCBI taxonomy): domain Eukaryota; kingdom Metazoa; phylum Arthropoda; class Insecta; order Coleoptera; family Chrysomelidae; genus Galeruca; species Galeruca laticollis. The sequence goes on along the minus strand of OY998177.1, from coordinate 14,003,668 downwards.
TTTTAAACAAAATCTAATTAATTGATATGCCTATCTCTTTTTTACTCTGATGGAGTTCTCATGGAGAGTACTCGAAATAACTTGATTATTTTATTTCAAGTTAAAATGTAGAATTCTCAAACTATTTTGAGTTTACTTTTTTATTAAGTTATCTACTTTCTACTCTTAGTATTTTGATTAAACTCAGTATTTTGTATTCCTATAAAATGGACATTTCAAATTTTAGGAGAGAGTACCACTGCCACCATGCGTCTTTTAATAAATCAAAATTCACTCAAAGAACATAAAAAAACTAAACTTGTTAATTGTCCGATGGGAAAAACGCCATACTTGACCAAAGACAAAATAACATTTTAATTTTCAAGTACCCAGTAGCAAGCACGAGCAACAATTTTATGATATCGACATGAGCGTGGGTCATTGCACATGTGGATGTGGAAACCTTGGAAAACTGTGTAAGCATCAGGCTGCTGTGTTTTCTTTTTATTTTGATCTCGTTACAACTAACGCTAATGATAAATACGCGATGGCAATTCTGGCATTAGGGGATGATAACGCTAAGGAAAAGGATTTGAATGCATAACTTGTGAAAACGATGTCCAACTGCTCAAATAATCCAACAGTACATGACATATTTTCAAATTATGATCCTGTAAGCAACAGAAATGAAAATTTTGAAATACTGTCAGTCATAGAAAACAAAAATGCCAATGACAATGAATTCTAATAACATGCTAAGTTTGGTACATGTAAAGTACTTTTAAATAGAAGTTTAAAAAACATTCCTCTCATTAGAAATGGCAATGCAAATCCTACTTTCTGTTGAAAGCATTAAATATATGCTATTGCCCGTCAGACACGATCTACCCGCGTTTAGTAATGAGAAGGCACATCATACCAGCGATGAGCAACAACCAATCAGAGATACCTTAATTTACAGTATATTGCTAATAAATGGTAGATCCTGCCTAAATGCGTTCGGGAAAACTAAAAATCGAATTTTCCGATTATTCCTAGGTCTTCCCATATATATAGTAGAATGACGACTGGTTGTAGGATCGTATCACGGTACGACATACCCGTCAGGAAACCGTTAAGTAACATGAAATCGGTTCTTCAGCTAATACCTCTCAAAACTTTGGTAAGAATGAACTTCCTGGGCAGATGCTAAACGGTTTATACGGCCTGGTTCTGTCTAAACATGTACTCGTCTCGAGTTTGGATAAATTTCAAATCGATATTCATCACTGAATAGCAGGTTAGCTCTATTGGAGTTTGTCAATAAAATGTGTTCTTGAGCCCACATTAAGCGAGCTCCTCGATTTTCTCGCGTTAGTGGAGGAACTCTTTAAGGACATCTGGTACGTAGGTTGCTCTAATACAATTTACGACTCACTGTATTAGCAGACACTTCCACTTGGTGACTCTCTTGGAGTCGAACTTGAAGCTCAGGAGCATTAACATTTCGATTTCTTCTAGCAGTCAACTACAAAAAACGGTCTTGTCTTGGAGTAGTGATTCGAATACGATCCCTATGTCTTTCAGCTACTTCACCTGTTTCGTGAGATATCGCTGATGTAAACCAGAAATAACTCTTTGGACCGTATCAATTTGACTAGCAACGTCTACTTGGCGCATCCCCGCTTAAAGCAGATCTATAGCGAGTTCATGCCTGCTTTCTATGATTCCTAACACTATGAACGGCTTTCACAAACTGTAAATTCCACCGACAACAACAATTAATAACCAGAAATCTATGATCAATACTAACAAAGCAACTGCTCATTAGACATCACATACAAAAAAAAAACACCAAAAAAATGTAGTGATAACGAACAATAGCAGAAAGATACGAGGTACAATAATTGATATTTTTACATTTTCTCCGACTTTAGCTACAACATCCCTAGATTTTGCGATTGTGTGAATTTATTATATTATGATACATGTTATTAAACAACGACTCTTGGTAATAAAAACAGATTCCTGTAACTTACATAGTAACTTTCAAATTGTTTTCAAGATATAGCAACTGTATTAAAATTACCCGCTATTTTAAGTAATTTCGCTGCGATACTCTAATTTCTGAAGCAGGGGAATAACCAGAAAATTGTTTCATGAAATGATAATAATAATGTTCCAATGTCAGTTTAGAAAATACAAATATCTGGGCACAATAGAAGATGCTGAAAAATAAGCAGAACAATATCTCCCATAATCAAACAAAGGCATATACGAGTCTTCTTTATTGAAAATAGTGAGGACATATAAATTTGATCAAAGATATTTCTATTGATTTTCAAAATATTCACCTTCAAGATCTATACACTTTTGTATGCTATTAAATAATCTTTCAAAGCATTTTGTCCAGTTAAAAGATGATAGTTCAGCCGTTTCTTCATGCAATGAAAATCGGTGTCCACGCAGTTTACCTATAATTTGTGAGATCAAAGAAGAAATCATTGGGGCTGAAAGCAGACCCGTTCTAGACCGCCGGGACACCGGTGCGCCCTCTAGCCTGAACATTTTTTGCGCCCTTCTATTCCGAAACTGAGAAGAAGTTTTAGAAAGGAGACATGTGTGACAATAATTGTAATATATGTCTTGAAGTTTATAGGAAAGCAAGCTGCCTATTCTCTTAAATATGACATAATAAACCATGGTAATATAATGTTTTTGTATTATGTATTAGACGGAGTAGGATTCAGGAACTACAGCAGTGTGCGATTTCGTAACAGTAACTTCTTAGAAATTATTCTATTAATGAAATTTACTGTTTCAACTCTTACTCCGTGGAACCCAGCAAACACAAATGTATATGTTACATAAAAATATATAACAGGGGAGGAACGATTTTTATATAAAACGTTTATATATTTTCTATGTAGTATTTATGTAACAAAATCTTTATAAATTTTGTTATATATTCTCAATATTTATATTATAAAATGTTTTATATATTGGATATATCTAATTTTATATGTATTCAAGATGTAAATTCTGCTACATAAATATGAAACTTTATTTATATATATTTGTTACGTAAAATTTGTTACATAATATATTTCATATGTATTTTTTACGAACCTCGTCTAGTGTGTTTCTAAAGAAAAAGGAGAAAGGTTTTCAATATTATAACCTTTAAATTGTCACGAGTCGATGTGCACACATACCTGTAAGTATAATAACGTTTTAAAAGGTTTTTCGTTAGTTTTGTCTGTGTGTTTGTTTTCAGTTTTGTTTGTAGAGGAATGGAGAACACATCATGTAAGTGTTATTATTATTATTTTCAACAGGCAAGGGGCATCGCCAATGGAGCTGTTCATTCAACTGTCGTTTACAAAAGCTTATTTAACAAACGTATTAAAAAGGTTAACTATATTAAAATATACAATGAAGTAAACAATTCCAAATCACATTATACCTATCTCACTAAAGTACTTTTCAAGATAATATTTTCGTTTTAACTTACAACTTAGACATGGTTTAACAATAATTCCCTGTGTAGGGAGTCGTTATTCCGAAACAAATACCGCCGCCCAGGTATGCACTTAGGGCTCAAGTGGATTTTGTAATAATATCAAATAAAATACACATCTTTAATCCTCTGACCACAGATAGAAAGTCAAGACAAAATATCTTGAAATGGATTAATTAACACTTATCTGTTAAAGTTATTTATATTCGAATACTTAGATTAATATAAATTATAAATTTTAGGCAAAATAACTGTTTAAAACGAAAAAAATTGAAAGACTTCTGGGATTTATCAATAAGACAGGAAAACGATACGTAGTACAATCTTACAATGGTGACGGTAAACCAGAAATACATAATATAGAGACATCTCACTCATGGCTAGGACATAGAAATAACTAAAAATAAGGAACTTAAAATCAATTGAGTTATTTCAAGGTATTCTTACTATATGATTTATTTATTTAATATAATTAATATATACCTACATTTTTAGAAACGTTGCTGAAACAGTTTAATATGACATGCACTGATTTTGATCAAATCACCTTAGTGTGGATAAGACTAAATAAAGAGACTCCAGAGGGAAAAGAAGGGCGAAACTGTAACTCTTCAAAACAATGGATAATATCCCTTAATATTGCCCACACGCTTACAAGTGGACCTCGAAAAGTCTTCTAAGAGAATATTTTCCATGGTTAATTATTGTTTTGTTTTTGAATATTTTTAGTTTTGCAATATTTTTTTTCATTAGGTGTTTTGTTTTTAGTTTCTCTTTTTTATGTTAATAAAATAAATGTACCTATATGCATCTATTTGCTGTTTTTTTAGTAACTAAGTACCAGCTACTAAATTCCAAAGATAGATAAATACCATTTACAATATACAAATATTAAATTGTATTAAGTTGCTTTAAGTTTGTATTATTCATAAGGTAGGTATTGAATGATATAGTAACAATAGTTCCTTAATCTTTTAGTGTTTTTAAATGAAACTCAAGGTCTCTAGTTAATTCCACAATATAATACAAATTATTGTATTATATTGTGGAATTAACTAGAGACCTTGAGTTTCATTTAAAAACACTAATATGAGCATATTCCACAAAGTAAGGGTCGAGACAGTCAATTTCCTTAATCTTTTGGCCATCAACACTACTAAAAATACTGAATTTCATTTCATCTATGAAAAATAATGTTTGAACAGATTTTTCTGAATTTATTATAAATTAAGAATTTCGCTGAATTTTTTCATAGATCCAATGAAATAAAAAAAATTTAAGATAAGGGGTGAAGCAAAAGAAAAATGAGGCAACTTTGGTTACATCTATATTATGTAATATTTAATACATAAATATTCTCTAGATATTATCTCATTTTTACATATATATTACATAGTAATTTGGAAATATTTGAAATATAATTTATAATATGTATTTCTTATATCATTATTGTTCTCTAGCTGTGCCGGCCTTTGTCAGTATGCAATACATAAATATTATCTAGTTGTGACTTCAGTTTTATATAACTATGACTTTTATATTTCAAAAAATATGTAACTTATATGTATTCAATATGTTTTTGTGTTTGCTGGGAATCTACTCATATTACTGTCTTAAATTTTAAACAGTTAGTTTCATTTAAAACAGTAATATTCTATTAATGTCCAAGTATGATCCACGGTAAGAGAAACACTTGAAAAAGGTTATCGAAGAAAGTGATATGTGCATATCAAAAAGGTCGGTATAAAAATGACGTGGAACAATTTAGGAAAAAGCAAAAACAAAAAGGTGGGCAGAGGAAGTGCATTGATATTTCTAAATAACAACATAGCAAAAATAATGACCTGCATGACAAAATAAATAAAATCTGTCGTGACAAATGTAATCAAATCAGCCGGCAAATACTAGGTTTTGATCGACACGACAATAGACATAAGTAGCAACGATAGTAGCTAGGTATGTTAAAGAACATGAAGTGTGCGAGAGACTACTGGCATTAATAAGTTTGGTTTCTACTACAGCAGAGGCATTATTAGCCACTGGCCACTGCAAAGTATAGGACAGTAATTTATGTATTTAGTATTATTATTAAAATCAAATTTTTGTTGTTTCCTGAAGCATAAATCAGTGAAAAAAGCGTCAATATTTGCATATAGATTAAGTGGATTTAGAGCTATCAAATCGTTTAAAATGCGTACTTAGAGATTGTGATTTGAAAATGTATTTATAATATTCCAGACCACCGGTAGTCCTCCCTCTGCACCGTGCTGATTCCCTCTCGCCATGGCTGTCCACCGCTCTAAGAAGAAGAGGTCTAGCAAGGGCCTGGCTGCAAGGGTTCAAGACCCATCAATTCGATCAGTTGTGTGTCCAAAAACTCTCTTGTTTTATGCGATGTATGTAAGCCCGCAAAATGTTTGATTTTGGTTAGGTCTCTTTTAATTTGCCGAAAATTCTGGCAAACAAATGATCGTCTACCACGCTAAATTAACACTCTTTTAACTTCCAATAGGTATATGAGGTTTTCGTCGGGAACAAGAAACTTTTTTTTAGCCCATATTTATAAAGGGCGGATGTAATTTCGGCCGGAAAAAGGGCAGGTACTAAAAGCCGGTAGGTAAATTCGGCCGGAGGTTTTAAGTTGCTTCCTTATCTCATAGGTATTTTCGGCCGCAAATCAAATAAAATAACAGAATGCTTTATATTAAAATATTTCTTTATTTCAATAAAATTATTACATCAACTTATTTCTATAACTTAGGTAAACTATAAATTTTTAAAAAACGTTTTGATGTGATACAGATTTAACGAAATTAATTATAGAAATATTGTCAGATCGAAGCATATTTACCATGTTTTCGATAAATTTTAGTTTGTTTTTTACTTGTTTGTCTTTAATTTTTGCTGGAATATTTAAATTTTTTATTTTTAAATATGCATCGATCTGACAATCTTTTAATTTTTCTATAAAAATAAATATAGATGGGTGACTTGAATAAAAACTAGAATTAAAGTGCGAATGGAATGATTCGCAGGCATTTGTGGTTCTTTTAATTGATGGGTTTTCATATGCCCATATATTTGGTGGAAAATGAGATTCTGGCGCTATGTAGTTTTCTAATAAATAGTCTGCGTATTTATTTATAAGTTTATGGTCCGGTTTGTATGACATGAGATCAAATATGAAACAATCTTCAACTTCAGAGGGGTCTAAATAAGTTAGCCCAAAAGTATGAGTAAGCCATTTGCTTTCCTCGCAGTTTTTATCTTTATACATTTGGGTTAACCCTAATGATTGTATTTTCCTATACCACGCCTGGTGCAAGTGGAATCTACAACCATTTAGTTTGGTTTTGGGAAAGACAACTTTTAATGCGTTATGAATTGCGATTTCAAAATCCACAAATACCTCCTTCGGTTCAAAAACAATATTATAAAGTTCAAAAATTTTAGATTTTACCAACAGAAAAAGTCTCATATATGTGTCACTGGTCTTATTGGGCAACAGACAATACAAAAGAGGAACATAATGCCCATTTTCCAGTCCATGGATGGTAAATAACTGATAAAAATATTTTGTACAATAAGAAAATGTGCCATCCATGTAAAAATCTTTCATTTTACATAAACTTATTATATTTGTATGGCAAGAAAAAACAATGATATTATCAGCTGTGCTGTTAATAAGCAAAAAATTTTCACCTGTTGTGGTTTTCGGTCCATAACTATCGAGTACAGAATGTACATCGTGAATATCCTTAGGCAGGGCTGGTAAGAGCTTACGGCGGCTGTTGTACAAATTTCTTCTTATTAGACTGACATCTATCGATGACAAATTCTCTGGCAAATGATTTGAAAGAACGCTTTTAATAATTTTTGAAGGTTTCTCCGATATGTCTTCCTCAGCTTTGCGCTTGCATGAAGTCGTCACTATTTTTCTCTCCAACGTAGTTTCATCGGACTCGTGGTTGTGGATTAATTCACTTCTAGTAACTGTGTATTCCGCACCAACAGTGTACAGTTTGGCTAAACATCTTAAATTTTTCTTTATACACCTCCAACCACTTTTTAATACGTCCTGTTTACAAAACTGAAACTTTTCTACAACTAGTAAGTCACAACCGCGTGAACTCTTAATTACTGAAACTGATGCCATCGTATACAAATAATATATTTTATGCTTTCTATCGACTAGTAGCTTAAAGATAAGTTATAATACTGACTAGCTATAATAATTTTATACCTGTTATTTGTGAATTTTACACATTTAAAGGAAACTATTAAGCGTAATTACCAATATTTTAATCTCATCGTAAACATCAACCCCTCGGCCGAAATTACCCCTGTCATAAATGGTACCCTTTGATTTATGCAGGTAGGCCAAGGGATTACCGGCCGAAATTACGCCCGCCGATTTATAAATATGTATAAATCTACGATTCTTTACCTGAATATGGCTTTTGTACATTTTTTGAGCATCTGTCAAAAAATGTAGAATCCAACGCGCCATGCGTACATAGCTAGGTAAAATTTAAGCCACTTACGATGGAAATAAAGGTGAAAATGGATTGACTTAATAATTGAATTCGGTGGAAACATCAGGAATAATGCTGGGGAAGTGAGAATTTCTAATACTAGAACACGGAAGTATTTAACTTTCAATTTTATTTATCCAAGTGATCAGCTTACAGTATATAATATGTCTCATAAAATTCAACTGGAGTAATTTCATGTATCGCGCATACCCAAATAAGATCTCTAGGCTCTATTTGTAAACTATACAAACACAAGACCATTGAACATATCTTGATTGAATGTCTTTTGAATTGCACTAGTTTCATATCTCATGCAGATTTGATTCGTGTTTTTACTACAAAATCATTTGCTATAGAATATGGAATTGTTTGAAAATCACATCTTTTAAAAAAATTACTTATTCATTGCTGCTCATATCCATATCTTTTTCTTTAGAGAGTGAGGCTGGTTTAGTAAGTTTTAATCAAATACCGGTAATTTCCAGACTATTTTAGACTGCGTGAATCCACATTTCCCAAACGAACGGTTATCTATTTATTAATTTCAAATACTGAAATGATTGCCTAACAGGAGCTATTAAATTTCATCTGGTTTCAAGTCAACAAAATAAAAATATCACATTTCATACCCGATTTTACAATTTCAAACAAGTTGAAGCAATAAAATTTTAAATAGCACATGAGTGAATACATTTTGCTGTTACTCGTTAGTCATTGCGGTTTTTACGAATTCATGAAGTCTTGAATATAATCGTTCACAGGTATAAAACAAATTGATTTGGCGAATAAGAAATAGTTTACTAAAATTGATGAAGGGAAACTTTTATATTCTAAATTCATAAGAAAATGTTTACACATTCCGGACCTAATCATATATCATTTTTCCGATTTTCATTTAAAACACGTCGACTTCGCTGGGTTTTTTAATCACATATTTTTTCATTTGTATTTAAGGCTGGGATATTATTGATATTTTATTGAAAAATATCTTTTTTCGAGACAATTTTTATTCTTATATACAAACTGTTAAGAAAGTGATTGAATTTACCAAAAAGATTCAGAAAGTTAACTGTTCCTCGTGGGAAACGTAACCCACACAAGCCTCACCATCAACCAACAACCCTCCCATCAGCCAAACTTACAGCCTTAGAAACCTTCCCCAAAACACTCCTCCCTAAAGGTACTGTGGACTTCAATAGAACCGCTATACTTAAGACATCCTCTCAAATTAAATCCACAAACTCCTTCGAAAAATCACCTTCACACATCACCGGGGAACCCAAAATCACCCTAAACATCATCAACTACACTCATCGCCACCCTCGCTCCAGAAAAACACACACCCACACACCATCTCCCTTGTCTGCAAGAATGTCATCGTTTCTATCACTCCAGGAGAATTCTAGCAAATTCTCAAAAACATAAATTTCCCATTCCTTAAAACTTGGCGAATCATCGTCAATCAACATCCATGTTGCGAATCCTAACTTCATCCGAAATTAATTACCATCAAGCCCGATCAACCGGCATCAAATTCCACGAGCTCCCACACCAGTACCAGCCCTCAATCTCAAATCCTCTACCTCCCGTCCCTAAAAAACCTGCAGATCTAAACTTATCTATTCGCCCTGCGGTCAGTCTGGCCATCACCCAGAAAAATGCCCCAAAATCTACCACCTCAACCTATAAAAACTGCAGAGGTCCACACTCCGCATTCCACCTTCGCTGTCCCAACAAGCCAGCCACCCCCAAAAACTGACAAGCAACCGCTCCAGTCACACTGGAAAAACTACACTAAAATCCTTATCGAAATTATGGCCACAACTATAATGAACGCCGCGATTCCATACTCCAGAGATATTGTAGCCGAAACCCTTCGCCACCTTATTCCATCCGTCCTTATGCCTTAGGCAAAGGTTCAATGAATTTGTTCACAATAGGTGTGTAGTAAACCTGTGTTAGCAATAAAAACCAATTTTTTTATTTACATTTGTATTTGTTTTTAATAATTCACGGATAGTTATTGAGGTAGTCAAAACATTATGGAAGTTACTGTGATCCAATGCCGAAATTATTCCTTTGAGTTATAAATTCTTTGTATTCTAAGTAAAAGCGGTTTTGGACTCTGAGAGGAAAGGAACCAAAAAATGTATTAACTTATGGAGATTTTTACGTTATCAATCAGAACACGCTTTCGAAAATGCCTATAGAATGAAATGAAAATTCTAGGATTTACGGAAAGTGGCAACATCGCAATATATAAACAGTTAATATCAAAATATGATTAGCGATTATCGTTAACAGGAAAAGGAAGGAAACTCAATCGTATTTTGAACGTGGGCGATGTTTTCAAGATATTCAGAAAAGTATGTTTTCAAATGCGTTATTCTACAATAAGTATGGTAATTCGGGCTATTTTGAAAGTCCAGTTTCTTTCAGTTTGTCACGTAATACATATTATGTGACGTAAAACAAATAGGAATTAGTACCTCCCAACAACCAGTCCTTCATTACATTGTTGAAAATTTGATTATATTCACGACGTAGGTACAACATTGATTGAAAAGAAATTATTGAAAAGTAAAACAGTGGTGGAGAGCGGGCGACTCAATGAATAGAGCTCTGAAATTTGGCAATGTTTTGGGAGGTCCATTCAAAATTGAAGTTGGAGTACCATATACAAATAATCAAATCAGAGACGGTTTGATGCATAGGTGGCAAGTGGCACAACGTTTCTGCGCCACCACCCGCGCATGAAGTCTCTGCAGTCACGGGAACTACAAGACTGTTTTGCATAAACAAAATATAATAAAATAATTTAAAATATTATAAATGACAATAACGTATTGCCTTTAATGTCGAGAAATATTATGAAATATCCTAGAACATTAAAAATAAAAATATACAAAATCAATCTTACATTAGTTGGTGTGAATCTGACTTGAGTTGGTCAAATTCAAAATGACAGTGTGAAAAATAATAATAATTGTGAAAAATATGGCATTACAAGCACAGATAAATATGTTACAAGGTAACAATGGTATGATTAGTTATTTTTAAATTTATTTAGGATTTAGTAAATAAAAGTGGACCTTTAAAATGTCATCACCAGGTAGAATTCGCCATAGTTGTGTAAATATATTAGTAAGGATCAGGTTAAAACTGAAGATTTGAAATTAATTATTGTAGAAGTAATTTTAGCACTACAAGATGTAGGATTAAATGTAATGACAACTGTTTGTAACCTAGGGAATACAAATTGAGCAGACAGTTAACTAGACATTGCAAAATTGAAAAACCTGGTCCTTATTTTTTTGTAAATGGAAAGAAAATAATATCTTCATGTATATGACCCTCCTCATATTTTGAAATGTTGGAGAAATGCTTTATTTAATTATATTTATTGTGATAATCATAAATGTGCAAAGTTACCACATATTAAAAATGCTTTTTATATTGATCAAACAAAAAAATGTCAGGCTTTGTACAAAATTAAACAATCTTTAATGGTGATTCTGTAACGAATATGTTAAATTTTTACGGACGTTAGAAAAATAACATACGGTAAAGTAGAAAAGTTATTCTGTACTGTTACTGGAAAATGTTAAACTGATGTTATTAACAGTAGTTCAAATAATCCAATATTTCCTATTCCGTAATATTTTTCACGTTAAAAAATACCGTTAGAATGATCTCTTTATTGAAGATTTAAACGATAATTGGCAAAAAATGTAAATATTATTTTGCCTATTATAGAAACTTTTGAGACACATGTTACCTAACCTATTTTTTAGAATCCTCAATAATTGGAGATATAGAAATTTACGCGATATCAGTAATCCTTTTGAAATGCCAGACCGGCTCTTTTTATAGCTGTTTAGGCTGAATAAAGAAACATGTCTATACCTAATTGATACGTTATCTCCTCAATAACGTATATAGTCTAAAAGAGCTACAAGAAAAGAAGAATAATTTAGAAATACATACAGAATGGAATAAAGCAACATATAAGGAAAATAACAAAACTGATCCGAAAATTTTCGATAAAATTTTCAGCGATAGAAGATTTAATCAATTAAGAGGTAAATACATTGTCTACGAAAAATTTGAAATTTGATTGGTTTGGAAGAATACGATTTTGAAATACAGTATGTAAAAGGTATAGAAAATTACGCGGACAGTATATCGAGAATATCCATTGAAGAACTTAAGAATTTATACATAAATAATTCACATGTCTTGGTAATCACAAGAGCACAAACGCAAAAAGAAAACGTACAAACAGCAAAGGATCAAAGGAATAAAGTGGAAACAATAGAAGTAAGAATACAAAAACCTGCAGTAGTAAAAGTTTTAAATAACCTTGAGGCACATAAATTACCAATTTTACACTTTGAAAATAACCGTATCTCACTTAGGATGAGCATCCGGATCAAAAACAAATTGAAATTTAGTGAAGCCTTAAATACCGGTTTACACAACTTCGACCTAGGACGAACGTTGGAAAAGCTTGAAGAGCTATCGGTAAGAAATGAAGTAAAAAGAATGAAAATATATACAAATGATGATATATTTAAAAAGTGCACAGTAGAAGAATTTATAGAAATAGGAAATCAAAGGTTAAAAAGTATTCATGTATGTATATGCGACGTACCAAAAACGGTACAGCAGAAAGAAGAGATCCAAAAGATATTAGAAAGATACCATAATGATCCAATGTTTGGGGGACATGTAGGAAATAATAGGTTATTAAAGAAACTAAGAGCAAATTTCAAGTGGAAAAACATGGAGAAAGACGTAAGGAAATACGTAAAAACTTGTCATAAATGTCAAGTGAATAAGGCAAAGCCCAGTCACAAAGAAAAATTTGTTATAACAGATACATCTATAAAACCGTTTGATATTATTTACATAGACACAATAGGTCCGTTTGTAGAGAGTAACAACGGAAATCGTTATTGCATTACGATATTATGCGAATTAACTAAGTACGCAGTTATGATACCAGTTCAGAATAAAGAAGCACACACAAAGCAATTTTCGACAACTTTATACCAAATTACGGATTGATGAAAGAAATAAGAACAGATCAAGGGACGGAATATAAGAACGAAATAATGAAGAATTTAGCAGAACTATTAAATATAAAACATAATTTTTCAACAGCATACCACCACGAAACAATAGGCAGTTGCGAAAGATTACATAGGACATTTAACGAATATATAAGAAATTTTATCAAAGATTCTAGGGATAACTGGTGTGAGTTTGTAAGAATGTTCGCATATTGTTATAATACAACACCAAATACGTATCACGGATACACTCCTTTTGAGTTATTATATGGGAGAAAACCCAATTTGCCAGAATTTTTAAACGCAAAAATTGAACCGTGTTACAATCTTGAAAAATATGATAATGAATTGAGATATAAATTACAATACGCTAATGAAAGGGCCAGACAGTTTTTAATAAATAATAAATTAAGTAGAGTTAATAATAGCGAAAATGTTTCTTCACCCGTAAATTTTAAAATAGGGGAATTAGTTATTCTAAAAAATGAAGCAAGAAACAAATTTGATTCACATTATCTAGGTCCGTTTAAAATAACGGGAGTCAAGGGGGTAAATTGTGAGATTACATCTCCAGACAAAAAACAACAGACTGTTCATAAGAATCGATTGTTTGTATACAAAGAGCGGAAACAATTGTAAATAAGTGAAGTGTGTTGATAAACGAACAAGTAGTGTTTAGTAAACAAAGACAAAACAAAAACATTCATAAAAACAGTTTTAGGTATAAGTGTTATCGAAAAATTAAAATGATAATTTTTCTCTTCCAAGAGGGGATGATGTAGTGATCCCTTAAAAGACATTAAAGACAAGAGGACACTAACTTAGAAATAATAATAATATTTAATTTAATATTAATTATAGTATTTAAGGAGCATCGGCCGGCCATAGTCAATGTCATTTACCAAGGAAAGATTGTTTTTGTTATTTTATAAACAGACATGTATAGTTTACAGACCGAGGTCGGATGTGTAGAAAAACACAACTATGTTTCCTATATAATGGGTGTGAACGAACCAGGATGATATTATGATTGTTATTAATACTTTGAATAAGTCGTTTTGATATTTATAGTAGTGTATTTTTAAATGTATTAAACTTGAACCCAGTGATTTTATAAATGTGTTATTGTTTATTCTGTTCCCGAACACAGATTGCTAGGTAAGTGGTTTCCTCCATAATAATATGCCTTTATGGTAACCGTCGAGTATACGAGGGACCCTTACTAAGTAACCACTACACAGCATCAGCATGCAAGAATTACCAGGATACCTTTACAGTTACGAATATTACTAATCCTCAATTTCTTTGAACAAGGAAGTTACCTAATAGGAATTGGCATGGGGTGGTGTTTTGCAGTTAGCCAACCAATAGTTAGTGGATGTTTGGAGGAAGTAACAAGAATAATAAATCAACAACTTGCCAATCAGTGGATCAGATTTCCATCGACTTATGAAGAAAAGCGAATAATAGAACAAGGCTTTAGAGAACTTGCTGCTTGTTTTGAAAACTGTATAGGAATCGTAGATGGTAGCCTGATTAGAAAAGTATCACCTCCTGCACACAATCCAGTTTTACCAGGGCCAATATTTCACTGCCGGAAAAGCTTTTATGCCCTTAATACACAAGTCATCTGTAACCACAATAACAAATTTTTGGCAATAAATGCCCGTTTTCCTGGATCAGTACATGATTCAGCAATTTGGATGTTGTCTAGAGTTAGGGAAGAATTGGAAAGAGAATATGTAAACAATAATTCAGAAAAATACTTAATAGGAGATAGTGGATATCCGCTAGAACCATGGTTACTAGTTCCAGTGAATTCTCCTCCTCCGAATTCTCCTCACTCAAGGTTCAACACCAGAATGTCAAGTTTAAGAGTTAAAATTGAACATTCAATAGGGCTACTAAAAAATAGGTTGCGCTGCATACATGGACAAAGGGCGTTGTATTACAGCCCTAATAAAGGGACTGGAATTATACACAGTTGTTTCATTTTACACAACATTGCAAGAGCAAGGGCAGTAGAAATGCCTGATGAAGGTATATTAGATGAAGATCCAGAAAATGAAAATCCATGGCTCATTGAAAATAATGATTGGTATAATGCAGGTGAAGCACGAATAGAGGAAATAATTCATAGATTTTTGATGTAGGTAACATTTTTGATTTGAACTTTATTTTTAAATTTATTTAGTATACTCAAAAGGGATTGCCCGCTGCGAAAACAATAGAGCTTTTCTAATTTCGAACATTTTGTTTTGATTCCTGAGTGCACAATTATATTTATATATTTTAATAATTTTTTACAAGATGGGATTGAAACGAACTTCAATAATATATAATTTTACACTAAAAAAATGTATTGATTTAAGCAGCAAAAAATGTAAAGCTAGGTGTTTCAACAATCTTATCAAAAAATTCCAATTTTTATCTGGTCAAACTATTTATTTTTTTATCAAAAACGTTTGTCAAAGTGTAGTTCATTTTAATATCATTCTGTAAAAAAAGTATTAAAATATTTAAATAACAATTGTGCCCTTAGGAATTAAATTAAAATGTTCAAAATTAAAAGAGCTCGATTGTTTTCACAGCACGTAACAAAAATTATTATTTAACATTTCATATGTAATATTGTGTTCAAGATTGTAAAATCTTGAAATTTATTTGTTAAGATACTTTTAAAATATGTGAGACATTTGTATGCCTCCCTTTTTTATTGTATATATTTAAGGCGTAAATTTATTTTAGTTTATAGCTTTGTAGAAATATGTTGCAGAATTGATAAGATCTTTCTATTGTAGTAAATTCAAAGGATATTTTAATTTTATTTTCAGAATGCTTTGTAAATATCACGTTTTCCAACAATGATTGTAAATTCTTTTGTATGGGCAGATGAATGACACCTTTTTGAAAGTAGACATTCTCCTATAGTTAAGAAGTGAGAAAAAAGCACGTTTCACCCTATTTGTATATTGGATTGTAAAAACCCCAAATTTAGTGTCAATTCTACATAAATTTTATGGTAGAGGTTCGGAATACATGAAAGACATTTTTGAATTACCTTTCTAAGTAAGAAGGTTACAATTGTTATTGTAGTATTCCATAGAAAGTTAACTTACTATTGGCGGCACCCATAGTTGATTCTTTTCTGGGAACCCAACAAGTCATGTGATGCTGGCCAATAGGAAATATTTATTTTCGGTTGGTCAACCCAATCCACGTGTAAACACGCCCCTCTCAGATTTCTACTTAACACGTCTCACGACGTGAAGAAAACAGTTACACACTCAACGAAAGAGCGCAATGCTCAACAGCAAAGTTAGTTTTTAACTCATCGAATCGAGCGCAACGCTCAAACAGTTTTACACACTCATCGAAACGAGCGCAACGCTCAACAGCAAAATCAGTTTTTTCATACTCATCGAATCGAGCGCAATGCTCAGCAACGAAGTTAATTTTTAACTCCTCGAAACGAGCGCAAGGCTCAACAACAAAAGTTAGTTTTTCACTCGTCAGTTCTACACTTCTAGACGCGAGTTTTGCATTCATCGACGCGAGTTTTACACACTCATCGAATCGAGCTCAACGCTCAATAACAAAGTTAATTTAAAATTCATCAAATCGAAACATAAAGTGTCTTCCGATCTGAAACCATAGAAATTCAGCGTTCACAACTCAACTTTGTAACATTTTGTAAATTTGTACATAATAAATTATTAATTTCGACAATAACTTTGTCAAATTAAGATTATTTATTTAGTTGAATGTCCACGCCAGTTGACGAAGTTCAATTTAAAATATAATCAAAAACATTGTATATATAGTAATTCCAAATAAAAATGTAGACAAATGAGAAAATAATTATTTATTTTAAAAAACAATGTTTTAAATTAAAAAAAACATTTCAAAAACTCTAAAAACAAAAATTTGTTTTTTAACACGTTGAACGCCAGGGCGGTTCCTACGGACCGCCGTGTAATATCATTGATAAAATATTTCTGTACGCCAGCGGGCCGCAATACTGCCTACTTTTATGTGTTAGAGGGCTCTCTGTGGCTGGTATGGTACATATGCTTATGCGAATTTTTTGATTTGGAAAAAAACTTAAAAATTATCTAACTGGAATTATTTTTTTTTCATTAAAAATAAAACAATGTTTCCTCTGAAACATACCGAAACGCACTGGTACCAGTGATACCGTACCGTGCAGTGGCACGGTCCCTAATAAAACGTCGCAATACAGACAAACATGAGATAACCTGTCGGCACGCTAGAAGGCCGCTCTGGCGTATGCGGCAGCATATTCCCGCAGGGTCACAGCGGTCACTAGAGACCGCTAAGAAAATTTTTTGAAAATCGGTGAAAAAAATTCTCGCCATTGAAAAAATTAGATGATATTTATTTTCCAATATTCTAACTTAACAGTATAAAATATCAACTTGGCCCAGGAGACAATATTTCAAAAAACATTTTAAAAACAAAAATAAACATTCTAAAAACAAAAATTGATTTTTAAAAAATCAAATTAAACATTTTAAAAACAAAAATAAAAAAATCGAAAACAAACAAAACTTATTTTAAAAACCAAACAAAGAAATTTTAAAATGTTAATGATAACACTGGACTCTTTATTTTATGTTTATTTGTGCGCAACACAGTATCAGTTAATCTGCCGTTGGACTCAGCGAGCCTGTAGTTTGATTTAGCAAGATTTTTTAGACGTTCTTCATGGTTGGTTGCTATTTCTCCAAGTTGAGCCTCAATTCTTCTCTCTTTACGTGAGGGTGCTCTCTTGTTTGTCTAAAAAAAGAAGCAGTATATAGTTTTAATTTGAATTTCAAGTAGTTTATGTAAGACTGTCCCTAGGCTAAATCTCGCCCAATTAACTTTTACAATTGTATTTATTTACAAATAAGTAAAGGCATTTATTATTATTATTATTATAATAATTAATCCAAATCTCCAAGTACTTCTGAAAATACTGTGTTGGTAGAGGTGCAGGGGAGTGATCATTTTTTAAGTCGGTGACGAACGTGTTAAATATACTAGGAAGTTTACGCAAATATATAAAACGACAACATGGTTAAAGTAAAAGTTACTATAAATATTTCATTAATAAGGTAGGTGTTAATACTTAAGTTTACTCACAATTACAATTTAGGTATGTAATACATTCAATACTGGGATTGAATCCGCCCTAGAAGTAGAAGGGACTGCCTCTGCATCTTCAAATATGAATTCAATATTTTCATCCTAGAAGAAAAAAAATATTTATAGCTATGAAAATATGACTATTTAAAAAATTCAAATATTCAGTATAAGATATAGGTAGAAGAATATTGAAACTAAAACAGAAATAGTTGACTTGTATATTAAAAACAATACCAATCAGTTTTATGAGAGTATCAGAGAACATAAGTAGGTATTTAACTTCAAAAAAAAAATTAAGAACTTTTAGCTATATTTAATTAAGAGCACTATTAAATAAGACATTATTGGCATATAGTTGTGTAAATGTACTTACAATTTCTATTTGATCTGGGCCAGGTTCTAAATTGTTACCTTCTTCATTTCCTGCAAATTACAATTCTTGAACTGCTGAAATTCCAGTTCTTACTGTTTTTGAGAGTAAAGCCAGCAACCTTTCTTCTAAGTCATTTAGATCTTTGACAGTTTTGGGACCTCCGCCAGTGCCAGTATGTTCTATATGAAGTAGCCGTGCCTTTTTCCTGGCCGTAGTCTAACTTCATTTAATGCCTTGAAAGATTTTTTTGATACAAATAATTTATTTTTAATATTAGATTTCCAAACAAATTTGAAGTATATCCCGAATAGTATACTTACATCTTTCCCGTGTCTAACGTCCTTTTTAGCTCCTGGTATAGAATTTAATTGCTTAGCTAGTTCTGTCCAACACTCTATTATTTTTGTGAGTTCTCTTGGAGCAACTTTTGCGTCCAACATAATTTTATGCCATTCTAAATATCTTATTAAATGTTCTTTCTGTTTTTTACTCATTCTGCTTGATCTCTTTACATTTTCCATATTTTTTATGAAAATAACATATAAACCACAAAAATCTACTGTAACTTTACATTGAGTCAACAAAGTGAATTAAATTCGAAAAATTAACCTCACTTAATCTTCTTTTTTATTAGAGACACAAATTTGAACTAATTTTTAACGTATCTGTTAAAAATATTAAAATTTACCGGTAGCTTATTTGTAAGAATTACAGAATTGCTTTTTAGGTTAAAATTGCGAAAATTAACGTAGGGTTAAAATTTAACATATTCGTTACAGGATTACCAGTATTTTTTGATCTTCGTAGAAACAGTAGAATTAAAAAGAAAGTTTTAGTTGCTGTAAAAATAATGAGCTACACTATGGCTGCTACCATTGAAAGTTGTGGTAAATTACCACTTTTAGGTCATGTAGAGAATATTACAGAAAAAAAACCGAACTCTTTGCAAAAGGTAATATAAAGTTTGATTTATTCACTTGTCGAGAACATAAATCATACATATTTTCTCAACTCATGAAAGTTTGTGTCCCCTTATTAATTAAAAAGTATTATAATGCTGATAAGAGAACTAACAAACAAAATATTTTTTTTATAATTCGCGTATAAAAGAGACTTCATTATAACATTGTTTACAGTGTCACAATGAAGCTCTTTGAACACTGTTACAGTAATTTTTAGTGTACAGTTGGTTATTGCATTTAGTTATATTTTTATTTGACATTTGACTTTAACCTTGACACAAATTATAAATAAAATGGTCTAGCGTTGTTCTAGCTCGCAAATTATTATATTAAAGGTAAATTAGAATGATTTATATATTAAAAATATCAATGAATAAAGTACGCTAACGTTTATTTATCAATGATTTGTCAATTGTTTATTTTTATATTGTATAGGATCAATATATAGGTATACAAAACGTTCGATTTTTGGGATAAATTACCAGATATCTATGTGAAGATGTATTACAGAAATAATTATGTTCATGATATAATATAAATAGATCGCAAGAGCATATACGAAGAAGCGCAATTTTTTAAACAAATAATCATCCTCTTTTTGCTTAAATGAAAGTTTGTTTACAATTTACACAATTATTCGGTTATAATATGTCAAAAGTCAGAAGTGCTGAATAAAACCATCTGTGATCTGACCAATTATAGGAATCTACAGAACTGCCAACTTAAATTCAAACAGGGATTATATGAAATTCTATTTTATTTATACAATTAAATAAATGCGAATTATAAAAAATATTGTGTAAAACTTGTGCCACAATGACTTTCTGTAGTACTCGTGATTTGCACAACTCACCGCCTCGCGGTTCGTTGTGCGAACTTCACTCGTACTACAAAACGAGTCATTGTGACACTTGTTTTACAAATAACTATTTGGCAACATATTGTACTGCATTTAATTTTTTTTCATTTCAGACCTGTTCCTGTATTCATGGAAATGGGGAGTCTAGTTAACTCCTTTTTATTAAAATATTTGTTGATTTTGTTGTCAATAATTTTAAAATAACTTATTGTACAATTTGATGTGATATTGGATTTTAGTACAAAAATCCAAAGATAGAATAAGAATTTCAATGTTAATAATGTATATAAAATAACTTGTATAATGAACAAATATTTTAGTAATTTGTTTTTATATTATATGCAGGTTAACGAAAAATTTAAATGTGTGCTGTTTTTTATTTATTACCTAAATTATTGGTCTCAAAATTGTTTATTATAATTATTTAATTAAAAAAAATGAAATATAATTTTAATTTTTGGAACGAAATAATTATATAATAAACAATTTTAAGACAAACTATAAAATTTACCTACCCATAATCCAAACTACCAAATTTAAATATCCCGCCTGTAAGAATTAGTTCTGCCACCCGCAAGGGATGCGCTCAGATCGACGCGATACCAGCTGTTTATATGGGAACGAACACTCTTTTAATATATTACTTTCTCTATGTGGAGTACCTTGGTATTTCCTCATTTATACACGATTTTTCGATGCAGTGATATACAAACAGCTTTGTACGCAGAGGGTACATGTTTTTGTAAAGGATCTTTTAGTTTAGAGGTAGCCGACAGAAATATTATATTCATTCAAATAGAGCAGTGTTACCATATTTAGAGCGAAATAAAATAAAATTAAGCTCTCAGGTTATTCTGACCAGAAAATACACCAACAATAAATAAAATCAAATTGAGAGCAGAAATGACATCAAAACAAAATATCGCCTTCTTGGTCTTCAAAAAAATGAAAGCAATGCTTGGATCACTGCTTTACCTTTTCCACAATTAGGAACATTATTAGACAATACCACTTTCCGCATCTCCATTGCTTTTAGGCTAGGTCAACCGATATGCGAACAACACACCTGTACTTGCGGACAAATTGTTGACATTTTGGGACATCATGGCTTCATATCATTATTAGTGTGTTACCAAGGTCGTTCAGTGAATTTAACTTATAGAAGTGTTATTTTTATCCTTTATTTTATTTGTGTTATGGACTTAATTGGACCACATTATGGTTCAACGCTTGACGTTGTTTTTAGCCATGTATTACTGGCTCAAATTTTCGTCTCAATTTGAATATCATAAGAAGAACGTTTTTCCGCTGTTCCAGGGATTAACTCTTGATCCCCCATTTATAATGCAATAGATCGAAGTTAACTTTTATGTATTTTCACAACAATTATACTCTCCACTCCTATAACAAAGAGTTGGTATATATTAAATAATTCCGTTTTTTCACTTATTTCTTAATTTTTATGTAAGTATTGTGACTTAATTACACCAGAAGTAATTTTTCTTTTTTACTTGTACACTATTAACAGGAGTTTCCCCATTTATTTTTTCCTTTTCAACCCTTCTATTTTTTTCTATTTGTCACAACATGTTTCTAACTCAAATTTTATTTATACATCATTTTTTGTGGAATTCATGATTTGCCGCTTAGAGGAAAAGGAGGAAATGAGGTAGTTTTCTTTGACCTTTTAAATTTGAGGATTTACTCTGGTGGTGAGAAGCTAAAGAGCCACTTGGATAAATATTAAGACTAATGATGGCTACAATCCCACAAATTTTCAAATTTATATCTCAAAGGACGTAGGAGATACTGAACTTTATCACAGTGATGGATCACCCTGTATATACATACATAGCAAGAATACATTAATTATTTACATATAGCTTATTTTTAAGAGTCACAATAATATGAAACACGTTTTTAAAAATGTAATCTAGATATTTCTTTATTATTATAGCGAATTATCATTTTATCAATTAAAATTGATTTATCTTTCACCTTCTTATTGTCGCAGGTAAATTTAAATATTTATAAGTTTGTGTTTGAAATTTATTAATTGTCTCTACACAAGAAATTTGGATGAGCTTTATACATCGAATCATTGAAGCTACGATGGAAAGCTTCGCAGGAGTTAATAGTTTTTGTATCACAAGCTGAAGTTTCGGTCCAAATGTCAGGTGGGAAATTTTCAACTAAGTAATCACCATAAGCTGTTATTTTGTTTTCGTCGCATCGGGCAGGATCTCAAATAATACAATAGCAACGCTATCTCCTACTTCTTTGGGGTGTAGATACGTCAAAGGAAATGTTAGTCGCAGCCATCTACTAATTTCACAATTTTCATTATAGGCGGTAAGCAAACCAGATTTTTGTATTTTTCTCATCCACAATTGGTGTAGTTGTTTATTAGGCAATATAATCGAGAAATGTAACACCTCATTGGATAGAAAGAGGTATGTGGGGGCGCTCTTCTTTGATCTTTCAAAAGCTTTTGACTCGATTATTTCTGATATAACAATAAAGAAACTACGAGATTTAGGATTTCGGGGAAAATTTCTATCGTGGCTGAAATCATACTTAGAAGCCCGAAAACTTATTGTCACAATTGAAGATCAGAAGTCCCTCCCCCAGCCTGTGGAAATTGGCGTACCTCAAGGGTCAATCTTAGGGCCACATTAGCAATTGATTCTGAATTTCCGGATGAGCTGCTATTAAAGATGAATATTTTATCAAGAGAATTTATCAGTTGGTGTGAAAGAAATTCTTTGATAGTAAATTCGACAAAACCCATCCTCATGCATTTTTGTACAAGAACATATATTCCTGAAAATAGCTGTATCTCAGTTGGGGAAATGATGTTTATTTTTCGAGATCTACGAAATTTCTGGGAACCTACCTCGATAAGGATATAAGTTGGAATACCCATATCAACCACATTTGTAAAAAATTAAAAAGCAGTTACTTTACAATATTACAGCTAAAACATATATTTACAACTATTCAACTGATCAATGTTTATTATGCAATAGTATACTCCCATATTTCCTATAATCTTATTCTGTGGGGGGTGCGGTAAATGCCTCGAGGATTTTTATTTCTCAAAAAAGGATTGTCCGTCTAATTTTTAATCTAGATTATAGAGAAACGTGCAGAAATCATTTCAAATATTTCGGTGTACTAACTTTTTATTCTATTTACATCTACAAGTGCATATTATATGCAAAAAGAAATTTCAGTGAATTTAGTCTTAATTCTGATTTCCATGATTACCCAACCAGATCTGGAAAACTTATACGGTCACCAAAACATGAAACCTCATTGTTTGAAAAAAGTCCTGTCTATAAAGGAATTCAATTCCTGAATTATTTGCCCAGCTGTATAAGATGTGAGAGCGATTTCAATGCGTTCAAACGAAAACTTAAAAAAAATTAATAGTCGAATGTTTCTATGATGTGTCAGAGTTTTTAAACAAACGATTTTAATTTAAGTGTTTAATAAGTAAGTCGTATTTAATATAATATCCTCTTCTCTGTTTGACCTGTTCTATATCATGTACTATGATTAAACAGGATGAATAAAGTATTATTATTATTAAGAATGTCCATTTTTGAATCCTTGAATAGTTGACACAAATTTTGTGTGCAATACTCAAAAGTTCCGTCCAGATAAATTCTTGACATTGTACATAAAGTTGAAATATTTGTATCGCATAAGAAAATTATTATATAATCAGTTTCATTGTTGACCAAAATAACCTGTTAATTTTTTACTGTTCTCACATCTAAAGTTTTCAAAACTTGGTGAACTTCGGTGGAATTTTTGGCAGCTCGTGGAAAAATCTTTCGGCAGATTTCTTCGTATATATTAAATATCCTCGGTGGTTATTGATGGACGGAACTTTTCTTGTAAAACACCCTTTATAATTTTAGAAGGCTTTTCTACTAGTTCTTCAACTGTTTTTCTTTTGAAAATTAACTGTCCCGACCCTTACTTCGTGGAATCTGTTCATATTAGTGTTTTAAATGAAACTCACGGTTTCTAGTTAATTCTACAATATAATAAAAGTTATTGAAAATTGTCAATTTTTTAGAATTTTCAATAACTTTTATTATATTGTGGAATTAACTAGAAACCGTGAGATTCATTTAAAACACTAATGTTTTTCTTTTACAAGAGGTGCTTATAATTTGTTGATTTAAAACCTTTAAATCGGCCTAATCCTGATGTTCCCCTTTGCCTTTTCAAATTACCAAGTTTGGTACTTTTTCACCCAATCTATGAACAGTAACACCGCATTGTCTATTTGTACATTTCCACAACACTTCACTACTGGAAACTAAGTTTGTATGAAAACTGAATTTATAATTATTAACAACGGGCATTAATGTGCCACGTATACTCTATGATTTTGATATCCATTTTTTTCAATATAGAAAAACAGTACAACAACAAGAGCAAACGGAGAATTATTATACCGATGATAGTTATAGATTAAATAAAAATGTTTCCTTACCCCCTAAAATATTTTTACATTTATTAGAAACAGAATAGGTAGGGATGGTTAATATAAAAATTTAACTTGGAAATCCCAGTTTTTAGGTTCTCCCCTATACAAAGACTTCCGAGAAATAACTAGTAGTTGCTAAAAGGTATATATGTAGATTGGACGTTATGTTTTTCAATTATTTTTAAAAAAACTTCCAATTTTTCTACCTTATAATATTTATTATTTATAGTGAGTTCACCTAGAACGTAATAATAATTGCATTAAACCATGATATTTACAACCCCAAATATAGAGTTATAAAATTCTACCTGAAAAGTGTTTAGGTGAAATTACATCTAGGATTACGATAATAAAAAACGACAAGTAATTAAATAATTTATTAATGGAGAAAATACATGTCCCCAATACTGTTAGAGTGAAAGATAATATATCAGAAAGTTTTCATAGAGAAAGATCGGATAATCCTTTACATTGTTCAGTTTAATAATAGAATAAACTTTAAGACCTTAACAATTACGTACGTGGAACAATTTACCATAACAAACACCAATGTTTAGCATATGCCGATGACCTGATTATTCTGACAAGATGTCGAAAGTTAATTCAAGAAATCATCTAGAAACTTCAAACGTGTGGTAAGAAAAAGCGAGTTACATTAAGGGTAGAGTTCAGTACTACGAAAATGGGCGTAAAATGCTGACATTTTTAGGAAACTTTCAAGGCGTATTTCGAAATTTGCACTCTATATATCATCTATCCGTTTAGTTGCACGGCGCTACGAGACCCTTTTCTTAAAAATGCTTTTGTTTTCGCTTAATTAATTGAAATGTCGAAGACAAATAATCCATTTTCCGCCTACATTTTTAACTTTTTCTACGCAAATTTTAGACCAAAAGAAAGAGCACGTTGATGGCGCCACGAGACCCCTTTTTCGTTTTCCTTAATATTTGTTGTTAATTAGGCTGTATTTGTTTATTATTATTTAATGTTTCAGATCATAATAAAATCAGTTTTAGGCAACCAACGAGGCAATGGTAGAATGACTTATGAGACGTATGATCAGTCTTCAATTTTACGGCACTAATCCGATAAAGCGTTTACCTCTTTAGACACTGAATTTTAAAATTGAAAAAATCATTTCAGCATTGATATTATAATTTCACCTTTATTAATTAGAATACATTTATTATTATTTATTAAATTTAATTTTATGGAATACATACCCGCAATTATTTTCTATTGCCAATATTTTAAAATATTATCCGGTTACTACATTTAATTTATTCCTTTACTTATATTTTCAAAGTCATATATGTATTTAGTATCAACTTTTTTCCACGTCACCCAAGAGGTATAGTAATAAACACGTTATTTTAATGTGGTATCTCCGGTAGACCTAATCCACAATGACTACATGAGACAAAAGCACTACAAAACTAAATCCATCGCCAATAATTTTACCGTACTCTAAAGTATACATTTTCATTGAACATTCCAACCCTTCTAATATTATTTTGCTTTCCATTTATGTTGAGGTTCCATTCCAATTTTTAAAGCACTATTTTTAACACCTACATATAGCACTAATTGTGTTCTTGCACCTATAATGCATTCTACGCCAGACAATGCATTATAATTACTTTTATATGACTTTTTACTCCAAGCGCCATCAACTACTACAGCTAGGTATTACTGGTACCCCGTTAATTAATTCACCATCTTCAACCGCTAATTTATATTCTTTACCCGCTAGAATCATCTCCTCTATCGCAATATCTTTGGTGTTTTTTCTAACAACATTTTGATGCGACAAATATGTGTTAGAAGACATTGTAGGAAGATTTACACTACCTAATAAAACTGTGGATAACTGCTTATATCCAAGTCCCGCAGCTATCGTACCGCACACCAAAGCTTTATTTACGAGTATGTCAAGCTCTTTTTCACCGCTAGTTGTACTAAATGTTTTTGTAACACTGGTCCACTATATATCAGAAATAATTTGAAGGTATAGGTCTGCATTTTTACATGTGCGGTCTACAGATCAGTTCATTTGAAGCTTATGTCTAGCCTGTCAACAGATCTTTTACTTTTCCGCCCAACCTATCTATATGCGAGAAAAGTATTGGTTTACCCACAAAAAAGTTGGAATTTTGAAAAAAAAATTGTGTTATTTTGACGTTTTTCATCTAGAACAACACGAAAAAACGGTTTTCAGAAAAAAATCCTGTGTGTATGTCGTCGTCGTTGTCGTCGGCCACTGTTCGTTACATGTCTTGTTAGCACGATACAGCCTCCGGAGTGCAACAAGTCACCAATTTTATGATTGAATATTGTTCAAGACATCTCACAGATGAACCCTATTGAGTTTCAGCCCACAATAGCCAGTACAACGAGTGCTATGGTACTTGAAGTACGACATTTTCAAAAATTTTTAAGAATTTTCAGTTTATTAGCACGATACAGCCTCCGGAGTGCAAAAAGTCACCAATTTTATGATTGAATATTATTCAGAACATCTCACAGATGAACCCTATTGATTTTCAGCCCACAATAGCCAGTACAACGAGTGCTATGGTACTTTAAGTACGACATTTGTGTCATTTTTGTAGAAATTTCACTTTTTTAGCACGATACAGCCTCCGGAGTATATACAAGTGACCAATTTTATGATTGGATATTATACAGGGCGTCTTAAAGATGAACCCTATTGATATTCAGCTCAGTAAAGCCAGTACTACGAGTGCTATGGTACTTGAGGTACCAAATTTTTGTCATTATTGGAGAATTTTCAGTTTGTTAGCACGATACAGCCTCCAACGTGTATACAAGTGACCCATTTTATGATGGAATATTGTTCAGGGCGTCTTATAGATAAACCTTATTGATTTTTAGCTAACCAGAGCTAGTACAACGGGTGCTATGGTATCTGAAGTGTCACATTTTTTGTCCTTTTTGGAGAAATTTCGGGTTGTTATTACGATACAGCCTCCGGAGTGTAAACAAGTGGCCAATTTTATATTTGGATATTTTGCAAGGTCTCTCATTCATGGTGTCTCACACATGTAGCCTATTGATTTCCAGCTGATTATAGCGAGTACAGCGGGTCCTATAAATCCAGATATACTGCATTTTTGGTTACTTTTGGTTTGTTAGCATGATACGTCCCCCGAAGTGTCCAAGTGACAATTTTATGATAGAATATTATTCAGGGCATTTCACAGATGTGGAAAAGTTAGTTTTAGTCTTTAAAACCGTTTATTTTTACAAGCTTCACGAAAATTTATTAGTAGAAGGCGAAGACAAAAAAAATATCTACAGTGATAATGGAACAAATTTTGTATGAAGTGAAAATGCATTGAAGAATTAAGACTGGAACAAAATTATTTAATTCAGTAACGTTGAAAGAATTTCATTCATTCAATCTTCCTACAGGAGCATGGTGAGAGCGCCTGATACGGTTGCTCAAACAATTATTAAGAAAAACATTGGGTAGAATTTCATTAAGCTATGATGAGCTATAGACAATTTTATGTGAATGTGAAGCTCTTATGAATTCCAGACCTCTCACATATGTGTCCGAGGACAAGAATGATTTGATACCTCTTACTCCAGCCATGTTTCTACAAGATATTCAGACAGTGGAGACAAAAGATTTGGATGAAGTAGATACCAGTACCCTGAATAGACAGCTGAAGTATAGATTGAAACCGAAATAGGATTTAAAAACAAGATTCAGATCAGAATATCTTGATCAGATGATAATGATTCGAAAGTCTAAAGAAACTCAATCGATACAAAAGGGAGAAGTTGTATTAATCGGATCCGAACAGAATAGAATACATTGTTCGCTAGCTCTTGTATTTAGAGCCTTATACTGGAAAAGACAAAAGTATACGTGTTGTGAAGCTGCGAACTGCAACTGGAACCATTGTTAGACCGGTACAAAATTTGTACCCATTAGAAGTGACATCTGCAGAAGATACTGCAGGTTTATGAGGAAAAGTTATACTTAGCGGACCTTGACTGAAAGAAAAACCAGAACGTAGTAACATAAAGGGCAGATAATAAAAGAAAAACCAGAACATGAGACTATATAGATTGTCACAAGAAGTGGAAGAAAGGTTCAACCGTCAAGAAGATTCGATGACGGTGTTGGAAATTTTTTCCTGCCAAGAAAATGACAAATACGATAGGAGGATGTTAGAAATACAATAAATATGTTCACTTTGCTCACTATGTATATAATGAAAATGGTGATTTTGATTTGTCATTTTTGTTAGTTGAAAAAATAGAATTGTCAGTTGAAAATAAAAGGAAACTTGCATTTCATATCATATACCGATAGAAATATTAGAAGCCCTCAATTTCTTACAAATATATCTTCCTACAATATCGATTCTTACCCGACAAATAAATGTAAATTGTATTTGGATATTCTAAATTCTAATTCAAAAAGTACCCTCAGACTCTCATTTTTATATCCCCCGCTGTGAGCTTTCTATCTGAAAATTTGCTAATATAAAGTGACAGGTCTTGCAACATTGGTTGCATATTCCCGAAAATATATTTAGTGCGTACTGAACTCGAGCCTTAAGTTTCAAAAACACAATAGGCAATAAGCAGTATATCTTTTGCTTACATTTGAAAGAATTCCATGTAGAATAGACAACGAGTATATTAAAAAATTCGAATATTATAATTATTCATTGTTACAAATTGAAATTGCGGTTTCAAACTAAAACTTTGAATTTTCGCGTAAAAACGGACCTACAGTTCCGGTGACGTCATACCTGTCTATCACTAGTCATATTTGTTCGTCGCTGTCATCCAAAGTTTCGACTTTCGACTTTTGTGTAAATATATAAAAAAACCAATGACTATAAATAATGGATTGTTCATGTTAGTTTTCTTTACTCATAGATCCATATATAATATTGTATTCACATTCTTTTGAAAGTACAATTGTAGGTTTTCCTGAACAACTCAGAAATGATAATGATTCACTAATGTTTTCTCTATTTTTTTTATATTACTGGTATAATTATTTATTTGTAATATCCGAATCAATACTCATACCTTCCAATATACTTTTTAGTTCATTGCACAGATCTTTTAGCATTATACATTTTTGTTCTTTTAATATGACATTTTTTATTTGTGTGAAGAGCGTCTGAAAAGCTTGTTCTTTAGGCAATATCTTAGCTTTTCTTGTTAAGCTAAGTATGTTTTTTTCATTGATATATTGTGTGTATCAGGATTTATGGTATTTAGAATTCTATTCGTCTCTGTATCAGTTTCTTATTATTGCAGTTTTTAATATTTTTTCTCGTGTACTGCTTCCTGTTCCTGTACTAATCAAAACTAGGCCCTTCTTTTTCAGTCCCGATTTTTTCACAAATTAAACAGTCAGTTTTAATATTAAAATATTCACCACACCTAACAATTCCACTACTGGTACATTTTCCACAATATTTTGCTTAGAACTAATTTCTCAATATTAATTTGGCTACAAAAAGAATATTATTTATTTCAGCTTTTTGTGATAAGAT
The DNA here is from genome assembly GCA_963921935.1 of Galeruca laticollis. NCBI lineage: Eukaryota > Metazoa > Arthropoda > Insecta > Coleoptera > Chrysomelidae > Galeruca > Galeruca laticollis. The sequence continues at coordinate 13,973,176 of OY998177.1, read as the reverse complement.
ATTCATAGAAATAGTGTCTTTCCACAATTCAGCTGCAGAAAATATTGATGCAAATCCTCTCGATGTAGGTTTTTTTATAACATCCTCACATCCCAATAATGTTGCGTTACAAGATATGCAAATATCTCCGTTCAAATTATGCATTGTTGCTCTAGAAAATTATTCGCTAATAATATGGTAGAACTCAAAATATATCAATGTATTATAACTTTTAAGAAGAAAAATATGCTATCATAAAATTGTCACTTCTATACACTTCGGAGGCTGTATCGTGCTAACAAACTTAAATTTCTCCAAAAATAACCACACATTTAGTATATCTGGATTTATAGGTCCCGTTGTGCTCGCTCTAGTGAGCTGAAAATCAATAGGGTTCATCTGTGGGACACCCTAAAAAATATCCAATTAGAAAATTGGTCACTTGTATACACTCCAGAGGCTATATCGTACTAACACACCGGAATTTCTCCAAAAATGACCAAAAATGTGGCATTTCAAGTACCATAGCACCCGTTGTACTAGCTCCAGTGAGCTGATAATCAATAAGTTTCAGCTATAAGATGACCTGAATAATATCCAATCAAAAAATCGGTCTCTTGTATACACTCCGGAAGCTGTATCGTGCTAAAAAACTGAAAATTCTCCAAAAATGACAAAAATTTGGTACTTCAAGTACCATAGCACCGGTTGTAATGGCTCTACTGAGCTGAAAATCAGGATTCATCTGTGAGACGCCTTGAATAATATCCAATCATAAAATTGATCACTTTTATACACTCCGGAGGCTGTGTCGTACTGACCTTTTCCTATTGGTGTTTTAAATGAAACTTACTATTTCTAGATAATTCCACAATGTATCTAAAAAATGTTAAAAACTCTAAGAAATTGACAATTGTTTCGATATTGGAATATCATCGTCAGAATTGTCAATTTCTTAGAGTTTTTAACATTTTTTAAATACATTGTGGAATTATCTAGAAACAGTAAGTTTCATTTAAAACACTAATATGAGTAGACTCCACGAAGTAAGAGTCGAGACAGTTAATTTCATAAAATTGATCCAAAAATGTTCGACTTCAAGTACCATAGTACCATACTGGCTTTGCTGGTGATTTATTGCACTCCGGAGGCTGTATCGTGCTAACAAACTGAAATTTTTCCAAAAATGACAAAAAATGTTGTACTTCAAGTACGTAGCACCCGTTGTACTGGCTATGTTGAGCTGAAAATCAATAGGGTTCATCTGTGGGATCTCCCGACCAATATTCAATCATAACATTGGTCACTTATTGCACTCCGGAAGCTGTATCGTGCTAACAAGACACGTTACGAAAAATGGCCGACGACAACGTCGACGACACACACACAGGATTTTTTTCTAAAAACCGTTTTTTCGTGTTGTTCTCGCTGAAAAGCGTAAAAATAATTCAAAAAAAATTTCAAAATTCTAACTTTGGGGTAAACCGTGACTTTTCTCGCATATTAGACAGGTTGGGCCGAAAAGTAATAGCTGAACACTGAAAAAAGCCCCGCAAAACGAGTGCAAAAAATTCAAGAAAACTATTTATTGTTTTCAGCGGGTAAACGGAGATTGCGGAGCGCACCGACAAGCAAAACGGCGAGTGCCTGGTCACCGCCGCGGTGTGTATTGCTTAGAGGTGAGCGATATTTCACGAACTGTGATTTTTTAACTGATATTTTAAAATCACATATAACGATCGTTACTTCTTTCTTTCACAACGCGTGAATTGATATCTGTTCTTTTTTTTATCGCAGTTATACATGTTCATAGATCGCAAGTTGACATTCGTTATCACGAATCACTACGAAAGCCGGGTAGCATTTTCATATTTAATGTAGCGTATCGCAGTATAGTTCTACCGAAATACATTTTGTAAAACACGTTCAAGGTCATGGATAATGATAGTTTATCAATTTGGGAAGACTTTGACAAGGATATAACACAAATTAGGCCTAAAAGAACAGCATTATCTACAGCTATAATAGAAATGCAGCGATATTTAGAGACTGACTTTGCACCACGACAATTAAATCAATTGAAATGGTGGAACGAAAATAAATTTATGTTCAAATATTTGCCAATTCTAGTTCGACAAAATTCATGTAATTTAGCTATTTCAGTGCCGTGTGGGCGCCAATTTTCTTTAGCAGGCCAAGTAATTTCTGAAAGAAGAAGTCGTTTAAGCAGTTAGATAGCAAAAATGATTCTATTTGTTGTAACAATCGAAAAATTAATGGATTAACATTTATCATGTTTTTAAATTACATATTACTTTCTTATGTTTAAATCATCAACCTATTGATAAACCCTACCAAAACCGGCAATCCCGTTCATGTTCCTACATAAAGTGTTAAACTGTTACCAAATCATATATGTTTATAAGTATTGCTGTTGTTTGTTGGGTAAGTTTGGCCGTTGTTATAAATGCTATTGTTTAATATCAAAGTCAAAATAAATGAGTATGTTGTCTTATTTAATAATAAGTATTATAATTTTTTGTATTAAATTAAATGACAAACGAAAAAACAGGATATAGTTCTCAGAATCTTATTAAGCAGAAAAGAAAATAAATGCCATTAATATAAGTAAACTGTGGACTAACCAATCTAAACATACACAAAACGAGCAGTATCACGACGGCTCAAACGCGACTTACGTTACGCGTACTTAAAACTGTGATCACATCACATTTAAAAATCACTGATATTAAAAAATCACTGACATTAAAAAATCACTGATATTAAAAAATCACAATAACAAATATCACTGTGATTGAAAAATCACGATATCGCTCATCTCTAGTATTGCTGCGCTTAACCTTCCGTCGGGCGCAACCGATCTGACAGGCACAGCGCGTCTATTTTTTTCCCACTACGCCAGTTCGTGACGTTTTCGCATGTACATCTCAGTAGCTTCCTCTTTTAAAATGCTCTACACAACCTTCCGCGCTTAATGTGTTTTCGACCTTCGTTGCGAGAGATGTTCGTTTTGATCTGATAAGCTCATTGCGCCCGAATTCGTAACATCTTACGAAGGTATGTATTTTCGAAATTTTTTCGAGAAATAGTTTCTTTCCTTAGCTATAACACTGATAATGGAAAATTTTTCAATAAATTCCAAAAATACCTCGATTCATCAGTTTGATCTATATGGCACATTGCGCCCTAGCATGTAACAATTTTTTATCATTTGCTCCTTGTTCCAAATTTTTTGCAAAAATGTCCCGCCAAGTCTATAATTTAAGTAACCCAAAACATGTAGAAGAATTAATGGGTTTGGTAGATAATGATGACAACGATTCGACCCTAAATGATAGTTTTGGGGAGGAAAGTGACATTGCCTCCGAGGATGAAGTAGAAGAACGCCGTGATGGTTCCGATTCGGAGCAAGCAGGTGAAACTGATAAAGACGATGATGATGATTCAAGTCCCAGTTTCTTTTTGGGAAAAGATAAGATCACCAAGTGGAATAAAAATCCACCTCTGAAAAGGGTACGTAGTAAATCTCACAACATCATTACTCACCGGGAGTCAAAGTAAACGCGATAGTTGTTAAGACTGCTGTTGATTGCTGGAATAATCTTTTCACCGACGAAATGTTAGAAATTACAAAAATGTACACTAACCAGTTCATTGATATCATCAGGAATAGATATTCCAGAGAAAGAGACATCAAATCTACTGACGTAATTGAAATAAAGGCTTTCATTGGGTTGCTGTATCTAGCGGGAGCATACAGAGGAAATCGGCAAAGGCTCGAAGAACTTTGAGGGAAAGATGGTGACGGCATTGAAAAATTCAGCCTTATGATGAATATCAAACGATTTAAAATTCTGATGAGGTGTCTTCGTTTTGATGATCGAGGCACAAGGGAAGAGAGAAAAAAATCGATCGGCTTGCTCCAGTTCGCGACATTTTTCATAAATTTGCGCAAAGCTGCCAAGAGAGTTACATTATTGGGGAGAATGTAACGATTGACGAAATGCTTCCAGGTTTTAAAGGACACTGCCCTTTTCGGCGGTATATACCATCGGAATCCAATAAATATGGTATATAATGTTTTGCCGTAGTTGACGCAAAAATGTATTATACTTATAATATGGAAATTTATACTGAAAAGCAACCAGAGGGGCCTTTCTATGTCAGTAACAAGCCAAGTGACGTAGTTAAGAGACTGATAGAGCCTTTATTTGGGTCTGGTCGCAAAATAACTGCCGATAATTGGTTTACTGATATAGATCTCGTTGATGCTCTAAAAAAAAGAAATTCTCCTATGTTGGCACCGTCAGAAAAAATAAAACACACCTACCATCTGAATTTGTGGCTACTAAAAGAAGGGCACAATTCACCAGTTTGTTTGGCTTCAGTGATGGTAAGACATTAGTATCGTATGTTTCACGTCAAAAAAAGAACGTGATTCTGGTGTCAACGCTTCATAATGACAACACCATCGATCCTGATTCCGAAGAAAAAAAGTTACCTGAAATTATCTCACTTTATAACTTAACGAAAGGATGCGTTGACACTGCAGACGAAATGTGTGCTACTTTTGATGTGTCCCGAAATATCAAGCGTTGGCCAATAGTGCTATTCAACGCGCCAATCGATTACAATCATTTCCTGTCATTTAAAAAACAACATGTTCAACAATACATTTTCGATATCAATCGATCACTCTGATTATAATCGGTCTAAAATTATGATGCTATTGAAAGCAATCGTAAATCGGAAGCATGTGATTGGTCGAAAAATTTAAATAAACTACCGTTTGTCTATGGGTTATGTAATGTGAGTGATATTTTGCAATTTTATATTACATTTTTAGTTTCATAGAACAGCTTCTATAAAATTAAACGTGATTAAACTAAATGAACTTGTAAAAAGTGTGAAATACACGTGAAATGAACTAAAATAATGATGAGGTTATGTCACTAAAAATGACAATTTTTTTTGGTCGTTCAACAAACATCAATCCGTTTTCGATTTCGATTATAAACTAAATCGGAATCAAGATCGAAGTGTTGAATAGCACTAATGATAATATTCTTCACGATGCTAAATGTGCCTGGAATCAACTCTCAAGTAATTTACCTTGGTAACGATCTAGAACCATTGCGCAGAAGAATGTTTCTGAAAAAATTGGCCCATGAACTAACAGTTGGAGAGCTAAGCCGACGAAGCATAAAAACCATTGGAACTTCAAAGCAGGTTGAAAAAATTTTGTACCCCATCCTAAAATGAAGAAACAGTGAACCCCGTTCCCCTACCCCCTAAAATAAGAAGATGCTCAACTTGCACCAGCGAAACCGGTTTAAGATGGCTAACAAACCATGTATGCAAGAAATGCAATACTGCTATTTCTTTATCCCATACAAATATGATGTGCAATCGTTGTTTTACTGGAGAAGTTACAGCTCCCCTCCACGAAGCTGAGTGAATAGATATTACTCTCCTAATTGTTAAAAGTTAGTTCAAAATTCCCACCTATTTGGTTACGCCATCTTTTGCAAATGTCAACTGTCAACGTTGTTTTATTTTATTAAATCCCGATTGACGTAAAAATCCATAACAGGTTATGGGCCTAGGCCACGTTATTATTTCGGGTTGAAAAATATAGTTAACGTTGAGCTTTGCTCTGTACAAGTGTGTTAGTATGTCGTCGAGTTTTTTGGTTAACGTGCCGAAGTTAAAAGGCCGTGAAAACTACGACGATTGGGCATTTGCCGCGAAAAATTTCTTAATCCTAGAAGGGCTCGAAAAATATGTTGTTAGTTAATCTACTGATGAAACAACAAGGAGTGAGGATCAGAAATGTAAGGCCAAACTTATATTAACAATAGACCCATCGCTATATGTTCATATCAAGGAAGCCGTTACAACCAAATCTTTATGGGACAAGTTGAAATCGATGTTCGATGACTCCGGTTTTACCAGGAGAATAAGTCTACTTCGTAGTCTAATTTCTACGCGTTTAGAAAGCAGTGATTCAATGACTTCCTACGTAAACCAGATTGTAGAAATAAGTCAAAGACTTCGTGGTACAGGTTTCGAAATTAGTGATGAATGGATTGGCTCCCTTTTACTCGCCGGATTGCCTGAAAAGTTTATGCCAATGATAATGGCAATAGAGCATTCTGGTATTGCCATTTCTACCGATTCTATAAAAACGAAGCTCCTGGACATGGAAAGTGATGTTGATTTCAAGAGTAGTGCATTTTTTGTTCGAAATCGAAATAAATCGAATAATCACTCGTATTCGTTGAAATCAAATTCACATGAAAGTCACAATCGACAGAATCGTGAAAAGTCAAAAAGTGAAGTTAGATGCTATAAATGTCAACAATTGGGACATTTTCGAAATAAGTGCCCCTTATTAAAAAACGGCGGAAAAACTGATCATGCAAACGCGTTCAGTGTCGTATTTTCAAATGGTAATTTTAAAAACGGATTGGTACTTTGATTCTGGTGCCAGTTCACATGTCGCAGATAAAAACATTTTGAGTAAAGTGACTACAAAGTCGTGTTCTCAAGAAATAATGGTTGCTAACAAGTCAATGGTTCCTGTTAAAGCAGAAGGAGTTGTTTATTTAAAAACACTTGTTGGTAAAGATGTTTTTGATGTCACAGTTAATAATGTTTTGTGCGTTCCGCAGTTGTCAACAAATCTTTTGTCTGTTAGCCGATTACTAGCAAATGGAAACGAGGTATGTTTTGAACCTACTGGCTGTAAGATATTTAACAAAGAAAAAATGTTAATCGGCGTTGCTAAACTTGTAGATGGTGTATACAAGTTAAATGTACTAAATGAACATTGTTTATTGAGTGTCTCAACAGAGACATGGCACCGTAGATTGGGTCACATTAATAGCTCTGATTTAGAAAAAATGAAAAAGGACTTAATTGTTCAGATGTCAATAAAATTGGAAAATGTAACTGTTTCACATGTTGTGAAGGAAAACAGATTCGCTTACCTTTTAAGAATAAAGATTCTAGAGCTAAAAACCCATTAGAAGTTATACATGGTGATGTATGCGGCCCCATGGAAACTAAATCTATTGGTGGTTCGAGATATTTCATGCTCCTGATTGATGATTACACTCGTATGCCATTTGTTTATTTTTTAAAAACAAAAGACGAAGTTTTTGATTGCTCCAAAAAGTTCAAGATTCTGGTTGAAAAACAGCTGAACTTTGAAATTAAAATCTTCAGATCTGACAATGGGGGTGAGTTCGTAAATAAACGTTTAGATAGTTTTTTAGAATCTAATGGTATTATGCATAGAAAAACTAACCCGTATACTCCTGAACAAAATGGTATGTGCGAGAATCGCTCTGTTGTCGAAAAGGCAACATGCATGCTTTTTAACGCTCACCTTGAAAAAAAGTTTTGGGCAGAGGCTGTCAATACTGCCATTTACATCAGAAATCGATCGACGGTTTTTGGATTAGTTAACAAGACACCTTTTGAATTATGGCACAAACGGAAGCCTGATATTAGTCATTTTAAAATCTTTGGAAGTCCAGCCATCGTACATATAGCCAAAGAGAAGAGATTTAAATGGGACAAAAAAGCCAAAAAGCAAATTTTTGTTGGTTATTCTGAGGATGTTAATGGTTTCAGAGTATACGACCCAGAAACTAATGTTGTCAGCACTATACAGGTTTTTACTTTAAACTTGCTGGTTCTGCTATATCCTGGGAAAGCTCTAAGCAAAAATCAGTTGCACTCTCCTGTACAGAGTCAGAATATATTGCTATTAGCGAAGCTGCCAAGGAAGCAATTTACCTTAGAAATATTCTATTTGAACTTTTAGATAAGTCTATTTGTGTAATATTATACGAGGGCAATTCAGAAACTAACCTCCGATTGGTCACAGTGCGGGTAGTGGGGGGAGTAGCGCACCATCTGTGCATTCACACGCTCAGCAGGTCAGTCGGCATCAAGCCGTAGTCGAGTGAACATCGTACCTGCGCTAGTTTAGTTTTTGTGGCAGTTTGAAATGTGTGCTGCAATAGAAAATCCCGCCAAATGTGAAGTGCGTGCTGTTATAAGGTTTTTTACAGCCAAAGGATACTCTGCAGCAGCTATTCATTGTGAGCTTTGTGCCGTGTACGGACCAAAAGTTATGAGTGAAGGAGTTGTCCGTCAATGGGTACGTTTATTTAAAAGTGGACGAGAAAACGTTCATGATGAAGAGAGGAGTGGTAGACCATCCTTGGTGACTGACGAACTCGTTCAGACAGTTGATGCAAAAGTTCGTGAAAATCGACGTTTCACAATGGCGGAGTTGTCTACTGATTTTCCACAGATTTCTAAGACTCTTTTGTACGAGATAGTGGCAGCAAGATTGGGTTACCGTAAGTTCTGTGCACGATGGGTGCCCAAAATTCTTACCGACCACCACAAAAGTCAAAGAATGGCCTCTGCATTAGACTTTCTGTCACGTTATGAGGACGAAGGAGAACCATTGTTAAACAGAATCGTGACCGGTGACGAAACCTGGATTAAGTACGTGAACCCTGAGACAAAAGAACAATCAAAGATGTGGGCACATTCAGATTCGCCTACCAAACCAAAAAAAGCCCGGCAAGATTTTTCTGCCAGAAAACTGATGGCGACGGTGTTTTGGGATGCCAAAGGGGTGTTGTTGGTTGAATTCATGGAACGTGGGACGACCATTAATCAAGACGTGTACTGTGAAACACTAAAAACTTTACGACGGGCTATACAGAACAAACGCCGTGGTATGCTGACTTCCGGTATCGTTTTTATGCACGATAACGCCCGTCCTCACTCTGCTCGCAGAACAACAGCCCTTCTTGAGTCCTTCAAGTGGGACGTTTTCAACCATCCACCTTACAGCCCAGATGTGGTGCCAAGCGATTATCACCTCTTCATGCATATGAAGAAATGGCTCGGGTCCCAGCGGTTTGATGACGACGAAGAGCTCAAAGATGCGGTCACAGGCTGGCTCAAGGCACAAGCGGGTGATTTTTATGCAGAAGGAATTTCAAAGCTTGTGAAGAGATACGATAAGTGCCTCAATCGTTATGGAGACTATGTCGAAAAATAGTGCAAAGATGTAGTTGTAAGATGTATATATTAAAATATTTTTACTTAACTTGGTGTATTTTTTTCAATCAACCGGAGGTTAGTTTCTGAATTGCCCTCGTATAATGATAACCAGGGCGCACAGAAACTTCCACAGAATAGTGTGTTTCATAAAAGGTCAAAGCACATTGACGTGCGTTATCATTTTATTAGGGACATTATATCTAGGAAAGAAATAGAATTAAGATATTTGCAGACAGCTGATATGCCAGCAGATTTGTTAACTAAAGCGCTACATAGCAATAAACATTGTAAATTTATGAAATATTTAAACATTGTTTATAGTAAATACTAAATTGTTTTATATTTTGAACTAGTTGGGGTGTTAAAAGTTAGTTCAAAATTCCCACCTATTTGGTTACGCCATCTTTTGCAAATGTCAACTGTCTGAATAAATGTAGTTGTTGTTATGCACTCTGGAACGAAGCACGTTGTTTTATTTTATTAAATCCCGATTGACGTAAAAATCCATAACACTAATGTTAAATATATTTATTTTTCAAACGATTTGCTAACTGTCTTTTTTAGTTTTCGATTATATATTGTGCTTTGTTCAAACTATGTATTTGTATAGATTTTATGTAAGTAATTTCCTTAGTTTTATATCAAATAAATATATTTTTGCAAAAATTTTAATTTTTTTCACTGTTTACACTCCTAATAAAGATATTACGAACTTATTAGCTGGAAAAATTAAATCAATTGTTTTTTTTTAATGTGTGCCTGTCAAGCAAATTGCGCCCGAACACTACAGTCACCATATTGCGCCCGACGGAAGGTTAAAAGGCTCTAGCCATTTTATTTTTGACAATAGACCTTATATTAATCGATCGAAAATAAAGTACCTAAAATTCTTTGATGCAAAAATATTTTTTTATATAATCCATTTATGATGGGGTGAATGTAATGAAAAAAAAAGAACAAATAAACTTATTTATTATACCAGGAAATTGTTTCTTATCAATATCTTTCAAATTTCTTAAAAAACTTCAAATAGCAAATAAAAGAGAGTGAATGAGTGAAAACTTATTGCAATAGCTATTCTATTTCCCGATATATAAAGCCTCAAAATTTAAATTAATTTTTGTCATTTGTTTAATGTTTTTTACTTATAAATTTCGGTCTCCACCAAAAGAAAAAGTCGTAACTTTCATTGCCTATGTAGAAAAACATATCTGATACAATGGTATAAGTTCCATTTGGTTATAAGTCACTATTGGGTTCATTTCTAAAACAGCGACTTATCAAGGTCCGTCAAGCTGCCCCCCCCGGTTGGAATTTTTCCACCAAAATGCTAGCACACATAAAGGGCACCTAGCACAACCATTTTTATAGCTAGCACACCAACAGGTCACAATAAAAATGCATTAGAATTCGGGTGGGGCCAGGGCTAGCCCCCCCCCGGTTGGAATTTTTTTGCCAAAATGCTAGCACAGATAAAGGACACCTAGCACAACCTAGCACAACCATTTTTATAGCTAGCACACCAACAGGTCACAATAAAAATGCTTTTGAACTCGGGTGGGGCCAGGTTAACGCTAGTCCCCCCCGGTTGGAATTTTTTCGCCAAAATGCTAGCACAGATAAAGGACACCTAGCACAACCTAGCACAACCATTTTTATAGCTAGCACACCAACAGGTCACAATAAAAATGCTTTTGAACTCGGGTGGGGCCAGGTTAACGCTAGCCCCCTCTGGTTGGATTTTTTCCGCCAAAATGATAGCACAAATAAAAGACACCTAGCACAAATTTTTTTATAGCTAGTACATCAACAATGCTTTTGAATTCAGGGGATGGAGAGTGTCTGCAAAATAACGCTATGGTTACACGAATGAATGAAAATGTTAGATGTATTTGTCCCTAAACATCATATTCCTATAAAAAATGGCCCCTAAGCAGCATTATTGTTATCAGCTGTTGCCGGATTGTGCTTGATATCTATATTTTCCCATCTAGCAGGGTATTTAATTAATCAATAATTAACTATTATTTAATTAATAATTATCTATTTATTTTCAATTAATGCTAAAAAACGAAAGAATACAAAAAACCTTCACTTTTAAAAATAATTTTGTTGAAATCATAGTAATTTTAATAAAACCAATTAATTAAATTGAACCATTTAGTTACGGAATCAGAAACAATCCGTGCACAAATAAGTTGCAAATTACGTCACACTATAAAAAAGGCAACGACAAACGATTGCGTACAGACATGTTGGACAAATAAATATCCAAAAAAGCGAAGCCGTTGGATATGTCCTTTGGACAAAGTTGTGCAATCTGGGAAGGGGCGGTTGAGATCCCTAAAAATGTTCCAATATATTGAGAATACATGTTTTAGATTGATCGTGGTTCACTGTAGTCCTTATTTAAAAGAAACACTCAAACTCTATTTTTAAATTTGCCAGAATATTTATTGCCGAAGTTGATCGTTAATTAACCACTGTAATGATAACATAAATTTTGCATTTCACTATCAGATTTTTTTTAAATTCCTAAGTTAACTTAGAACGTGCAGCTTTTAATTCTTTGAGCCGGTTAATCAGAGCTTCAAATATTTATGTGGCATATCATAAGACACCAAAACTACTATGTATTTTTCAAAGTTTTTAGTATGTAACTGGCAATGTATGTTTTTTCGGTTGCAATCTTGCAACTCAGTATTGAAGCAGATATCTTCAACCGATTGATTTGAAATTCTGTATATACGTCTAGTTTGCATGCCAATCCATAATTAGGTATGTGACGTCATTTTAAATACAACATGGCGGATCACCAAAGTTGGCGGAATAAAGAAAGTGGACTAATTTTTTTATGCTTTCTTACAATATGTGTATGAAATGGAAGGCAGCAAAATTGATGACATAGGTATTTTTATTTTTCGAAAAACTAGGTATAATCCATCTGAAGCTTTCATCGGACTTTTTAAAAGGGTCGTTAAACCAAGTCTATTGTTAAAATTTGAATTATTTTTATAATGCCGTTTTTATGGGTCTTAAGAGTAAATAAAATTCTTGCAGGTACATTCAAACTGGCCTATTCAGATGCTTGGGAAAAGGAAGGGTTTCCCCGAAGGGCTGATGGTTGTAATAATATGTATTCTTTCTAATAATATTACAAGCAACATGGACTATATAAGTAAAACTAATGATCTAACTATTTTCACGAGTGTAATTCGATAGAGTATTTTTCGATTAGACGACATAAAACTGTATTAATGCGAAATTTATATTGCGTATTTAAACAACATTACATGTCTCATTTTCAATCACTTATTTTTGGATTAAACTTGAAGAATCGTTTTCAAACCGTGACATTTATATGATATTTTAAATTAAAATTATGATAATAACAACAATTGTTACTTAGACGTTACTTAGATACGGACTTAAAAGGGAAATTATCGGCCCTGCTGGAGAGTCATCTCCGAAAAGATCCTGCTTAATTTGGAATTTTTATCATATGAGTGGAATGCTCCGAAAATTTTTCGTAACTACAGTAAGAAACAATTAAACCAGCCGTTTTACATATATATTCAACCTATTCATTTATCCATTCATTTATTCATCGAGTAAGTATAGCGCTATTTCACTGACTTCCGTCCCACTCCCCAGCATCAAGAGTGTAGTTAGTGTGCTTGCTATAAAAAATGGTGTGCTAGATTGTATTAGGTGTCCTTTATCTGTGCTAGCATTTTGGCGAAAAAACTCCAACCTGGGGGGGGGCTAGCGTTAACCTGGCCCCATCCGAATTCAAAAGCATTTTTATTGTGACCTGTTGGTGTGCTAGCTATAAAAATGGTTGTGCTAGGTTGTGCTAGGTGTCCTTTATCTGTGCTAGCATTTTGGCGAAAAAATTCCAACCGGGGGGGGGGCTAGCGTTAACCTGGCCCCACCCGAATTCAAAAGCATTTTTATTGTGACCTGTTGGTGTGCTAGCTATAAAAATGGTTATGCTAGGTTGTGCTAGGTGTCCTTCATCTGTGCTAGCATTTTGGCGAAAAAATTCCAACCGGGGGGGCTAGCGTTAACCTGGCCCCACCCGAATTCAAAAGCATTTTTATTGTGACCTGTTGGTGTGCTAGCTATAAAAATGGTTGTGCTAGGTTGTGCTAGGTGTCCTTTATCTGTGCTAGCATTTTGGCGAAAAAATTCCAACCAGGGGGGGCTAGCGTTAACCTGGCCCCACCCGAATTCAAAAGCATTTTTATTGTGACCTGTTGGTGTGCTAGCTATAAAAATGGTTGTGCTAGGTGCTCTTTATGTGTGCTAGCATTTTGGTAGAAAAATTCCAACCGGGGGGGGGGGCCAGCTTGACGGACCTGACTTATCAGCGGTCCGCTGCCCGCCTATGAGGTTCGTTGAATCCTCTGCTCTTTTTCGATTTATAATAATAATTTTGCGAAAGATTGTATGTCGCAACAATCAACGTCAAAACATGTCAATTCCAATAGCAGTCAACAAAATTACTGCGAAAGTTCATGAAACATTCGTTTCACATAAATGTTAACAGTGTGGCTAATTTACCTATCTCAGAATTGTATCTTAATGAAAAAAAATTCATAGTTGACACAGGAACTTCGTTTAACATAATTAGTTCAAAAACATTTGAATTATTACCTACCCAACTCCTAAACAAAATAAATACTCACAAGTGTGCCTCATTCAACCTTGATGAAATCTCCTTGTGTTTCACCGAAAGATACATACATAATTTATTACTAGATGTGAGAACAAATGAAACCAAATCAGATGATCAACTGAGAAAATAAGACAATGAAGGGAAACAAAAGCAAAATATGTATGCAGATAAAAGAAGACATACTGTCGAAAATAAATTCAATTTAGGTGATACTATCCAAAACCATTCAAAATAGTGAAAATCAGTGGTTCAAAAATAAAAGCAGAGAGATGATAAGATCATCGGGAGGGACTCTTCGTTTTCTAAACGGGTATGACAAGCAGAGCCTAATCAGGTGTGGTCTAAAGGGGGCGATCAAATGCCGATCACAACAGTAAGGATTAAACCTCAAACAGAAACAAATATGGAAATGGACAGTGATTATGATGAAGAAAATTTGGAGAGAGAAGAGACAGAACGTGATTAGGATGTAGAATTGGATTAAGAAGAAGGACAGGCTCCGGTTGAGATGAGTTAAGATTCGGACGACAGAGACGGCCTAAATTCGAAGCCAAGACGAATAATTAAACCTCCTGAGAATTTACAAAAATATCAAATGGACATTTGAATGATATATTTAAAAAAATTTATGTAGCTATGTGGTTTTAGTGTTATATCATAATTAGCACTTGCATTCCTTTACTTTAAGATTTTATATTTGTGAGAAAACTTATTTAATAAAGCAGGGGAGGAATGTAGTATCTTCCCTGATGATTGGAACAGTAGCCACTGCCAACTAGAGAATGAAGTTGGTAGCGGTGACTGATATTAAGGAGCGAGTTAGTTTCTTGTCAGGGATTCTCAGAAAATAAAGAACACAGGTACTGTTTCAAGTTTGCATTATTTGAAAATAACATAAATTCCATTTAAAAGAAAGCAAACAGCACACATAAGAGCACCATACATTTAGCATCTGAAATTTTAATAAAACATGATATGGAGATTTATATGATCATATGACGGGATCCGTGCACATCCCGAACCATTCAATCATAAATTCGATTTTTAACGAAGCCAACATCAATTTGTAGGCCAAGGGGGGTACGGCGTAAGACGAGAAGTGAAGAGGGGATGATCGCCTGAGAAGAAACGTCACAGAATAGGGTGTATCCTTTGTTACGACGTCGTCTTTAGATAAAAAATATGACGATAACTGTTACTACGCATACAACATACGCTAAGACTTCCTTGCATGAGAATAGACTTATCAAATATAAAACACAGTTGCCTAGTATTCCTTCGAAACTTTGCCGATTTTCTATAATGTGGTACGACCAGTATTGCGTTTATTAGCTGTATTAATATGTAAAAAGTCAAATTAATTCAAATAATAATTAAATAAACCCTGATACATTTGAAATATTATGTAAACATCTGAAATATTGATTATTTTTATTTGCAGCAAACAATAAATAAACTAAACACAAACTAAATTTGGCAACAAGTGGATAGAACACTACTTTATCCTGCCCCCTACTAGATTTTTGCTAAAAATGTGAAATTATGTTGGCTTCAAGAATAATGTAAACAGTTATATATTTTTTACTTCAATTCTATGGACCCGTGTCACATATCCGCCAGATACCAGGGTGGCATATTTGTTAACTGCACTCATTATTAACCGTTCGGACAGTAGGTACCTTATTTCTTATATTTATTAGCTCCTAGAAAAACATTAATTTCAACACATTTATTTAGGGCATGAGGTGCATTTCTTTTTTATTTATTCAACATCCTTATTTTCCCACTAGCCTGTTCTGATCTACCTGAAAATTTAGTTTTCCTTGGAGAAACTGAAGTTAGTTGAACGGAATTTTTTTCCCTTTCCTTTGGCATCTTGTCTTTTGTGCTTTTGATGGCAGGCCTAAAAATTTGGGGAAATATTAATATAAAGGTGAGTAAATAGTTTGTAAACATACCAGAATATTTAAAAGCTGTATAAAATCCTGACAACAAAGATTCTGAGGCATATTTGTTTCGATTTTCTAGAAAAACTTTGGTACAGCTGGATAAAATGATGCAGTGTTGTCATGTAGATTTTTTAGTATTGCTTCAGAGATATCTTTTGATTTTTATTTCGTTCTCAATTTATATGGTCCGATGATGTTTTGTTTTCAGCATTTTCTAGATAATAGATATTTTTCACACTTTTAACTAAACGGGATTGCACTAAACTCTTGTTGACTCATTTTCCTGTAGCTATAAAATATAATGTTTTTGTTTTATTTTATAAAACCATGACTGCTGAGTCGATGAAAAATAATTTTATAATTGACGTCTGGTGTTTGTGTTACCATCGTAACATGTGCAAATGCTAGTCTGCATATCGACAAAATTGGTTTTATTTTTATCTTTATCAATTATAAGGTAAGGTAATAATATATAATAATATACGTACAGTCGGCGCTTTAGAGTTCAGTTTTAATTTCTTTTCCTTACATGTCAAAATAAAAAAAAACGTATTATGTGACAATCTATGTGACTAACTATTAATTACAGGGTCTTATAGAGCGTTATAGTTTATCTAATGTTATATAGTCTTATCGTTAATTATTTTTTAATATATTATACATTTTATAATTATTTTTAGATTCTTACTCTGATACATACAATGGGCCACAAGCCCCAAGATAAATATATATTCTGTTCTATTTTTATTTCGGGTGTATTTGTTTTGATAGGATAATTTTCGGGGCGTTAATAGGCTAAAATAAGTTTTTTAAATATAGTTTATTTTTTAGTCTCAAAAATCTGATCGTAAAAATCACCGTTCTCGAGATAACGAGAAAGCATACTTCTCAACATCTTCAGAGGTTGTTGAATTGGCTCACATTTCTTTATTTATTTAATGACAATTTTTAATAAAAACCGAGTATATTGATATTCTAAAATATATAAATCAGTTGCGTTTATTAAAAATATTACAAAATTAAGAAATATGAAATGTTGGAAAGAGATCGTACACTTAGTAACATTTCTTAAGATAAGGTCCACATTCAACAGATCAGATAAAGTAAGTAAGCATAATTTACAATAAGAAGTGTATTATAACTAATTCCTGTAGTATATTCAGTTTTATAAGATCAATATACTTTATTAGGGACCAAAGAGTTACTTAATTGTACTGCACTAGTTTTTATTAAAATTTCAGTAGTAAAAATAGTAGTTTGTACAAGTGCACGAAACGTAACTTTTCTAACGAGCTTAGAAGAATCCAGCGAGTGGGAAAAGTGCTTTGCATAGGAGTTGTACACAATATTTTTTCTAGAACCACGTCTATTAATGAGAGAAAAAAAGTAAGATATTTTATTTAAACATTGAACAGAAAGAATTTGAAATAAACGGTTTTAAAGATTAAAACTAACTTTTCCGCATCTGTGAGACGCTCTGACAATATCCTATAAAATTGATCACTTGTATCCACTTCAGGGACTGCATCGTGCTAATAAAACGAAATTTCTCCAAATTTGACCAAAAATGGAATATTTCTGGATTTATAGGACCCGTTGTACTGGCTCTGGTGAGCTGAAAATCAATAGAGCTCATGTGTGAGACGCCCTGAACAATATCCAATCATAAAATTCGTCACATGTAGACACTCCGGAGGCTGTATCGTCCTTTTCCAAAAAAGACAAAAATGTGGTACTTCAAGTGCCACAGCACCCGATGAACTTGATCTGGTGAGCTGAAAATTGATAGTGTTCATCTGTAAGATATCCTGAACAATATTCAATCATAAAATTGGTCACTTGTGCACACTCCGGAGATTGTATCATGCTAACAAACCTAAATTTCTCCCAAAAAGGACAAAAGTGTGTTACTTCAAGTACCATAGAACCCGTTGTACTGGCTCTGGTAAGCTGAAAATCAATATGGTTCACCTGTAAGATGTCCTGAACATTATTCAATCATAAAATTGGTGACTTGCTACACTCCAGAGGCTGTATCGTGCTAACAAACCGAAATTTCTTTAAAAAAACATAAATGTGGTACTTCAATTACCATACCAGCCGTTGTACAGGTTCTAGTGAGCTGAAAATTAATAGGGATGATCTGTGAGACACACTGAACAATATCCAATCATAAAATTTGTCACTTATGTACACTCCGGAGGCTGTATTGTGCTAACAAACCTAAATTTCTTCCAAAAAGGACAAAAATGTATTACTTCAAGTACCATAGAACACGTTGTACTGCCTCTGGTGAGCTAAAAATCAATACGGTTTATCTGTCAGATGTCCTGAACAATATTCAATCATAAAATTGGTGATTGGTTGCACTCCGGAGGCTGTATCGTGGTAATAAGACATGTTACAAAAAGTGCCTGATGACAACGACGACGAAATAGACACACGTTTTATTTTCTAAAAACCGTACTTTCGTGTTTATCTTACCGAAAAACTGAAAAATAACTCAAAAAAATTAAATATCACAACTTTTTTTGGGGTAAACCTATTTCTTTCCCGCATATTAGATAGCGTTGGGCGGAAAAGTAAAATCAATATTGAATATAAACCAATCAGGTAAGGTATGTGGATGTGAAACATAGTTAGATTTAAACGAGAAGCAAATTAATAAGTATGAGAATTTCTACATATTAAACTGGAAAGATAAAATTGAAAATGATTAGAGAGATTTAAAAGTTGAGAAGAATTCAGGAGCAGCAAGTTGAACATAGATCAAACTAAAAGGAGTCAAATAAAGAAATAATTTGAGAACGTAGTCGCAGGAGGGGATTTGAAAATTTGTTTTGATAATATTATAAAGAAGTGTTAAACCAAAGATCTTTGGGTAAGTTTTTATTATTGTTATTTTGGTTAGAATTATTTGAAAATAATAAATTTAGTAAATATATACATAATACATAATTGAAAAGGGAATTATCCACGACAATATATATATATATATATATATATATATATATATATATATATATATATATTATATATATATATATATAAATATGGAACGGGGGGTTATTTTGGCATCAGGGAACACCAAAACGAAAAAATGCATTGCGTCATGCTACTCTCTACAAAAGCTTTATTTCATTCTGAAATAAGCCTAAAATTTGAAAAAATTTAAATATTATGTTTTACATTTTGTCAAAATTGAATCGTGAATAAAATCACAGAGAAACAGTGGTTTGTATACTTGTTTAGTCAAAAGTGACGTCATTCGCTCTGATTCGTGTTCAACATACCACAGGGACTTCCGCAGATTCATTTTATCAAAATAATTATAAATCTCGCTCTTAGTAAAAAAATAAAATGCGTGTTTCAGATTCAAGTCTCATTAAAGAAATAATAGATAATTTTAGTGATTTTCAAATACTGTTATGCCTATCGCGATTTGCAAAATAACTAGTTCAAAATACTCAATAATCAATACACAATGGAGTAGCCGTGGATAAAATACTAGTAATTCTAGGAAAGAGGAGATAAATACGTTTTATTCATTGATAACAAGACGGTTATTGTAAAATAAAAAATACAAATATTAAAACCAAAATATTTGTTACGTGAGTTGTTATCCTCGAGACATTATAGTTGATAAATCATCTTGGTATTGCGGAAATTGTGGTAGGATGATAGATAGAGTTTACCGCTCCAAAATTCGATACGTTCATGCTCAATCTCACGGATATGTATCGAAGATTCCTCGAATTAAAAACAGTTCCTCTAATTCCGGAAATTTTTCATATCCAGTTTTAGTCCAAAGTTCCTTATATGTATATGTTGAATATGACACACTTTAGATACGGCATATACAGTTAATTCTTAATCTGTCGCTGACGTATGACACACGGCATCTTATCTAGAAGTTTAAAATATTTTTCTTCGACACGATGGTTACTCATATGGTATTAGAAAATGGCCTATATTCTTATGTGGGTGGAAAGGATTTCCGGGCTGTATAGATAAGCTGATAAAGATTAATTCCAATTGTTTTTACAAAAATATATTATTTATAAATAATATCGCAAAAACAGCTAAAGATTATGGTGAACAATATAAATGATTATTCCGATATTCGACCGACAACAGCGTGTTAAAGTTGAAAAAATAAAATAATATTCTCGTAATATCTCGTAAACAGTTTTTATTTGAAATTTTGTACCTAGCTGTCTCATTAAAGATGCAAAAGTTTACCGAAAGTTAGTCTATATCCAGTGGCGTACTGAGGGAGTGGGAACGCTCCCTTCGACCCCGCTCTTAATTACGATGTCCTTGTCGTCGTCCACTTTTTGTAACTGAGTTGTTATAGTCTAGTTTTATATAGGGGAGAGTAATAAAACCTTATTTCTAATCCAAAACTTTTCATAAATGTACCTGAGCTAATACAGAAATAAGGTTTATTACTCTCTCTTACATAAAAATAGACTATAGCATGAAACAGCCTCCGAAGTGCAGGGTATTGTTCGGGGCATCTCATAGATGAACCTTATTGATTTTCAGATCACCAGAGCCAGTACAACAGGTCCTATAAATCCAGATATATACTGCATTTTTGGAGAAATTTCGGTTTGTTCGGTGCGATGATGAAATTTCTGTTGATAAAGGTGTAAATCAAAACACCCCGAGGGATTCTCCACAACCGGTCAACCCTGTCACCAGCACCGTCGCCAAACATGTCACTGTACCCATGGCTATCCCCTGGAACCCCTCGACCCCGAATTGGATATCGGATCCACCAACTATAATCCAAAATGTATTTCAAGGAAAGCCAGGTTTTCTTGCTAATCCTGAAGGTAAAAAAATATTCCCTTATGTAGTTTTATACAGTTCTAACATAAAATATTTATTAGCCTTACACTCAGACATATGTTTATAGATATCTCACTTTCTTGAATTATTTGCAAATTACATGTACTAATTTTGCACTACATGGTACTGCCAATAGATATTAGCAGTGTGTTTCACTTTATTTTCAGGAAATCCGCCAATAGATTTCTTCAGGTTTATGGTGGACAATAGATTTATAATCTAATCTGTGAAGAAACAAACATATATACCGTGTTTCTGTCAGAGAGTACATCTTATTCGTCGCAGATTACTCGATGGGAACATGTGACTCCGAATGAATTGCGGATTTGCTTCGGTATGCTTTTGCTTATGGGGACTATTTCCATAAATAGGCTGCACGACTACAGGAAAAAATCCCGATTTTTCAACAAGACCTTTTTTAGATCAGCTACGAATAGGGACAGATTTTTACTGATTATGAGGTGTTTGCACTTCGCCGCAATCCAGCAAACGGGAAACCAGTTCCCGAGGAAAAATTGTTCAAAATGCGATGATCGATTGAATGCTTCAATAATAATAAGATGGCTGATACGTATAGTCCTGGCCAAAACATCTCGCTTGCTGAGTCTATTGTATTGTGGAGGGAAGGCTGTCTTTTAGACAGTATGCATAAAAAGCTAGCGGCACAAATACGGCCTAAAACTATATTTTCTAATGGAACCATTATCAAGATTGCTGAGTTGGATGCCATTGGTTGCGAAGGCCATTCTTCAAATGTCGTGCTTCATTTGATGGAATGTCATTTAGATGTTGGACATTCCATTTATATGAACAACTTTTATAACAGTTACGATCTGGCCGTAAAATTATTAAATCGCACAACTTTTTGTAAGTGTACATTGAGGATTGATAGAAAGAATACGCCAAACATTATAAACACCTCTAAAAGTAAACCTGGTGAAACAATTATGCAATATAGCAATGATTGGGTTCTGGTGGAAAACTGGAATGACAAACGAGATGAAGCTTACATTTCAACAGAATTTTGACAAAAAGGAAAGTAAACCAAAACCAATTTTTAATTACAATAAGTTTATGTTAGGTGTGTATAGAAAATACCAACTCATGTCTTATTACTCGTGTGATAGGAAGACCCTACATTGTTACAACAAATTAGGGGTCTATATATTACAAATTTTGCGTATCAATTCTTATTTACTATACAAAAGAGCAAATAATTCTATAAGATGTCGTTATATGATTTCAGACTGCATATTATTGATGGCCTAGTGCCCGTGATTCCAGCACCAACGTTGACTGCCACTGAAAGAAACCATGTTCCTGTAAAAAATGATATCGACTCTAAAGGAAAGGCTCCAGCTAAGAGGTGCACCTGGTGTCACAATCACCAAAAAAAAAACAAGCACCGCTGAGCTGAATGTGTCAGCAAACTAAATTTGTGTCTGAATAACTGCTTCGCATAATTCCATAAAAATTTGTAATTCTCATAATATAGTTTTTGAATTCAAATCAAACATTGCATATTATTGTTTGGAGATTTTTTATATATTTTCTGTTTCATTACAATCCTTTTTGTTTAAATATAATACATGAATATATTATATTTTGTTTGAATATAACAATTTACTTACAATTGCGTTTTTTATAGCCATTTGATGAGAATAACAAAGTAAAATAAGGTGTCAACTATATGACGGACAACGCCGATATCAGCACTGCTAGTCAAGTTTTAGTATTGGGTGCGTATGACAGCTTTGGCTGACGTTACCCTAAGTTTAATAATCCCTTCTTTTTTGAACATGTTTATAGTAAACTGTTGAAGTTTTAGCCATATTTAAAAAATTAAGTTACCACCAAGGGGGAATTACCGACGTAGCAGTCACATTATCTAGATATTTTTGAAGGACTGCGTGGTTGATGAAAGGATTACAGTACAGTTGTGTGTCGTCTGCATAAAGGAATTTATAACTAAAAACGTAGTAGTGTTTTAAATGAAACTCACTAGAAACAGTGAGTTTAATTTAAAACACTAATATGAGTAGATTCCACGAAGTAAGGGTCGAGACAGTTAATTTCAATAAAAACGTAGTATTATAAATCACTGGCATACAGGACAAAAAGCAGCGGACCAAGGAGAGATCCTTGAGGAACGCCAGTAAATACAGGTCTTTCTGCCGAAAAATGCTGAACTATACTAACTTTAAAATTTCTGTTCGCTAAAAAATCAGAAATCTACTTCTTAACTCTACTTCTAACCCTCAGATGGTCTAATTTATAGAGAAGTTGTTGCCTAGGTACCCTATCAAAGGGTTTGGAGAAGTCGAGGTAGATGACGTCAGTAGCGACATTATTGTTGAAAGCTTTGGTCCAGTCATTAACGCAGAGAAATATGTTACTTAATGTCGAACGTCCTTTCACAAAGTCGTGTTGCTGATTAGGGATAATGTTATCATTGAACAGAAACTTGGAAATATATTCTATAACGTTAATGACCACGGGTAGTAAGCTAATTGGGCGGCAGTTATTAGCAGTTAATTAGTAACCGTTTTTAAAGACAGGGAGTAACCAAAGCTGATTTTCAAGTGGGAAGAAAACAATCTAGAGTAAAGGAACAGTTCATTATTATTGCTAGTGGATGAGGTATAGTTGAATGTACACACGTTTTTAGAAAAAAAGACGAAAGACCATCAATGCCCGGAAATCCAGAACGTAACTCCCGCTATGCTACAAAATGTTAATGACAAATTTATTACCAGGTTAAGTTATTGTTTAGTGGTTAAGGAGAACAATTTGACCATTTACTGTAAACATTTTTTGGGTTGTTCTGGTTAGGGCGTACGTTTGTTGTTCATCAATTATTTTGTAAAAAATAAATTGGCATAAACAGCGCTTTTGTCCACCCTTTACTAATTTGAATAAAATTGTGATATTTTTTTGGAATCAGCTTAGCAAAGCAAATCTGCAAACTGAAAAAAAGGGGTATGTTTCTTTATGTACGCACTGTGTGAATGCCAGTCTTTATGTTTCAACGTGAATGAGCCTAAGTTACTGTATGTGACACCGAGAATTCTTACCTACTGTAGGGAGAACGGACACAAAAATTTGTAACCATTATACTTTACCGTTTAGCCTTATTAACTCTTAGTCTATTATAGCATTGGGCATTTGGCACAAGAGGTAGTTGTTAATTTCTTATAATTTTGAAAAAAGATGACAATTCTACAATTTATTGAATTGTGCCTTACTTTCAATACACATGTTCCACATCTTTCAACACTTGTTCTGCGTAATTTATGCTTGATGAATATGTCAGACTTAGATAAAGTCAGTTTAGTTGTTAATATAAGTAAAAAATAAACAGTCAGAAGTAAAATTTCAAGTTGAAGTGTGTGTATATAAACTATCTTTTAACTATTTTCAATTACTTAAATAAATGTATTTGGATGATTTTCTGTTTATCTAAACACCGTTTTATCTTTATAATGACAGATATGTTTTTAAAAGTAAAAGCTATTATTTATAAATCAAATTAATTTCAATCGAAATAAAAGTAAACACATTACATTATAGACAGTTAAGCTTTGATATTGATATTGAAATTGTTGATGCATATGATAAACGAAAATATTGATCGTTATAAAATACTAAATGGGTTTCTTTCAATACTGCTGTATTATTGACAAGTTTTTTGAGAAAAAGGTTCATGCCCTGAGCCAATGGCTGAAATAAAAAATTATTAGGAACCTCATATTTGACACTTTATGTATTTGTTTTTTTATGACAGCTGGCGTCTTTTTTGGCACCCTTCTATAACGTCAGCAATTTGGTACGGGGAAAAATGTATTTATTACCTGAATCAAAATTATCATTTTAAACGGAAGGTTTTTTATGTAAAAAATTATATACATTTTGTCCCACAAATATGTTTTGGCCCGTCTGAAACCCCGAACATGCAAAGTTTGCAGATTCGCTTGTTTTAAACATATTAAAAAAAGTGGTAATCTTGGGGACAGTTTGACTGTTCGACGCCCTAAAATGGAGAGGATAGCGCCCATAATAAATTTTTTGATAGCATAACTTTGCTATGTTCGGGGTGTCGGACGGGCCAAAAACGCCCTTACGTATTTGTCGGACTATATTTATTTCGTTATTTACATAACAATAAAAACTTTGAATGCGGTAATAAGGGGAACACAATATCTTGAGTCTGCCAGTATTTTTATTAATAGTCTAAGGGCCGAATATATCCCTTAACCCTTAAATAGGCGGGTGGGGTATGTGAGATCAGCCACCAATTCGTTCTCATACCCCAATTTTGTTTTATGTCGGAGCGCGTCGCGAATGTCAGTACCTTTCCATATTAGTGTCTAATAGTTCGCTAGTTATTTGGACGTTTGGTCTGTCAGACCCTACCCGACTATTCAAGTAAGTTTTGTAGCTCCATCATGTGAATTTGTTTTCCTGTTTTTTGTAAAAAATAATTTACATAGAGTAAGTATTTTTATACATAAACTATATACACATATATAAGTATATATTTTAAACATTTTATTTTTTTACTTTGCATTTCAGCGTTGAGTGATGGATCCTTACCTAAACGAAATTCAAAGAGTACAACAACTTTATGCTGAAGTAGAAGAAGAGGATATTGATTTTGAGAGCGAGCCAGCATCAGACCAGTGCGAAGAAAGTGACCACAATACAGACACTGAGGTAGAATTGGAGGAAGAACTTGCAACTCCAGAATATTTTGAAGCTACTACGGGAAACCGCAAAAGATGAGATATCCTGGAGAAAAGATACGCCTCCAAAAAATGTTCGAACAAGAAGTTGTAACATAATTTCATATGTACCAGGTACAAAAGGAAATGCTCGTCAAGCTGTTGATACTCTATAGTGTTGAAAATGTTTTGTTGGTGACAGTATTATTGAAACCACTGTACACAACACGAACATATTTTTTTCTAAAGTAAGAAACAATTATACAGAACCGAATGAGGCCAGACCTACAAATGCTGTAGAAATAAAGGCTTCAATTGGTATATTATACCTAGCTGGAGTTTTCAAAGTAGGCTGCAGAATGCAAAGAATTTTGGGCTACTGATGGAACAGGTGCGGATGTGTTTAGAGCTACTATGTCTCACAGGCGGTTTGTATTCTTGCTTCGTTCTCTGCGTTTTGACGATGTAAATAACATAGAAGAAAGAAGAACCATAGATAAACTTGCACCAATCAAAAATGTTTTTGACCAATTTAATCAGAAATGCAAGCTTAATTATATTCATGAATCTTATTTTACATAAGACAAGATGCTATTCGCATTCGACGTATTTTCCTTGGTGGATGCTAGATGTTTTTATATGGTAAATATGGAAGTATGTGTTGGAACTCAGCCTCAAGGACTATATAATATAGACTTTGTACTAAAACCAGCGACTTAGTGGAAAGAATGTGTGAGCCTGTATTTGGAACGTCTATAAATATAACTATGGATTAACTGGTTCACAAGTTATGAAATTGTAAAATGCATTCTGGAGCTGCACAAAATTACAATTGTTGGAACAATTCGGAAAAACAAAAGGGAGATTCCAAAAGAACTTCTTGATACCAAAAGGCCAAAGTACTCATCTATGTTTGCCTTTTCCAAATCCATGACTTTGGCCTCATACATACCAAAGAAAAAAAAGTCGTGTCGATGTTATCATCTTTTCATTATGACCACTCGATCGACGAAGATTCTGGAGATGCATGTAGGCCCAATATTATTACATTTTATAACATTACAAAATCGGGTGTTGACTCAGTCGATCAGAAATGTGCAGCGTATAACGTAGGGAGAAACACCCGTAGATGGCCAATGGTCATTTTTCATAATTTGCTCAACATTGCAGGCATAGACTCGCACGTAATACATAAATGTAATGCAAATGGAGACGACTTAATTTCCGAGCGAAGACGTTTGTGAAAGTAATTGACGTAGCTTTGGCAAGAGAGAACATGTTGATAAGAGCAAGAGACCCTCATTTACAAAAAGATAGAAACATCGCCCAAAAATTAAGTGGAGTATCTGCAGATCCACTGCCACCGGTTCCTCGTCCAAATACACGAGGCCGTTGCGCTTTCTGCCCAAATCGAAAAACAAGATATTTTTGTGTCAAATGTCAAAAATTGAAGTAATGATTAGGGTTTTTCCTACTAAATGCAAGCAAAGTGCATTTTGGTTAACCTCTTTTTCGTATTTTATGTAGAAACGTTTTTTATTTTAGTATTCGATTTAAAATAGCTGAGACGTATTAAAAATGAAATAAAAAATATTGTTTACGTATCAAATAGTTTTATTTTATTTTTTTATAATATTTTCTGTAAAATAAAAACTGGAGCTCACAGACCCCACCCGACTCTTCAAGTAATTTGCAAGGATCGATTTCTGAAGGGTTAATGTTTACAAACAAAAGGTGGAGGACGATAGTGTAAGCGGCTAAAGCTCACCCAGAGTTGTAGGGCATTTGTTTATTATTATTCAAAAAAGGAAGTTGTGAATGCTGATCAAATAATAAAAACACTTTTGTTGTTGGAAATTTAGTGGATCGATAAATGTGTTTAAAACGTAACCAATTTTATTTTGATATCATAACAATTTAATGTTTGTTAAATACTATTAATATGTCTGAAAATGCATTTGTTGGATATTAAAATTAGCCATCTGTTATTTAAATATAGACGTTACATTGAACTGGCAACTAGCCAGGAAAAAATCAATTAAATTTCAAGTACTTTGCGCTAAATGGGGTTCCATTAAGTCTGTTGAAAAAAATTATATGTACATATAAACTATATATAAATAAACGGTTCAAACCGGATATTTCAATGAAAACATTGTGTCTTTTTATTAAAAATACACATATAATTTACAACTACAGATTAATAATATCATTACAGTACGGAAACGGGAGATAATGATTGTGCTTAAATCTTTAATAATTGACAATGGTTGAAATAAACATTTCTCATTATTGAAAACTGCTTCAACCCTTAGTAGGCCAAGCGACAGATATTTTTTCATGTAAAAAGTGTGTTAGAAGAAAACCAGCTGCGCCATTGTTTGGAGAATACTTTCATATGACATAGTTAGATGTTTTTCACTCGATTATTATTCATAACTTTGTTATTAACAATTTTATGTTTTCTTTTAGTTTTTGTCTTATAAATTTAAAATGTTAGGGTAAACGTGATGGCGTCGAGAGAGAGAGAGAGAGAAAGAGAGAGAGAGAGAGAGAGAGATTGTGAAGAATAAAAGCATGAAGTAAACGAGAGGTTGAACAACTCGATCGGACCGTTAGTATAGGAGAAAATCGGGTAAAACCGGCAAAAGTCAAGTTTTTTCAAAATTTCATAACTCTGTTATTTTTTTAGTTGTAGCGTAGATCCTCCGGCCAGTATTAGTTTTTAATATCAACTTTATATGCGCAAAAATCAGGCACTGTCCCATGCATAGTTTTCGATTTGTGGCCAAATGAATTTTTTACTAAGCAATTTTCCGGATGGCCTGAATGCCACAGGTATGGTGCAATTTCAATTTACAAAAACGATTTCGAAATTAGAATTTTTAAACTTAAAAACGTTCTTCTTGGTTTTGCGATATTCTTATTTTTTGCCGAAATATTCAAATGAAAAGATCACGCGTGGGCACCAGTATTACCATATACATGTAAAGATGGCAACGATTAATTGAAATAGAAGAATAATCGATTATTTTATAACAATTCAACGATTAATCAAATGAAAACAAACTATAATTTTAGGCGGTGACATTATTTTAATATTTTGAAATACAATTTCGTCTAAATTATAAAATATAAACTATAGAAATACCTATTTTTAGGGTCCACATCAGTAGGTATGTACGTAGTTCATCGCTGTTCGTCGGGATATTCATTGATGTGTGGGGAGGGGGGGGGTGAAGCACCAACCCGGCGCGTCTACAGGTGGCGGATAGGGGAAAGGCCTCTGAGATGACTTTATATGAGGAGGAGGTCTGCGGGGAAATACCTGGGGGCTCGTTGTGTCTAAAAACTCAACTGGCAGCCCTCGAATACTCTGCCGCGGACCAACTTTACCTGTTCCAGCTGTAGTATCGTGGCTAAGGGATTGCACACAGCGTTACGATGCCGGGTGAATTTTCGAGCTTACCTCGAAATCACCTGTTATACCAATGTCTCCTGGCTGTCTGTGGTCAAGTCTCGCGGGCCAGTGGGATGGGGGGAGGGGTCTTGGGTTTACTGCCCGGACCAAGAGGAGACAACCTCATTAAAAACCTAAAGTCAAGGTGAGAAGCCAGGCCGAAGAATGCGTGGCTATTTAGAAGAACAGTCCTTACTGGTTTCGGCCAAGCCATTGTATTGAACCCCTTACCTCTGCATGCGGGGCTGTGCAGCGATGGTCTGTAATGACCCTAGCTTCTCGTGGTACCATTTATGGAAAGAGAAAGAAAAGTAGTGGAGAAAACCTCCCCCTCTTTATCCGGGCACCTCACAGAGGGAAAAAGGGCCAAATGGCACAAAGGTCGTATGCCGTTTGACCTTCCAAAACTGGGAGAATCGGGCGGCATAGACGACCCACTGAGAAAAGGCCTCAGTGAAGCAGGGGTACGGAAATACCTGCGACTCCTCAATCAGGGAATATCCCCTGAAGAGGCCAGGAAGCAGGTTATTCAGCGCCCAACCCCCCGAAGGAACCGCCAATGGGGAAGATAAAGCTTAAAAGAGGCCCGGAGCATATTACTCCTCCGCAGCGACCTCTTAGCAAAAAACCAAAAACAGCTGCAACGGTAACCGGGCAAGCCACTGGTTACGCAGCAGCTGTCAAAACAGAGAAGGCTTTTAGGGTGGGAATAATGCCCAAGGATTATCCTGGGGTCATCCTGAAAGTAGAGCAGCTCTCCACCCTGGAAGACACTCTGGTGGAAGAGCTGTGCCAGAGCAAAGAGAAGGGAATCCACTTCTCAGGTATCCATTTCCGTTGTGAAATGATACTGGTGGACTGTGGGTGACAAGAATCGGCAGACTGGCTCATGAGGTCAGCGCCGAAATTAAACTCTTGGGAAGGACCCGAATTGGTGGCTCGAAGTGGAGACGACATCCCAAAGCCGGTCACCATAACGGTGTTCTTCCCAAGAAGCCACGACATAAAATTGGAGAAGATCCTCCAACTTGTCGAGATTCAGAACTCCAACCTCACTAGTGGGGGTTGGAAGATCCTGAACTCTAAAAAAGAGGGGCAGGGAACTATCCTCACGATTGGGATCGATCACCAATCTGGGGAGGCTCTGAAGGCAGGAGGTTACGCGCTAAAATTCCGTTTTGGGCGTATTACTGTCTCGAGGCTGGGAAAAAATCCGCGGACGATCCAATGGACGTGGAGATACCTTCTACATCCGGAACCTCTGGAAGAGGGGAAAAAGGAGAAAGCTTAACCTTGGGTCAGCCCGAGATCTCCTCCGGCTCTGCTGTGGTGACTGGGTATGCGGAGATCGCCTCTGCATCCTAGGAAACTGGGCGGAGTAGCCTGGAAGTCGAGAGTCTGACTCGAGATCAAGAAACCTTCTCGAACTCCGAGGAAGATATTGCCATGGTGGTCGAGGAGGGTCAGGGAGAGATCGAGGAGGGGAATAAATAGAGGCTGAGTAGCTCGGCATATCTCATCCATAATAATTCATCTTTACGTTCACGAATGTAGCTCAGATTAACCTGCATCACGCGAAGGGAACTTCAGCCGTGATTGCAAGGTTGTTCGCTAGACCACAACTGGATATTGTACTGATTCAAGAGCCATGGATCAACAAAGAAGGCCAAATCAAATGTTTGGCATGCAAGGATTCTAAATTGATTTATGATCAAAGGCAAGTATCTCCGCGTGCCTGTGTAATCATAATAAATAACAAAGTATATTTGTGTTTCAGAATACGTGTCACGGGACCTTGTTCCAATCATGGTTCACCTCAACATTGGGGGTATCGGCCGAGACATCGTCATTGCCTCTGTCTACTTCGATGGAGACGGACCGATGACACCGCCAGAAGAAGTACAAGAGCTAGTGAGAAACTGCAATAGTAGACGACTGCCAATTATAATTGATTGTGATGCCAACGCACACAGTACCGTGTGGGGAAGCACTAAGAACAACGCAAAAGGTGAGTGTTTATTAGAATATCTCTTAGCAAATAACCTCGAGACCTTAAACGTGGGGACAACCCCCACTTTTGTCACGAGAGCAAGAGACGAGGTCCTGGACGTAACAATAGTTAATGTTGCTGCTAGGAAAAATGTAAAAGATTGGAGGGTGATGAGCGAGCCATCACTTTCCGACCATAGGATCATCGAATTTAGGATAGAGGGAGATACTACCTCGATTCCTACAATCCGAAATGCTAGAAATACTGATTGGTCTCTTAACAAAACCAATCTGAAGAACAATTTGGAACACGTCGAAGTGAATGGGGTAAATCACCCGCACTACGACCTGGAACAAAGAGCCGAACAGATCAGTGAGGCAATAATGGAAGCTTTTCATTCCAGTTGCCCACTGTCAAAAGCTCATTCAGAAAAGGATGCTCCTTGGTGGAATGAGAACCTGTCAACCCTCAGAAAAGAGGTCCGTCGGCTCTTTAATAGAGCCAAACGTGACAGTAATTGGCAGGGGTACACTGAGAAGCTTACTCAGAACAATAAAGAGATTAGGAAGGCCAAAAGGCTTAATTTTCAAGCCTTTTGCGAAAATATCACTTCCATTCACACAGCAGCCAGACTACAAAAGGACGTGGCAAATGGGGGAACTAACCCCACAATGTCGCTGAAAAAGCCAGACGGATCATACACGGAAGGTGAGGAACGATCGATTCTTCTTCTTAGAACCCACTTTCCAGGTAGTGAACCAGCAACAAGCACTGAAATAGCAATTAATTCCACCAAAAAAATCCCGCAAGGAAGATTGGGACATTACTAAGAAAATATTTATCAGACAACGGTTGGAATGGGCAATAAGTACCTTTCAACCATATAAATCACCAGGATTGGATGGAATATTTCCAGCACTCCTGCTTCAAGTGATAGAGGAGATTCTTCCTCACCTGCTGAAGATTACAAGAAGCAGTCTAGCAGTGGGTCTAATACCTAGAAAATGGAGAAGGGCAAGGGTAACCTTCATACCAAAAATAGGGAAAAAGATGGGATTGATCCCCGATCTTTTAGACCCATCTGTCTACCAACATCGTTTCTACTCAAAACGATGGAGAAAGTAGTGGATAACTACATAAGAACAGAGAACCTGGAGACTATACCACCTCATAAATGTCAGCATGCCTACAAAGTGGGTCGATCAACTGAGACGGCTCTGTATCAGCTGACCGAAGTCATCCAGAGAACTCTGAACAACAAAGAAATCGCAATGTGCGCATTCCTGGATATATCTGGGGCCTTTGACAACACAACTCATGTGTCTGTCAAAGAAGCACTAAAAAGGCGAGTAGTAAATTAAACCATTGTAAAATGGATGTATGAGTTGTAGACGACGAGGATAGCTGAGACACAGGTGGGGAACCACACCACCTCAGTTAAAGCCACTCGGGGGACACCTCAAGGGGGAGCCTCGTAGTAGATGAGTTGCTCTACAGGCTAACGAAGCTTGGCTTCGAATGTATGGGCTATGCTGATG
Organism: Galeruca laticollis; assembly: GCA_963921935.1. NCBI lineage: Eukaryota > Metazoa > Arthropoda > Insecta > Coleoptera > Chrysomelidae > Galeruca > Galeruca laticollis. The sequence goes on along the minus strand of OY998177.1, from coordinate 13,940,884 downwards.
ACATAGTTCTAATAGTCAGAGGCAAGTTCGAGAGCACCTTGTGTAATTTATTACAAAAGGGCGTCAGAATCATTGAGCAATGGTGTTTGTCAGTGGGGCTAAACATTATCCCAAACATGGCTATAGTAATTCCATTTACCCGGAAAATAACACTTCCAGCCATGAAACCCGTATTCTTAAACGGGGAAATTATAGAATGGAAATCAGAAGTTAAATACCTAGGGATAACCCTAGACAGTAAGCTTCTGTGGAATAAGCATGTTGAAATAACTGCTAGTAAAGCAATAACAGCTTTGATGGCGTGCAGAAATCTAGCTGATAAAAGGTGGGGCTGTAATCAAAAATACTGCGATGGATGTACGCCATGATTGTGAGACCAGCAATTACGTATGGGGCAATAGTTTGGCATACAAAAGCAAGTCAGTACAGCTCGAGGAAGACCTTCGACAAAGTTCAAAGGCTTGCCTGTGTGTGTATCACTGGAGCTATGAGAACGTGTCCAACTAGGGCACTTGAGATCATTACAGATCTCACACCTCTACATCTGGTGATAGAAAGATCTGCCCAAGAGGTAATTCTTAATATCTAAGGTTCAGGCAATGAGAGTATTAAAAATCATGGATCCTGGTCCTCTCTAACAAAATACATCTCATCAGCGAATCTTCCCAGTGACGAAATGATCAAGAAAGTAAGTATCGAAGAGGAGAGACTGGGAAAAGGAATACACCACCCAAACTCTCAAAGAAAACACCATTAGATGGTATACGGATGGTTCAAAAACCACCGCTGGAGCAGGCGCTGGAGTATTTGGGCCTGGCACCAGATACTCATTATCGTAAGGCTCCTTCCCGAGCGTCTTTCAGGCAGAAATCGTTGTGATCGAAAGATGTGTGGAAATGAGCCTAGAAATAAACTATCATCAAATGTGACATATCGATCCGTTCTGATAGTCAAGCAGCTATCAAAGCATTGAGCTCCCATCTCATTGACAAAGTTGGCATGGGAGTGCCGAAGAAAACTTTATGAATTAGGCAAGAATAACAGGGTCTCTTTAGTCTGCGTTCCTGGCCACTCGGGAATCACGGGAAATGAAGAGGCCAATACACTTGCCAGGAAAGGAGCACAAACGCCCTTTATTGGCCCGGAGCCTTTCTGTGGTGTAGGAAAATGCTCCTATAACAAAGAGTTTCGGAAGAATGAGGAAACCGGAAGAGAAGCACCTTGGCGGTGCCTTCCCGGGCTGGAACATTCCAAAAAGTTGCTGCGGAACTTTGACACTGCTAGATCCAAAAAATATTTGGACCTCAGTCAAAATAAACTACATCTCCTCACGGTCTTTCTTACAGGACACTGCCGCCTTAGGAAGCACATAATGAGAATAGGTACATTTTGTTGTAACAACACCTTTCTTTTGCGCAATGACAATTTTGTATTTGCTACAACAGACAGCATGACATCAAACTGCGTAATCTCATCAGCAACCAGTTTTAGAGGGTTTCCATTAAAATTATTATTAATACTTACAGTTCTTCTGAATTTATTTACTATTGTCGTCACAGTTGATTGAGTTATATTTTTATTGGGATGTCTATTATTGAAAATATTTGCTGCTTCTCTATACGTTTTATAGTTATCTCCCACAACCAAAGCAATTTCTATTTTCTCTTCATCAGTTAATAACGCTACAATTTTTATGTGTCTTATGAATTCTAACGCGGTTTGAAATTTACTGTCAACATTTCCTTCTATCAACAAATGATTTGTTTGTCAGTGCATCATAGATTACAGGTAACTACAGTTAAATTTGCATTATTGTAGATATACGTTTAAAAAATAATTTTATAACGTAAATGAATGTAATTACATATTTAACCAAAATTTTTAATTCCGATCAACTTTTTTTAGTAACATTTTTCGATATTGTCAAATTTAAAGGTACTTTACTCTTGAGTAAAACTCATATTTTTTAATAAACCTCGTATACGACTAAAAAATTTGATATTTGATGACTGTATTTTAGGTTTTAGATAATGCAGAACTCTTTATGAAGAATAACTTTTATCCTAAAATTAATAATAAAAAAGTTTTCCATATGATTGCAATTTAGGGGGACATATTGTATATAATAATATAAATAACAAATATAAATTTCAGCTTTGCTGAAATAACAAAAATTTTCGAACTTTTGAAATTCTATAAAACATAATAGCAACCAGAATAAGGGAGTGCCATTGAATTTTTTTATAAAAAAAATCATAAACTTTGAGGTACTAAAACGGCAGACATACTGCGATCACGTTTTAAACGTTAATTATAATGTTCTAGGACTCCTGGAAATGCCCGATGCCCCCATTTCATTTACGACAGGTCTAATAATATAACATAGCCTCAATATGCAGTTTGATAAAATACCGTAAGCCTGTCGATCGCTGGCTCTTAGACTAAATGCTTGGTGTCAAGTAGATGTTTTGCGTAGTGGGATTTCTCTGGTTGTTTTAATCTGTATGCTCGTAAGTATTTACTGTGTCTAATTTCTAAGGCTTTGATCCAAATAGACAGCATTACATTCTGGACTTTTGAGTTTATATATACCAGACTTTTTTAATGGGGATATTTTTGTTTTTACATTTAACAATTTTGTACTCACATTACTTTCTGTTTTAAAAGAAATTGTTGTATTTGTTGCTAAAGATATTATCTTTGAAGTATTATTAGAAATATTGCCTGCATATGTAATGGTTCTGTAATTTTTTATTTCTTTAGTTTGTTTAGGAAATATTAGTAGTAATGCCACTAATATTTGTAACTTCTTTCATTCTGACGATGATATTTAATATCGAAACATTTGTCAAATTCTTAGAATTTTCAATACATTGTGGAAATATCTAGAAACAGTTTTGTTTAAAACAGTAATATGAGTAGATTCCAGTAAATAAAATTCGATTATTTTCAGAAAGTTGCTCTTCGCAAAATAAAAATTATACATACATTTTGATGGTAATGGTTTTAGTTTGGAAATATAAAATCAACATTGAATGGATCTTTCCAGAACGTGGTCATCCTTATATGTCAGCAGAGCGAGCAATTAGTATTATTGCGAACCAGCTTCGGAAGAATGAAATTATCTTTCTATCTATCTATTTCTACATGAATTTGATAACATTGTAAGTTTATATACAGTTCCACAAGACTCTAAATGGATGAACTGACAAGAAATTACTAAAAATAAAGTTACATCAAACAATACTTTCGAACTAACTGAGGTGAGGCGTCTAATAATCGATCCGCGTCGCGGAGGGCCCTCTCTTAACGTACAAAAAAAAGTTTTGTTAGAAGTTATTTTGTGCTTTTGGTAATTTTTGGTTTACGTTTTCCAAATCAGCAAATCTCGATTCACAGCCAGAAAACTGATAAGTCAATGGTCCACATTTGAAAACTTGTTTATGTCGTTTGTTATTCTAGATTTGTTTTTGGTCACTTCCCCTGTTTCTAAGTACTTGCAAAGTAAAACCATTGATTATGCTTTAGCTTGGAACTTAGTACAAACACTGCTCCAGCAAGTTAAGGACACAAGGAATGACGCGCATTTTGAAGTATTGTACGCAAAAACCTATGCAAGTGCAGTTAATCTTAAGCTAAACGAAAATGACATTGATTTCGAGTTAGAGTTGGACTTTAAGAGAAAAAGAACGTCAAAGAAAAAATTGATGCCTGGTGAAAAATCAAAAGATGAAGCTGACTCTATTTCAACAGGTCAAGTTCAACATTTCAAAATTGTATATTTTGATATTTTAGACTGTGCGAGAATGAGTATTGAAGAAAGATTTTGCGGAGACAAAGACGTTTTACAGGATTGCTCTTGGTTGGACCCCAATAAGTTTGACTCTATCTTGAAACTCGAAACTTTTCTCACAGAAGTCGGCTGTTGATAGAGCTGAAACAGTTTGCACAACAATATAGCAAATTCATAGCGGTAGAGTCCACTGATAACTACGTAGACAGATGCAGTGACGAAGAAGATTTGGACTCAACCGAAGAACATTTTTTGATCTGAAAATATACAATGTTTCCAGTGTTGGGTATGTGCTTTTTCCGTTCTATTTGAATTTTACCAACCTGTATATTGCATATAAATGTGTTCTTACCATACCTTGTACCTAAGTCACATGTGAACGAGTTTTTTTCTAAACTTAAAATAGTCAAAAATCGACTTCGGTCGACTTTAGGCAAAGACCTGATGTCCAGTCTGCTTTTTATTAATGTTGAGAGGAATTTATTTTATGATTTGGACAAAAATAATAGATGAAGTAGCTTTAACAAGTGAGTTGCTTACAAAGAAGCTGTTACTTTAGGGCTAGGGAAGTAAAATGTCGAATCATCTCTGTTAAGTTAAGCCCCTTCTAGTCTAGTATAACAACATTGTAAACTGATAAATACACAGGATTTAAAAAATTGTTATTATTTTTCTAATACCTAAAAACCGTTTGTCATTATTTTGAAGTCCGTTGTAATTATTGTCAGTTCTACAGCATGTGTTTTGTAGTGTTGTGGTATCCTAAAAATACTATGAATTTCTTATTTTAATGAATAATAAAGTCAACAAAAGAAGAAAATCATAATATTCTTATAAAAACCTAACTGCATTTCTTCTTCTTTATAAGTGTCAAAATAGCGTAAAAACGTATTTTCATTGTTTTCAAGCAACTAATTTTCAAAAAAATTCCGGTGGAGGGCACCTTTACAGGTTTTAGCCGAGTGCCCCAAATGGTCCCACTCTGGGTTCTTATCACTTACCTACCTGTGAACATACGAGGTCTGATAAAAAAATAACCGTTATTTTCAAATTTCGTTAGTTACATATTTTCGATTTTCGCATTTTTTTCTATTATGTTGATACACATGTCTGTTATATATATTGGCAATATCAGCCATTTTGGATTGTCAGTTTGTTTTCGACAGATAAAAAGGTTAGTCGTGTTTTGGTGTGCTCTTCGATTTTTTACTATTCGAAAAATGGATCAAAGAAACTGTATTAAGTTTTGTGTGAAAATAGTAATATATGCAACAAGTGCATAAAGTGGTACTTTTTTTCACGATTGGAAAAAGTTGCCGGCAGGCGAGTGCGGCAATTCCATGAGTGAAAAAATGTCACTTTATGCACATGTTGCATACATTATTTTTTCTACAGCCCTATATAAAAAAATAAAAGGCAAATAGAAATTTGGGATATTTTAATTAAGCTCCTTTGGTAAATTACAATTATATGTATTCCAAGTTTCATGAAAGTTCATCCTCGATGCCCAGCCAAGTATCTTAGAAGTCCATCCTCGATGCCCAGCCAGTATTCTTTGTGTTAGCTTATGGGAAGCGTGAAATAAAGTTAACGTTATGTCACTTTTTTTAAGGCTTTTTTACTTTTTTTCACTCTAACTATAAACAACCACTTTAAGCGCTACAAACCGGTGAAATACAAGATACTTTAAGATAGGGCGTATAAAAATGAAATTAAATGCGCAAGGACATTTGAAATGTTGACTGTGGCGCTTGGCGAGTCTACTATGAGCAGAACACAAGTTCAATTGTGGTATAACCGGTTTAAGGAAGGCCGAGAAGATTTCAATGTCGATGCTCGTCCTGGTCGCCCGAGCGCGTCAACAACCGATGAAAACATTGAAGTAGTGAAGAAAATGATCTTGGATAATCGTCGTACGGTCAATAAGGAATACTACCTTGAAGTTATGCACCGTTTGAGCGAAGCAGTTCGTCAGAAACGCACAGAATTGTGGAAAAAGCAATCATGGATTTTGCACCATGATAACGCACCAGCTCACACATCGATGCTTGTGCGTGAGTTTTTGGCCAAAAACAAAACCGTTATCATGCCTCAACCACCGTATTCACCGGACTTGGCCCCCGCTGACTTTTTCCTCTTCCCAAAACTGAAGACACCGATAGAAGGAAAGCGTTTTGCTACGATTGAGGAGATGAAAGAAAAATCGAAACAGGAGCTGTTGGCGATACCAAAAAGTGTTTCGAGGATTGGAAAAAACGCTGGCATTAGTGTATTATATCTGAGGAGGATTACTTTGAAGGGGACAAGATAGTTATTGATGAATAAATAAATACTTTTCGAAGAAATTGAAAATAACCGTTATTTTTTTATCAGACCTCTACCAAAATGGGAATGAAACTTGCAACCATAGAGAGACGCTGCAAGAAACTCCATGTTCAAATCGTATTAAAAATTAAAAAAAAGGCTGACGCTGTATTTCAGCTTCACAAAATGGGATGCGAAGTAGAAAATGTTTTATATGACATTATATTTTATATTAGTTAACAGTTTTCATAAATATATTTTTGTAGTGGAAGCAACCACATATATTTTAGTGCCTCTTAATTCCAAATCGTACCACATCCAAATGTTGTTCCAAAATGTACCAAATTCAAATTGTTTTCTTTGCAGAATTGATAAAAGTCATCTGTGATTTGCAGTATTTAAAAAAAATTTTTTTTCAAAAATACTGTTAGGGAAAAAATAAAAATAGAAATCCAATTATGAAAAGAAACAATTATCATAAAAGTTGATTCCTGTACATCTTTATTTCATGCTTTTGGCACGTTTTGGAAATAATAACCTCAATAAAATTGTGTTACTGTTTACATAGGACAAACATCACAAAACCATGTGAAGGACAGTTCAACAATTTTAAAAAATTTATATAACATTCGCGCGAATTAAATTTGTAGTTTACTAAGACTAATCTGTTTTGATTATAAATTTTATTTCTTCTTACAACTAAGTGAGACTTTACAACTTGAAAGCTATCTGAATATAAAAGTAAATAATGTTAAAACGACAATTAACCGTGAGAATATAATTCAGCAGTCTAACGGTGATATATTTTACATGTTCTCATAACTCGTGTCAATCAAATTGGTTAAAGTAAGAGTATTTACATAATCATAAGTTACATTATTTTATTACTGGTGTCGTTACAGTTATCTATCTAAATTGACAATATCATGAGTATAACGTCAACTAAGAAAATAGAATTAACCTTACGCGATAAAAACGTGATTTTATGCAACATATGTCTTTTGTTTTGGAACTCCCAAACGTGTTAAATAATTTTTATTTTCATATACAGAAGTTATTCAATAATAGACGCAGTTCAATTTCTTTTGTAGAGCTTGTTTTCAATTTCCGAATATATTATTACGTTTACAGAATTTAAAAACGTCAGAATGTCTTATTTACTTAGAAAATTCTGAGAGGGTTCGATACGGATATTTGACGTAAACGTTAGGAATAATCTTGGAAATTAAAAGTGTGGTATTTCGACGAACAAATTTTATGACGATTGTAAAACAAATTGAGATCAATATGTTCTAAAATTATGAATCAACATCTTCAGATTCAATTGAACGAGGGAAGAGAAAATGTGGGAAAACAATGATATCGACAACCTGGTTAATGTGCACACCTTGGCGCCGTAGACGAGCCAGCCTCACTACCTTAGTAAATGCAGAGAGCTCATTTTTAAATTGTATTCGTGCACTTGGTATAGTCTCGGACAAAAGTTGAAAATATTTTAGTTTGTATATTCTTCAAAAGTGATTTTGCCAAACAAAATGCCGTTTAAAAGGAAGGTGAAAAATGAAGTTTTAACAGGTATGTGAATGTATTAAAGTTTTTTAAGCAAGAAGCTGACTCCCATAATAAACATCTCTAAGGTACGTTCAATTTTTTAATATAGTTCTAAACCTTTTATTAATTTTAAGGTTTCACTTATTTTTAACATTTTAAACAATTGAAGTCTTTGGTGCAAAAAGGTATCTCAAAATTTCTAGATAAAAATTTATTTAACTTTTAACTATTGGTTTAGGTTAGATTGTTTAACTTATTTTGAACACAATATTTTTGATAATGAATTCCAATCGGTAACAACTTCAAAATAACACACTTTCTTTATTCTTCTTGAAATACAAAATTTAAATATTTTTAAGGTTCAAAAACGAATTGCTGCAACCACGGGTGTGAGTCTTAAAACGATTAAGCGAATTAAAATTGAATGCAACAAAGTTGACAGTGGTGAAATACCGATGTTTTCAACAAAAAGAAGATCTCGAAAAAATTGCCAGTTGCGCTTGAAGAAGAAATGGACTATTAGGGACTATTACTTTAAGGAAATATATCCTTAAGACAGGGTTTCGTTGGCGTAAAATGAAAATTAATCGTCCAATCTTAATGGAACGGCAATTCATTCGACATTTAAGACTACAATTTCTAAGACGAATGCAGTTATATAGAGAAGAAAAGCGTCCTATTGTTTACATGGATGAAACTTTCAATAATTCTTCTCATACACATTTGAAAGGATCGAATGATTCAAACCAATGATGGAAAATAACCTATTTTCATACAAACATGTTTCGTACCCAATTCGTAAGTTAGATGGAAGTCAATCTGTAGCACTGGCGATTATCACAATGATATGCATTTTGATAATTACAAAATTAATAACTAATTTACCAACCGGATGTGTAGTTGTTATTGATAATGCGCCCTATCACAACAAATTAAAACAGACGTTACCAACCTCTGCAACAAGAAAAACCATTATGCAGGAATGGTTAAGGTCCCGAAACATTCTGTTTGACGAAAAAATGTACAAATCAGAATTATACGCCCTCATAAAAGTACATAAATCTAGGTACAGGAAATTGGTGATCTTTTTACCTCTAAGGACCACAGCGTATTAATATTGCCCCCTTACCATCCCGATTTGAATCCAATTGAATTGGTATAGGTGTAATAATCTATGAATATTCACCATGTATTTATTCGCTGAGTTTCTGCTGTCTCCAGTGTAATAACGCTGTAATAATCCTAAGTGAATTCAGTCATGGAACTATTCGCTGGGCTTCTAATGTAATGGTCCTAGACGCTGGGTTTCTGGGTACGTTGTAATATCTATTACCCCAGAAAACACCCTGTTCGCTTCGTCGTATTGCTGCTAACAAAATCCCGCTTACTTGTAAACAAACCTGCGTCAAATGTCCCTAAAGGAACGAGAAGGCAGCGAAGCTGTCTGTCACCACCCACGACTTCGTGGGAAACAGGAGTCGTCGGCTCCTGGAAGAAATGCCTGAAAGGGTTGGCTTCGGCCTCCGCTGCTACCAGTTGTCGTTGGTAATGAGAGGTCTTTGTGCTTTAGGGTTACGTCAGTTAAGGGGGTGGGTTGAGGAAAAATCATACGTTTAACTCTTATGGGTATATGTTATGTATTAATATAATCATGCTCTTCTGGTTGGGAAAATAAACTATTCGATAATGATTTCTTTAGCGAGTTTATTATAAAAAAATAGGAAAATGACACCAATTGGCAAAAGCGTCAGGAATAATTGTATGCAAAGTCTTGTGACTGTAAATACTTAAACCCAATGATAGAATCGAGAGAAAACTTGATATACCATGTTACATTAACGATAATGAAGTGCAGAATAAAATGAAATTTGTTAGTGTGAAAAATAATCGGCGCGACCTAATATTTCGCACACCTTATATATGAAACCCTGATCGTAACAATTTAGTATTCAACCTCAAATGTGCACCGTATCTCAGATTCATACGGAGAGGTATCACCATTGAATACTCATATGCGATATGAAATAACATAAAATAAATTATACAGCTGGTATCATATATGCGGGCTGGTAATGCTAATAATTTGACCAAACTACAAAAAAAGTCATAGTACACAGTTAGTATAATTTTAAATTTGACTTACCAATTTTCAGACTGGCACTTCATTATAATATCTCAGATATGCCTCTGCAAGTATTATTGCATAATATCAATAAAAAGTTACCCAGTATACTGCCTCAAGACCCTAGAACGTTGTTGAAAACTAGACAAACTTTTATTATAACTAAAGTAGGAACTGTAAATTACTGGCTAATGGTTTGGAAGTTTGCTTAAAACAAATTCTTTCTTCGAAGCCGATGGTTATTGGTATATATTATGGTCAGGGAAAACATTCAGATTTGTCAGCATATCTACAACCATTTGATGAAGAAGCTAAAATTATTTTGTCAGAAGGACTTGTGATAATAATAAACAACAAATTTATAGGTTAGAAGTTAAAAAAAAACTTAAAAATGTTATATAATTGTTACAATGGACACAATGTCTGCTTGAAATTAAGTTAAGGTTGACGTTTTTATAAAATTACTTTGACGCGAAAGAAGGTGATTTATTTTATAAACATTGATAAAACACGTTGATACACCAGCTAAGATCCCGCATTCACTATGAGCCATAACGACATAATTTCTCTTCGCCGAACAACAGAACCGTAATGGATAATTTTAATAATATTTAATTACCATATTTACAATAGTATTTGTTTATAATCTGTACATGAAGTCTCGTAACATTCTTGACCAGGCTTGGCGTTTCAAGTAATAATAATTAGAATGCTTCTAGATTTAAAAAGTAATTGTTTTTTAATTTCTAAAATACCAATTAATTCTAAATTGTAAACCGGCGTATTTTTTATAATAAAATGGGTTTAAAAAATTGTCTGCTTATATCCAGTGACCACATAAAAGCACCAAAATATTGGAATATAATAATCGAAAAATTACAAAAACATATCTATCTAAAGGAAAATCATGAATGCACACATGGAAAACATATTCGAGCTTTAAAATGGTTGCCCGACGGCGCTACAATTTTGATTAAACGGAAAACTTCTTCTTTTTAGGTTTTGCTGCATGAAGGGGTAGGTATTAAAAATTTATAGAGGAAATGTTTGTTTTCTTTAAACGTCGATAACTTTGGCCTTAACAGAATTTAACAATTTTAGATTTGTTAATTGTTACAAAAGGCTCGAGAGATCTTGTCAATTGATTTAAATCCCGTTTCACACGGCGCAGGATGCGCCGTAGGTCGTATGCACGCTGGAAAATTGGTTGGCACTGAGTTAAGGGTTTCCAGGAGTGCTGTCCCTTTTGGCCAAAACGCGATTTCATTCACTGATATGAATGAAGTTTTCACCAAAGTTATGTAAAACTTGGTATAGGAGATAGTGGAAAAGTAAATAACAACAAATTAAATAATGAAATGTGTTTTTTAATATAATAACAATAGTTTTTTCACAAAAAGATCTCTTTGCGAAGAAATTAATAGGCATTTTTTTAAATAAATTTTTTCGATATAGTGTCCTGGATATCTGTAAATTACGATCCCAGTAAAATTTACAAAAATTTGTCAATATTGAAAGAATTGTAAAATATTTTTTTTTAATATAGCAATCCTGAACTGTTATTATATAATTGAAAAATAATAGCGTTATTATATCAAGAAGGATTTATTACTGCCTATCTCCGTCAGACTCGAGCTACGCTCTCGTGATTTTGCCAGAACAGCTCTCGTTAAATGTTCACTAAACTGTTAAATTACCGGCAGCCATGATAGTAATAAGATATAGAAAAAATTTTAATAATTTTTCTAAAGATTATTTTACTCTTATAAAGAGTTTTATGTGAAAATAACAACGAGTATAAATAAATTTTAATTAGAAAACCTTGATAAAATTGGAGGGCAAGAAAAATTCACTTCCATTATATCATATAAATGACAATAAAATTTGTTTCGTATCTAAATTTTCCTTCTGTCAAAAACAAATACTTGCACAAAAATCAAATTCAAGTGACAAAAGTCAGACATTTATTTTCTTTATAAAGTTGATGATGTTCATGTATGCTTTTATATTATCACCAGCAACTCTGGAATATAAAATTATTTAAAAACAATTTAGATTTTTACAAACATATTAATAAATCAAAGATGATTTATTGATACTGCTGCAATAGCAATAAAGTGGCATGTAATTCAATTATAAAGCATAAAGTCTTTATATAATGTTTTTTAATTATTATATATGTATCGCATAATAAAATTTAAGAAATTTTCTAGCACCTTTATTAAGCACCTTTATTAAGCACTTTTATAAAACAATTTTATTGTATTTTTATAAACATTTTATATCTGTTTTATAGTAGTGGCTATAGCGCTTATATGATGTATTACATATACAAAATATTTTATAAATTGTGCCAATTTTGTGTTTATAGATATTTCATAAACATTTTGAAAACGTTTCTAACATTGTTTTATAATATTCATCTCCAAAACATTTCTACGACTTTTATAAAATATCTAATTAATAGTTTGGTCAACAAGAGACGTGCAAGAGTTATTTTCATAGCTCGGGGAAGAAGCAAGTAATCTGGGCCTACCAGAGAACGAAGAAAAAACGAAGTAATATTAGAACCAGTGATCCAAGACCTCGAGTCAGGCACAATATATCCCTTAGTGGCTTAATGAGTCTAATTCGAAGTGATTAGGGAATATAAGTACCTAGGAGCAGTAACCACCGTGGAAAGAGCAAGAATAATTGCGGGATAGAGAGCGTTATACCCTCTCACCCAAAAAGTGACATAAACGCCAGTCTTTAAATTATTCTTATATTCGTTTCAATGTATGTAAATAGTTGATCGCGTTGCCAAACGGTCACCTGCGCGTTGTCAATAGGTCGCCTGCGCGCCGCCCGTGGTGAGTCTGGTCGTCGCTACCACTGGCATATTGGCAGTCCTGTGCGCGGTAACATTTGAATATAATGTAACTAATTGGTCGAAGCGACCAGGTCGCGCGACTTGGCCATGGCCGCTAGTGCACATGGCGTCTAAGCAATATAAGTCTGGCCGTAACCACATGTTAGAAAGCTTCCCAAGCCAAGGCCGCACCTGCTAGGCGGTATTTGGTATAGGTAAGATTCAACGTGTTCGGCTTCAGTTTGTTGTGAGCGTGGCCGACTCTGTGGCAGCTTTGGTTTGCGGAACCCTTTACTCTTACCTTCTTGTGCTCTTATTTATAGTTAAAAATATACAGCCAATAACTGTCCTGTTGTTATTCTAACCTCAGAATAGTAATTCTTTGTATGGATGTCAATGTCACAAACTGTAGATATTTATTGGCCTTTAATACTTTTTATAATTAATGTGTCATTTTTGCGAATATTTTCATTTTTCCACCCAACCCTATCTAAGATGCGAGAAAAATATTGTTATTTTTCGTCTTTCAACGAGAAAAACTCGAAAAATGGGTTTTTAGAATAAATATCATAAATGTCGTCGTCGTCGTTGTAACATGTCTTGTTAGCTCCGAAGTGTATACAAATGACCACTTTTATGATTGGATATTTTTAAGGCCGCTTTAGGGCGTCTCACATATGAACTCTATTAATTTTCAGCTCACCAGAACCCGTACAACGGAATTTTCGATTTGTTAACACGATACAGCATCCGGAGGGTATACAAGTTACCAATTTTATGATTGGATATTATGCAGGGCGTCTCCAAAAAAACCCTATTGATTTTCATCTTACCAGAGCCAATAAAACGGGTCCTATAAATCCAGATATACCACATTTTTGGACAAATTTCGGATTTTTAGCACGAAACAGCCTCCAGAGTGTATACAAGTGATCAATTTAATGATTGAGTATTGTTCAGGGCGTGTCACAAATTAACCTTATTGCTTTTCAGCTCATCAGAGCCAGTACAACGGGTCCTATAAATCCAGATATACTACATTTATGGATAAATTTCGGTTTGTTAGCACGATACAGCCTCCGAGTGAATACAAGTGACCAATTTTATTATTGGATATTGTTCAGGGCGTCTCACTGATGAACCCTATGGGTCCTATAAATCCAGAGAAGCCACATTTTTTGAGAAATTTCCGTTTGTTAGGATGATACAGTTTCCGGAGTGTATAAGTGCGGAAAAAATCTTTAAAACCTTTTATTTTCATATATTTATACCTGTATTTATTTACTAATCCAAAAAATTAGCACCAATGTGGGACTATAGTGAAAGAAATATTCAGAAATGGTGAGGCCTCTGTTACATTTTCAAAAATCTCGACTTGATTATTTCATCAACTAAAATTACAGTTATGAAACTCTAATAGTCTGGTTCACAAGTCCCATTTTCCTCCGGACCACCGAAAATTACGATTTTGGTCTCATTCGATTAGGAATGGCATCTAAAACATTCTATTAACGTTGCAAGAGGGGCTGCAAAAAAATACAAAAGTTATAAACAATAAAGTAAAATAAAAAATAAGGGTTTGGTTTTTTTAAAATATTTCAAAAACTATTTGAGATAATCGAAATTTGAAAAAAGATCCTTAAAGAGCATGAAATTTCCTAAAAAAGTCCTACCTCCCGGAACTTTACCGACAATCCTTATAATTTTAATTTAGCGGCGAAAATAACGGTAAAAACGCGTGGTTTGGATGCCGCGCGCTTCGCCCCAATCTGACACATGAACTAAAAAAATTATTTTAACTGATTAAATATTAATATTAAGGAATGAAAAAATTTGGGTACTAAGTAGACATATCAATAAACAATAATCCGTAAAAAATTTTATCATAATTTTTTTATTAATTATGCTTCTGTTAATTAGTTAATTTTCAACATTTTATTGTTAACATAAAAACGCTGATTATTTCAAAACAAGAAATCCAGAATTTTTTTGTTTTTTTTGGAGATAATCTTAAAAGGGTTTAGAAGAGATTCCCGTTGGAAAATTTCAAAAATTATATAAATCAAGCCCTCAGGAAATTTTTTTTCCAATTATTGTTAATATTTTGTTTTCTTATTGATGAAAGCCATATGACAATATTTTTAACTAACATTATTTAAATGATTGTTATAAACAAATGCATTGTTTATAAGATTTTTGAAAACTTTTTTTTTGGAATTTCATCCTTGATGAAAACAATGATTTTTAAAAAAAATCGTTTCTTAAAAAAATTTTTTTTATTAACAAAAAACACGCTTTTTAATTAATCTTTTTTGATACTAAATATTAATATTGAGGAACCATTTTTTCTTAAAAATCATTTATTATATTCTTTCGTATTATAAAAAAACCTTTTTTTATGAATTTTAATATACAATTGAGTTAGTGGTTCGTTCCAGGGCTAAATTTGTTTAATAATTAATAACGAACAAAAAAGTCTTGGAAGTGTTTTTGTCGTATCTTTAATAGTTTATAATTTATTTTAATAACAATAAGTAAAAACAGAAAGAAAACTACAAGTCCAAAAGTACAATATATTTAAAAATTATATAAAAAATGTAAAAAAAAATTCATATAAAAAATTATACATGATCGTTTTTGTAATATTTTTTAGTATTCAAAAAAATATTTCGTATAAATGCATTTGTTTATAACAAATTATTTGTTTAATAAAATTAATTTTAATTTTAATTAAAAATTAATAAAAAAATATTTTTTTATAATACGAAAAGAACATAATGAATAATGTTTTAAAAAACTGGTTCCTTGATATTAATATTTAGTACTAAAAAAACTTTTAATTTACAAGTGCGTTTTTTGTTAATAAAAAATTTTTTTTAAGAAACGATTTTTTTTAAATCATTATTTTCATCAAGGACGAAATTCAAAAAAAAGTTTTTAAAAATCTTATAAACAATGCATTTGTTTATAACAATTATTTAAATTATGTTAGTTGAAAATAAAAAAAAATTATTGTCATATGGCTTTCATCAATAAGAAAACAAAATATTAACAATAATTGGAAAAAAAATTTCCTGATGGCTTTATTTATATAATTAATTTTTTAATGCCTTTCATTGTTAATAAAAAAGTGAAAAAACAAAATTTTTGAATTTTTCCAACGGGGATCTCTTCTAAACCATTTTAAGATTAGCCCGAGAAAAACAAAAAAATTTCTAGATTTCTTGTTTTGAAATAATCAACGTTTTTATGTTAACATGGTGAAAATTAACTAATTAACAAAAGTATAATTAATAAAAAAATTGTGATACATTTTTTACAGATTATTGTTTATTCATTTGTCTACTTAGTACCCAAATATTTTTATTCCCTAATATTAATATTTAATCAGTTAAAATACTTTTTTTAGTTCATGTGTCAGATTGGGGCGATGCGCGCGGCAGCCGAACCACGCGTTTTTACCGTTATTTTCGCCGCTAAATTAAAATTATAAGGATTGTCGGTGAAGTTCCGGGAGGTACGACTTTTTTTAGGAAATTTCCTGCTCTTTAAGGATCTTTTTTCAAATTTCGATTATCTCAAATAGTTTTTGAAACATTTCAAAAAAACCAAACCCTTATTTTTTTTATTTTACTTTATTGTTTATAACTTTTGCATTTTTTTCAGCCCCTCTTGCAACTTTGATAGAATGTTCTAGATGCCATTCGGAATCGAATGAGACCAAAATCTTGATTTTCGGTTGTCCGGTTTAGGTTCTGAGGAAAATGGGACTTGTGAACCAGACTATAAATTATAAAAAATCTACTTTATGTTAACGTAGCTTCACTAGCATGAAACAATAAATTGATTGATTGAATATGGTGCAGGGTATTCTTAATGAATGAAAACAATGTGAAACAGTTTTGTTTTTTCCTTAGTTCTTGTATAAAAACAAATAACTAACCCACAACCAGTTTTTAAGACAAAATATCCTCTTCAGACGAAAACAAATAATTAAATACCAATCACAACTGTTTTCCATATGAAAAATCGTGTTAGATTCCGAATTAATTTGACGCTATATATATTAAGTTCCAATTTCCATACTGAAAATTATCCGTTGTTATGATGTACCTACTTAGAACTTTCCTAGTCAATATACCCGACCTCGTTAAGTTGCTATCACACAATACATGTAACTAAATGACTTTTAAATTAGGGGTTTCTAAATTCCGCAAGAGCTGGCACAATACAGTAGATATAATACAATCAAAGAAAATAATGGGTATTGGACTGGAAAATTTGTAATCTGTTGCCCTCATTGTTTCGAAACAGAATATTCACTATGTTTTTATCATTAATACGTATTAGTTCCAATATTTCAACTTTTTGATATAAACTTTTATAAAATCTAGAAGTTTAGTAGACATACATTTGCTGATAGGTCACTTTTAGACTTCTAAACAAGAGTTCACGAAAAATTTGTTGTTCCTTTTTACTCTCTCTGTTTCTATTCCTTTTTCTTCTCACTTACTTAATCTTTAAATTCATCAACCCTATAGCTGGGGAGTGGATTGCGTTGATTTTTCTGCATATTCACCTATACTTGCTTCTATTTTGCGTTTGTCTATCGATAGTATTTTCGTTTCAATTTTTCTCTTTATCCTGCCATGTTTTTCTTAATCTACATACACTTTTCTTGCTCTTTTGTCTTGCTCATTCTTTAAATATGCCTCATACATCGAAGCTAATTTTCTTCCAATATTTTAGACTTCTAAACACGAGTCGACTAAGTCGATGAAAAAATCTAAGTCTTATATTCTGGCTTTTGGTGTCCATCCGTCAGTTTTAAGCTTCAACGGACGAATGGTAAATGCTAGAGCTTAAGTAAAAACGGATTCGGAATCAGTATGGTCTGAAACCCCCCTAATGGAGATAGACTCATTCACTAAACTGAAATTACTGTTTATTAGCCTTCGTATACGCCAAACTGTGGCGCATCTTTTCTAATTCTTTTTATCTACATAAGGCTTCCTATATTCATCTATTTTGACAATACGAATTTGTATTTACTTTGGTAGTGAGGTCTAATCAGTTCAAAAAACTCTGGACGAGATAAAAATAGGTGACGCAAGTACGCCCCTTACGAAAGATGTGATATCAAATCATACGATGTATAGGGTGACACAGGTACTACATCTACTTAAAATCTTTATAAAATAAATGTAAGCTATGGTTACATATTCACACTTTATTCCTTATTAATTTGAAAGTATAAAAAAAAACTTTTTGTTTGCTTTGTAGTCCTGACAACTCAGACGAAACAGATCTGACCTTTGCTTTGTAATGCGTTTCGATAATATAATTCGGATGGGATCCTTTCTTAGTTATATGTTTTGATAGTATCTATAAATCGGATGGAGCCTTTCTTTGTATTGAATGAAGTATTATCCATACATTGTAATTATATATATATATATATATATATATATATATATATATATATATATATATATTTTTTGTAGTATGAACTGAATGGATTCTAATTTACACGTCTGCCTAAAATATATACAGAAATTTTAATGATTTGTGGTAAAATTTAGAGAAAGAAAAAAGTCAGCTTCAATCAAACGCTAACAGTATTTAAACAAGGTAGGAATAAAGTGTGAATATGTAGTATAGCTTATCTTTATTTTATAAAGATTATAAGTACATATAGTACTTGTATCACCCTATACATCTTATGATTTGATATCACATCTTTTGTAATGGGTGTATTTGCGTCACATATTTTTACCTCGTCAAGAGGTTTTTGGACTCATATCAGTACTTTTTTACAGCTTTTATATTCTATTCTCATATACTTAAGATAGGTAATATAGATTTTTTCAATAATTTGTTAGAGGTATGTAGTATTTAAGGATTTTTTTTAAGAAAAAAAATTTCTTAAATACTGCATATGCCTGCCTTGTTTGAATACTGTTAGCGTTTGTTTGAAGCTGACTTTTTTCTTTCTCTAAATTTTACCACAAATCATTAAAATTTCTGTATATATTTTAGGCAGACGTGCAAATTAGGATCCATTCACTTCATACTACAAAAAATATATATGATTACAATGTATGGAAAATACTTCATTCAATACAAAGAAAGGCTCCATCCGATTTATAGATACTATCAAAACATATAACTAAGAAAGGACCCCATCCGAATTATATTATCGAAACGCATTACAAAGCAAAGGTCAGATCTGTTTCGTCTGAGTTGTCAGAACTACAAAGCAAACAAAAAGCTTTTTTTTAAACTTTCAAATTAATAAGGAATAAAGTGTGAATATGTAACCATAGCTTACATTTATTTTATAAAGATTATAAGTAGATGTAGTACCTGTGTCACCCTATACATCGTATGATTTGATATCACATCTTTCGTAAGGGGCGTACTTGCGTCACCTATTTTTATCTCGTCCCGAGTTTTTTGAACTGATTAGACCTCACTACCAAAGTAAATACAAATTCGTATTGTCAAAATAGATAAATATAGGAAGCCTTATGTAGATAAAAAGAATTAGAAAAGATGCGCCACAGTTTGGCGTATACGAAGGCTAATAAACAGTAATTTCAGTTTAGTGAATGAGTCTGTCACCATTAGGGGGGTTTCAGACCATACTGATTCCGAATCCGTTTTAACTTAAGCTCTAGCACTTATCATTCGTCCGTTGAAGCTTAAAACTGACGGATGGACACCAGAAGCCAGAATATAAGACTTAGATTTTTTCATCGACTTAGTCGACTCGTGTTTAGAAGTCTAAAATATTGGAAGAAAATTAGCTTCGATGTATGAGGCATATTTAAAGAATGAGCAAGACAAAAGAGCAAGAAAAGTGTATGTAGATCAAGAAAAACATGGCAGGATAAAGAGAAGAATTGAAACGAAAATACTATCGATAGACAAACGCAAAATAGAAGCAAGTATAGGTGAATATGCAGAAAAATCAACGCAATCCACTCCCCAGCTATAGGGTTGATGAATTTAAAGAATAAGTAAGTGAGAAGAAAAAGGAATAGAAACAGAGAGAGTAAAAAGGAACAACAAATTTTTCGTGAACTCTTGTTTAGTGACCTATCAGCAAATGTATGTCTACTAAACTTCTAGATTTTATAAAAGTTTATATCAAAAAGTTGAAATATTGGAACTAATACGTATTAATGATAAAAACATAGTGAATATTCTGTTTCGAAACAATGAGGGTAACAGATTACAAATTTTCCAGTCAAATACCCATTATTTTCTTTGATTATATTATATC
Source organism: Galeruca laticollis (assembly GCA_963921935.1). NCBI lineage: Eukaryota > Metazoa > Arthropoda > Insecta > Coleoptera > Chrysomelidae > Galeruca > Galeruca laticollis. Next base: position 13,920,975 of record OY998177.1, on the reverse strand, counting down.
TACTGTATTGTGCCAGCTCTTGCGGAATTTAGAAACCCCTAATTTAAAAGTCATTTAGTTACATGTATTGTGTGATAGCAACTTAACGAGGTCGGGTATATTGACTAGGAAAGTTCTAAGTAGGTACATCATAACAACTGATAATTTTCAGTATGGAAATTGAAACTTAATATATATAGCGTCAAATTAATTCGGAATCCAACACGATTTTTCATATGGAAAACAGTTGTGATTGGTATTTAATTATTTGTTTTCGTCTGAAGAGGATATTTTGTCTTAAAAACTGGTTGTGGGTTAGTTATTTGTTTTTATACAAGAACTAAGGAAAAACCAAAACTGTTTCACATTGTTTTCATTCATTAAGAATACCCTGCACCATATTCAATCAATCAATTTACTGTTTCATGCTAGTGAAGCTACGTTAACATAAAGTAGATTTTTTATAATTTATAGTCTGGTTCACAAGTCCCATTTTCCTCAGAACCTAAACCGAACCCCCGAAAATCAAGATTTTGGTCTCATTCGATTCCGAATAGCATCTACAACATTCTATCAAAGTTGCAAGAGGGGCTGAAAAAAAATTAGTTATAAACAATAAAGTAAAATAAGGGTTTGGTTTTTTTGAAATATTTCAAAAACTATTTGAGATAATCGAAAGTTGAAAAAAGATCCTTAAAGAGCAGGAAATTTCCTAAAAAAAAGTTGTACCTCCCGGAACTGCACCGACAATCCTTATAATTTTAATTTAGCGGCGAAAATAACGGTAAAAACGCGTGGTTCGGGCTGCCGCGCGCATCGCCCCAATCTGACACATGAACTAAAAAAAGTATTTTAACTGATTAAATATCATTATTAGGGAATAAAAATATTTGGGTACTAAGTAGACATATGAATAAACAATAATCTGTAAAAAAAATTTATCACAATTTTTTTATTAATTATACTTTAGTTAAAAAGTTAATTTTCACCATGTTAACATAAAAACATTGATTATTTCAAAATAAGAAATCTAGAAATTTTTTTGTTTTTTTCGAGCTAATCTTAAAATAGTTTAGAAGAGATCCCCGTTGGAAAAATTCAAAAATTTTGATTTTTCACTTTTTTATTAACAATGAAAGGCATTAAAAAATTAATTATATAAATAAAGCCATCAGGAAATTTTTTTTTCCAATTATTGTTAATATTTTGTTTTCTCATTGATGGAAGCCATATGACAATAATTTTTTTTTATTTTTAACTAACATTATTTAAATAATTGTTATAAACAAATGCATTGTTTATAAGATTTTTGAAAACTTTTTTTTTAATTTCATCCTGGATGAAAATATTGATTAAAAAAAATCGTTTCTTAAAAAATTTTTTTTATTAACAAAAAACGCACATGTTAATTAACAGTTTTTTTTAGTACTAAATATTAATATTAAGGAACCAGTTTTTTAAAACATTATTCATTATGTTCTTTGCGTATTATAAAAAAATATTTTTTTTATTAATTTTTAATTAAAATTAAAGTTAATTTTATTAAACAAATAATGTGTTATAAACAAATGCACGTCTGCCTAAAATATATACAGAAATTTTAATGATTTGTGGTAAAATTTAGAGAAAGAAAAAAGTCAGCTTCAAACAAACGCTAACAGTATTTAAACAAGGCAGGAATAAAGTGTGAATATGTAGTGTAGCTTACCTTTATTTTATAAAGATGAAGTACATATAGTACTTGTATCACCCTATACATCTTATGATTTGATATCGCATCTTTTGTAATGGGTGTATTTGCGTCACATATTTTTACCTCGTCAAGAGGTTTTTGGACTCATATCAGTACTTTTTTTACAGCTTTTATATTATATTATCATATACTTAAGATAGGTAATATAGATTTTTTCAATAATTTGTTAGAGGTATGCAGTATTTAAGGAATTTTTTTTTTTAAAAAATTTTGCTGGGCTCAAAAATCGTATAAATTGAAAAAAACTTGAAAAAACGAAAAAAAATCAAAGGGCGGACCACTTGTTTTGGCTGTAACTCCACAAGGGTACAACAAATATCTCAAATATCATATACCGTTAGAAAGGTCTTAAATATAGCTGCAAAAAACAAGTAGGGTGTTTTTCTCTATCTGTGGTTGAAAAGTGTATACATTGAAAAAACATGAAAAAAACGAGAAAAAAAATCAAAGGGTTAACCACTTATTTTAGCAATAACTCCATAAGGCTACACAGAAAATCTCAAATATTACACATTAATAGAAAGGTCTTGAATAGAGCTACAAAAACATGGGAGGTGTTTTTTCTCTCTCCGAGGTCAAACAACGTATAAAAGTAAAAAAAATTAAAAAGCGAAAAAAGTACACTCAAATTGGCTATAATTCCACAAGTATCTCAAATATGTACAACGTTGGAAAGGTCTCGAATAGAGCTACAAAAAACATTTATGGTGTTTTTTCTATCTGACGCCAAAAAATTGGAAAAAGTTTGAAATATCCATAATTTCGAAATTTTAGATGGCCATTAGGACCCCTTAAGGATTTTTCCAGGGATCGTTGTATGATGCGATCGTAATAACTTTTCGAGCTCTATTACCCTGTAAAGTTTCATCGAAATCGTTGGAGCCATTACAAGGTTGCCACAAATACATATGTATACTGACAAACTACCTAAAACAAAGTACTCTTGTATCTCACCTTTGGGTATAGATATGAGGCTGAAAATTTTACTATAGGTGTGTTCCAACCGAAGTGAATACCGTTTTATTACCGTACAATCTCAGTAACGCAGCAAATTTGATGTAAATTACACAGACTTATTATATTCACTAATCAGCAGGTCAACTGGGTGTGTATCGTAATTGTACGGTTTTTGTGTTGGTTGGAACGAACAGACCTTATAGCATCACCTCACCGTCCCAAGTCAACTGACATCATGATCGGCGAATGCGTTCCTATTTTTTCGGCCATTTGAAAATTGGCATTTTTTACAGTATATACTAATTTATCCATGCTATATCTCTTAAACGAATAGAGATTTTCGAATGAGACAAAAACTGATCTATTCCTTATCATCCCCTAAATATTCATTCCTTAGTTACAACCCCTAACTTTAAATTTTTTAATAGCACCCTGTACATTTTTTTATAATTTTAGATGTGGTATTCCATCGTCTATTCAACAAATTTTTCAAAAATAAAATCGGTTCGTAAGTAATCAAGTTTATTTCTTATTTTTGTTAAATTAATCAAAAAAGCATTAAAGCTTAAAGGAACTATAAAAATAATGTAATAAAAATTTAATGAAAAAAATAAATAAGAATTAACTAATTAATATTATTTACATTAGATGTTCGAATTGTAGTCCACCTTCTGCAACACACATTTCGAATCGTGCTAGATGATTTCTTGTACATGTGGCTTGAATCATTGCAGGAGTAATTTGTCGAATTGCTTGTCTTATGTTTTCTTTTAATTCGTCTACATTTTGCGGTTTTGATTGATAAACAATATCTTTGATCAATTCCCCAAAAGAAAAAGTCAAGAGGTGACAAATCAGGTGAACGTGCCGCCCACATAATTTCTGGAGAGTTGTTTGCTATCCAGTGGTTATCGAAACGGTTTTGTAGGTAGTCGCTAACGATTCTCGCATTGTGTGGAGGAGCCCCGTCTTGTTGCCATCACATTTCTTGACGTTCTTTATGAGGAATATCTTCTAACAAATCGGGAAGTATGTTTTTTAAGAAATCTAAATATCGAACACCTGTTAGAGTGCCGTTAAAAAAGTAAGGACCTATAACACTGCCATTAAATAAACCGCACCACACATTTATACCCCAAATATTTTGAAATCTTGTATCCATCATCCAATGTGGGTTCACGGGAGATCAATAATTTGAATTGTGACGGTTGACTTCACCATTATTGTGAAATCTAGCCTCATCGCTCCACAATATTTTTGTTAAAAAAAGTGGATCATCATTAATTTTTAACATCATTCTTGCAATAAAATCAAGACGTCTTTGGTAATCACCAGGTAGTAATCCTTGTACTAAGTGCACTTAAGGATGGTAATTAAAATCTTTTAAAATTCTATGAACTGAACTTCTTGAAATACCACTTTCATAGGCGAGGGTTCTAATAGACACCTTGGGATTAAAATGTTAATATGCTATTACATTAATAAGATTTTGATCACAACTTACTCTGCGTTCAATTGTAGCTCGTTTATTATTTGGAAAATGTCCCTGTCTAAGTGAGCGTTCCAAATTCTTAAATGTTGTTTCACTTGGAATGCTTCGATTTAGAAACCTTTCTTGATATAATTGTCGAGAAACTCTCTTATTTTTCAGGCATTCTACATAAATCAGTATCATATCAACAACGTATTCTTCAGACGAAAATACATATGGCATATTGAAATGTTATACACAATTACAACACTTATGATTATTACTGGTCTAATACTTTTATTCAAAACGTCAATAATAATAATTGTTGATCTGACAGGTCGAATCATGGTAACCTGGATTAAGGGCGATGTCCGAGACGTGAAATAACCGCAAAAGTTTTTCAAATATTGTGACTTTATGATAAGAGATTTTGTTGTGAATTTTTGCACACGCATTTGAAAGATAATAATGTATTCCTCTACGAAGCCAAAATTTTGAAAGACAAAAGTTTGTGTTTTAAAAAATTAAATACCAATAAATTCATAAAACGGAGTTCGTGGAGGTACGTATAATAGTATAATAGAAACATTTTTGTGAAAATGTGAAAAATCAAAAAATTACAAATCGACAACGATTAACCTACATACCAGAAATCTTCTGACACGATTCGATATGTGTGTTGCAGCGGGTGGACTACAATTCGAAAATCTAATGTAAATAATATTAATTAATTCATTGTTATTTTTATTTCTACGAAGCAAAAAATCATGAGTGCACCACAATGATGCGATTCAGAAGTAGAGTGCGTCAAACTTAGAGTACAGAATGAAGAGGTGTGAAATCAAATATCCATAGTTACTCATAAATTAATAGAGTTAGGACATTAAGAAAGTCACCTATCGATTTGAGACGAAATTTTATTTATTTAAACATGTTTCGAGTGAAAGATAGGCTAAAAATGTATTTTCGTGCAATTGCACGCGAAGTCAGTATTTCGCGTTCTCAGCACAGTCCGCGAAATTTAATTTCGTAGCCGTTACCCATAGCAACGGCCGCGAAACCAAACGTCACTTCCAAATTTGACATTTCGAAAATACTACAAAGACAAGGATTATTTTTTATTGAATACCTACAAATACACAAGTACTTATATTATTTAGGATGAATACTATTTACAACATTTGATTTCTGCATCAAATAAGGCAATAAAATGTTTTCTGACATCGTCTTAATATTCTGTTTGTCACACCAATCTTTAAACTCGCCGTAACATTTTTTGTACTGCCGTTTCGATTTTTCGGGTATTAAAACTGAAAGCGCCGAATTTACAACGCTTTTGAGTTCAGGAGGAGTGGAAGGTACTGAAATATCGCTATCAGTATCAGACATTTTGTCAAGAACTGTCAAAATATTTTGTATATATTGAAACATATCATTTCCATAGCACACGTTAACATTGTTAAATAAATTGAACAGCTGTTGATTTTAGAGCAATAATATATGTATTTACAATTATCTAGTTTAATAATTTTAACGATTGCACGAAAAATAGTGTGTATGCACTGGCCGCGAAACTTTTTAACGACCTCAAGATTATCTTGCCTCGGCCGCAAGCGGCCTCGGCGATAACTATTCTTTCGGTACGTTAAAAAGGTATTTCGCGGCCTAAGCATACAAATAACTATTTTGGAGAATTGCGAAAAATGTAATATTTTCCATACAAATTTGATAGAAAATATTTTTCCTCTCAAAAAATACTGAAATTATGATGAATGGGGTTCTTCGATGCGTGAAATCGACTGGTATTGACCATTTTTCGATGAGATCAATGTTCCAGATTTTAGCAGAGGATTAAAATTAATATAAAACATGCCTTCATATAAAATCGCACAGATCAAAATAATGAGAATATATATTCAATTTTCTAGGAAAGTACTGTCAAAGGCGCAATATACAAAGCAAAAAATCAGGAGTGCACCACAATGATGCGATTCAGAAGTAGAGTGCGTCAAACTTAGGAGTACAGAATTCACAAAACGGAGTTCGTGGAGGCACGTATAATAGTATAATAGAAACATTTTTGTAATTGAAGTTTTTTCTTCAATGGATACGTTTTTGTGAAAATGTGAAAAATCAAAAAATGACAACACGAGAACGATTAACTTACATACCACAAATCTTCTAACACGATTCGATATGTGTGTTGCAGCAGGTGGACTACAATTCGAAAATCTAATGTAAATAAAATTAATTAATTAATTGTTATTTTTATTTATTTTTTTCATTAAATTTTTATTACATTTATTTTTATAGTTCCTTTAAGCTTTAAGGCTTTTTTGATTAATTTAACAAAAATAAAAAATAAACTGATATTTTCTTGATTACTTACGAACCGATTTTTTTTTGACAAATTTGTTGAATAGACGATGGAATACCACATCTAAAATTATAAAAACATGTACAGGGCGATATTTAAAAAATTTAAAGTTAGGGGTTGTAACTAAGAGATGAATATTTAGGGGATGATTTTTTTACGCCATATTAAAGTGTATTAGAAATGGAATATATCAGTTTTGTCCCATTCGAAAATCTCGTTTAAGAGATATAGCCTGGATAAATTAGTCTGGGACACCCTGTATAGTGACTTTTCATGGTTTGATTTACATGCCGTAGACAGTTTGATTAGGCTTTTTCGGTGTGATGGTTTTTGTGGGGGTGTACTTGCGTCACTCGGCAACTATCGTTACCTGTGATTAGGATATGAAAAAATATTCGTAGTGAACGAGTTTTCTCCGGTATATTTCACTTTCGCAGATGTATCACGTTTCAAGTTTTAACACTAGATCTAAAGGGCCAATATTAATTAATTCATTCATTCATTCATCAGTCGAATTTTTTGTGTTTCCGAACATAGACTCCAGATTATTTGTTCTTAATATTTTATTTTTGAACATTTTCGACGTCCAGAGAAAGACAAGTGAGAAAATAACCTGGAGGTTCGGAAAAGATAAAACATGGGTAGAATGGGATTAAAGTTATTGTTTCGACACATAAAAAAATCTAGCGATTAGAGAAGGAAGACAAAATAATATATGGCAAAAGTAAAGACGTTGCATTTTTTTTAAAAGCAGATATATATGGAAAATTATTATGAATTTACTTTATTTACGATAGTTTATCCGTTAATTTTTGATTAATTAGTTGAAATTTAGGAATATTTTTTCCAATACTAATATTGTTTATTAATTATTTATGTAATTATAATGTTATTAGGTGTATCGAATAAACAGTATTATCACTCTTGGCACCTTCCACAAGAATAAATCATTGTTAATTACAATTATAATGTTAAATGATTACCCCAATTGAATTCTTATTATTTAAACACGTGCCATGAAAAACAGTACATCTGTATGTCTTTTATTTAGTTATTTTAATAGTAACTTGATATTTTTCTTTCAATTTCATCGAAATATTATGCCAACCAGTGTATAGAATAATGGCCAAGACTATAGAGAAAAGGTTAAGGGAATATGGGGAAAACTTGTTCGGAGATTATCAATATGGGTTCAGATATGGAAGATCAGTCATGGATCATATTTTCACTCTGAATCCAACGCAAAGAATGGGGTACGACTTGTCAATCGATGCCATTTTTATAGATTTCGAAATGGCGTACGATACGGTCAATAGAAATTATTTATATGGTATTATGAACGATCTAAACATCCCTAAAAAACTGAAGTCTCACCAAAATGACACTCGAACACACAATAACGAAGATTAAGGCAAACCAAGAAATATCAGACAACTTCGAGACGAATATAGGACTAAAACTAGGAGATCTACCACTTTGTTCTACATTGTATTAGAGTGGATAATGCGCAAAACATGTATGAACTGAACAGGAACGCTAAAAACTAAAGTCCGTTCATCCAGAGTGCTCGGAAACATTATCACCGATAGTACACATGATCTGCCAAAGGAATTTCACTATCGTGCCGGTTGGAGTTAAACTCGATTGGCCAGAGTAAGGAGGCATGTTTATTTTAGCCAATAGAGCCAAAAGCATGTTTTGATCATGCATCAATCGTTGTTTAGGTTACTTTCTTTGTTCGATGGATATAGTATAGGACAACACAATTACTGGCATACGCGGACGATGTAGTCAACATCGGAAAATGAACGACGCAGATATATTTCATAGTTGGAAATGTGGTTATCCATCTGGTCCACCCCGCCCATATTTCGATTATTTGGCAACAATATCATAGGGTGTCATAGGCTCCCATCTCTTTTTTCTTATAATATTTATCATCAGGCAAACCACAATTGTCGGTTCGATTTGTTTTAACTGTAGAGCCGTAACTAAACATCCTTCATGTCCTAGCAAATATATGAGTTGAGCTGAAGTGAAGAAATTGTCAAAATAAAGAGAAACGTGAATATTACAAAAATTCTGTTTCAAAGTCTAAGCAAAATTCATTACTACCAATTCTCGAAGGCCATGTTTATTATTTTCGTCTCTTCTACGATAAATATCTAATTGGACACAATGGAATTGACAAGTAAGTTGTTTTGCACATCGCTTGATTATTCCCAATACATTCGACATCGAGGAAGAACATTATATCCGCTGAGGTACAAAATGCCTAGAAATGTGTACACCTCTTCAACAGATAGAGTCAAATATCGATCAGTCATAAATAATTCAAAACTCAAGAGGATGGAGAAAATGGTGTGGGCAAACATTTTCTCCATATTTGATATAACGATACTTTCAAGTCCTCATTCCTCCAGTAAATTTTTTGTTTCTTTTCTTATCTCTTTATTTTGCGAGACATTTCTCCATTTTCAGTTAGGCTTGCTCCATCGTTATCACTGTCATCATCAACATTTTTTCTGTTTGTCTTTGTATTGTATCATCAACATGATTTGTAGGTTCATTATTTAGTTCTGCCTCCGCTGTCAACTGAGTTCTATTTAGACGATCAGGTTCATTGCAATTCTCATCACGCGAATCTTCGTCTGTAACATTTCCCGTATCATTTAGTGTGGTAATATAAATATCGAGCTGATTCGGATCATTTTCGTCAATATTTTGTAGCACCGCTAACAAGTCGCGAGTTGTTAGTGGCCGGCATCTAAAAAAGGAAATGACCAAAAATAATGAAGATAATAGCAGAATATAATTCAATCCGTGATAAAATGTTCCAATTATTCTTTAATTACCTTTCCTATTGGCTTCTGATATCACTCATTATTACTTTATTGCAAGATGAAGTTTTAGACATCTGACGATCACCAGTATGTGAAGACGAGACACTCCCGGTTTAGTAGACATACGCTATGTGCAGCGTGAACACGATACGGTCGATGCGTGCGATATGGCAAACGCACACACCGTTAACAAGATCCGTTTGTGTTCAATGTACCCACGAGATCGTCGGTCCTGCCTTTTTGTATTTTCTTACATATATAAAATGGGGCAACCTGAGCGTGTAATGTTATTAGAAAATAGTGTACTGAAATTGAAAATGTTAAAAAGAATAGCTACGTGCAGAAACAAAAGCATTTCGTCAATACACCCGAATAGCTCTTGCTACATTTGATTTAATTGTAGATGTAATACGGGACGATTGTTACCATTGCACAACAAACTTTCTAAGGCCAATTACAGAAGAAGAAAGACTGCTTCTCACTCTAAAGTACGTACCTAGCAGAGGCAGTTATTAGAGTTATTTTTCATTTCTGGAATTATCTATGTACCTGTGTTTAAGGTATTATACTATACAAAAAGAACAATAGGGTTTAAACAGTAACTTTATTTGAAGAGAATGTAAATAGTAACTAACCTAAACTAACTCGGATAAAAGCCGGTAACAAACTGTGCAGCAGAATATTTGGTAGAGTTGGATTGAGAACTGTTACCTGGGGAAGTAATATATTGTGAGTTTATTGTAGCAGAAACACAATGAGTTGAGCAGGATGAAGCAGAATTTGAATTGGGAATTTTTTTTCGGTGTTATGAGATGACGTTGACAATTGTTGAATAACGATCTCTTGAAATGGATTTCTGACTCTGAGGTTTTCGATAGGCTGCATCTTTTTGAAATATGAAAGTAAAGATCTGAAAAACATCGTATCATCATCCTCAGACCTCTCCAAAATAGCAAGATTTTTAGTTTAACTTTTGAGCAGGTCTTTTCCATATTTGTTACATGAGATTGTACATTTCACCTCTTACGAGATTTTACTGCAGGTACAAAATACAATAATGGTGTAACACGATCCATTTGTCCACCTGACGGTGTTGCAGAAATTGATTGTTCTGATAATGTCGCGGCAACTTGAGAAATAACTTGTGAAGTTGATGGCGTATCGGTATTGTTATGAATTGTTTCATCATCTGCATCAGTTTCTGGAACATTACTCAATTTCTCTTCATCCGAGTCTTCATGATTACGTTGTGGTGAGTGTGGATCTACTTGAGAAATATTCCTTTCGGTTGCTCTAGATGTTAATATATCCCTTAGAAACAGTTCTATATAAAAATTTTGCCATTTGCCAGGATATTTCGGGACTGAGCCTTGTGAATCATCTGATTTAGTTTTCGGGATTTTTTTCAGTTCCTTGCTACATTGATGTCGTAGATTTCTGCATTTCTTTCTAGCATCATTACCGAAAAAAATACTCTGCCGATTTATGTGCACCTAAGCTAACACGATTAATGTATAATCTAATTTTTAACTATTTTGGTCATTAGACATTATTCTTGATAAAAGTTTTTGCGTGTAGAAAAAAACAGTTTTGACGGCGTTACATTTTCGGTCAGACATACAGGATGGGTAAAAAGTACAAATATGTGACTTTCCAAATCAATAAATTTCGAAAACAAATTTTATGACAAAGAGCTAATTTAAAGAGTGTTATTAAAAAACGAATAATAAAGTCTAATACTCTTTTTTGAAACGATTAACATTATTCTTGATAAAAGTTTTTGCGTGTAGAAAAAAACAGTTTTTACGGTGTTACATTTTCGGTCAGACATACAAGTACAAATAAATATGTGAGCTAATTTAAAGAGTGTTAAAAAACGAATAATAAAGTCTTATACTCTTTTTTGAAACGATTAACATTATTCTTGATAAAAGTTTTTGCGTGTGAAAAAAACAGTTTTGACGGTGTTACATTTTCGGTCAGACATACAGGATGGGTAAAAAGTGAGCTAATTTGAAGAGTGTTAAAAAATGAAGTCTTTTTTGAAATGATTAACAGTTTTAGAGCAAAGAAAGGAGTATATCCGAAAAAAAAATTTCACTTTTCTCGAACATCGTTATTCCTACCAAAAAGGTTTATAAGACTTTTTTGCTAGTCGAACGTGCTTCGAAAAAATTAATTTTCGATTTTTTTTTATTTGGAAAGTCACGTTTTTGTACTTTTTGTGCACCCTGTATATTTGACCAGAAACGTGACACCGTCAAAATTGTTTTTCTGTATGAAAAAACTTTTATCAAAAATAACATTTTCAGACAAATCAAAAATAAAACAGTTACTTATATGACGCCAAATTTTTGGCAGACCCTGCATATTATTTTTAAATGTACAGCCAAAACCTTAATTAGGTACGAAATTTCATTGAAATCAGGCAAGTAATTTTTGAGTTATGCGCGTTGGTCATTACAGACAGACATACACGGCGCGACAATAGCTATTTGTATTACTAGGGAGGAAAGTGCCACTTTTCCTCCCGCAGGATGTAGTTAGTAAACATCCATGGGAGGAAAAGGCACTTTACTCCAATGTGATACATATGATTTTTCCTCCTACCCACCTTTTTTTGAAAATTTATTTCCTTGTAGTGAAAAATATGCCAGTAAAACATGCTCTGAATATTTATGTATCTTGTTGTCTTCAGCCCATTGCTTATATTGTGCATATTGTTTTTCATACCTGTCTTTAGATTTTTGTGGTAGTAAGGTTAATGACGCTATGTTGGCTTGTTCCTTAATATTAGGTGGCGTATTTGGAAATTCAAAATCACTTGAATCGCTCTCCATTTTTCAAAAATTCAACTAAGTTTAATGAATGTAGCGACTTTGCACCTCAAAAGCCAATCGCCGTGTTTACTGTCAGTGAGCCACAGCATACTTTTCTCAAAAAACGTATATCTAAGATTCCTGAAGTTGAAATTTGTATTGAAGAACTACGTTGAAGTAACATTGATGTTTGATTTATACCAAAAAACAGGATATACAGGATGTTCTAGAAATTATGGAAACAATATGAATATAATGAATTCACAAGTTTCATCGTTTACAACTTACTTGAAATGAGGGGGAGGAAAAGTACTTTCCTCCCTAGGGAGAAAAAGTACAACGCTAGTACAACGGGTGCTATGGTACCTGAAGTGCCACATTTATGTCCTTTTTGGAGAAATTTCGGTTTTAGTACGATACAGCCTCCGGAGTGTATACAAGTGACCAATTTTATAATTTATTTTCGAAGGTGTCTCATTCAAGGTGTCTCACAGATGTATCGTATTGATTTTCAGCTGACTATAGCGAGAACAGCGGGTCCTATAAATCCAGATATACTGCATTTTTGGTTACTTTTGGAGAAATTTCGGTTTGTTAACACGATGCATCCCCCGAAGTGTATACATGTAACAATTTTATGATAGAATATTGTTCAGGGCATCTCACAGATGCGGAAAAGTTAGTTTTAATCTTTAAAACCGTTTATTTTTCTTGTTTTTGACACGATCACCATAGTTCACACTATTATAGTTATAGGTATATTTCTTTCAGGTACTTGTCAACTGGAATTGCATTTAGGCAACTAGCTTTTTCACAATTGTGTAAAGCAATTTGGAAATGTCTACAAACACATTATATGCCTACACATACAGCATTAGATTTTGAAGACATTGTTCGGGACTTTTTGATTTCATGGAATTTTCCGAACTGTATCGGCAGCATTGATGGGAAACACATTAAACTTCGTCGACAGGCCAATTTTGCTACAACTACAAACGTTTTTTTTCAATTTCTCTTTTGGCTGTTGTGGATACAAAGTAAAATTACATAATGATTGGCGTGGGTGCTATGGTAACGACAGTGATGCAGGAGTATTTACCAATTCACGTATTTATCGGGGCATTACAAACTGAACTATTACTTTACCAAATGAACCCCATTCGTTTTTCTACGTGAAGAAGTGTTTCCATTACGAACATATTTAATGAGACAGTATTCTTGGCGACAGGTGCAAAACAATGATTAGGCCAGAAACTTCAACTATCGCTTATCGCGAATCGCGAGCAAGAATGAAATGAGAATGTGCCTTCGGTATAACCGCAGTACGATTTAGAATTTTACTAAAATCTATTGAACAGAAGAGGCAAACGCAGTAAATATTGTAAAACCAGTTTGTGATCTTCATAACATTATTGTAAAAATGGACAACGATTTGTTTATTAATACGCCAGAGGCAAATCATAATATAGGAGACAGGCGTGATTTCACTGCGTCCAGATGTAATAATCGACCTGCAAGGGAAGCAGTAGAAGCCCGACAAATTTTTACACGATTTATTGCTGCTAATCCTCTATTGCGTGAATAAAAGTTTTGGAAAAAATGCCATGTTTAACATAATACGATTGCAAATAAACGTTATAAATAAATCTAGAAAACATAATGTCAGTACTTACTTGTAAATCCTGTATTATTACCAATCATATTCCATTCTTTGTAAACCACGTGCCTGTCTGTACAGCGGATTTTTTTTATCCCACAGTACGTTACGTTTTTGAGCTTATGAAAATAACACCTCCATCGTACGTCTTTTGTGTGAAAAAACTAGTTTGTATTTTTAAACAATGCGTGCGTTGCGAGTAACCAAAATCGCTCGCAATGCGCCTACTTTGGACGGGCCATATATGTTTAATCGTACGCACTGTATCGCACGCATCGCCCGTATCGTTTTCACGATGGACATAGGGTTAGTACAGGCGTTCAGACACGAAAATTTACAGGTTAATTCCATTTAGAAAAATGGCACTGAGTACCTGCATATAAGCAAAAACACGTCCCCCTTTATATGATTTATCACGTATTTTTTCATGTTTTGTAGGACCAAACAACTTAGTAGGGATGCGGTCAGAAGAGGGCTGAATCAGATGACTCCTTTTTGACTAGTTAAGCTTTCGAAAATGTTTATTTTCATCATCAGGACATCCACAATGAGTGATGAATATTATTAATGACTTATAAACCATTATAACAAACGATTTGACTCACCAAAGTGAGTTGAAAAAGAAAGACATCGTAAAAAAGTTTAAAATTTCCAATGGACATATATATATATATACATATATATATATATATATATATATATATATATATATATATATATATATATATATATATATATATATATATATATATATATATACTAAACATAGGTTTATTGGGGAAGCGGCAAAAAACCTATGTTTAGTATTAATTATTCGGCAAAGATCAAGTTTAACTATATATATATATATATATAGAAGAAAGATAGTCTTTGCTGACTAGTTAGGAATAAAACTAGTGAATATTGGGGATTGCAGCAAAAAATTGGAAAAGATATACTCTTAGCGGAAAATGTCCAAGCTTTCGAGGATGTTTGTCCTCATCATCAGGGAAACTAGAATGAAAAAACAACAGTTGAATACTGTGGTCAAAGATAATAATTAAAAATGAAATTCACAACCACGTGTGTACTTACCTCCGAAGTGAGGTTAGATTCCATAAAGATGTAAAATCGTAAACTACAGATCGTAAATTGTGGAATATTCAAGTAGGAATTGAACCAACGGCCTAATCAATCGTGTCATAGCAACAATTGTAATTGTCGCAGCATTTTATAAAATAAAACCATTGATTTCATCTTCATGTGTCACCATACTAAACGCCGGCGAGGAAATGATATATTTTGCCTCCAAAAGGGATGTGACAAGAGACAAACAGTGTTACCAACGTCAATCATGAGCTGTGGGACAATGCCACTATTTTCGTAATGGCTGCTGTAGGGCCAACAATTGGTGTAATAAGAAGATGTAATATTGTTGAATAGAGGAAGAGAGAAAGAAAGTGTGAGACAGAGCTAGGAGAACGCTCTCATTTTTATTATGTTTAGAGTGCGTAGAGAACATCACTTCGTTATGACTAACACAAAGGAAGGAAAGAGAAGACAACAGAACAGAAATATTAATATGTAATAATAAATATAGTAATTAAGTAATTTAATAGTTCTCTAATCCGAATGTATCTACCAACACCAATACACTCAAAATTAGTTTTAATTATTATTATTTGTTTACTTGAGTGTATCTACCAACACCAATACATTCAAAGTAAGTTTATTATTATTATTATTAAATTAAAGTAATAAGGGTGGTGTTGTCAGGAGCAACATAGTTATTACCCACCACTTGATGTGCAAAATTAGTATCTAAGGACAACAAAAATGAGTAGATCTCACTTAAGTGATCAATATCAGTTTTCTTGTTAATTACATTATTGTTTTGTGAAATGAAAGCCATTTCCAAGAATGATCTTTTCGTTTTGTTAGACTCAGTCGCTAACACCTTCACAGCCTCATAATTCATCTGATGATCAAGAGAATTTACATGAAAAGCTAACGCGCACCTCTCTGGGTGTAATCTAGCATCACTCTTATGTGAAGCTATACGGTTAGATAGAGATCTTAAAGTCTGTCCGATATATTGTTTATCACAATCTCTGCAAGGAATACTGTACACCACGTTAGTAAGTAAAGTCAAGGGGTCCTTATCTTTAACTCTAGAGTAAATCGATCTGATTGAAAGAACAGTTTTATTAGCAATTTTAAAATCACCACATGAACGGAGCAATCTGGCAAGTCTCGGAGTTATGTCCTTAATATATGGCAAAGTAGCGAAAACCGGTCGAGAAGGGGACACATCAGTTCCAACATCCGTCTGGGCTAAATTAGGATGGCTATCTTCATGCAACAAATCCACAGCATTAGATGTGCTGAATAATATCTTATTCAATAAAGGTCCTGGATAAGAGTTATTTAAGAAGAGGTTAAGTAAAATATTGAGATTTTTATTATGAAAAACATTATTTGATATTCTGAGTACTCTCTGCTTCATTTGTTTAACCAAATTCACTTTCATGGAATGTTTGTGGTAGGAGTGATAATTAAGATATCTACCAGAGCTGCATGGCTTCCTGTACCAATCTATAATAATTATATTGTTGTTACGAATAAATTTTGTATCTAAGAAAGGTACGGAATTCTCGAAGTCTTCCATTTCGATTGTGAATTGGATATTAGGATCAAAGCTATTAAATGTATCCAGAAGTTCATCAAGGCCTTCTCGAGGAAGTGCCAAAATAATGTCATCAACATACTTTTTTATAAAAAAAGGAGTAAAAGAAAGAACAGGTATGACTGTATCCAGAACATCGTCCATGACATATGCTGCTAAGATAGGAGAAATTGACGCTCCCATTGGAGTACCAAAAGTTTGTTTGTAAATTTTGTTATTAAAAGAGAAATAAGTACTATCAAACAGAAAAACTATTAATTCAAGAAAAGCTTCCTTCGGGATGGAGCAATGGACACCGATACGATCCCAACCCTTATCGATAGCTCTCAAACAAGCATCAAGATAAACATTACTGAACAACGAGACCACATCCAAACTGGCCAGAACATAATTTTCTGGAATTTCTAAGTTATTAAACTTTTCAGAGACTTCAAAAGAGTCTTTGATAAAATACAAATTTTCATAATCATACGCTTTCGTCAGTATTTCTGTATAGGAGCTCCCACAGAAAATATTGCACAGTTCTGTACAGAAATACTGACGAAAGCGTATGATTATGAAAATTTGTATTTTATCAAAGACTCTTTTGAAGTCTCTGAAAAGTTTAATAACTTAGAAATTCCAGAAAATTATGTTCTGGCCAGTTTGGATGTGGTCTCGTTGTTCAGTAATGTTTATCTTGATGCTTGTTTGAGAGCTATCGATAAGGGTTGGGATCGTATCGGTGTCCATTGCTCCATCCCGAACTATAATAATGACATGATTGGTTGAAACTTACCCTTGTGTCAAATAAAGAAGCATTTCATTGGTTTTAAGAAACGTCAAAAAATAATCAATTTTATTTGTTGATAGTTCAGCCGTGACTACTTGTTTATATATATATATATATATATATATATATATATATATATATATATATATTTAAATTATTTACTTTCTTGACCACTTAAGATATATTTTGGTTACTTTCTTGGATTAAAGGTCAAATATACTTAAAAAACATTTAATAACGACGTACGTTTCGACTTATGAAGTCATCTTCTGGTTAATAAAATAATCTAAAATTATTACATGTATAAATTAAAATTCTGTCAATATTTATAAAATCAAATTACACGAAAACAATATAAATTATTACCTTTCTTTTATTATTTCAGATATCACATGAAAGACAAAACAATTTCTGAACAGGTACATATTTATCACGCATTGCTTGGACATTGAACTGAATACAAATTGGTCTCTCTATAGATTAGTTGTAATTTTTTTATCATAATTAATATTTTTCCTTTTTATACTTTATCGTTAGTACGGACAAATTATGATTTTAATGCTGTTAAATTTTATAGCAAAGTGCAAGAGATCAGAGCTAATATCATTCTCTCAAAATACCATCATAGATGATGTTTAAATTGCTAATATCGCTTCTATTATTTATGCTATTAGGATCTTTTTTAATGTTAATCATTTCTAAAAACGTTCTAACTTTTTCATTTTTTTCCCTGGCCAATATTTTCACATCGTTAAAGTTAAAACTATGTCCAGTATTTTTGCAATGATTTGATAATGCTGTGACATCGGTTTTTGCATATTTGTGTGCTTGAATTCTTTTTTGAAGGTACTGTTTACTTTGACCAACATAGGTGCAATTGCAGTCATTGCATGGAATTTGATAGACTGTGTGCGTTTGCTTGTTTATTGGAATTTTTGGTTTCATTTTTGAAAAGAATTGCTGGTTTGTGTTTTTTAGTTTATGAGACACTGATAATTTTTGTTTTGTTTTGTTTTTGTACACAAGTTATTACTCTAATGCTCCCCTAAGCTATAAAAAAAATGTTATTAAAAATTTAACTGACAGAGCAGTTAAGTTGTCGCATCCTAAATTTAGAAAAGAAAATTTAAACAAAATTCGCAAAATATTGTTAGAAAATAATTATCCGTTAACTTTTATTAATAAACACATTAAGAAGAGAGTTCATGCTATTTTCAATTCTAGTCAACAAATAAATCAACAAGAGATATACATGTCATTACCATATGTTCATGGACTATCAGAAAAAATTACTAAATGTGTAAAAAAACAAAAATTATCAGTGTCTCATAAACTAAAAAACACAAACCAGCAATTCTTTTCAAAAATGAAACCAAAAATTCCAATAAACAAGCAAACGCACACAGTCTATCAAATTCCATGCAATGACTGCAATTGCACCTATGTTGGTCAAAGTAAACAATACCTTCAAAAAAGAATTCAAGCACACAAATATGCAAAAACCGATGTCACAGCATTATCAAATCATTGCAAAAATACTGGACATAGTTTTAACTTTAACGATGTGAAAATATTGGCCAGGGAAAAAAATGAAAAAGTTAGAACGTTTTTAGAAATGATTAACATTAAAAAAGATCCTAATAGCATAAATAATAGAAGCGATATTAGCAATTTAAACATCATCTATGATGGTATTTTGAGAGAATGATATTAGCTCTGATCTCTTGCACTTTGCTATAAAATTTAACAGCATTAAAATCATAATTTGTCCGTACTAACGATAAAGTATAAAAAGGAAAAATATTAATTATGATAAAAAAATTACAACTAATCTATAGAGAGACCAATTTGTATTCAGTTCAATGTCCAAGCAATGCGTGATAAATATGTACCTGTTCAGAAATTGTTTTGTCTTTCATGTGATATCTGAAATAATAAAAGAAAGGTAATAATTTATATTGTTTTCGTGTAATTTGATTTTATAAATATTGACAGAATTTTAATTTATACGTGTAATAATTTTAGATTATTTTATTAACCAGAAGATGACTTCATAAGTCGAAACGTACGTCGTTATTAAATGTTTTTTAAGTATATTTGACCTTTAATCCAAGAAAGTAACCAATATATATATATATATATATATATATATATATATATATATATATATATATATATATATATATATGTTCATTGGAAATTGGAAGTTTTTTACGATGTCTTTCTTTTTCAACTCACTTTGGTAAGTCAAATCGTTTGTTATAATGGTTTATAAGTCATTAATAATATTTATCACTCATTGTGGATGTTCTGATGATGAAAATAAACATTTTCGAAAGCTTAACTAGTCAAAAAGGAGTCTTCTGATTCAGCCCTCTTCTGACCGCATCCCTACTAAGTTGTTTGGTTTTTTCTCTACGGTCACTACCCGAGGTTCTCTTTTATATATATATTGTTGATACAGGTTGTCTCACCATGGTAGTGACATGTGTTGATAATACATTTCTTATTTAATTACTTAAAAGAAAGTTGTATTTGTGAAACACAATATTTCTGATTGTAACGAGAAATTTGTTAGTGTAGGTCCTACACGAAGCTGTGAAACTCGCGTTAACGTCGGACAAAAGTCTTCGGGAATCAGAAATAAGAATTGTGTTAGCTAAAAATGATTATCAATTGAAAAGAAAATGGTATATTTAATGCAGTTGTGTTATTAGTATTTTATCTATTAATTTTCATAAAATCCAAGATTGAAATGTTTGGTCCAACATTTTCTACATTTTCATTACCAAGTTCAATCATACTTCTTGTATATGTCGCATTTGCTCTGTCATTTCTTGTTTACCAATTTATAATTTTTATTACGTGCCCAAACTACTTCTGAAAGATTTTTCACAATATCCTTTCATATTTTTTATTTTCATTATATCGTCAAGTTTTGTGGTATGTTTTATTATGAACGTCAGTAATGAATATAGTATGAAAACAATCCTTTAAAAATTAAGTAGTCAAGTTAGGATGGGAGTTTGTTGAAAATGGAAGCGAGGTACTTGACAGCATTTTTCACGAGTAAAAAAATTTTTGAAGAAAAGAAAATTTTTAGAAGGAAAGAAAAAAGATATTCAAATATATTGACTATTGAAAAATTAACATTAAATTCAAGTCGGCTAATATAACGAATATAATTTGAAAGTAAAACATTATATTGTTAACTGAGATGAAATATTTTGGAATGATGGAAGGTTGGTGAAGAAATACATGAAGTTGACTTAAAACAGTAATTATACACAAATAAAACATATTTAGAAGATTTGGTGGAAAGAAGAGAATAATTTGAAATAGGTCTGGTTAATTTTTATAGAAGTTCTAAAGTTGAGTATATACACTGTTGAAGTTTTTTTTTGTTGGTTCATATCACATTGAATGTTTTGTTAATTGTAATTTTAACATATTTTTTTATAAGGTAAGTATAGAAAAAGATAGTCCAAAACAAAGATCTTTGTTGAGGAATAAAGCAGTTCCTGTATAAAGAAAAAGGAAAGAGATTTCATTATAAAATTGAGAATGAATTGGTAAAAATATAGAATATAATTGAATTTGGTTACACTAAAGAAGCTTACATACTTTAATAAAGTTTAGAAATTGAATTTATAATTTTAAAAAAAGTATTTATAAAATAATATAATATCAATATTGTCATTTGGCGATAAAATAAGTACGTAAAGGTCAACAACAATTGTAAAAAAACAAATTTATTAATATTTCAATATATGTATAAAAATTTAAATCCTCAAATTAATTTAAAAAAAAAGAGGAAGAGTTTAATACTGCAATTCTTTCAAGAATCGACTCCCTGAAAATAAGAGATTTTGTACAGAGCCGTAGCAAATATATTTACATTTATTTATGGTAATTTCAATCATATTATTAAATTTTACTTACTATTTTAATGTTAAGTTAGCGTCCTAAAACTTTTTAACTTCATAGTAATACACCTTATTTATCTAAATTGAATTTAAAAAAATAAATTGTATACATACAATATTTATAATTATAACAAATTTATCCCTGCAACGCTGGGAAAATAAAGTAATTATAATATTCATATATTGATAATTATAATTATAATATATATATTAAAAGAGAATACTTAAGTAAACTACGTCACAAATATTTTAAGCGATTTCTACTCATCCAATTTTATTACAAGAATTTTCGCCAAGTTCCAGGATAACAAGTATCAGAATGAATCATCTATATATGTTACTTTAACAATAATAAAACGAATCGATCGTAAAATTTCAACACAGGAATTTTTATAAAGATAAGTAAAATTACTCCATTGTTTAAATCGGGAGATAAAAAATTCATGAACAATTACAGACCTATTTCGGTATTGAGTGTATTTTCTAAACTCCTATAAAAACTAATGAAGAAAAGAATGTTATCTTTCATTGATACCCACCAATTGATACATACAATATTTATAATTATAACAAATTTATCCCTGCAACGCTGGGAAAATAAAGTAATTATAATATTCATATATTGATAACTAGCTGACCCGACAGACTTCGTCCTGTCAAAAAGATTTGTAATGTGGCAGTTTTTTTGCCTACGTATTTAAAAAAATTCTCCTGAACAGAACCGTCACCCTGGTGATAGGGCGTTGTGAATAAAAAATAATTAAATAAAACATATATAAGGATTTAAAAGTAAGTAATCGCTTTATTGTTAATCATGTGAATCATAATTATTATTATTATCATTGTAGTGCTTTGTGGTATACGATGTTTTTTGTTTGATTATCTGGCGCATAGATAAACAAATCTGATGGTTTTCCAACACGGGAACAGGCAACATACAATTGACCATGTGAGAAACATGGGTTTTCTAAATTAATACCACAAACACTTAATGATTGCCCCTGGGACTTGTTTATAGTCATAGCAAAAGCAAGCCGCACTGGAAACTGTAGTCGTTTAAACTCAAATGGCACATCAGTCGGAATCATTGGGATGCGCGGTATGAGAACATCTTCTCCTTTATACTTTCCTTTGAGTATAGTTGCTTCTATCACATTGTTTAGTAATTTTTTTATCGCTAACCGTGTACCGTTGCAAAGACGCGGTTGGTTGATATTTCGCAACATTATAACCACCGATCCAACCTTTAATTGGAGATTGTGAGGTGGCAATCCTGGCAAATCCAGCGAGTTTAAAAATTCCGGTGGATAGTTGACTACATCATCTTGATTAGTAGCCGAATCAACTGATTTATATATCCTCAATTCGCCTGTAATTTGTTCTTGAATTTTCAAATTTAATTCATTTACATCTATGTTTTTTGCAGCCAGTATAGCTCGTTCGCTCAACCAATCATGGTTTCTGTAATTTTGAGAAACATCTGGAAACACCTTCTGAATAAGTTCATCTTTTGATCGAGTTAACTGACAAAAACTTTGAGGAAAGTTAATGCAGCCAGTCAACATGTCTATAGGAAATTTGCCATTACCAATGTCAATGAGTTGTTTAGAGAATATGTTTCCAGATTGGTCATTTTGCAACTCGACACGCATATTCTTGCTTAAATGAAGTACATGTTTCCACAAATTGGAGGACTTTAGACATGCATTGAGTTCATCAGCTGGCGTTGATCGTGGAATCACTGGCAATGTTTGACGAAAATCTCCTGCTAATAAAATCATTGCACCACCAAATCGATTATTATTGCTCCGTAGATCTTTTAAGGTTCTGTCTAAAGCCTCCAAAGATTTTTTATGTGCCATCGTGCATTCATCCCAAACAATCAATTTACATTGCTGCAAAACCTTTGCCATTGCAGAGTTCTTCGAAACGTTGCAGGTTGGAGTTTCATTGCTTTGCATATTTAATGGCAATTTTAGTGCTGAATGGGCTGTTCGACCACCTTCAAGCAAAGTTGCTGCGATTCCCGACGAAGCGAGTGCAAGTACAATTTTATTTTGTGAGCGAATTGTTGCTAATATCAATGAAATCAAAAAAGTTTTTCCTGTACCACCAGGTGCATCTAAGAAGTAAATCCCTCCAGTTTCATCATTTGTTACTTTGAGCAAACCGAGTTCATAGAACCAATAACAACACATTGGTAGTTACTGTAGTCAATTGACACATCGTAACTGAAAGCAGCTCGATTCAAACTTGCGCGATTATTAGTTGAATGTCGCCCTCTCGCTTCACGTGTTTGTGATATCCGAATTCTTTCACGTTCATTTTCGTCGTCACGTTCTTGTGCAGTACGATTAGATCGGTAAATAGCTTGGTTTGTAGCATTTCTGCTACATTGCTTCGTCTTATAGGAGGCATATCAAATATAAATTATTTTTTCACTAATCACGAACTAAACAAACACTAACTAAGTAAACACTCTGCACAAAACACGATATACGAATTTGTTTCGTGTATCAGTTTACAATTAAACTCCTCCAACTATGTATTCTGTGCTCCAACGCACACACGCACATTGTTTTGATAGATATGATCTTTGACGTTAGGAACACACCTACATTGCTTAGACAACAGTGAGTGCTTGTAATTTAATATGAACTTTATACCATAGCAATGAAGCTCAAATTGACTACGTTTTAGTTACAAATCATTTGTATGGGAAAAAGAAAAGGGCTATTTTTAGGGTTTTTCCAGCAATAATTCTAATTTTTCTCGCCGTAAAAACCATCCTTGAACTTCAACGAACATTTTAAAAAAAGATTTGGCCAAATTGGTCGAGGCGTTGTTGAGTTATGCGTTTACCAACACATTTTGCGATTCATTTTTATATTATAGATTATAATTATAATATATATATATATATATATTAAAAGAGAATACTTAAGTAAACTACGTCACAAATATTTTAAGCGATTTCTTCTCATCCAATTTTATTACAAGAATTTTCGCCAAGTTCCAGGATAACAAGTATCAGAATGAATCATCTATATATGTTACTTTAACAATAATAATACGAATCGATCGTAAAATTTCAACACAGGAATTTTTATCGTAACAATACAAAGCAGTTTTAAATATTTTTAGATCCATGCGGAACATTAAAACAGTTGGAAAACCAATAAAATTATAAATTATATACTTAACTTTGGTTAACGTTACAAGTTACACCTACTTTTAGTCCTCACCAAAAATAATTCTTGTCTTTATAATAAACACAATGTTTGAAATAACGACGAATGAAACTGAAATATTCATATTTAATTTTAGATGTTTGCTTACTTAAAAAATAGAAATAGTTTTATTAATCAAATAAACGTTTATTAGATAAATTGATTCAAAAAAGTCTTGTACTCTATCTCAAAATTATCGAATACACTATCTGACAATGTGAGAATACAGTGAAGATACATTTTGTCTTTTTAGATTTAGAAGAAGCATTCGATAGAGTTACTGAAGAGTA
Source organism: Galeruca laticollis (assembly GCA_963921935.1). Lineage (NCBI taxonomy): Eukaryota > Metazoa > Arthropoda > Insecta > Coleoptera > Chrysomelidae > Galeruca > Galeruca laticollis. Next base: position 13,896,236 of record OY998177.1, on the reverse strand, counting down.
AAATTGTAGCATAGCATGAAATATAAAAATGCGAAGCGGTGTGTTGCGGAAAAAACGAGTTCTACAAAATGTCATTTTGACACAAGTTTTACACATTATTTTTTATAATTCGCATTTATTGATTTTTTAAAATAAAATAGAATTACATTATTCCTGTAATGGTTTGAATTTAAGTTGGCAATTCTGTATAGTTCTGATTGGTCAGATCACAGACAGTTTTACTCTGCACTTTTAACATAACTATATTATGATGAAACAATTGCGTAAATTGTAAACAAACTTTCATTCAAGCAAAAAGAGAATAATTATTTGTTTAAAAAAGAGCTTCTTCATATATTCTTGCATCCTATTTATATTATATCATGAACGGAATCATTTCTGTAGTATATCTTCACATAAGTATCTCGTAATTTATCCCAAAGCTCTAACATTATGTATACCTACGTATGTATTGATCATACATATAAAATAAACCATTGATGAATAAACGTTAGCGAAATTTAATTTATTAAAATTTTTAATATATAATTTGTTCCAATTTACCCTTAATACCATTTAATTTAGAGATGTTAAGTGTGGCAACTGTCTCAAGTTCTGTTGTTTACCTCTGCGATAATATAGTGTCGATTGCAAGGTTTATTAAAATAATTAAAAGTTCATTAAGTGTCATAGTATATGTGCACATTGAATAAGAGTGAAATTTGCTCTTAATCTGCTATAGATTACAACCTATTTACACAAAAGTGAACATGCTCGCGTGGCGTTGTTGCCAAAATGCCTCGAAGAACGGAAATTTGTGATATATGCAATAAAACTGTTTTGGATGATCACTAAGCGTTGTTGTGTGACAAGTGTAACATATGGAAACATAGAGAATGCTTGTCCATGGCATATAAAACGTAATTGAAATTAACTAAATCAAATGAAGATTGGTTGTGTGGTTCATGCAGTGCAAAAGATGGTTCCAGTCACCCTCAACCAACAACACAAAGGAAAAACTATACTTTGGCCGATGTCATGGCAAAACTGGAGGAGATGGATGTAAAATATAAATCTCTATTTACAAAATATAATGAACAAATAAAAGTAAATGAAAAATTACAAGAGCGTTGTCAAATAAAACAGCAGTTGAACAAAAACGAGCAAAAAGCTTTAAAAAACAATTTGTTGGTGCAGGGAGTACCCAAAAAAAAAAATGAGAATCTACCAGAAATGATAAATAAAATTGGAACCTACCTTGGGGTAAAAAATTACAACAGATATACAGCTTTTCGTTTGGGCAAAGATAACGGCAAGGACAATGTAATCAGAGTAATCTTCGAAGACGAAACAACAAAAACAAATTTTTTAAAATCAAAGAAAAAAATTGGATGAATGGATGAGCACTCGAAAGTCCTTCTTGTAGAGGAGAAAAGTCAGTTGGAAAACTAGAAAGGCCTCGTGAACAACTAAAAATTGCATACATGAATTTGCAAAGTATCAAAAACAAACTGGATCTTGTGCAGTGTTTTGTTGTGAAAGAAGATTGTGATATATATATATATATATATATATATATATATATATATATATATACTCTTGGTTACTGAGACATGGCTGGAAGAGAATGAAACATTCCTATTTCAAATTAACGATTTCTCTGCAGTCTATTCATGCAGAGCTGGTAGAGGGGGCGGTGTAGCTATTTATGTACGAAAAAAATCAAATTTCGTGAAATTGAGAAATCAAGCAAAAATGAGCCAATAAACTGGATATGTATTAGTTTAGGTATGCATAACTTGAAAATAAGTGTTATATGTAAACCTCCCTCCATTAATAATTGTAATTTTCTTCCATTCTTAGAATCAGTAATGCTGAAGCACCCTAAAAAACACTTTATAATAGGTGATATGAATGTTAATTTGCTAGATGATTCGCAAATGACCAAAGATTACAAAGACCTAGTTGCAATAAGAAACTTTAAAATAAATAATGTAGTCAGTGACGAATTCGCAACCAGAGTTACCAGAGTGTCTAAGTCTCTTATAGACCATGTTCTTAGTGACTACAGTGGTAAGCTGAATTGTAAAGTTAATGTTAAGAAAAACGCACTTTCCGATCACAAATTGATATTAATAGATATTGAATCTTCTGTACAAATTCACAAGCCAAAGGTAGATTATGTAGTCAAATCAGTGAATTCTAATAAGTTTGTAAATTTATTTAGAGATTGTAAAAAGAAGTCTAAGTACAGTAAAAAATTAAGAGTCCTTGAGATGATAAAAAAAGAGATAAATTTATAAAAAAAGATCAATCAACCCGAGAACGCATACTTAGCCGAGGAGTTTAAAAACATTAAAAATCAGATTAACAACAAAATAAGAATTATAAAAAATCGTTACTTTCAAGAAAGATGGAAATTAGCCGGAAATAATATAAAAAAACAATGGGCATTTATAAATAGTTTTATAAAAAATAAAAAAGATGAAGTACTTATTGATTCACTTTTGATAGATGATATTATTGTAAATAGTCAACTAGATATAGTTAATAAAATGGATGAGTATTTTTCTCAAGTTGGTGGAACGATTGTAAAAGATGTAGAAACTGAAATTAATCAATTGAATGATGATTTTTCTGTCAGAGCATTATATAACAACAACTCAATATCAGTACCTCTAACAAATGAACAGGAGTTGTTAGATATCATTAAGGAGCTAAGACAAAACTCAGCACCCGGACACGACGAAATTACTGTTAGGGATATACATAATCTCAGAGAATAGATTCTACCAATTCTAGTACATCTGATCAACGAAACCATCCAAAGTGGAATTTTTCCACAAGAACTAAAGATAAGTAAAATTACTCCATTGTTTAAATCGGGAGATAAAAAATTCATGAGCAATTACAGACCTATTTCGGTATTGAGTGTATTTTCTAAACTCCTATAAGAACTAATGAAGAAAAGAATGTTATCTTTCATTGATACCCACCAATTGATCGATAAATTTCAATATAGTTTTATAAAAAACAGTAGAACACTTGGTGCTGCTACTGACTTCGTAGATTATATCACAAGGGCTGTAGATAGGAAATAAGTAGTAATAGTAATTTTCGTAGATTTGAAAAAGGCTTTTGACGAGGTGAGTATAGATATTTTGCTGAGTAAATTATTTAGAATGGGATTTGGGGGTACTATGTACAGCTTAATTAAAACATATTTACTTGACAGAAATCAATATGTAAAGCTTCAAGATGCAAGTAGTATTGGTTGTCCAGTGCCTGCGGGGTGCCACAGGGGTCGGTTCTTGGACCGCTGTTGTACTCCCTGTATGTACTCAACCTTAAACTTGCCAATCTGGAGGCAAGATATTTCCCCTTTGCAGATGATACTGTTCTGCTATACACCGGAGCAGATGAAATCACCCTCAATAATCAAGTGAACAATGATCTCAATGCCTACCTTAAATGGCTGTTTTCAAATAAATTAAAAAATAATATTGATAAAACCAAATATATTGTATTTAAGCAGAAAAATAAAATAATTAACGAATTGTATCTCAACATTAATGGTGTACCGATAGAGAAAGTAATGTGTATGAAATATTTGGGATTAATTGTAGATGAAAATTTGAACTGGTCTCCACACATTACCAAAATCACTGGAAAAAGAGTTTCAATGCTATCCGCTTTGTATAAATGTCGAGATTATCTGTCTATGAAAAGTAAATTTCAAGTTTATAATTCTTTTTTCTTAACACACTTCAGATATCTTTTGCCTGTGTGGGGAATGTGTGGAGAAGTTAATTTTGATAAAGCTCAGAAATTACAAAACAAAACCCTTAAAATTTTATTTAAATATGATTGGCTCACTAGCACAAATATAATTTATTCAGAATTGAAATTGATTCGAAATTCTGGATATAGAACAATGCAAACTTGTTTATAAAATACTTAGTAATCAACAGAAATGTAACATAAATATTGAGTTTTGCTTTGATGTACACGATTACCAAACAAGATCACATCATCTATCAAATATATACAAGGACAAATATAGGTTTAAACAATCCGATTGTAGATGCAAATCAAAACATTCAATAATTTACCACAGTTTATAAAAGGCTTGAATAATTATAAGAATTTTGTTAGAAAATTGAAAGTTTATGTAAACGTTAATTAACTGCCTTTGCATCACTGTATTAACTTTAAACTTTGCTATTCTCGAGGCCAGTGTTGAAAGCACTGATTTGAGAATTTTTTACATTAGTTTAATGATATTGTAATAAATGTTGTTTGAATAAACGATATTTCAAAAAAAATCTATTAATTTGCTAGCTAGAGCTATGCCAGCAACTATAATGTTTTAAGTTAAGGTTAACGTCAAATGCCAAATAAAAATACATACAATAACCCAAAAATTAATAAAAATGTGTTCAAAGAGATTTCATTGTGACACTGCAAACAATGTTATAATGAAGTCTCTTTTATACGCGAATTATAAAAAACAAATTTATATTCTATCGTAAACAAAACCAAATTTTATTTAAAACTGATATATTACATGTAACCTACATTCGAAAGCTAAAATTTTAGTAACTCATAAACAAACGAAATTGTTATAAAGGACATTATTCCAGTAAAAAGTGTTTATAGGATATAACGGCAATATATCAATTATGAAGTTGAACAATAATTAATAATATTGAAAAATTAATAAACTACGTATAGATATTTAGCGTCATTCGAACTAAATATAGATTAATTTCTACACGATCACAGTTTTACCGATTTTTCTTCAACCAGTATGGATATAAGTAGGTAAACAACATACTCTTTGAATAAAAGACGTAAATAAGTGAGATATAATTTTCACATTAGTCATCATGCCGTTTTATTAAGTTTATACTTTTTCCCGTTTGCGTTGAATTGGTTCCTAATAAAGCCTTCGGGATTTCTACAGATGGATCTTTTATTCATAATGGCCACGTTTTTTGAAAAAAATTTCATTACTTATATAAAGTTGATAAGACAAAAAACATACATAGTATAATGTACCGGTATTCCCGAATTGCACACTGTTTTGCGCTCTAGGTGCTATGTTTGAAAACTTGCTGCTGCTATTGGAATTTTTTCTCGTTCTGTGATGCAGATCTTCCACACCGAAGTAGTGCAGTAGCTTAATACACGTGATTTTATTCCTCGAGAAAATTCATGTGAAGCGCTTCTTGCAATGCCTGACGATGTTCTTTTCTTCCGTGATCAGGCTTTTCGATATGTAAACCTACATATTAGATTATGAAAGGGAGAGGAGGGGGCGCGTAACGTATATTTCATACCGACCCAGAGGACTGCGTACAGTTTTGGATCGGCGGCCATCTTTTTGGTGCCAAACAAAGCATCATATCGTTCTTATATTTATAACTTTTTCTTATTGAAAAGTGAATTAAGGATAGTGAAATTAATCGGTGATCGAAATGGTTGTGTGTTCAGCATATGGTTATAAAAGCAGAAGTGATAAAATGTTAGAGGGAACAACATTTCAAAGGTAAATTATATTTGACATTCAAAACATGTTTATGTAAATATTGAAATAGTTTGTAAAATAGATAATACATTAAACTAGCTAGTCTATCTTAAATTGTAATAATAACCCTCAATTAATTTATACAAATTTTAAAACCAATAGTTAATATTTTCATCGATGAAATGTTTATGATAAAAAAAATCATCCAAATTTGTTAAATTTAGTACCAGTGGCGTTTCATAATATGACCAAATTTAAAAATAAAATTCAACAAAATACTTTCACAAATATTATGTGTATTTTTGCCTTAGTCTAAGATTTAGTTACACTTTCATAGTCTAAGCCCTACATCAACAACATTTGTCCAGTAGGCCAATAGCCGGGTACTTTTTTTCTGCAATTTACTACTGAACTGATTTTCTTGTTGGAATATTTTCAGGGATGTCCCCAGTGTAAATCCAAGCGGAACGGAGGCAGGAGCGTCAGCCGCCATTTTGTAAAACACGTTTTATTAATTGAAGGAATAAAACTAGGAGGGTCCAAAAGATTGTAGTTTGTGTTTTTACTTTTAGCAGGTGCATCTCTCTTAACATTTTCTTATGACCAGCATTGGCGGCATAAAAATAGAAACGAAGCATACATTCTCACATCAGAACTATCTGATGACAGGTTTAAAATTAGGAAGGTCCACGCGCTACACGTTTAAAACAAGGAGATTCCATATCAGTCGATCGGAAGCTTAAGTTTACTGACTCAGTCAGTCTTGAAGCCACTTTTGGTGCGGTACGAGTGTCATTTTTTATCGCTAACACATACATGTTTTAACGAGCGTGGCAAAACTGCGTTTTGTGGCAAAAGTGGACTATCAGAATGTGCTACAACGGTGAAGAAGTGGACGCATTCAAGATCTGATGAATGTTCGATTGGGTTCCCACGAGCAAGGTGCTGTATGTTTCTGTAAACGTTTAAAATGATTTGAGGTTACGAGAAACGAACAACGTAAGGCGATTTTGTTACATTTCAACGATTTGGGCATAAACGATGAATAAAATAATTATTTATGCGGTTTGATTTTGATAATTCCGGTCAAAAGGTACAGAAATCGAAGAGGAAGTTAAATTTCATGATAGCGTATTTTGCTAAAGAATTAGGCTAAGCGCTGACTAGAGTTTTTTGTCTCTGTAAGAATTTGTCATCGTCGCCTTATGTCGCTTAGGTCGCGGTAATGTGAGTTTTTTTGTAATCGCCGTCTATACTTCATTGAAATAGTAGCAAATATGCAACTGCATCATGATGAATTTTGAATACCTTGCTGTAATCTGCGCGTTGGAAATACGGCGACAGAAATTGAATCGTAAAAAACGCTACTAGGTACATCCCATAATGAGCGAAAGATTGATCAAAGGCAAAAAAAGCATATACTTTATACATGGAACTGCGTCAACACAATAGTGAATTTTTAAATTATTTTAGAATGTCAGTAAGCAGTTTTGATAATATTAAAATTAATAGAACCAATATGCACACCGAAAACCAACCCGCACGTGACAAAACGTTACCAGTGACCGCACTTCGTACAATATGGTATGATCAAGCAACCAGGCTAGGGACACTGCAGACCGTGCCATCTATAGAGCCTGTCGAGTAACTAAAATCGGTAGATTTAAAAAAAATCCAAAACATTAATGAAAACTCTAACGTCGTTAGTAATAAAGCTTTATTGATTTTTATAACTGCGTATGCGCGATGTCATATTGATCGTCACAGAAAACTGACCCGTATTTTAAATTGCTCGTTTAGTCATTTTCGTTTATCCTGTTTGTAATCATTTCGGGTTATCTATCTGTGGTCGTTTCTTAGTCCAACTGAGCTTATTATTTGGTTTCCGTATTTTGGTGTGTTTTTTAATTGCTTTTATTTGTTGATGCGTTGTTTTATTGTTATTTTATTGTTATTAATTGAAAAGACAATGTCAAAGTGTATGGTCAAGGAGTGTTTTAAATGGGTAAGTTTTATAATAAACGAAATTGAGATTTTTTTCTTACTAAATTAACAACCATTTTCTTTATTTTTATAAAATACAGAATTTTTACTCATTTAATCAACAACTTTAGAGATCATGGTTGTCTTACATTAGCTGAACTAAAAATTGTCGTATTACTAAGGTAACTATTTCTTTATACAGTTTTGTTCTTCCAACCCAGGAAGATATAAAACTAATATGGCTGGAACACAGTGGGAATAAATCATCCAATTTGACGACGAGGTTACAAAAGAGGATATGTCCCATTCAAAAACAGTGTTTCTCAAAATTTGAAAAAGACGAAGACAGGTTATTAAGAAAGTTTGCTTTGCCGTCCCTGTTTTTGCCTGGCGAGTAATATTTTTTATATAAATTTATTAAATGCTATTAAATTTGTGTATATTTTAGATTATTCAATGAAGTGGGATATAACAGACAATTTTTTGTTTCCCGTCAAAAAAGAAGAGCCTATAAAGGAGACGATCCCTAAAAGAATTAAAGGTATTTATTATCAGCAATTGAGAAAAAAGAGATTAGTAACATACATTTTTTTCTAGATATGCCTTCCAGCCATACATATTATACTCCAGTTGGAAAAGTTGTTGAAATGCCCACCAGAAAATATGAGAGGAAATTAACAGAAATTGAAGGTAAGTTTTATTGTATTCAATATAGCGGTTTTAAATGAAACTTCTGTTTCTAGATAATTCAACAATATATTGAAAAAATGTTAAAAATTCTAAGATATTGACAATTGTTTCGATATTAAATATTATCCTCAGAATGCCACAAATTACGTTTGATTTGATGCCTACCTGATATTTAATAATTATTTTTGGCTAGACCAAGAAGTGACTTACCTTGTGATTGACTTAATATATGTTAATATAATATCATACTTCTTGTAGTCAATCACAAGGTAGGTCACTTCTTGGTTTAGCCAAAAATAATTATTAAACATCAGGTACGCATCTAATGAAATGTAACTTCTGTCATTCTGACGATAATATTTAATATCGAAACAATTGTCAATTTCTTAGAATTTTTAACATTTTTTCAATATATTGTGGAATCATCTAGAAACAGTAAGTTTCATTTAAAACAGTAATATGAGTAGGTTCCACGGAGTAAGGGTCGAGACAATTAATTTCATTCAATATAGCATGCTATAATTTTGTACATTTTAAAATGTACCCAATGAAAAAATAATAATCTGGGTTTTATTTTATATTATAGCCATTCCCTCCACCAATAAAAGTGTGGAGCCATTTCCACCTTCACCACACGTGAAAACAATTCCCTCCACCAGTTATGGGATGGAAGGTATTGAGTCCTTGCCATCTTCACTAAATATGTTGCGAAGCGAAAAAACCATTAATCGGTATAAAGTCCTTTCATTTCTCACTCGTAGGTAGATAGTTTTAAGAAATAAATTAATAAATATGAAAATGTTCTTAATCGTATACAAGGTGTCCCAAGTAATCGTTTACAGGCAATATCTCGCTAAATTTTAAAGATAATCCAATACTGTAAAAACTCTTGTAAATGGCATCAAAATTACTTCCAAATGACGTATCAGAAACTTTATTTCACTTAACAGTCCATTGGTGGCCACCCCTTACTTTCAATTTTCAAATGGCACCCCTTGTATATTTTCGTTGAAAGTTGCTTGTCACTCTATTTGGAACACAACGATGTAAGATACTGATGCTTTTTATGTCAAAGAATTAATTACAGTTAATGATAATTAGCCTAGAACAACAATCATCTGCGAATAGTACCTAGGGTGTTGTAGTTAATCGACGAATAATTAAATTACTACTATCCACAAATTTGAATTCAAAATTATAAGTCTTGTTATAAGCACAATACCATTTACATTCAGTCTAGACTAGTACATTGATATACTATTGGTTTATGGTGAATGCAGGAAAAATGCTCGACGAGCGGCCCGTTTATATCAAGAACGTTTTCTTCAACGTCCTCAAGTATCACACATGGTGTTTTCTAAAATGGAACGGAAGATGCGCAGCGGTTCGTTCCCAAACAAAAAGCGTGCACCGCACCGATATCCACTGAGAACTGATGATAATGTAATTAATGTACTTGCGTATGTTGGTATCAATCCTCATACTTCTGGAATCTACTCATATTAGTGTTTTAAATGAAACTCACGGTTCCTAGTTAATACCCCAATATAATAAAAATTGTTGAAAATTCTAAAAAATTGACAATTGTTTCGATAAATCAATATCGTCATCAGAATGACAGAACTTACATCTCATTTGATGCCTACCTGATGTTTCGTAGTTATTTTTGGCTAGACCAAGAAGTGACCTAACTGGTGATTGACTTAATATATGTTAATAGAAAAAAGAAGAAGATGTGATATTACAAATATTGAAGCGTAGATATTATTAGCCCTATGGTGATATCCTGGATATCATTTTTCCAATTAAGATCAGTATAACTGTGCAATGATATAGAAAACCAGGAAAACTATATCTGCTGATCTTTACAATTATCACTTAAGAAGACAGTTTATTAGTGGAGAACTCCCTAGATTTAACTGTTCATTGACAACTTCATATTGTGGGTTTCTTAAATGTCTTCTAATTTCCAGTTCTTCAAGGAAATCCAGTTCTTGTTTCTTTTCACAAATATGCAGCACTTCTAGTTCTGTGTTAGGTGTGAATGAATGATTGGTGTCAAGTAGATGTTTTGCGTAGTGGGATTTATCTGTTGTTTTAATCTCGTTCGCAAGTGTTCACTGTATCGGATTTCAAAATTTCTAAGGGTCTGACCCAAATAGACAGCATTACATTCTGGACATTTGAGTTTATATATAGCTGACTTCTTTAATGGTGGCATTTTTGTTTTCATATTTAACAATTTTGTAATAACGCTACTTTCTGTTTTAAAAGAAATTGTTGTATTCGTTGCTGAAGATATTATCTTTGAAATATTATTATAAATATTTCCTGCATATGTGATGGTTTTATAAGTTTTTATTTCATCAGTTTGTTAAGGAAATATTAGTTGTAATGCCACTTTTTCCTCTTTTTCATTAATTAGCTTATTTATCATATCTAATGGATAACCGTTGGATGTTGCTATTTGTCTAATTGTATTAATCTCTCTATCAAAATTACATTTGTTCATAATGTACTTGATTATTCAATTTACCGAAAACCATAACAGACTGATGTGGCAATTCCATTTAATCCCAATCACCCCATATCCCATAAACTAGCGGCATATAATTCAATGATACATAGAGCTTTTTCAATTCCTATGAACAAATGTAATTTTGATAGAGAGATTAATACAATTAGACAAATAGCAACATCCAATGGTTATCCATTAGATATGATAAATAAGCTAATTAATACAAAAGATGAAAAAGTGGCATTACAACTAATATTTCCTAAACAAACTGATGAAATAAAAACTTATAAAACCATCACATATGCAGGAAATATTTCTAGTAATATTTCAAAGATAATATCTTCAGCAACGGATACGACAATTTCTTTTAAAACAGAAAGTAACGTTAGTACAAAATTGTTAAATGTAAAAACAAAAATACCACCATTAAAGAAGTCAGGTATATATAAACTCAAATGTCCAGAATGTAATGCTGTCTATTTGGGTCAGTTCCTTAGGAATTTTGAAATCCGATACAGTGAACACTTGCGAGCATACAGATTAAAACAACCAGATAAATCCAACTACGCAAAACATCTACTTGACACCAATCATTCATTGACACTTAACACTAAACTAGGAGTGCTGCATATTTGTGAAAAGAAACAAGAACTGGAAATTAGAAGACATTTAAGAAACCCACAATATGAAGTTGTCAATGAACAGGTAAATCTAGGGAGTTCTCCACTAATAAACTGTCATCTTAAGTGATAATTGTAAAGATCAGCAGATATACTTTTCCTGGTTTTCCATATCATTGCACAGTTATACTGATCTTAATTGGAAAAATTATATCCAGGATATCACCATAGGGCTAATAATATCTAAACTACAATATTTGTAATATCCCATCTTCTTCTTTTTTCTATTAACACATATTAAGTCAATCACCAGTTAGGTCACTTCTTGGTCTAGCCAAAAATAACTACTAAACATCAGGTAGGCATCAAATGAAATGTAACTTCTGTCATTCTGACGATGATATTGATTTATCGAAACAATTGTCAATTTTTTAGAATTTTTAACAATTTTTACTATATTGTGGTATTAACTAGAAACCGTCAGTTTAATTTAAAACACCTCATACTTCTGTTAGAAACATAGCTGAAGAACTGGGAAGAAGCGATAGCACAATACACAGGATTTTGATACATCACAATTGTCACCCATTTAAACTACATTTTGTTCAAGGACTGATGACTACTGATTTCGACAGATTAGAATTCATATATCTAATCAATGTTATGTTTGCCGACAATCCCTAACTTAAATCAAATATTTTGAAGTGATAAAAGCCACTTCCACAACAATGGTGTAGTTAATACACACAATGCCCATTTTTGGTTGAACGAAAATCTTCACTGGGTTTGTTCAACTCGTTTTCAAACAGTTTGGGGTATAAATAAATGGTGTGGTTTATTCAATGGTAATTTGAATGGGCCATACTTCTACGAGGGCACATTGACTGGAAACAGGTATTTATATTTACTTGCAAACAAATTACCTGAACTTATGGAAGACATTTCTTTGGCCGAGCGAAATGCAATGATCTGGCAACAGTACGGTGCTCCACCTGATAATGCAGGCATTGTTGCGGAGTATCTCAATCAGCCTTTTCACAACAAATAGATAGGTACTTACAGACCTATAGTTTGACCTCCCCGCTTGCCCGAATCAACACCAATGGACTTCTTTTGTGGGGTTATCTTAAAGAGTTAGTATATCAAACACAGCCCCGTAGATTTATATGATCTTAAAGGCATTAGTGAGGCATGTCGTAGTATTACACCAGCTATGATGCAGGCTGCGTACACAAGGTCGATTTTAAATCGTTTTGAAGCTTGTATGGAATGTACAAAATGTAAATTTTCTTGGTGCTCATGATAAGTATGTTACATCGTTGTATTCCAAATGGAGTGACAAGCAATTTTCAACGAAAATATATATATATATATATATATATATATATATATATATATGTAAAATTGACAATCTTGTTTATTATATTTTTTTAATTTATTTTAATTGATCAGTAAGTAGTAAAAATTGATAATTTTATTTATCGCTAAAGTTTATTCCAATTCATCCAATTAAAGGCATTTACAAAGTAAAAATGAATTCTTTACAATTAGCAAAAGCACTATTTTTCCACTAAGTACTTATATTTTGAGTTTATTCCTTAAGAAACGATTTTCATATATAGCCATATAGGTATGGCAATTTATGGAAAAGTCAGTATTAACTTTTGTTGAGCCATTCCGCCTAAGTAATTGGCCTAGCGGTAACCAAAAATCCAATAAAAATAAAAATAAAAAAACCTATAAGTCAAAAAATAATTCAGAAATAAAAAAAATCATTAATTCAAAAAAAAATCCGAAACTCCAAAATTTAAACATTTTTTGATTATTATTTCAATAGTAAGCACATTTTGTTTTCTTTTGATGTAAATTTTCAAGCATATTTGTGTGTTTACTTATTTACTGTTGCTATTTTGTGCGTTACTTATATAACTGTTGTTAATTGTAGAAGCTCATTCAGAAACGAGAAAGGATTTCCACAAGACGGTGGGATTGTTAAGAGCCATGAAGATGAATACTTCCAGTAAAGAAATAAAGATGTGTTTTAAGTGGACATGAAATGTTAGATATATTATTTTAAATTTTGTACAGTCATAAGTGCTGTTTAGCACTCTTATATGTTATTACTTGGCATGGTTCATGTAAGAGATATAGTGCGAAATTTAAAGTTTTGGCTTATCCTTTGATTTGAATACTGTCATAGTCCAGTCAATGTTATTATTTAAAGTGCCTATTAGACGATATTTTCATTTAATATTATAACTTCAACTAACATTCGTTAAAATGTATTTAGTAATTTTATAATTATTAAATACATCTTAAACATAACACCAGACAATTAACACTACCTTATATCTCGTTTTATTAATAATAATTAGTAATATAATTCTCAAATAACATATTATTTTCACGATATTTCACTGAACCATAAGCATATTTTGAGATAGCAGTTTTTTCAATTACGCACGAGTCCACAAACGATAAGGGCCGCTTACTATTTAGTTGGTGCGCTAGCATTAATATAGAGTGTAGTGTGTAAGTGGTATTGGTAAATATAAACAAAATATTAATACCTTTCAGAGTCCTCCGCAACATAATTTAAAGGGGATATGCCATTACATTTCTGCACTATATGTTTTACGCGTACTATACCTTGTATTTACAGAGCTGAGCAGTAGTTAATTAAGTATACATTGTAAATATTTCAATTTTTTTTGTTCTAACAGTCACAGTAATTATACTCAAATATTTTCTTTCACATAAAGTTGCCAAAAATAGTAGTTAACTACTCGTTGCTAACACTTTTTTTGATTAAGTAGTTAGGAGTTATAATCCACTAGTTTGTCCAGCTCTGTGTGTTTATAGGAGTATAATAATAAATAATTAAATAAATATAAACTTATCATAAATAATTTTCTACTTTTATATTGATTTAACATCATTTAAAAATCTAATAATACTCCAATCTAGAATGTATGTGACTCAAATTATAACATTGTTTTTACATTATATATTCTGTTTGTTAAGTACTTTGTGAAATAAATTATTTGTTGTGTATTTTTATACCAAAATAAATAAACTGTTTATATGATTGTTTTATTTTTTCCATTTTAAGCATTTATGGTCCATCATTTGATATTTCATTTAATTTAACTCAGCATCTAATCATTATTGAGTTAATGGAGTTAAATTGAATGAAAAGTCAAATGATGGACTAAAAATTTCTATTTTGAAATAAAATAATTAAAATACAGTAGATTTGAATATACCGCCAAAACCTAAAATTACAGAAATCTTTTCAACATCACTCAATTGTTTAGTCGACAGGCTCTTTAGATGGCGCCACAATCAGTGTCTCATCTATCTGTGGGTTATCTGTGCAAGCAACAGTCACTTTCCGTCTCGTCACCTTATTGTCGCCGACATCCTAAACTTTTTGTCTAGCCATGTTTCGTCACCGTAGTGCGCGCATACACGTACGTTTCCATGGACAAGTGGCGAGTGACAAATTGTCACCGAGACAAAAAAACTCTAGTCAGCGCCTAGATTTAGGGTAAAAGAAAATCAAATAGTTGAGAAACCGGTTTGCTACAAAGCTTTTCTAAATATCCATGATATTAGCAAAGGAAAGCTAGAGCACTTGCAGAAAGCTTTAAATGATACAGGAACATGGGCGTACACAGGCTTGAACCTTGGGGGGAGGGTATATAAAAATATTTTTGTCGAAAAAACAATGTTTAGTATCACAATACAAAATCTGAGCGCCTTGGCTTGAGAGCATGTTTATTAATTATTTCTTCAGTAAATATAACTTCTTCTCTATGAACTAACAGCATGGCTAGTCTATTCATTAGGCCTCACTTGGCAGTAGTATTTCTTAAATAAGTTTTTATACGTTTTAAGGTTGAAAAGGTTCTTTCTGGTGTAGCAGTGGACATAGGCAGTGTACAAAAATTTTTTAGAAGTTTGTGAACATTCGGGTAGACATGCTGACTACAAACTTCCAAACAGGTCAGTGCCTTACGATTGTTTTTTATTTCTGAGCATTTACCTAAATGTTCGTGCCACATTTTAATTTCTGATTTTGTATTAATTTTGAGAATATCAAGTAAATATAAATCAAGTAATGTATCATACCGATTATTGTCTGAATCAATTTCTTCGCCTACTGTCCCTACTAATGATGGTGATAATAAGCTCATAAAGCCGTTCAAAATATCTTAAGGATTTGTAAATCTCTCTTCAAGCTGACTAATGAAAATATCCAAAAATGTCGACAATTGCCGTTTCTGAATCTGGATTTATAATTGGATTTGCTCGATTCGTTTCCCCAATAGAGTTGGATATTTATAAGTTGAGCTAAGTCCATATATCTCTATATCCCCCCGCCGTAAGTACACCACTGTACAGGAATGATAGCCAACATAGTTCAAAGTTAGATAGCTTACTTGACAATACATACCAACGCGTTTTAAATAATATTAGTTCTTTCAGAGACAGATTTTCACACTATAGTTTAATAGTTTAAGTAGGTGATTCAAAACAAACTTTACTTATCTGAGGAACTTAACATAAAAAATATGAGGTTCGTTACAACCTCGCGAAGAACCATTCTAGAACACGACTGCGCAAGGGCATATAGTTGATGCCGTTCCAAGCTAATCATGATGACCGTAATTTCACGATTATATTTGCGTTCCATCCAATTTGTGATCATTCTAGAGCCGCCACGGAACGGTAAGTTCGATACTCGTCTGAAAGAAAGAACTGTGAGGACTGACATGCGCTGTCAGGATTTTGTCAATTATTTTATAGTTTAAAGTATTTGTTGGCAACCAACTATGAAGATAGATAATATACACGGCAACACAACTTTTGTTCTGACTTTTCCATACCAAAATTGTTCTAAAATTAACAATAATTTTTTTAAAATAAATAAGATTTTAGTTTTATTTTTAACTATCCAGATTATAATTTAACAAATTAGGCAAAAAATAATGCACAATACCACTAACAACCCCCTTTATCCCTCACTGGATCGGCCACTGTCCGGGGGTCAGACAAATCTGGAATCCGCAGAGCCCAACGAATATTTCCATTTGGACCAACAACCTCTGCATAATTTTTATTTAAATAATTTCTAACTTGAATGGTGTTATAGCAAGGTGCTCCATCCATTTGGTAAATAATATTATTGAATAGATGAGGCTTTTACTTGATGAAGATCCATACTGAACGATGAAATAAAACAATATAATTTGTTTGAAACTTCATTTATTTGAACTAATGTAGCTTTGTCAAAACGAATGAAGGTATAATATAAAAATGTTTTAATATATACAGTGCATAAATACAGAATTATATTTACTAATGTTAACAAAGGTATTTCCTGGAAATTAATTCACTACAAACATTCCTAAGCTATATTCTAGGTAAAAAGGTTTAATAAAGGAGAGTGATTGATATCTATTTGATCATTAAGAAGATTACCTGAATATTAATTTTTGTTAATCTCAAGGGCCTCTAATAAATTTAAACTAAAGACAAAGAAAAACCAGTTACGTAAATTTAAAGACTGACACAAAAAATCTTAAAAAATTTATAATAGTATTATAAAAACTTTGAAATATAGAGAATCACGTGGCACATTCCAAATATAATAAATTTATTACCACTCCCTTTATAAATATAAAATCCATTCCAATACCAGTCAACACAAAAACGACACATTAACACCTCGTTACGCCTGCTTTCATTGTATAGAAAAAATACTCGTATATTCAAATACAAATTTTCATCAATGACTGTCATGTTTTTTAAAATGTTCGTTTTGATTGGGTGTGAGTTATATTCTGTTATGTGATACGTCCTAAACATCTATAAAGTATATTAAATAATCAAATGAACGTTCTGTTGAAGGTAAGATTTATTTGTTTTGCTTTTAAAATTCTTTTTGTAACTTGTACCATTTCTTTTAGTTTTAACAAAAATTTTTATTTCTGATGAAGGTCATGGAAAGACCGAAACGTTAAATAAAAATGTATTAACTACTAGTTAAATGTCATTAAAAATGATCCTCAACGAATAGAAAATAAACTATATATATAAAAATATATGTATATATATATATATATATATATATATATATATATATATATATATAATTTGAAAAAAGATATTTGCCAACTTATTTGTAATGGATATTTTTGTGGGGATGTGGCAATAAGACTCCAGAGTAAATTCTTTCAGATATTTATTCCCGAGCTTTCGAATGATTTTCATTCATTATCAAGGGATATAAATAATTGGTCAATGTTATCATTAATAATAATTAAATGAAATAATGAATACTTACATAAAATCTATAGCGAATTTTGGAATAGTTGTAAATTTTTATAATAAACTCTTTTAAACATAAATCAATGAAAAACTTAAAAAACAATATGACAATAAACAAAATATTTGATCTTGAACTACTACAATTTTTTATTTTTTTATCATAAAATTAAAGATTGTTATGAATCTTCTGTTCTTTTTTCATAATCTAAAAGATATGCATAGATAACACTAAGGTTATTTAAATCTGTTTTTTTATTTATTACATAATTTTGTTCTGCAATATATGTTGTTTCCAAAAAAAGGCGTTTTCTATAATTACTTTCTATTGCTAAGACTTTGGCAGATTGATAATCCATAGACTGGCCTTCATAAAACACGTGTTCCGCTAAAGCACATCTATCAGGATATAATCTACTGTCACTTTTATGAGAGGCGATTCGATTGGTTAGCGATCTTTTACTGTGACCAATGTATTTCTTATTACAGATATTGCAAGGAATCTCATAAACTATATTAGTTAATTTAGTAGTAGGAGTCTTGTCTTTGATCTTACTGAAAATTGATTTTATTGTAACACATTGTTTATTCGCAATTTTGATATTATGTGGTTTGAATACTCCAGAAATTTTAGGTGTGATAGATTTTATATATGGAAATGAAATATAAGTTGGAGATGTAATATTAGTAGTTAAAATGTCACTGTTTTCTTCGTTTCGTATTATGTCAACAGTAATGTCATTTATATTGTCAGAAGTATTATATAAAACATGTTTCAAAAGATATGAAGGATATGAGTTATTATAGAAAAGTTTGTGGAGTACTTTTAGATTTTTATCGTGAAATATTGGATTGGAAATTTTTAGGACTCTGGTTTTCATCTGTTTAATCAAGTTAATTTTTGTATTACGTCGATAATATGAATGGTAATTTATATATCTCCCAGAATTGATAGGTTTCCTATACCAGTCAATCAAGATTCTATTATCATTATTTCTAATAAATTTGGTATCAAGAAAAGGTAAAGATTGTTCTGTATTTTCCCTTTCCATTGTAAATTGTATATGTGGATCGAAGCTATTGAAGTAAAAGAGTATATTATTTATTTCATCACATGGAAGAGATAATATTATATCATCTACATATTTCTTGATGAAAAACAAATTAAAGGGTAAAACATAAATAACATAGTCTAAAATATAATTCATAACATAGTCTGCTAATATAGGAGATATTGAAGAGCCCATAGGTGTTTCAAAGGTTTGTTGGTAATTTTTGTTATTGTAAGTGAAAAATATATTATTAAAAATAAATGTAATTAATTCTTGAAAAGTTTCTTTTCCCAATTTGCAATTTTTACTTATATCATTCCATTTATGTTGAAGAGATGTTAAACATATATTCAAATGAACATTACTAAAAAGTGATACCACGTCTAAACTTAAAAGAACGTAATTTGATGGTAATAGTAAGTTATTGAATGATTTACTAATTTCAAAGGAGTCTTTAACATATATTCATTGTTAAAGTCGTAAGATTTTGTCAATATTTCAGTTAACCAAAGAGTAAGAGGTTCAATTGGAGTATTAATTGATGCTACAATTGGTCTAGCTGATAATGTTGGTTTATGAATTTTAGGTAAGCAATAAAATTTTGCGAAAATACCGTTATAAGTAGTTAACTCTTTTTTTGTACTTTCATCAATTAGTTTTTTATTAAATAATTTTTTTATTAGTTTGTTACAATTATTAGTGGTTTTAAGAGTTGGATCATTATTCAGTTCTTTATATGATGAGTTATTATCAATTAATTCATTACATAAATCTAAATAATGTTGTTTTTCCATGATAACTGTGATGTTATCTTTGTCTGATGGTATGACTATTAAATTTGGATTTTCTTTTAGAAATTTTTTTGTTTTATATAACAGTTCTCGGAATATAGAAGATTTTTAGGTTCATGAATATAATTAGTTAATATATTTGTTGTTTTAGCAATAACGATATTTCTTTCTTGTTCGTTTTTTATAAACGATGACATGTAATCAACATTAGCTAATATAGTTTTTATTGAAATGTCCTTGGTAATTATAGGTTCAATGCTGAATTTAGGGCCTAGTGATAAGAACTGTAATATATCCTTAGGTATCTCTGTATCTGATAGATTTTTAATCCAATTCTCTTGTGTTGATAGAACTGAATTAATTTTCTTCTTGATTAGATTATTAAGTTTGTTCTTTTGCTTATTTTGGATTTCAAAGAATAGTTTGTTATAAATAACTTGTTGTCTATTAGAAAAATTTTTAAAAATGAATTCATTGGTTGTGTTAATTATTTGATTTTTCAATTCAATAAGATTATTTTCAAGTCTAAATATTGTTTTTTGATTACAAATAATTTCATTATTTAAAAGCTTATTTACTAACCTATTGTAGATATGATAACTGTTATTTGCTTCTTGTTCTTGGCGTATGAGTATTTTTTCTAAATGTTTGATGTTATTTTGTAAACAATGTGTTACAATAAAATCAATTTTCAGTAAGATCAAAGACAAGACTCCTACTACTAAATTAACTAATATAGTTTATGAGATTCCTTGCAATATCTGTAATAAGAAATACATTGGTCACAGTAAAAAATCGCTAACCAATCGAATCGCCTCTCATAAAAGTGACACTAGATTATATCCTGATAGATGTGCTTTAGCGGAACACGTGTTTTATGAAGGCCATTCTATGGATTATCAATCTGCCAAAGTCTTAGCAATAGAAAGTAATTATAGAAAACGCCTTTTTTGGAAACAACATATATTGCAGAACAAAATTATGTAATAAATAAAAAAACAGATTTAAATAACCTTAGTGTTATCTATGCATATCTTTTAGATTATGAAAAAAGAACAGAAGATTCATAACAATCTTTAATTTTATGATAAAAAAATAAAAAATTGTAGTAGTTCAAGATCAAATATTTTGTTTATTGTCATATTGTTTTTTGAGTTTTTCATTGATTTATGTTTAAAAGAGTTTATTATAAAAATTTACAACTATTCCAAAATTCGCTATAGATTTTATGTAAGTATTCATTATTTCATTTAATTATTATTAATGATAACATTGACCAATTATTTATAGCCCTTGATAATGAATGAAAATCATTCGAAAGCTCGGGAATAAATATCTGAAAGAATTTACTCTGGAGTCTTATTGCCACATCCCCACAAAAATATCCATTATATATATATATATATATATATATATATATATATACTCGTACATATATATATATATATATATATATATATATATATATATATACTCGTACATATATATATATATATGTGTGTGTGTGTTTGTTATAACGGAATTTGTAAGCACGATAGAGGGCGGATCGAAACCAAACTCGCTACAAAAATAGGTAAGGCCAAAATCTTGTACGAGTTCGTTAATGAGCCAAATCGGCCCAGTAAAAACAAAATGACGACCTGTCAAAGTTGAAAAAAAATCGTATTTCCTTTGTTTTTCATTTGACGCAAAAAAGTTACTAAGCTTTTTCATAGACCTGAACACGTTCTACAACTTTTGTATTTAACATTTTTCTCTAAATCGTACATTAAAACATTTATTTAAGAAAATTCACAAATTTACCAGATTTTTTTTTATTTTTTTGTTTTTGATTTGATGCCAAAATGTTACTTTGGTTTTTTGTACATCTCAAAATATTCTATTACTTTTGTATCTAATTTTTTATTTTGGGTTTTATGCAAACATGTTACTGAAATAAGCCTGTCCAATTGGTCCTGTGCCATTGGGATTTTTTTTTTCATACAGTTAACTTGTTTATTAATTTCAATCATTTCTATAAAAGTTCTTTAATGTAGGTTCTTTTCCACTTTAAGGACATTAGTGTTATTATAGTCTATAATGTAATCATTTACTATTACATGTTCTGCTAATGCACAGGATTTTCTTAATATCTAAGCAACGTGAAGTGTTATCAATATAGATTTTATTACACGAAGAACAAGGGATCTTGTAAACCACATCAGATTTATCCACTGTTGGCACTGTAGTTTTTGGTAGTCTACCCATTTATCCAAGTATTTTAATATTGATCCGAAAACGATTCGGAACGTATTAAAAAAATGGCTATCGTAGTTTCAAACTGAAAAAGAACCACGAAATATTTCAAGGAGATCAATTTCATAGAATGGAATTTTGTGAAATAGTTATGGCGAAAATAAAATTAGATGCAAACTTTTCAAAAAACATTTTGATCACAGATAAATCGACTTTTCCCATACACGGTGCACATAATTCATCCGTTATGCGATATTGGTCTAGGACAAACTTACACAAACACTCAGTATCCCCAAAAGTTAATTGTTTGAGCTGGAATAGGTATTAGGTGAACATTTGATTGGATCATTTTTTATTGACAGCAATTTATCAGAATTATTAATATTAGTAAACGTATGCACATTATAATTGCTTATAACTAAGACACTCTCACCCCAAACGTACTCCAAACTTTCAAAGTAATCAAATATGTACTCATAAATATGTATGCTGCTAGCTGGAGGTATATACAAAACATATACGTTTAATTTATATTTAATTGTAGTTAATTTGCATCCCACAATGTCAACAGATAGAAGACTGGCATGCAAAGCTGTTAAGTCTAAAGGTATCATGTTTATGCAAATTTTGGTAGCTAATGGTACACCCCCACCGCGGGTAACATTATTCGCATTTAAATTCCGATCACAACGGTGAATATTAGAATACATTGGAGGAAATAGTTCTTGGTCGGGCATGTGATATTGTAAATTACTTTCAGTCAAACACACTATGTCCAATTCATCACTAACGGCTAAAGAATTATAGAAGTCGTTCTAAAGCCTGTAACAATTTGATAATAAACTGTAACATTTTCAGCAATAGAGTGGGTGCAGTTTTCAGTTTAAATTAGTAACTATTTTTGGCATTCCACTGAAAATTTTTATGACGAGATTCGACTCTTCTGCTTGAGTATGTTCCGATAATTGCTGTTGTAACTCCTTATAGTACTGGATTTGACGAAGTTTTATCGAAAGCTAGCCGAATATTTGGTACGTACGTACCAAGTTTTCATTCTAATAGGCAGAGACTTGTCATTGAAATTACCCAAACGCATGGACCGTACACTTTGATTAAAATCATTGTGGCTCACTTTGACAGCTGATAAAATTTTATTACATCATTTTTTTCGCCACATTACGATCTTCTATACAGTTGGTTGAATCCTGTTCGGGTATGCCCAATATAATAACATCGTTTTCTCTTGCGTTCCGTTTCGTTTCCTCCTGTATTATATCTTCGATTGTAGTATTAGACATTTCCACTGAAGGTTTATTTTTAGCATTTTTTAGTTCTTTTATTTCCTCTTGAAGTGCAATTATGACCACCTTTAATGAATTAATGTCGGAACCAATGGTACAACACTGTGATCAAGTCCAGGTGAGAGATTTTTTGGTTTTAATACTTCTTGTTTCAGTAAGTGTAAGAACAGCGCAAGTATAAATAAAGGACATATACAAAATGACCACGAACGGGAGACAATTACATTTGGTGGATACGGACCCAAAATTTACACTAGATTACTTAAATAAAAACATTAAATTAATCGAGTATACCAGTATACAATCGGAGCATTGCAGACAGTCGAAGCCCATCGTTCAATGCCATATATGCCAGCTTTGGGGTCAAGCAACATCGAACTGCAGCAGAACTCCTAGGTGCCTTAAATGTGCTGCTCCTCATTTAACCCCAGAATACCCGAAGGACAGATCGAAGCCAGCCAATGCTAATTGTAATGGCGACCACACGGCCAACGCTGAGGCCAGTCCTGAGTATATCAAAAGACGCGAATGGTTAGAAGCAAGAATGACAAAAACCAACAACGTCAACACCGCAGCCACCAAATATTCTGGCTCCGCCACCAACCTTCAACCCTTGGACGCAGAACACCCGACAAGATAATAACGACTTCCCAAGTATTCCAAACCTGGTAACAGACCAGCTCCTCCGAGCAACCCCACGAAAACCCGGATAACTCATATTGCAAGAACAGAAACTCTGTCTGACATCAATAAATTCTCCGAGTTAAACAAATTATTCAAAGAACTACAAAACATAGTAAACCTGGATGAGTTAACAAGAGCGGTAGGTGACCTTCTATACGAGATGAGGGCTACAACCAACAAACACGAAAAATTTACAATATACAACAACTTTGTCGCTGGTATAGATAAATATGACATTTATGCAGGTAGGTAATAAAACAGGAATCCAAAAACGTATTTTTCTCAAAATTATTTTTTAAAATATACATGGAGTTCTCAAAGAACTCGATATGATGAGACATTTTCTCGAAATTCACAAACCTGATTTTTTCTTTCTAATCGAGACGCTCCTTACACCCAACAAATCCGTGAAATTTAGACACCCCCAAAATAGTCTTTTTAGACTGAACTGCCCCGGAAATGTCGCCGGAGGCGGTATCGCATTATTCATAAAAAAACACATCAATTTCCAACTCTTGCAATGAAACAATTCTTCAATTGAGCATATTTCACTACTTTTAGACAACAAAATCAAAATTGTTCGCCAAATAATAAATTAACTGAATTAGATTTTTACAACAAACAAAAACACACAACAGGGTCCTCATAGTGGGTGACTTAAACTGTAAGCATCCACTATGGAACTCCTATGGCACATATTCAAACCCAAACGGAAATACTCTTCAAATATTCTGCGATAACTCTGATTGTAATATCTATAGTACAGACAATCCCACCCATTTTCCCTATTCCAACTACTCCTCTAATACTTGACATAGCCATTGGACGCAATGTGAATACAATAACAAAAATGAAAACAATCCCTGACCTTAACTCTGATCACGATCCAGTCCTTCTTGAATTAAAAATAACATACACACACTCTTAAAAAAAGTATACGATTACACCACCACAATTTGGACACAATATAGAAAGTTTATAAACGAACATTTATCAATCACAGACAAAATGGAAAACCAAAACCACTTAACAAACACAATCATAAATCTAGAAAACATAATTATCACTGCCAGAAATAACACAACCCAATGAAGCTCTTTGAACACTCTTTTAGTAATTTTTAGTGTACAGTTGGTTATTGTACGTAGTTATATTTTATTATCACTGCCAGAAATAACACAACGCAATGAAGCTCTTTGAACACTCTTTTAGTAATTTTTAGTGTACAGTTGGTTATTGTACGTAGTTATATTTTTTATTTGACATTTGACTTTAACCTTGAAACAAATTATAAATAAAATGGTCTAGCGGTGTTCTAGCTAGCAAATTATTATATTAAATGTTCTTAAAGGTAAATTAGAAATGAATTATGTATTAAAAATATTAATGAATAAAGTACGCTAACGTTTATTTATCAATGATTTGTCAATTGTTTATTTTTATATTGTATAGAATCAATATATAAGGTATACATAACGTTTGATTTTTGGGATAAATTACCAGATATCTATGTGAAGATGTATTACAGAAATAATTCTGTTCATGATATAATATAAAAAGATCATAAGAGCATATACGAAGAAGCAATTTTTTAAACAAATAATCATCCTCTGTTTGCTTAAATAGAAGTTTGTTTACAATTTACACAATTACTCGGTCATAATATGTGAAAAGTGCTGAATAAAACCATCTGTGATCTGACAAATCAGGAATCTACAGAATTGCCAACTTAAATTCAAACCACTTCTCCTAGTTTAAAAACAGGGATTATATGTAATTATATTTTATTTAAAAAATTAAATGAATGCGAATTATAAAAAATATTGTGTTAAACTTGTGTCACAATGACTTTCTGTGTACGAGTCATTGTGACACTTGTTTTACAAACAACTATTGGCAGTCGGAAGTTCGGCAACGTCCGATGCGCCGTAGCAAAGACGTATGCATATTGCAAGAGCTCACTTCGCTGGCAGAATTCGTAAGCTTCGTTTCGACAGTACAGTTGAGAGAAAAGTCTGATTACCGGGGTTGTGCAATACTAACTTGTTACGGCGACTCCAGAAAGTAAAATTGTTCATAAAAAGTTGAGTGAGCAGTATCGTGAAATAATTATGAACGTTTTAAATTTCATGACCGAAGAGGCAAACAATGGCAAGTCCAATAACAAAGGTAAGTTTTAATTATTGCAATAAAATTTTTAAACCAAAGTAATTGTTTAACAAATTTACAATCGATAGTAAATTTTTCAAATCGATTTTCGTATATAAAATATTTATTTGTTAAACGATTTAAAAAAGTGACATTAGGGTGAGACAAAGTATTTATATTTGAAAGAACGGTCACTGAATCAAATTTAACTACTTCCTCATTTTATTTGTATAAAAGTACACATGAGTAAAACTTTTTATACAACATTTATATCGACTTATTTTATTGTCAGGTCATTGAACGAGTTTCTGCTGCTACGAAAGTTAACCAAAGAACGCTTTCCCGTATTAAAAAAGAAGCTCTGGCAGGAAGTAATGCTGACACTGATGTGCCTACTAAAAAAACAAAGAACGTCCAGTATCCGTATGGATGAATTCGACAAAACTGTGCTTAGAAGGTGCATAATAAATTAGTGTTTTTAAATGAAACTCAAGGTCTCTAGTTAATTCCACAATATAATACAAGTTATTGAAAATTCTAAAAAATTGACAATTGTTTCGATAAATCAATATCATCGTCAGAATTTATCGAAACAATTGTCAATTTTTTAGAATTTTCAATAACTTGTATTATATTGTGGAATTAACTAGAGACCTTGAGTTTCATTTAAAAACACTAATATGAGCATATTCCACGAAGTAAGGGTCGAGACAGTCAATTGCATAATAAATTATCACATATCCGAGAAAAAAGTAACCACGTTAAGAAATGTACACCTAACCTTTGTAGATAGTTATGGCTTCGTAGGAAGTCGCGAATCTCTGCGGAAACAAATACATTCTTTGGGTGTACGTTGGACCAACATGAAAATCAACAGAAGTTTGTTAATGGAACGTCATGAAATCAGTCATTTAGGCGTACTATATTTAAGAAACATAAAAAAGTGCAGAGAACAGAACAAACCTAGCCTCCGTAGTGCAACAAGTCACCAATTTTATGATTGAATATTGTTCAGGATATCTTACAGATGAACCCTATTGATTTTCAGCTCACAATAGCCAGAACAACGTATGCTATAGTACTTTAAGTACGACATTTTTGTCATTTTTGGTGAAATTTCAGTTTGTTAGCACGATGCAGCCTCCAGAGTATATACAAGTGACCAATTTTATGATTGAATATTATTCAGGGCGTCTAATAGATGAACCTTATTGATTTTTAGCTCACTATAGCTAGTACAACGGGTGCTAATGTACCTGAAGTGTCACATTTTTGTTCCTTTTTGGAGAAATTCCGGATTGTTAGCACGATACAGTCTCCAGAGTGTACACATGTGACCAATTTTGTAATTGGATATTTTTCAAGGTGTCTCACAGATGTATCCTATTGATTTTTAGCTGACTAGAGTGAGTACAGCGGGTCCTATAAATCCAGATATACTACATTTTTGGTTATTTTTGGAGAAATTTCGGTTAGTTAGCACGATTCATCCCCCGAAGTGTATACAAGTGACAATTTTATGATAGAATATTGTTCAGGGCCTGTTAGGAAAAGTTAGTTTTAATCTTTAAAACCGTTTATTTATAAAATTCTACAATAACCATTCCGTTACTTAATAATACTACATTTAACTTATCTTTTTCGTATTGTTTTTTAATGAGTACAAAAATATTCTTTGATAAAAAATTAGTGGATACTAAAAAAATGTTATTATCTCATTCATTTCTAAAGAACAGGTAATATTTTCAGTTAATGTCATTCATAGTGGTGAGAATCTTGTAAGTAATATTTCCAGTTATTAACAGTTTCATGAGAATGTGAATCACGACACAGAGAAAAAATGCTACTTCAACCGGAAGTTTAATAATCGAGATAAACCACAATTCATCAATATTAGTTTTATGATAATGATTCACTAATTATATGTAATCATAAATTAGAAAGTCTTGACACATTTTTTATGAAAGTACGGCGTAGAAAAGTTTGTTTGTAATAGTGTGTGAGAGAGAACGATTAAGATTTAACCCTGGAACATCACACTTATTTTTTAAGACATGAACTGCACACTCGGGTCTCAGAAACCCAAATCTCGTTTTTAGCAAAAAAAAACAAAAATGTTATTATTTCATTATTTTGGGAGGTTATTTAATCTATATAAGATGCGTGGAAGAAAATACAATCAAAGTATTCCAAAACAGAGATATATTTATTTAAAGTAAAAAATAACATTCAAACATAAATCATTTTCCTTAAAACATAAAAACGAAAAATTGAAATGTTTATTTCCAAAATATTTCTCTATAAGTATCACTTTAACAAAAAAATAAATTTTTTTGACATTATCAGTCTTAATCATTCTTAGCCAGGTCTTCGGTTTCCTGGATCCTGGCGTTCGCATTCACAACATAACTGGGATCTATGCTCCATGCAGTATGGTTTGCGACAAGCAGAACACGCAAAACTGGTTTTTCTGTCCCGCCCTTTTGCACACAAGGAGCATCTAACTTTTTTTGGTAAATGAACAACATCATGCTGTGGTGGGATGACTTCAATTTTGACAATTTCAGACATTCTTTGTCGCAATGTTTTTTGTAAAGTAAGAAACGTCAAACGTTCTTGTAAACATGGTTCAATTATACTCATTCCTAACGCTTTAGAAAAGATTTTAGATTATTGGTTCTCTTTTCTTTCCACAGTGGATTTGAGAGGGAAAACAAAACCATTGCATTTATTCCACTAGCATCAAGAATATTAAAAAAAAATCGCAAGGGCCAACGTCTGGTCTTCCGTGAGGTAGTATACGAATGACAGAGCTTATCGAATGTATCTGTCTCTTCCTTCGTTTCATTATACGAATGTATAATATTAGGCCTCCCAGTAACGGCATTTAGAGAGTCATCAGAATGTAATGTTAACAGCAAAAGTACAATTTTGTTTGGTTTAGGGGTGTATGAAACAAGAGTTTTATTTCTGTCATAAGCAAATAGGGATGAACCTACTTTTTTTGTGAGAAAGGTAGCTGGTATTTCTCTTTTATTCTTTCTCAAAGTTCCTAGGAGAGTTAATTTATACTGTTCTAACATTTGTTCAGCTAAGACAGTGGTTTCCAACATTTTTGTACCTGCGCGTCCCTTTAAAAAAATTGTTGCGCTGCCTTTATTTTTCTAACAATCTAATTTCATAATTACTGAACTGATATTATAATTTATTCAACGGGCTACAATAGTATATTATTTAATATGGAGGAAAAGTGATACTTTTCATGACGCGCTCGTGTTTAACAGCCGAACGGAGTGAGGCTAGTAATAGAGAGCAAGTCATGAAAAGTAACTTTTCCTCCAAATAAAATATGCTGTTTCTTCTTCAAATGTCGACAAATTATTGCAAAAACATCAACAGCTGTAAACGTTACTCTAAATTCACAACAAGATGCTACAACGGTATTGCGCCGGTTTAATTTTCAAAATGCAACAATTTCGCATTGTACATTCAATATTCATTTGAACGTTTAATAAATCTTGAGTTGCTGACGCTTGTTTTCTTGTTTCTACCTATGTTGCTATGATAACACTTTCTCCTCCGCTGGCGGGAAAGTGAAAACTAAAGCTCCGGCGGAGGAAAAATGAAACTTTACGGTCGCCTACACAGTCGAAAAATGATAGATTTACTGACGTTTGATGAAAAAATAATATAGAATATTATGTAAAAATATACATAAAAACATAATTATTTATTATAAGAAATAATAATTTTAAGTATAATAAAAACAAATCTTACAAAGATACAAAAAAAATAATATATAATTAATAGAACATTATAAAAATTTAATGCGACGGTTGAGCTGCATGGGCGGATGTAATTTCGGCCGGAAAAAGGGCAGGTACTAAAAGCCGGTAGGTAAATTCGGCCGGAGGTTTTAAGTTGCTTCCTTATCTCATAGGTATTTTCGGCCGCAAATCAAATAAAATAACAGAATGCTTTATATTAAAATATTTCTTTATTTCAATAAAATTATTACATCAACTTATTTCTATAACTTAGGTAAACTATAAATTTTTAAAAAACGTTTTGATGTGATACAGATTTAACGAAATTAATTCTAGAAATATTGTCAGATCGAAGCATATTTACCATGTTTTCGATAAATTTTAGTTTGTTTTTTACTTGTTTGTCTTTAATTTTTGCTGGAATATTTAAATTTTTCATTTTTAAATATGCATCGATCTGACAATCTTTTAATTTTTCTATAAAAATAAATATAGAAGGGTGACTTGAATAAGAACTAGAATTAAAGTGCGAATGGAATGATTCGCAGGCATTTGTGGTTCTTTTAATTGATGGGTTTTCATATGCCCATATATTTGGTGGAAAATGAGATTCTGGCGCTATGTAGTTTTCTAATAAATAGTCTGCGTATTTATCTATAAGTTTATGGTCCGGTTTGTATGACATGAGATCAAATATGAAACAATCTTCAACTTCAGAGGGGTCTAAATAAGTTAGCCCAAAAGTATGAGTAAGCCATTTGCTTTCCTCGCAGTTTTTATCTTTATACATTTGGGTTAACCCTAATGATTGTATTTTCCTATACCACGGCTGGTGCAAGTGGAATCTACAACCATTTAGTTTGGTTTTGGGAAAGACAACTTTTAATGCGTTATGAATTGCGATTTCAAAATCCACAAATACCTCCTTCGGTTCAAAAACAATATTATAAAGTTCAAAAATTTTAGATTTTACCAACAGAAAAAGTCTCATATATGTGTCACTGGTCTTATTGGGCAACAGACAATACAAAAGAGGAACATAATGCCCATTTTCCAGTCCATGGATGGTAAATAACTGATAAAAATATTTTGTACAATAAGAAAATGTGCCATCCATGTAAAAATCTTTCATTTTACATAAACTTATTATATTTGTATGGCAAGAAAAAACAATGATATTATCAGCTGTGCTGTTAATAAACAAAAAATTTTCACCTGTTGTGGTTTTCGGTCCATAACTATCGAGTACAGAATGTACATCGTGAATATCCTTAGGCAGGGCTGGTAAGAGCTTACGGCGGCTGTTGACTGTAGACTGACATCTATCGATGACAAATTCTCTGGCAAATGATTTGAAAGAACGCTTTTAATAATTTTTGAAGGTTTCTCCGATATGACTTCCTCAGCTTTGCGCTTGCATGAAGTCGTCACTATTTTTCTCTCCAACGTAGTTTCATCGGACTCGTGGTTGTGGATTAATTCACTTCTAGTAACTGTGTATTCCGCACCAACAGTGTACAGTTTGGCTAAACATCTTAAATTTTTCTTTATACACCTCCAACGTACTTCACCACTTTTTAATACGTCCTGTTTACAAAACTGAAACTTTTCTACAACTAGTAAGTCACAACCGCGTGAACTCTTAATTACTGAAACTGATGCCATCGTATACAAATAATATATTTTATGCTTTCTATCGACTAGTAGCTTAAAGATAAGTTATAATACTGACTAGCTATAATAATTTTATACCTGTTATTTGTGAATTTTATACATTTAAAGGAATAATCTTAAGTAGGTACAACATAGTTATTAGAATAAAGAGATAAGTAAATTAAAGGTATTTCCGACAGGTACACAGGATTAGGTATTTCCAAATAAATACACAACTAATATTTTACAGAAACTATTAAGCGTAATTACCAATATTTTAATCTCATCGTAAACATCAACCCCTCGGCCGAAATTACCCCTGTCATAAATGGTACCCTTTGATTTATGCAGGTAGGCCAAGGGATTACCGGCCGAAATTACGCCCGCCGGAGCTGCATGCCCTCCTTGCAACAGTCTCGCGCCCCCCTAGGGGAGCGCGCCCCACGGGTTGGATACCACTGAGCTAAGGGAATTGACGTAAACCAATTGTTTACTGTGCTGTTTCGATTGGTTCCATGTATTGGTTGTGAAACATTTCGAACATAATAAGCCGGTAGGTAACGATTCATTGTTTTCTGTAGTTACTTACCAACGTATGGAATTGCATTGAGCATATAACATGTTTTTGAATCACTCTCCATCATTATTTTCATTCCATACTTACCTGGCTTACTAGCCATGTAGATTCGGAACGGAAATTTTCCTCTGTATCCAACGAGCTGTTCATCTATAGTACAGTATTCATATGGTGTATAGTACGATTTACAGTTATCCACAAACATGTCCAATAATCCCCGTATAGGTGAAAATTTACCAACTAATGTAATGTAATGTAATAGGTTTTTTAGCTTATAATTATAATTATTATACTCAGTTCATACCTATCTCTATTACGTTTCGGTTTTATTATTTGTTTTGAACCATCTTTCGATTTCAGTTACAATTGCGGTTTGGTCATATTAAAATATGTTTGAACTAAAATCTAAGGATCGTTTAAAACAACTAATAACGTAATATTTTTGAATTTAATACTTCTTTTAAATAGCCGAAAACCATTAACAAATATTTTTATTTCAAAGAACGGTCACTAAAAATAAATTTAGCTACTTCCTCATTTTCTTTGTATAAAAATACACATGAGTAAAACTTTTAATACAACATTTATATCGACTATTTTATTATCAGGTCATTGAACGAGTTTCTGCTGCTACGAAAGTTAACCAAAGGACGCTTTCCTGTATTAAAAAAGAAGCTCTGGCATGAAGTAATGCTGACACTGATGTGCCTACTAAAAAACAAAGAACGTCCAGTATCCGTATGGATCAATTCGACAAAACTGTGCTTAGAAGGTGCATAATAAATTATCACATATCCGAGAAAAAAGTACCCACGTTAATAAATTTACACCAAACAGATAGTTATGGCTTCGCAGGAAGTCGCGAATCTCTGAAAAACAAATACGTTATTTGGGTTTTCGTAGGACCAACATGAAAATCAACAGAAGTTTGTTAATGGAACGTCACGAAATCAGACATTTACGCCTACTATATTTAAGAAAAATAAAAAAAGTGCAGAGAACAGAACAAATCTATAATTTATATGGATGAAACATATATTCATTCATGCCACACGCACCTTAAAGGATAGAGCGACAAGAGTAACGAAGGATTAAGCAACCCCGTTTCAAAAGGTAATAAGCTTATCATTGTGCATGCAGGAAGTGAAAATGGTTTTGTACCTAATGCTGGTATTATGTGAAACTCCCAGTCAAAAACAGAAGATTATCATAATGAAATGGCGTACGAAAATTATGAGAAGTGGGTACAAGAAAAACTTATTCCAAACTTACCAAAAAACGCTGTTGTGGTAATTGATAACGCCCCATATCACAATGTTCTAAATGAAAAATTACCTACGACTACTTATTATTATTATTAAAACGTTGCAAAAATGTACAAACCGCAATATAAAACTTATAAAATTGATGAATTGTTTATTCGACATGGATTGCAACTTTTAAGGCTACCCCCATATCACCCGGACTTAAATCCGATCGAAAGTGTTTGGGCGGCACTTAAAGAATATGTGGCCAAACGAAATGTTACCTTCAATTTTACAAAGGTTAAAGAATTCTGTAATGATTTTTTTGACACATTTTCTGCAAATGATTGGAAAGTTAGATGTGACCATGTTAAAAAGATTGAAGATGAATTTATGAACAATGAACCACTTTTAGATACTGTTGTAGATAATATTATTATTAGTGTTTTTAAATGAAACTCAAGGTCTCTAGTTAATTCCACAATATAATACAAGTTATTGAAAATTCTAAAAAATTGACAATTGTTTCGATAAATCATTATCATCGTCAGAATGACAGAAGTTACATTTCATTTTATGCCTACCTGATGTTTAGTATGTAGTTATTTTTGGCTAGACCAAGAAGTAACCTAACTTGTGATAGGCTTAATATATGTTTATAGAAAAAAGAAGAAGATGTGATATTACAAATATTGAAGCTTAGATATTATTATTAATTTGGCGGAAGACGGAGATAGCGAGGATGATGAAGTTGATATAGAAAGTGATTTTGAAGAATCATTTGTAGATGCACATCATTATTTTACTGTTGATGATCCCTGTACATGTAAAACATATTTTTCATTATGGTGTTTGTTTGTAGGTGGTATGACTGAATACATTAAACGCAACAAATTTAAAAAATGTAAATAGGTATTATAAAATGGTAGATATTAGAGACGAATTCCACTAGACTAATATAATATTTGTAACACATCTGTACATAGTTCTAAATAAACAATAATTGACGGCACCCAAGACCAAGATTTTTTTGTTTTGCCAGTCCTAAGTCTGTAAAAAGGGATGTTCTAATTTCATAGTAAATATTTGCAAAAAACCCAAAAATTTACATATGAAAATAGAAATATCCACCACAAAAAGCTTTAATATTCTATTTAAATTACTAGTATGCTTATTAGACCATCTCTAAAGGCGATTTCCCCAATATGTTTTTCAAATTTTATGGATAAACCCGAATTTTTACATTATTATCTATTACATATTATTATGAATAAAAATTTTAGAAAGTTTAACAAGTAGGAGTAATAAACCCTAATTAAGTATGCAAAACCTTTACAGGGAGCACCATGAAATTTTTGATAAATCTCTTACTTTAAATTACATTTCTTCCGTAAATCTAAAAACCAGGTAGATCGACCCCGTATTTGTTTCAGTTGTAGCAAAGTTTAGGGTTTATTCATTGTTAAAGGATTAGCAGATAAGCAATAACGCAATGCAGTGGTGTGTATTTTGGGAAAAAAATACGTTTTAAATTATAATATAATAAAAAATGAAAAGAAATAATTATTGGAATACATTTATTACTTACATTTTATTCTATATCCGACTCGGAAGAGGAAGAATCGTTGTTGACATTAATAATAATAGGGTCGATTAAATCATCACAAATATTGTCAATTTTCCACATATTTGCCTCTACTTTGATAACATGCTCGATACAGTTTGTCCAATTTTCCTTACTCACATGACTTACAGCACTCTCAAACAATTTCACAACATCGTTTATTTTAAAAGTAGTATTTTTTTTCCAACTTCCCCCTTTACCTGAGCCCATATTAATTCTATGGGATTAAGTTCACAATGATAAGGGGGAAGTCGAAGAACTGATATACCACGAGAAGAAGCCATTTCTTCTACAATGTAGGTTTTGTATTTATTCTTGTTCATTTTTGCAATTCTGTAAAGTTCTTTCCTTAGTGGATCTTTTGGAAACTTAATATTTTTCGAAATAAGCCACTCCAAAAGCTCTGCTTTACGCCAACGACTTGTGGGCAATGCTTCTCGTAACCGTGAATGGTAACTTGCGTTGTCCATAACAATAACAGCCCCTTTTGGAATCAGATCCAACATTTGAACAAACCATTCCTCGAAGACATTCCCATTCATATCTTCGTGATAGTCCCCCGTGCGTTTTGAAATAAAAGTTAATAATCCACCATCAACAAAACCTTCAGAACTTCCAACATGGACAATGATAAGTCTTTTTCCTTTTCCAGATGGTGGCTGCAAACCTAACGACAAACCTTCCACGAATGCCTGCCTTCCGCTTTTAATGTTTTCATCTTGCCAAGATTTGGAAACTGTATATCCAGCATTTATCCATGTTTCGTCTAAGTAGAAGATTTTCAAATTTTGTTCTCTGGCATGTCGAATGCTTCTTAAATAGTCTCTTCTCCAAAAAACTATTTCCGGTTTATCTATCAAGAGAGATTTTCTATTATGTTTTGTATATCTGAAACCCACATCTTTCAAAAGTTTGCATAATGTCATTCTGGAGAATTTTGGATAGTCCGTATCTTCTTGCACTGATGTCATAATTTTGTCAAGTGTTGGAATTTCCTTTCGTAAGTAAAATCCATGGACTTTACGCCTTAGTCTTTGTTTTAATGACTCATCGATCTCAATTGGTTTTCGGCCTGAAGGAGTTTTAGCGGGTTGAAGAGTTCTATTCTTGCTTTCTTTTAGTAATCTATAAATTGTTGATTTAGCAACACACAACATAGCAGCCGTTAATTCCACAATATCATCAACACTTGCACTTGGATCCTTGTTTTTCAATGATATATAACAATTCAATATCAGAGTTTTTTCATTTAAAGATAATGGACCTGTTTTTGGTCGTTTAGATGGTCCTTGGCTTATCGACATTGTTTGGTACTCGCACGATTAACATTCAACAAATGTTTTAAATATATTCCAACTGTTTACAATATTATGACAACCATACAACTTTACTCAAAGAACTAATACTAAGTACTGATTTAATGTACCTACTTTCTTTTAAAATAATATTCCCGATAATGTTTCTAAGAAAACTGGGTTGTTTGGAAAATCCCTCTCAATAATCGAAATAGGTGTAATCGTATTAAGCCGATTACAGTCGGCCTCTTGCCATTTAAAATTTCTGAGAAAAATTCCCCAAACACTACATATAGGAGTAATACAAATAAAAAATATTATGAATAAACGGGCATATCCGAACTCTGCCACAAAATAAAATTTTACCTGACTTGTATCAATTTGAGAATTACTGAAATGTTCGAACTGTGTCGCAACCATTTAGTTTAATCCTATTAGAGTCATTAGGGTTTATAATAGATAAAATCGGAGGCCCATAGAATTATGTAAATTTCTGAAAGGTTTCAAAGATTTCTTGAATTAAATATTTTGAAGAAATCTTGATTGTTTTGATCGATATTTAGGGGATTAGGGGAAGGATGTTGATGCACTTACACTATTGTCTAAAAATCAGGAAGAAGTATTTAATAGTGTTCGTGAATTACAATTACGAACGAACCGAGAAGAGGAATTTCTATTAACAGCAGACCAGGTATTTAAAATTATTGTGTTCTCCTGTTTTTCCAACCTTAATTTCTTATGTAATTCGGATTGTATTTTGATGGATGGGACTTTTAAATACTGTTTTTTACCAAATGTTTACCATTCATGGTTTTAAAAACGGCTATTACGTACCTCTGGTTTTTTGTTTGCTGCCGGACAAATCAAGTCAAACATATTCAAATTTGTTTTTAATTTTAAGACAAAAATGTAAAGAAGTAGGCTTAAATTTTCAACCTAAAGAAGTCGTAGTAGATTTTGAACTAAGCATTCATAACGCTATATATGAATGTTTTGGCAGATATCAAATTCTTTTTGGTCGTAAATTTCATCTCTGTCAAGCTTGGTTTCGTGAGGTTCAAGAGTTTCATTTGGTACAAGAGTACAGACAGAAAGGTTCTGTAATTGGCGAATACTTAAAAGTACATTTCGGTATTATGTATCTTAGTCCTGAGGAAGTTGTAGAATTTTTTTATAATGAACTACATTTTTTGCTTCCGAATGACCTCTACCTCTATCACTTTTTTTTATTAAAATTAGTACATCCCGTTACCTCTGACCTAAATTGTATATTCTTTAGCATAGCTGCAACTCATTCGTTCAATACAAAATGTACCTTACGGTATACCCTCTTAAAATATATTTTGGTACGTCTATGAAATCTACTTAAATGAATGATTTATTACTCCTTGTCCTTTCTATATAGACTATAGCTTGTACGTAAATTTCTCACTACTTAATTTTCGAAAATTAATTTCAAATATTTCTCAAAAATACCATGATAACGACTGATTTTTAGTTCACTGAAGTACACAGTTTTCAAAATTAAATTGAATTTAAAAATTCAGCTGCAGAAATAACACACAGTCAAAAAAATAACATTTCCATTATTTACCTCAAACCTAAATTCAGGTGCAATTTTTTTTTCATGAAAAGATACTTTAATTTGGATTATTAAACTTTAAATTTAGTATTGGGTACGCATTCTTAATATAACTCGACAGGTAGATGTCCACAACTAAAACATAAATAGATAATAAAACACGCAGTACTTTAACGTTTTATTTGTTTTCGATTGATTATGTGCGTTCCGAATATTGAATATGTAATTGCTGATTTTTTAGTTACATCAATAAAATATAACAAGTCTGTAACAAATTATCGAACGTCTTCAAAATATTATGACACTTCCTTTGCCAATAATAGATTATGTCGCATAAATGACGTCAAACTAATTTATTTATGTGCTAGTGATATTCGATTGATAATGAACCAATAAACTATTCAAATTTGTCAGTCAGTAGAAAG
Organism: Galeruca laticollis; assembly: GCA_963921935.1. NCBI lineage: Eukaryota > Metazoa > Arthropoda > Insecta > Coleoptera > Chrysomelidae > Galeruca > Galeruca laticollis. Next base: position 13,858,205 of record OY998177.1, on the reverse strand, counting down.
GACTTTGTACCGTACAAGAAATAGTAAGTAGATAAGCTAAAAATAGTAAGAGTAACTCATATATGTGATTAGTCGAGTTATCTTCTTTTTTTTTAACCTAATTTCTATCCTTTCCTTAACTGGGTATAGGCCTCCCCTAATTGATTCCAAATCTTCCTATTACGAGATATTCTCACATTAGACCTGCATAACGAACTGACTATTATACTTCCATCTCACTTGCCTATCTTCACATGTATAAGCGGCCTTATTATCTATTATATCTTCGTTATGGCTAGGTCATTTCCATTTTAGAGATACACAGCTCGTTCTACAAAGTGATATTCCCAATATTAACCTTTACATAGCCCCCTGAGTCTTACGAATTCTGTGCAGTTTTGTCTGCGCCTCTTATATAAAACCTGGTAGAACCCGGTAGTATCATTTAATTCTAACTTAAAATATTTAGTTGAGTTATTAGCAATATATTAATAACTTATCGAAGTTTGCAAGAGTAAGATGATATCAGAAATTGGTGACGACTACTACCTAGTAGTGACCAAAACCAAATAATACATAAACAAAGCGAAGGAGAGCACATAGGGGTGAAACAATACTGTGCATTGATTCCACAAAAACCTACAAACTATCAGACAACGGAAAAATTAACTTTACTTTGATTTGAACCTATACAGGATACATCTTATTTGACCGGAAGAGAAGTGAAGAAAATGATAGAAATATGTGAAATACAAGACGTAATAAGATAGACACGAAAAAGGAGAAGAGAGTGGAGAGACCATGTGGACAGAATGACCGGTTAGTGAAAATTCTTGAAGACAAACATACCCCGACTGCCTGGACGACCACTTATAAGATGGTATCAACGCTGGCCTTCATCATCCCAACTGTTCCTAGCGAACCCTTGAAGTAAACACAGAATCTAGTCCTGAAATATGAAGAAGAAGACGACTTGCCTAATAATATGGTATAAAAGTTGGTCTTCATCATCCCAACTGTTCCTAGGGAACTCTTGAAGAAAACACAGAATCTAGTCCTAACATATGAAGAAGCAGACGACTTGCCTCATAAGATGGTATAAAAGCTGGTCTTCATCATCCCAACTGTTCCTAGGGAACCCACGAAGAAAGCAAAGGACCTATTCCTAACGTATGAAGAAGACGAGAAAATATCTTGGAAATAGAATAAGTGGTAGTGGTAGTTAACAATATAAGAGACTAGCTAACTGGTGGTCAGAGGGAAAAAATGAATAGATGCAAATTAAAATACGTGCAGAAAATTATGAATTGTACAAAGTGTCCAAAAAGCGTAGCAGGGTTGTATTTTTCTGTTGGAAGTTGTAACGGAACGAGGCTGGATCGCGATTCATTGGTAGTATCGCACACTATCCAGAGACCTATGACTGAAATGCTCAGCGCTTGTATCGTTCGGAATACTATAGTTCTCTTCTCAGCCTTAAGACAAACCCAGAAAAAACAATTTTGGTTGCTAAAAACTCAAACCGATGTAACAAAAATACATACAACAGACGAAAAATTTAGATATCTGGGATTCTGGATAATAAAAAAAGACCTTAATTCTGAAACCGAAATACGCTGGCATATAGAAAATGCACATGTTTTAGAATGGAAAGGTTATTAACGTTAGAATTGTTTTGAACGTGGACGTGGAATTCGAATTCTTAGTTTGGTATCCCACCATCAGTTTTCGACAGTGGTCCGGTGTAACTGGGAGATGGCAACTCGTGGGTTTTGAAGTGTACTTCTTGTTAGAATTGAAGTATTAATAGCATAGTTTGCTAACCTGTTTGGAGATTTGTTATTCTGGCAAGAATTTAATACAGAGAATCTGTTAGTGAATTGAATTGTTTGGACGGTTCGAAAATTCTCTTTTAATCTCTTCAATGAGGGATGTGTGCCACTTACCACGTAATTCCTGCTTCAAGTATAAATACCAGGAAGAATATTGAGGCATTAAATCACCATATTTGTTCGAGATTTCGCCAGTCTTATGTGACTTACACCGTCTCTTAAAAATAAACCAAGGAACCCCTTGGGCAGGGGGGAATCTAATATTTTATTAGGAGATGTACTATCCCTCCTGATAAAAATCGCTGCGACTTATTCAGATAAGTGTACTATTGAGCCTTGATATAAAATTGTGTTTGTTGACTTGTTGATTTTAGTTTGTTTATCACTCGTTTTAGGTAAGGATTATAGAATTGTTTAAGTTGATAACAGTTAGTAATCCTACTGATGTTTTAAGCTTATTTTTCTTACACATTGCGGATTCTTTTTATAGTGCGGGAAATTTATTATTTGTAAATTGCGTCTACGGTTCGGGTTTTGAGATCAAGAGGTAATTCGATAATTCGCGCATGCGCCTGAGCTCAAACGGTGTGTCTTAGGGTTATTCTACTTACAGCGACTAAAGTATACATTCCCTACCTTAGCAGTCAGTATATTAATGAAATTTGGGTAGTATTCACCATTCCCAAAACATAAGGTGTAGTTATCTATTTTATTTTGTAATTGTCATATCAGGGACATATAATAATTGAATTGTAATCTCGAATATTTTATTAAGTATATTAATAGGTGCTGTGAGAATTTGAATAATGCTATAATTATTCAATAGTCGAATTTGACCTATAAGTAGTTTAATTTTTATAATAAACCTTTTGGTAAGTTGGGGGTTTATTTGGAACACTTGAGGATGCTTTGGCCAATTTATATGGCCGTTAAGATCATTTTAATTTGTGGACTGCACAACCGTCTCCACTAGAGTTTAACCGCGAGCATTTCAGACTCGTCGTATTGATATTTAGTCGATGTTCGTTTACATACGTTTGTAATAATTATTTACTACACCTACATTAGTTTCACTGAACAGACTCAAGAAAAATGAATGTGGATAAAACACCATACCAGCTATTCGAGACAGATACAAAGAAGTTCTAAATTTGAGTTCTTAAAACTAATAATGGAAGACAAAGTCGAGGTTAGAAGAGGTCCAAGCAAAACACAATCTTAACGGCTGAATATTGTGTATTTTCGAAGTTGTGGCCGACATTCTTTAAGAATGGTATGGTACCTTGAGAAGAGAATAAAGCGATAATAGGAAGGATCTGAAAGTAAATTCGGATATTCGAGAATATCGGATCATATATATCTATAATGATACTGAAAACATAGGTTGCTCGCGATGTGTTAGAGATGGAGAAATAATAGAAGAAGAGTTAAACAAAATTGATCTGTTCAAAAAAATGAAGCACTCAATATAAAAAAATATTCTTATAGTCAATTTACGTCTGAGAGCGTATGAAATTCAGTTGGATAAAGATTTGAACGAGATCAATCGCGTTGTAAAGTCCCAAAACACGTTTGTGGTGAACTAACACAATGGAGTACCGTAAACAAACTAAACGAAGCTCAAATTCCGCGCGAGTGTAGATGACAGTTGAGACAACTTAGGATTGAAAAGAATTTCGACAATCCTTTTAATTGGGCTTATCAACTGATCAATTCTCGGTACTTCTTTGACTACTTGTATGCTTGGCATTGTAATAGAGAAAAAGGGAACAAAACAAGGATTTATAATCTCGCTGTTTTCCATAAATCAGACCAAAGAATGAGAAATGTTTGTTTTGCTTCAGTGTTACAGAAATGTATATCAAAAACAAATCTTACAAATAAAAATAGTTCAAATGTTTGTTAGGAGTATTTGAAAAAAATATTTTTTCTATTATATTGAACGTATGACCTCTACCTTGACTTACCTTAGAAAATAAGCAAATGAACTTGTTGACAATAATACAACTAAAATATAATTATCAACTGAAACGTGTGAATAATAATTTACACGATTCGTTTCTGAGAAAAGTCATTGTATATAAAGATTAACAATATTATATAATTGTGCATATAATATACATAATTTATTCATATAATACTTAAGGTAACACGTATTTAATTCAGTGCTAACAAAAATATACAGCTATTCACCTCAAGGAATTTTTTTTATTATATCGTTAATGAAAATTATTTTTTGATTTAATTTCAGCACATTTCTATAATAAAAATACATTTAAAGAGAAGTTGACTAAAATGGAACTAAAAATTTACATAAATTCTAAACGGACGTACCGAAATTTTGAGGCTAACGAAACTTTTTAAATTGAACACAAAATTTGGCACATTTCGAATGGTCTTGCCGTTATTCTTTCTTGGACGGTGAAAACAATTCTAGATTCAGGTACCTCCAGTGCTACAATACAAAATTTGGACTTTCTATCAGTGGTGGGTTTAAATATTGTTTAATTTGTAAGCTTAGGAAAAATGGCAGTGTATGTTAGACGTCGTATCATATGAGGTTTTATAAGATATTCTGCCAAACCTTGATACTTGATAAAGAAACATTTGTACATCGCACACTTTTTCATTAATTTCTTCCGTAATAAATTACGATCAAAAATTATAATCTTGAAGTTTACTTTTTTTCGCAAACTTGAAGAGCATGAAGACTGCTATTAGATTTCTATTTTTGGGGAGAATAAAATATTAAGTTTTTATAACCTACACGCGAGGACATGAGATATTATTCGGGAAGCATGTCAAAGTAATTCTCTTGTTCAAATTCAAACTGGTAGTAGATAATTCCATTCCAAATAAACTGAATTTGTGCATAGCAAATGATGGCAGGCATTTTGAATATTTAAAATAGTTGGGTATTGAGTGATTTTTTTACGTTATGTAAATTTCTGTTGTTATTATTTATGTTATTATATAATATTTTGATGCGTTATTACTAGTTATTTCATTGTCAAGACAAATGAATTAAGATAATTGCTTTTAAAACATACACTCAACAGATTCCGAAAATCGCCTACAAACTATAATTTAGTACAATTCAAAAAACTAAGATCAGCCGCCCGACGTTTAATTAAAGAAAGCAAAAGAAGGACATGGGAAGAATACGTATCAACCTTAACAACTGACTCCGAGGTATCCGAGATATGGAGAAAAATCAAAACAATATCAGGCAAATATCAATCTACCACCCCCCATACAATAGAAAATAACAACATATTTTTAACCGATCCCCACGATATAGCTGAAGTTTTCGCTGACCACTTTGAATCAATTAGCAGCTCGGAAAATTATTGCTCCGACTTCCAAAGAACAAAAACTACTGAAGAATCTCTCAACCTGGATTTTAATACCGATGACGCAGACCTTCCGTACAACGTCCCTTTCATTTTCGACGAACTGGCCAACACCCTTAATACCTGCAAAGATAGTGCACCGGGACTGGACTCAGTTATGTATGGAATGATAACTCATTTACCTAGAAACGAGAAAGAGAAACTCTTAACTCTCTTCAACAAAATATGGTCAGCGAATACCTACCCTAGTAACTGGAAAACGGCTATCATTATCCCGATCTTAAAAAATCGAGATTCAATGACAAATCCTACAAACTATAGACCAATTTCACTAATATCGTGTATCGGAAAAATATTTGAAAAAATGGTGAACAACAGACTAACCTTTGTGCTAGAATCACGCGGCCTTCTATCAAACCTCCAAGTGGGCTGTCGACGAAATCACTCCTCTCTAGATGCCCTAGTTGCATTAGAGACTGACATTCAAAATGCCTTTTCTAAAAGACAACACCTCGTCGCAGTCATGTTCGACTTGCAAAAAGCGTATGACATGACTTGGAGATATGCAATAATGAAACAAATACACACATGGGGCCTCCGTGGAGCGTTACCTAATATTCTAAATGATTTTCTCTCGGAAAGATTCTTTTGTGTAAGAATTGACAATGAATTTTCATCAACACGAGCCTTAGAAAACGGAATACCACAAGGCTCAGTTCTTAGCGTAACTCTTTTTGCCATTGCAATTAACTGTCTTGTTTGTAACATCGGAGAAAACACCAAAGCAGCTTTATATGTCGACGATCTAACCATTTATTCTTACAGTCATTCAATTCCCGAAATTGAGAATTCATTACAAGGACAAATCAACAGCCTAGAAGAAACTGCTAGAGCCAGCGGTTTTAAATTTTCACCTTCGAAGTCCCACGCCATCCATTTCTGCAGATTAAGATCCGACCACGCCGAACCACAACTAAAGCTGCAAAGTCAGAATATCGAGATAAAACATAAAACAAAATTATTAGGTATGATACTTGACCAAAAATTAAACTGGAGACCGCACATTGAATATCTGATTAACAGATGCCGAAGAGTTATTAACATTATCAAATGTTTGTCGAGTATCCGATGGGGGTCCGACAGAGAAATTTTATTACGCATCTATCAAACTTTAGTGCAATCCAAAATTGACTTTGGCTGTATTGTTTATGGTTCTGCAAGACGTTCACACTTGAACCAGCTAAATAAAATCCAAAATCTCGCAGTAAGACATGCAATCGGTGCATTTAGAACAAGCCCTATAGAATCAATCTTATGCGATGCTTCGTCCTTACCCCTAAACTTAAGGAGAGATATGCAGCTCATAACATATGGCGTGAAAATACAAACGTTACCCAACCATTTAAATAACAAGATTTTCACAAACCTTCCCAGTCCACACACACTAAGACGTAGTTCAACTAAACCATCCAGTATTCGTTTTTCAGACATATCTGAAGAGTACAGGATAAACTTACAAATAGAAAAAATGACCTATACGTATGACACTCCTCCATGGCTAAGAAAAGTACCACAAATAAACATATCTCTCAGTAAATACAAAAAAGAAGATACCGCTCCATCGATCTACCGAACGCTATTTTTAGAACAAATGGATCTATACAACGAACATTTAGTCATCTACACAGATGGTTCCAAATCAGATAATGGAACAGGGGCGGCAATCGTAATCGGTGTAGATTCCTTCTTTTGGACCCTAAACCAAGAGTCTAGTATACTTAATGCCGAGTTGTATGCAATATGGCAAGCGTTGTTGTACTTCAGTCAGAGCAGCTTTGAAAAATGTTTAGTTTGTACGGATTCCTTAACTGCCACTCTCTCGACAAAAAATCGTTTTTCTGCAAATGAATGGGTTGTACGCATTCAAGAATTATCAACCCATCCATACAGTATGCAAAGGACTATTTCAATAATGTGGATACCTGGGCATACCGATATTACCGGTAATACTGAAGCTGATCTAGTAGCAAAAAAAGCCACAAGCGGAACAGTTGACAAAGGCATACCTAACACCTTTCTGGATATGAAAACGGATATAAAGAATAAAATTTACGAAGCATGGCAGAACAGATGGAATACATATGACGGACAATTAAGACACATTAAACCGAGCGTACAAAAATGGTTCTACCCCAAAACTCTTACAAGGCGTGAACAAGTCGTCCTCAGCCGATTAAGGATAGGCCACACAAACCTAACCCATTTACACCTCCTCCTTGGAAAGAACAAACCCAGATGTGAGAAGTGCGGCATCCCACTGACAACCCAACATATATTAACTTGTGCAGCCTTCAATTTTCACAGACAATTCCTCAAAATACCCCAGATCGAAAACATTCTTAGAAACCAAAATGACGAGCTTAACCAGGTGATAACTTATCTAAAGTCCACAAATTTATTTTATAAAATATGAATTACCCCAATGATATATCGACGAGCACAATGACCTAGATGTCGATGCTCAAACACAAAAAAAAAACATACAGGATTAGTCAACACTAATCAAAATTGGAGAAAATGCCAATATCTTTGGAACGATAAGAGATATCAGGTTGTGGTTTTGCATTAGCTATTATGTAGGTATCATCTGCATATTTTATATTATTTATAAGTCATCCGTTTACTTGTATACTATCCTGGTAGTATTCTAGTGCTTTCTATAAATGTTGCAGAGACCTGGAGAAAGTATGCAACGCTTCCTCACTTCTCTGCTAATGGTAATAAGGTCGTCTGTTTATCATCTTGACGTAGGTACACATGCTGTTTGGTCAAAATGTCAGCGGTCCCTGATTTCAGCGGTCCCTGCTCGTGCGCCAATTATCAGTAAATGACAGCTACGACATGAACTTAGTTATCCACACAATGCCTCACTTAAAGTGTACCATTACGAACTCATATCGATGGATAAATGGTATCCATTTTAATGGAAAGACATTTTAAAAACCTCCGTTGAACTGATTCAAGTTTCTGAATGTGTATATCGTGAAATGGACTACAAATAACATCTGCGTATACAATTTTAGATCTGACATAGGCATGGTACAAAGTCTTGATAATTGAAGTCACGCGAGTTTCGAATTAAGAAGCCATACATTTTGTTAGCAGACGAAAAAATACCCTCAACATAAGGTATAAAAGAATGTTTAGAGTCAAAAGTGACACCCAAATCAGCAAATGTCGCCGGGCGTTCAAGAACAGTATTATTGATTTCATAATTACGTATATATAATTTTCTCAGTTTTTATGGAAAACGCCATTTCCTTACATTTACTAGCTTTCAATGACAATTTCTTACTTATACACCGTTTCTCAATACGTCTAAGGTTAGTTGAAAGTGAGACACAATCGCTTCTGTCATCAATCCGGCAGAATACTTTCAAGTCATCAGCATATATTAAATAGTTGACATCAATATCATCAACTATATCATTAATGAAGACATTAAATAATAAGGGGCATACATTCCTTCTCTGAGGAGCTTCAGTATTAAACTGACTTATAACCATTAAACACCACATACTGGCGTCTATTGCTTAAATAAGATGTGAATAATTTGATCAGAGATGGCGATAAACCATATCGGGATAGTTTTCTCGCAAGAATTCAGTGGTCTAGTCTGTCGAACGCTTTAGAGAAATCGGTGTACACAATGTCAGTCTGTTGACCGCTCATCGATGCTTTCGGCAATAAATTGGGTTATATTTGTCAAATTGGTGACTGTTGAACGACCCTTTACGAAACCATGTTGATGTATGGTTATAAAGTTACTTGAATGGCTATAAGAACTTCATCCTCAGTGAAAGACACGATATTAAGAAACTGTGAGGTTACTGGATCATCTTGGGAGACGCACATTGTACTAACTGGAAAAGATTTTGTAAAATATTCACATAAACCATTGAGTATATCGGTAGCAATATTGAGTGTTTGGCCGTTGAACGTCATTCTGTCAGAAATATTAGTTGACCCTTTTTTGCTATTGACAAAATATAAAAGAAGTTTTTGGTATCTGCTTTCATTCTGGACAGATTTAGCATAATCTTTGTACCATTTGTTTATGTCAGATATCTCTTTTGCTCGTAAATATTTAAATTGGTTAACCCTTTATAGGTTATTGGGAGAATAATTTCCCACCATATGTGATTCACTCAAATTTACTCGAAACAATTTTCTAGCATCAGCACGCGCTCGCTCGAATAGTAATTAAGTACCTTGCAACTAGAAAGCGCTTTGAATTTGTGTGGATAAAGAACACGTGAGTACTTTGTTAGTAGGTGGGAAATTATTATCCCTTTGACCGTTAGTGCACAGTGAAATACAGTTTTTTTCCTGGTAAATTAGCATTGTTGTGCAAAATTTCGCAAGAATAAGCAATATTTAGCAAAACAAACTATATTCCAAACACTATTTGCTACTTCCAGATTTTTATCAATCGATGAAAGCATGGTGGCTTTCAAAAATCGCTCTACAAGAAGCAGTATATACCACTCAAACTAATAAAAAGAGGCTTGAAGATTTGTGTTTGTTGTTGCGCTGTAACGGCTAGAAATTGATGTATACACTGGAAAAGCTAGCGATGGGTTTACTACGAAATTAGAGGGATAAAATGTTGTCAAATTTCTTTCTCAAAGCTTTGAAGGATTAGCGTACTGTTGGTTTTTTGACAATTTATTCAGTAGTATTCAGTTGATAAAAGAATTACTTGAAAAAAATTGTTTGCTTGTGGTACTGACAGAAAATATTACCAAAAAAATATGTTCAAAAATAATAAATAATACTCCAAAGGGGAAACTGAATTTGTGCAATGTGGAGATATTAGTATCACCAGATGGTTTTATCATGGAAAAAAATCAGTGACTGTAGTAAGTAATATGTACAAACCTGCTGAGATATCTACAACAAAAACAAAAAATGCTCAAGGTACATGTTCTATTACTCCATATATCAAAAATCAAGACGTTGGTGGATCAAAATATTTTATTATCTCTTGGAATTCGCTATTGTCAATGCTATTGTCAATACAGGGAAACACTGAAGAAAGAAAATCAAAAGCATTCTAGGGACATACAGCAACATAAAACGAACTGGTTTCCCTCCTGGCAAATCTTTTGGCAGGAAACGAAATCATCCAGATGGATATCCAACTGTACAAAACAATATTAGACTACAGGATGTGGGTGCACATATGTCAGAATTACAAAAATAAATAAATACGATGTGCTTTTTGTAGTACTAAGACAAAAGGGAAAAGAAGTTGCAATGTTGGATTATGTAACTTCTGTTTCGGCAAATTTCATAAAAATTATCTTTTTCGCAATATGTAGCAAATTTTGATTCTTACGTTATTTTAGGATTATATCGTTATGTTTGCGTTTTATTTTATTTTGATATTATAAACTTTCATTTTTATGTATTATGTTGCTAATTATCAATAAAAAATAACATGTATTCAGGTGGGAAATTATTGTCCCACTGCTCGTGACATACTTCTTAAGACCCTAAACGATCTTTGGGAAAATTATTTCCTACTAGTTTTCTTGAAAAGTATAATAAAAAATCATATTTTTTTGCATATTTGTGGCTTCAGAATATCATATAAACGTTTTCACAAATTTAAGTTAAAATAAAACATGCCCCACACTTTTACCCTATAAAGGGTTGAGAGTATTGTTACGAAATCGCACACTAGTGTAGTTCCCGAATCCGACTCTGCCTAAGCCATGTATGGAAGTTAAAATTATGGCGGATGCGCAGGGACTTTTTCGAACTGTTTACCATTATTTTTTGTGAGGTACATTATTTTTACGACCAGTCTTATCTAGAAAATTCCGGGGAGGTGATTGTTTTGTGAGCCGCAATCTAGAAAAATTTAGAAAAAAGGGCAAAAAGAGGCTATACCTACCAACGAGTCAGTTTATAATTTGATCTCGTGATATAAACAGTGAACAAGTAAATAGTCTAAGTGAATAAACACTAGTGAAGTGTTTATGTAAATTGGTGTGAGTGAATATAGTGTGTATATAATATAAATTAGTGAATAAATAAATTAAGTGAGTAGACCTACCGTGTGTATGAATTTATCCCACCCGTCGTAATAAAAACGTTTAAATAAATAAGAAAACATTACAATGGTGTCAGGTGTGGAGTAATATAAATAAATAGCTACGTAAAAATGGCCAAGAGGCTAAGTGACCTGAAAGTGATGGAACTGAAAGCGGAAATGAGAAATCGCGAGTTGGAAACATCCGAAAAGAAGAGTGATTTAATAGAAAGACTCAAAATGGCACTAGAAAGTGACGGCTCGGATCCAGAAACATTTTTACTCAAAGACGAGGCTTCCACCTTAATCTCATCTATTTCTGATATGAAGAACGATATTTTTAATATGAAGAACGACATCTCTGCTAATATGGACGAGAAGATGTCAACTATGAAGAACTTTTTTTCAGCTAACATGGACAAGGTTGCTACCAATATGGATGAGAAGATTTCAACCCTGAAGAATGATATTTCGGCCATGGAAGAGAATATTTCAACTAATGTGAAGAACAATATTTCCGTTATGAAGAAGGATATTTCTGCCGATATTTTATACATGAGAAATGACATTGCTGCAGACGTCGAAAATAAAATTTCGTCTCTAAAGTCGGATATTGAAGATAAAATGACAACGATCGACGAGAAAATTAAAGAGTTGAATAGAAATACGGCATATTTACGAATATAAGACACTCTAGCAGAAGAAAAGAAGACCGAGCAAACGAAACCTTGCAAGCCAGAAACACACCCTAAGATGGAAGACTTGGACTTCGCACATACTATAGAAGATTTATCAGGAAGTTTGGAGATATTGCCAAGCCCCTTACTCGACTCACTGAAGAAACAAGAGCTTTTCAATGGGACGAAGACTGTCAAACGGCTTTTGAAACCTTGAAGAGGCATTTAACCACGGCGCCGATATTAGGATATCCATTACTAGAGGGAGACTTTTTATTCTTGACACTAATGCAAGCAACGTAGGAATTGGAGGAGTGCACTCACAGGTCCAAGGAGGGTAAGAAAGAGTGCTGGGATATTTCAGTAAAGTCCTCTCCAAACCAGAACGAAAATACTGCGTCGGTGGAATACTTTTACCAGTATCTCTATGGAAGGAAGTTCTTAATCTGGACTGATCACGCAGCACTCAGGTGGTTAATGCAGTTCAAGAATCCCGAGGGCCATATTGCTAGAAGGATTGAAGAGTACGACTTCAAGAGTACGATTTCAACATCGAACATCGAGCTGGTGTGAGTCACCGAAATGCCGACTCCCTGTCCAGACGGCCGTGCTCAACTGTTCCCACTGCAACAAGGCTGAATCTAGGGAAGCTGCAGTTTCAAGAACTAGTGTAGTCAACGAAGAATGGGCACCCACCAAGATCAGAGAAGATCAGGAGAATGATCCTCGCCTAAAGAAGATTCGGCAATGGAAGGAAGAAAATCGGCGACCTACATGGAAAGAAGTGTCAACATTTTCACAGACACTCAAGGCATATTGGGCTCAGTAGGACTCCCTTGACCTGGAAGAAGGGCTGTTGAAAAGAGACATTGAAAACGATGATGGTTCCGAGATTAGAAGACAACTAGTTATCCCGAGAACGAGAGTAGCTGAGGTACTGAAGAAGTTACACGGCAGTCCATCGGGTGGTCATCTGGGAGTGAAGAAAACCCTTCAGTGAGTCCGTGAAAGGTTTTATTGGATGAACTGCTCCGACGATGTGAAGGACTGGTGTAGTAATGGACCACATCGCAATGGAAAGGCACACATGAAACAATATGACATTGGAAGCCCTTTTGAAAGGATTGCATTAGACATCGCTGGACTATTTCCGACGACAGAAAATGGTGGTAAATACATCCTGGCTGTAATGGATTATTTCACAAAGTGGGTGGATATTTACGCGATCCCGAATCAAGAGACCACAACTGTCGCGGATGTATTGGTGAAAGAATTTATTAGCCGATATGGAGTGCCCCTGGAAGTCCACAGCGATCAAGGAAGAAATTTCGAGAGACAGGTATTCCAGGAAATTTGCGACAAGCTGGGAAAGAAGATGACCAGGACAACAGCGTTGCATCCACACTCAGATGGAATGGTCGAAAGAATGAACAGGACCATTAGAAAATACCTGTCCAAAGTAGTTTCCAGCCACCAGAGAGATTGGGACCTGTATCTTTCCCTATTTGCGTCGGCTTATCGATCTGCCATAGGAACAAGAAGCCATCAAAATAACAGGTCACGCCACAGCAGCATCGTTGAAGCCATATTTACATATTAATGCCGAACACCATAAAAATATCATGGATAAAGTTAGAACGAACAAATCGGTATTTATTGCCAATACATCAACAACTGCGGCAACAGTAACCAATACATCAACAACTGCGGCAACATCAACCAATATTATATCCACACATGAGTTGTTCCTGCTGGCCAAACTATTTACAAAAACTGTGTGTTTTAATAACTGTAATTTTTCAAATAATAAATTTTTTCTCTTGTGCAAAAAGTTGATTATACTCGTATTTCCAGTTAACATATGTATTCTTTGAATTCAATAAAATAATAAAATGAAAAATAAAACAAAACCTTTTAAATTGTTGAAAAAAATAATCTTCCCAAATACAACTCGTTATTCAAATTTTATCACATAATTTTTAATTTTTTCACTCAAACTTGTTTATTTGAGGCAAAAACACTCAAACAAACCGAATTTAGATAAAATCAATCGGTTTGTTTTTCATATTTTTGCCAAATAAACAAGTTTTCGTGGAAAAGTAAAATTATCGATAAAATTTGAAGCACTCGTGGTATTACCTTTGATAATATCCCAGGTAACTCACGACGGATATTTTATTTAATATTGTTTTGTTTGTCTTGGGACGCACTCATCAAACGCATTATTCAATTTACCGCAAAAGTCCAATCTATATCGGAGAGACGTTGATACAATAGCGAAAAATTTGCTTTTCAGCAGTTATATTCATTGCAGGTATTGGTGGAATGCTTCGTTTTATAATGTGTCCAAAATTTAGCTTAAAAGAAATATTTAAAATAGGATGATTCCGATCTTGAACAACGAAATTTTGTATCGATTTTTTCACAAACAGTGATGATTGTAGAGGACAAGATCGTGAATATGTTCAAAATCATTCCTAATAGTTCAGTATTAGTTAGTATAGTTAAATTAAAAATTTGTAGAAAACTGGTAACACCAGAAATAATTACATTCCCTAAATTATTTTGGAGATGCGGAATAAGAAGATATGTTAAAGTCACCCACAATAAGCAAATTATCATTATACAAACATTCTATGCTACCAATTCATTAGTATTAAGGTATATTTCGCCACTAGCAGATAGAGGAACATTAACATTTAGTACAGAGACCTGACTTGAGTCAGCAATTAATTATTTTTATCAAGACTATATCCACCGAAACTAGGGTGGGGAGAATGAAATTGTCTATATTTATTTCACACGACGGGAATTCATTGTTACAGCTATAAGAATCCCTCCACCCCTCGAGGCCTCGAGCAATCGCACTCCTCGAAACGTCTATCAGCCCGGTAAACTGAGTAGTATTCCGAAAATAGTTCACCGTTAAAGAATAAATCGTTCAGCCATATTTCATGTATTCATACAAAATGATTTATTCCCTGTTACTTTAAACCAACCCGTCATTATACTATCGTTGGATAATGTATTAGATGTAACTATTAAAAATTTCTGATTGTAGTAGAACATATTTAGTCTATAAGTTATTCGCATAGACATTAAGCAGTACAATGCCCATTCGATAATAGACAGAAAAATAAATGAGCTGTCGCAAAAACAATAAGTTGCGGAAGAAACGGTCCGCAAGCAGTAGTAAAAATTCATTGCACGCTAAAAAGACGTATGAGTTTAATGCTTTTTGATTCAAAACAACTACATAAATTTCAATAAATTTTCAACTGCGTTTGAATTCATTTTGATGCAAGTCGAATTAAATGTTCGTTTCAGGTACTATAAACTCAGGGTCGTAACGAGGATACGCGTTCGGTTGGCAGAACTAAAATTATAAAAACGCACGGCAAATTACAATTTTTAATATTGTTGTGTTGTTGAAAATAATCGAATGTATAAAACGCAATATGTACAAGGAAATTTAACAACAAAAATATAGCCTGCCTATGCAGTGGATGACGTACGTATACTGGTTGAGTGTTTATTAACTAGGTGTTTGGATATGATTCTCGAAAAGATTTTGGTGGTGACAGGTAAAGATCGTGCAGAGAAACTTTATAAATTTGAAAATTATCAAGTCATCCTTAAAATCTTTACCTAAATATTAACTAGAAATTAAAGTAATTAAGTCAAATTATTATAACTTAGTGGTAGTTTGCACGTAGTGACTATTAAACAACAAATAATTGGGGGGCATTAATCCCGCATGGAAGTAAAGCAGGGCGAGCCAGGAGGCTCGCCCATTATAGATGTAGGACAAAATATAAACCAAGAAAGTCAAGGCAGAAGGAAACCAATGAATTTATTTTATAATATTAATATTAATGATACTGGCCCATTTAAATTACTCATTGAGCATAAAGAAAAAAACGTGGGCAACTTCCACCCTGTAGAAATGGGAAGGATCCTTCACAAACAAAAAATCAATGGAAGTCAGCAAATCGAAAAAAAAGGTAGAAACAGAGTAGTAATTACTTTTAGAACACCTATGTAGACAAATGATTTTAACAATAATGAAGAGATTAGAAAGCAAGGATATGAAACGTTCATACCAGCTTCATTATTGACTTGTAAAGGAGTAGTGAAAGGAGTAGGCGTCAACTTGCCTGAGGAGGAGATTATAAACAGAGCTAATGAAGAATCAAATAACATTTATAAAGTGGTAGAAGCCCGTAGAATAAATCGCAGAGTAGTGGACAAGGTTTCCCAATCTGTTATGTATTTACCAACCGGTTCGTATATCTTTACTTTTCATGGAAAGAATTTCCCAAGATACTTCAATCTGTATTCAAACAAATTAGAAGTAAGAACATATATTAGACCAATTATATTATGCTTAAAATGCTACAGGTTTAACCATGCGACAAAACAATGCAATGGAAAGGCTAGATGTCATAAATGTGGAAATGAAAACCATGAAGTAGAAAATTGTGAAATTAAAAATGAATTTTGTCTGTACTTTAGGAAAGAACATAATATACAGGACTTCTTAAAAAAATGTGGAAGAATGTGAGGAGCTAGTTAGGCAAAAAAGAATTTCAGAGTTGATGAACTATCAGAATCTGTATTACTATTATGCTAATAAAATGGACCTCAGAAATCAAGAGACTAGACCAAACAACACACAGGTAGGGTCAAATTACATTAATTTCCCTCCCTTAAAATCCAAACAAAAACCTAATGAAACAGTGAGTATTGTCCTAAGACCCCTATTTTCCCCTTCTCCCTCCCAGAAAAAAAAGAATTATTATTTAGTTGCTAATTACTCCAAAAGACCAATAGAAAATGACTCAACATATGATAAAGCGGCTTACAGTAGCTGTTTGGTTAAACATCAACTCCTTCCTGCTTCTCCAACTATCAACAGTCAAAATTATATCCAATCTCTACATAGAGCCCCTAACTCCATAACTAATCAAGGTAATTCGCAAATCCACTGCGACAATAACTCCTCGTCAATGCCCATTCCCAAAATTTGAACGATATCGTAAATATATCAGATTATTTCAAAGATATTAACACGCCATTAGAAGAATTAATTAGTTATTCCCAAATAATTCAAGAAAGTATTAGAAATAGAGGAGGAGGTACCTTACAGGGACTGTGGAGAAAATCCCAGGCCCGCGCGAATCTGATGAAGAGATGTTTTAAGCTTTTATCGCCCATTAAAATGCAGTACCCTTGTAGATCATAGCTATGTTTTACTCTTGTTTCTTAAATTCAAGCTATTACAATGGAATATACGCAGTGTAAATTCAAATAAACATAATCTTGAATACCTAATACACCATCTAGATCCAGAGGTAGCTATTCTACAAGAGACTTTTCTTAAAAATAATATGTCTTGGAAAGTATACAAATATATTACTTTTAGAATAGATTCCATTATTGCATTTATTTAAGTCTTACAATCTAAACACTTTAAACAAACCTTACGGTACATTTATTCAGGCAATAGCAATAAATAAAATTATAATAATTAATATCTATAACCCTAATAATGTTAGATTAAATAAAATGTTCCTAAGAGATATTAGTAATGAAAAAAAAACAATTTTGATCATATTATATTTGGGGGAGATTTTAATTCAAAAAATTTACTATGGGGGAATATTGGTAACGATCATAATGGCAATGTCATTGTTGATAGCATACTGAATCATAGCTTTATCTGTCTTAATGATGGGTCACCTACAAGGATTAGCCCCCCAGGACAGAATACAAGTGTAACGGACCTTACCTTTTGCACAGAAGAGTTGGGACTTAAATGTTCCTGGGTAACCTTACCAACAGACAAGGGTAGTAGTGATCATTTCCCTATAATTTTAGATTTATCAATAAATAATAATGTATCTGAGATCAATAATTATGCAATATCGGTTACGGACTCATTTAACTTTAAATTAGCAGATTGGGGTAAATATAACTGGATGTCAGAAATTATGATAAATCAGATAAATAATGTAACTTTAATGAAAATATTATTAAAGTTATTGAAGAAACCACAGAAATGTGTATACCAAGGAAAAAGGTCAGGGGCAGTAGAAAGAAGGAGCAACCTACCATATGGTGGGATGCTGAATGCACTAAGTTAATTAAAGAAAGAAAAACCGCTATCCAAAAATATCTTAATGACAGTACAGAAAAAAACTACATCAATATGAACCTACAGGTAGCGAGAACAAAAAAAGTCCTTAAATCTTAAAAGAAAAACGGTTTCATCCAATTTTGTAGCAATATTAATAGCGAAAGTGACATTAAATTTATTTGGAACACTGTTAGGAAATTCAATATTAAAAAGCAATCCTTTATGTTAAATAATTTTATTAAAGAGAGCCTTGATAACTTTGTTAATTATATAACTACTCCTGATATTCCTATTGAACAACAATACTAGTTTACAAATACAGAAAATAAAAAGTTAACTTTTGAAGAATTAAATTTAGTAATCAATAGAAGAAGCAAAGATACCTCCCCTGGTATTGATGGTATTATTTACTCTAAAATTAAAAATTTATCAATTGCATGTAAAATCAATCTCCTGAAAGTATTTAATGACGTTTATGAAAAAAGTGTTATACCGGATGACTTCTCTTAGTTTTCCAAACTACAACGCAGAGTGGCATACGTTCTAAGATCGATCCAAAGGACCTCCGTTAGTCAGTGAATTGAATTCATCATTAAACTTCATTATCAAACAAGTTCAAAATCAGTACTTTTCAACAGAATAGCGGAACTTTCAAAAAATAAAAATTAGTCAAACAAACAACTGATATCCTTAAAACCATTTCTAGAGACTTCGCTATCTCCGTGTCGGAGGTAGGTTGGAAAACGCCGAAATATTCTTCGATCAAAAGCACCCAATCTTGTTACCTTCAAAAAAATCATATAACTTCCCTTATCCTCAAGCAACAGCATTTGCGTTTAGGCCATGCAAAATGTCCTATCAAATGTACGATTGCGCTACTGGCCTCTCAATAGTTTAAGGCAAATCAAACAAATAATCAGAAATTGTAAGATTTGTTATCGATTAAATGCACAGACGGCTCAACAGATAATGGCCGACCTTCCGAAAGACAGGGTCACATACTCGCGTCCATTCCAAAAAGTTGGAGTCGATTTCGAAGGCTCTTTTTTTATAAAATCTTCCACCTTCCCGTAAGAAAATCTTACATATCAATTTTCGTATTCATGGTGACCAAAGCCGCGCATATAAAACTAGTATCCAACCTCACTACGGACGCATTTATAGCCGCTTTAAAGCGTTTCGTAGCTAGACGGGGTAACCCCACTGTCATTTGCTCAGACAACGCGACAAACTTTCTTGGAGCGAGAAATCAGTTGAGAGAACTTTATAATCACTTTCAGAAGAACGACTTTACGGATACTATACAAAATTATCCGACTCAAAACGAGACACAGTGGAAATTTATTCCACCAAGATCCCCACATTGGGAGGAATTTGGGAGGCTGCTATTAAAAGCGCCAAGTATCATATCTCAAGACTCGGCTTATCAAAATTAACCTTCGAACAATTCTCAACTATTCTTACTCAAATCGAAGCAATATTAAACTCACGGGCTTCGAGTACCTTATCTAACGATCCCTTTGATTTTCAATATCTGACTCCTGGGCAATTCCTGATCGAATCCAGTCTGACGGCTTATCCGGAGAAAGACTTATCTCATGCACCAGAAAACAAAATAAAATTTTAGCAGCAATGCTCAAAAACTCAGCAGCTGTTCTGGAAAAGGTGGTCGGCAGACTACCCGAATAAACTGCAGACTAGACCAAAATGGCTAAAAACATATGAGAACCTACAAATAAACGATCTAGTCCTCTTAAATGAAGAAAACATTCTACCTCTTAATTGGCCTATGGCAAAAGTCATAGAAACCATAAGCGGACCTGACGGAAAAGTCAGGGTCGTACGCCTAAAAACTAAGACAAGCGAAACTACTAGGGCTATAACGAAACTGTGCCCACTTCCCAAACAAGACACCATGTCTTGTGAAGAACATAATTAACCATTAAAATATGTTAATCGGTCAGGGACTTGCCTAATCAACCTCAATTAGCAGTCGCGACTTTCTTAGTTGTAAGTTGTCTAAACTATAACCAAACTTTACCCTTATCTATATTTAAACTTATTCATTTTTCTCGCGCCCTCTCTCCTAAATGAAGCACAGACTTCATTTCCGGGGGAGAATGTTGCGATATGACATGATGTATATATCACGATGTCAAACCAATCACATTTCTATGAATTCTCGGATAAGTTTGAATGTCTATTGTAACGTTAAGCCCTTAGTCTTTAGTTTAATGGTCGTAAACGCCCCGTAATAAAAGAAAAGTTAGTTTCTATAAGTGCCTTCTCAACACGAGACCAAACAATTGAATTTTAAATGGTTCAAATGGTCTTTATGATCTTTTTATAAAGAGATTATGGAACTTTCCAAAACCATTAATATGTCACAACAAATAACTTTGAGTGATCTACGATCCTTCAATTAGCACTGTTAATAAAATTTCAAACCCTTATACAATGAATAGAGAAATCTTAAGTATTCGTAATAAATGTTTTATGAATTGACATAAAATAACTAAAAGGATACAATTTATCGCTTCACGGTAATTGGGTAATCAACTTTACGTCAAAAATATTACCATTCAACTGAAAGAGTTACAGTCAGTACCAGGAAGTTCCACCCCCAAAACTTGCGACCTAATATATCTATAGAAATTAACATTCATTCAGAGAGCAGTCAGTTTTTCAGCATCAATCAGTTCACAACTAAGCACCCCTCTCGATCGGTCGACATAAAAAAGCGTTCGAAGCATACAGTGTGCATGAAAACTATATCTAGATCAATGGATCTCTCTTAACTAGTATCAAATTATATCAATTTTAAACTTAAAAACGGGAAAAATTACGATTTCCTTGAAGT
The DNA here is from genome assembly GCA_963921935.1 of Galeruca laticollis. Classification (NCBI taxonomy): domain Eukaryota; kingdom Metazoa; phylum Arthropoda; class Insecta; order Coleoptera; family Chrysomelidae; genus Galeruca; species Galeruca laticollis. The sequence goes on along the minus strand of OY998177.1, from coordinate 13,837,265 downwards.
ATTAAAATATCTCCCGCGTTACGACGCAATATAAAAACGTGCAAATTTCTGTGACTTCGTTCGAGAATTAGCGGAAAAATATACATATCTATCTCACGAGCATTTAGTATCGTAACCAACTATCAACTCGCGATGGACATTCTTGTTGCTCTATCTTGTTACTATTTTTTTGTAAAGTGATTTACGTGTTTAACATTGCCGTATTTAAGTGTTATATTAAACGTTATTTAAAATTACGACTGATCCTTCTTTCCACAACCTTATCGAAGAAAAACAAACAACACATTTCTTTAGGTGCAGTAGTGAACGACACTAATATAGTGCATTATAAACCCTAAGAAAGGTGATATAAAAAATGTTACAGTCAACAGTGAAATACGAAAACATTCTTCAGAAAAAAGCAAGACAGATAAACCGAAGAATCACCCTATTAGTTTGTAGGAAGGATAATAATAAGTTTTTGAAATTATTTCATATAAAATGTTTAAATGTTCGCTTTACAACTTTCAATTATTAAATCCATATAAAGAAGTTCAAAAATTAATTCCAAATGATATTTTACAAAAATTTAAACGAAAGTATCAAGAAAGAATTGAGAAACTTTTTAAAAAATGAGAACAAAAAATTATAAATAAAGTTAATAATCTAATTTTAAAACAAAAACCTATTAATAAAGATACGCATACAACATTAATAGAGATTACAACACATTCAGAATTGGTAGATAATTTTATTGAAACCGAATATCAAATTAAATAAATTAAGTGGTACATTCAGGACTTTATTTTGCAGAGAATATTATTAATCACAAAGAATTACCAGTGCGATATTGAATGTGGCACCGGGCATCTAAATAACAATTCAAGAAATAAAATAAGACAGATACTTGCAATATTATCACAAATTTTTAAATCAAATCAATAAACAAGGAGGAAATATTGAAGATAACAATACTAACAAAATCAAATAACTTACAGAGCAAATAAATAATTAAACATATTAGTATTGGATATATTAATATAAAATAATATTAGTGTTTTTAAATGAAACTCAAGGTCTCTAGTTAATTCCACAATATAATACAAGTTATTGAGAATTCTAAAAAATTGACAATTGTTTCGATAAATCAATATCATCGTCAGAATGACAGAAGTTACATTTCATTTTATGCCTACCTGATGTTTAGTAGTTATATTTGGCTAGACCAAGAAGTAACCTAACTTGTGATTGGCTTAATATATGTTTATAGAAAAAAGAAGAAGATGTGATATTACAAATATTGAAGCTTAGATATTATTAGCCCTATGGCGATATCCTGGATATCATTTTTCCAATTAAGATCAGTATAACTGTGCAATGATATAGAAAACCAGGAAAACTATATCTGCTGATCTTTACAATTATCACTTAAGAAGACAGTTTATTAGTGGAGAATTCCCTAGATTTAACTGTTCATTGACAACTTCATATTGTGGGTTTCTTAAATGTCTTCTAATTTCCAGTTCTTCAAGGAAATCCAGTTCTTGTTTCTTTTCACAAATATGCAGTACTTCTAGTTTTGTGTTAGGTGTAAATGAATGATTGGTGTCAAGTAGATGTTTTGCGTAGTGGGATTTATCTGGTTGTTTTAATCTGTATGCTCGTAAGTGCTCACTGTATCGTATTTCAAAATTCCTAAGGGTCTGACCCAAATAGACAGCATTACATTCTGGACATTTGAGTTTATATATACCTGACTTCTTTAATAGTGGTATTTTTGTTTTTACATTTAACAATTTTGTACTAACGTTACTTTCTGTTGTAAAAGAAATTGTTGTATTCGTTGCTGAAGATATTATCTTTGAAATATTATTAGAAATATTTCCTGCATATGTGATGGTTTTATAAGTTTTAATTCCATCAGCTTGTTTAGGATATATTAGTTGTAATGCCACTTTTTCCTCTTTTTTACTAATTAGCTTATTTATCATATCTAATGGATAACCGTTAGATGTTGCTATTTGTCTAATTGTATTAACCTCTCTATCAAAATTACATTTGTTCATAGGAACTGAAAAAGCTCTATGTATCATTGAATTATATACTGCTAGTATGTGTGACACAGGGTGGTAAGAATTGAATGGAATTGTTACATCAGTTTGTGTTGGTTTTCGGTAAATTGAATAATCAAGTACATTATTAACTCTTTGAATTTTTAAATCAAGAAAATTGATTGAGCTATTTTCTTAAATTTCTAATGTAAATTTAATTTTCGGGTGTAAATTATTGATGTGGTTGAAAAATACATCTAATTGTCGTTCACTACCCATAAAACAAGCTAATATGTCATCTACATATCTATACCAAAATAAAATATTTTTCGAAATATTACTATCAAAGATCTTTCTTTCTAAATTGTCCATAAAAATGTTTGCTAAAACAGGTGATATAGGGCTTCCCATTGGTAAACCTTCATTTTGAATATACATCTTATTGTCAAAAGTGAAATAATTCTGATTAATGCATACATCAAATAAATTAAGTATATCTGATATTATTCCTGGATTAATATTTTTATCCTCTAGTAATTTTCTTACAAGTATTAGACATTCTTTAGGAGGAATTTTAGTAAACATGTTAGTTACATCGAACGATATGAGTTTATAGTTATCTTGTAAGTGGATTGCTTTCAACTTTTTCATTAGTTCTATTGAATTTCTAATTGAGTACTGAGATTCATATCCGTAAGTATTGAGTATATTGTTGAGCTTCTTTGCCAATATATTATTAGGAGCATTAACATAAGAGACTACAGGTCTAATTGGTTTCGTTATTTTATGTAATTTAACTGTTCCATATAATTGTGGACAATGAGAATTCTTATGTATGATAGACCTCTTTTCGTAATCATTTAAAAGATAATTTGAATTATTAACAATATCCCTTACATTATTAGAAAACTTCTTTGTTGGGTCTGCTTTAAGAACTTTTACATCACTGGATTCTATAAAGATATATACTTTGGAATTGTAATTTTCAGTCGTCAAAATGACAGTAGCGTTCCCCTTATCAGATTTTGTAACTGTTAGGTTATTATTCTCAATCTTCTTTTTTATTGCGTTTAAAACTGAAATGTCATTTTTTGTTTGACGTTTAACTTTTGAGGGTTCAATGTTTTTGATTAAATTGGCAATTTTTAATTTCTCATAAAGAAAATTATTTGAATTAGATTTTAAAGCTATTTCTGACTCTGTAGCTATAATTTGTTTAATATTATTCGTAAATTTAGGTGGTATGCTGTACTTTAAACCTTTATTTAAAAATTCTATTTCACTATTTGTAAAATTAGTGTCTGAAAGGTTTTCAAATCGTGGTGTAAAGTGTGTTGGTATGTAGGTACTTACAGTTTCATGATGTTTTGAGTATTGAATTTTATGTTGTGTGTGTTCAAGATTCTGTAGCTTCTTTTCTTGTTTCTTAAATTTCATATGCTTCATCGTGCTAACATTTTCTCTAATTTTGTCATCCAAACAGTCAAATTCTACTGGATGTAATTGGAATGTGAGTTCTGAATGTACAACTTTTATGTAGCTGTCTAAGGAGTCTCTAACTTTGAACCATTTTTTACATTCTGATTTTATCCAAACTCGTTGAGCACATTTTATAGCTTTTTGTGCTTGTGGTGTTTTAGTGTGACATTTTATATTCACATAATTTGGTATTACCTTTTTTCTAGGGCATTCTTGGTTAAACCAAATGTTTTGTGATGCTTTGTAACTAAAATACCACAAGCAAAAAAAGCTATAAAATGTGCTCAACGAGTTTGGATAAAATCAGAATGAAAAAAATGGTTCAAAGTTAGAGACTCCTTAGACAACTACATAAAAGTTGTACATTCAGAACTCACATTCCAATTACATCCAGTAGAATTTGACTGTTTGGATGACAAAATTAGAGAAAATGTCAGCACGATGAAGCATATGAAATTTAAGAAACAAGAAAAGAAGCTACAGAATCTTGAACACACACAACATAAAATTCAATACTCAAAACATCATGAAACTGTAAGTACCTACATACCAACACACTTTGCACCACGATTTGAAAGCCTTTCAGACACTAATTTTACAAATAGTGAAATAGAATTTCTAAATAAAGGTTTAAAGTACAGCATACCACCTAAATTTACGAATAATATTAAACAAATTATAGCTACAGAGTCAGAAATAGCTTTAAAATCTAATTCAAATAATTTTCTTTATGAGAAATTAAAAATTGCCAATTTAATCAAAAATATTGAACCTTCAAAAGTTAAACGTCAAACAAAAAATGACATTTCAGTTTTAAACGCAATAAAAAAGAATATTGAGAATAATAACCTAACAGTTACAAAATCTGATAAGGGGAACGCTACTGTCATTTTGACGACTGAAAATTACAATTCCAAAGTATATAACTTTATAGAATCCAGTGATGTAAAAGTTCTTAAAGCAGACCCAACAAAGAAGTTTTCTAATAATGTAAGGGATATTGTTAATAATCCAAATTATCTTTTAAATGATTACGAAAAGAGGTCTATCATACATAAGAATCCGCATTGTCCACAATTATATGGAACAGTTAAATTACATAAAATAACGAAACCAATTAGACCTGTAGTCTCTTATGTTAATGCTCCTAATAATATATTGGCAAAGAAGCTCAACAATATACTCAATACTTACGGATATGAATCTCAGTACTCAATTAGAAATTCAATAGAACTAATCAAAAAGTTGAAAGCAATCCACTTACAAGATAACTATAAACTCATATCGTTCGATGTAACTAACATGTTTACTAAAATTCCTCCTAAAGAATGTCTAATACTTGTAAGAAAATTACTAGAGGATAAAAATATTAATCCAGGAATAATATCAGATATACTTAATTTATTTGATGTATGCATTAATCAGAATTATTTCACTTTTGACAATAAGATGTATATTCAAAATGAAGGTTTACCAATGGGAAGCCCTATATCACCTGTTTTAGCAAACATTTTTATGGACAATTTAGAAAGAAAGATCTTTGAAAGTAATATTTCGAAAAATATTTTATTTTGGTATAGATATGTAGATGACATATTAGCTTGTTTTATGGGTAGTGAACGACAATTAGATGTATTTTTCAACCACATCAATAATTTACACCCGAAAATTAAATTTACATTAGAAATTGAAGAAAATAGCTCAATCAATTTTCTTGATTTAAAAATTCAAAGAGTTAATAATGTACTTGATTATTCAATTTACCGAAAACCAACACAAACTGATGTAACAATTCCATTCAATTCTAACCACCCTGTGTCACACAGACTAGCAGCATATAATTCAATGATACATAGAGCTTTTTCAGTTCCTATGAACAAATGTAATTTTGATAGAGAGATTAATACAATTAGACAAATAGCAACATCTAACGGTTATCCATTAGATATGATAAATAAGCTAATTAGTAAAAAAGAGGAAAAAGTGGCATTACAACTAATATATCCTAAACAAGCTGATGAAATTAAAACTTATAAAACCATCACATATGCAGGAAATATTTCTAATAATATTTCAAAGATAATATCTTCAGCAACGAATACAACAATTTCTTTTGAAACAGAAAGTAACGTTAGTACAAAATTGTTAAATGTAAAAACAAAAATACCACCATTAAAGAAGTCAGGTATATATAAACTCAAATGTCCAGAATGTAATGCTGTCTATTTGGGTCAGACCCTTAGGAATTTTGAAATACGATACAGTGAGCACTTACGAGCATACAGATTAAAACAACCAGATAAATCTCACTACGCAAAACATCTACTTGACACCAATCATTCATTGACACCTAACACAAAACTAGAAGTATTGCATATTTGTGAAAAGAAACAAGAACTGGATTTCCTTGAAGAACTGGAAATTAGAAGACATTTAAGAAACCCACAATATGAAGTTGTCAATGAACAGTTAAATCTAGAGAATTCTGCACTAATAAACTGTCTTCTTAAGTGATAATTGTAAAGATCAGCAGATATAGTTTTCCTGGTTTTCTATATCATTGCACAGTTATACTGATCTTAATTGGAAAAATGATATCCAGGATATCACCATAGGGCTAATAATATCTAAGCTTCAATATTTGTAATATCACATCTTCTTCTTTTTTCTATAAACATATATTAAGCCAATCACAAGTTAGGTTACTTTTTGGTCTAGCCAAATATAACTACTAAACATCAGGTAGGCATAAAATGAAATGTAACTTCTGTCATTCTGACGATGATATTGATTTATCGAAACAATTGTCAATTTTTTAGAATTTTCAATAACTTGTATCATATTGTGGAATTAACTAGAGACCTTGAGTTTCATTTAAAAACACTAATATGAGCATATTCCACGAAGTAAGGGTCGAGACAGTCAATTTCAATAAAATAATATTTCTACATTGATAAAGAGGGCAAAACTTAATGTTTAAACCGTGCATTCTCTATGTATATGTTTATACAAACAACATAAAGATTTATGATGTTAACATAAGCACTTCTCCGTCTTTTCCAGATTTATGTCTTAAAATCATTTAGTTATTTCTACTCAATTCCTTCTGGAATGAACACATATCGACCAAGTATAACTTTTTTTATTTCAGTCCCACAAAACTTTTGGTTTTCCAATAATTAGAAGCAGATAACAATGAATGTTATTATGACATCTTACGATTATACTGATAAAATAATGAAGTTAATAAGTATGAAGAAATATAGCCAAATCCTACAAATATACACCAAAAAAGTGGCCTCTCACTTCTACCTGTGTTGTGCTCTCCAGTTACCACAGTTTAACGACGGATCCGAACGTCTATGTTGAGAGGCTGTACTAGGCAGAATACTGTGGGTGGTTTGCCATTGCCTTCCGACAGGAAGCTCTCCGAATTTTTAATCATGATGTTGACTAGGCCCGGGTTTGATCCCGGGGCCTTTCGGTTAGCAGACAGAGCACCGTTCCACTAGACTACGGAGACCACAACTTAAACTTAAAGAGCAGTTATTTCTAATAAAAGAAGAATCATTAGGGAATTCACTCTCTATTTGTAATCTAAGACTAATCAACGCGCTTAAAAATTCCAATTCGTTTAGTTCCACCTAAATAATAACCTAGGACAATAATAGACAACTGCTACGCCTTCTATATTAAAACTGTGTATTGATGCCGTGAAGAAGATGTACCAGATTCGGTGACCTCTGTTAATTATTATAAAAGTAGAACCGGACGCGGAACCGAATCAAACTAACTCAAATGTATGGTATCCATTTTTTTGAAATCGATACGCATCTTTTACTTTTCACGGGTGTCTACTGCAACAACGATTATTATTCACGTTTTAGATATTTAAAATTAATCAGATGAAAGTGTAAGCGATCTGGTTAATAATAAAAGAAAGTTTCTAAAGTTCACCTAATTACATGTTTTGGAATACCGAGTGTAATCTTCTTGAATGATAGTATGTGTTCTTAATCTTGAAATATTTTTGTAAGAGGATAAAAAATGTACAGTTAGACTATCATGGGTTGGTGTAAAGCGAATGTACTTATGTATTCGTTTTGAAACTATTTTAATACACTGAATGGTTAAGCTAGGTTAAGTTGAATGAATTAATAAACAAACAAAATAACAATAAATCAACTGGAATACTAAAAAAGTAATATATGACTTTCTAATAAAGTATAGTAAGCATACTTATCAGTCTAAAAACCTCTTGACGGGGTAAAAATAAGTGACGCAAGTACTATATCTAGAGTAGCGGCGGGTAATATGAAATACACTGGCTAATATGGAATACCATATAATTGGCTAAACTTATGATGCCATCTACAAGGCGGTAGCAAAAATATGCTCATCGTAAGTGCAGATTTATACACAAACACGCGCGTAACTCTGTAATCGTTCGTTAAATAGTTATTCGTCAACACCTGTTTTTCAGTCATGCAGAATTTTTGTGGAGTTCCGTGAAAATTTAGTTTATTATCATTTAGTTGGTGATTTTTTATTCATATTCTCATCAGAGAGCAAGTAAGTACTGTAGATTAATATAAGATGTAGTTATTGCGGGTCTATACTCGTCTATACTCGATAGTCGAAATTCTGTAAAGTGACTCATCGCTCTTACTGTCCATAAAATCAGTTGCAGAAGCGAACTTCATGAGCGCATCATTTTTGAAGGGTTCTTAATAGTCCTAAATAAAAAATAAATAGAAAATGTTCTTGTACGCTCTGGCGTTTAAATTTGAGAGAACAGAAATACGAAATTATTATGGTAGGTATCATTATGTATATACAGGGTGTTACCAATAATAATACACATTTTTAAGGATGAGCTATAATAAGATGTATATAAAAAAGTCATCGGTTATCTACCGATTTAAAGTGAACTCCATGAGCGTATCATAGTTTAAGGGTGCGAATACTGAAATATCTGGAATTTCAATTTCTAACATTTGAAATAATAACTTATCACAAGTTGTTCATAAGTAAGTTAAAACAAAATAAAAAAATGTTTAAAAGTCAATTCCAACTTACTACTACTAAAACTAAAAAAAAGTTGTTTGTCAAGACCAATAAGTATAGGTATGTTGCGAGGTCACTTGTAAAATGTCTGACTAACTGGAAGCGGTATCACTCCCTGACGACTCCTCAGAATCATCGCTTTCTCCTCCTATATCGATAATGAGTGGTTCCGTCATTACTTCTACACGTATGTCTAAATCCCAAAACTTTATTTCTTCTTTTAATACGTGTTGAATACATTTACGCCAACTCTCAGCAGTAACGGTATGCAGCGCCTCGTCAAACAGTTTCTCAACGTCAGCCATTTTGAATGTACTGTTTTTTCTCGCAACATAATTTTTCACTTGGGCCCAAACCAGCTCGATGGGGTTTAACTCACAGTGGTAGGGAGGAAGTCTAACAACTGAGACGTTGAAATCTTTCGCCATTTCATCGACAACGTACTTAATATAACTGCTTTTATGTTTCCGTACGAGAGATAATAATTCAACTTTTAGCATTGCCTCGTTGTGCGGAATGCTTTTACTCTCTAACCAATCAATTATCACCCTCTTGCGGCTAGCTGAAGTAGGTATTTGCTCCAGTCGACGAGAGTGGTATGAAGCATTATCCATAACTATCACTGAACCAGGAGTTACCTTTGTTAAAATTGATCTAAACCATGTTTCAAACCGGTTACCATCCATCTCTTCATGGTAATCGACAGTTTTTTTGGACTGAAAACTTAGTAATCCACCTTCTACAAATCCTTCCTCGCTGCCAATGTGAGTGATAATCAGTCGACGTCCTTTCCCAGAGGGAGCTTTTAAACCGGAAGAGAAACCCTCCATAAAGGCTGTCGATTGCTTCGTATATTCATGTCTTGCCACACTTTTGACACAGCGTGGCCTTCATTTAACCATGTTTCGTCAAGATAATATATGTGCCGTCCTTCGTTACGAAACTGTCGTATCTGTTTTAAATAATTTCTCCTCCATTCCACAATGTCATTTCGTTCAATTAAGGCACTGTTTCTACTTCTTGTTAGGTAACGAAAATTCATTAATTTTAAAGTTCGTCTCAAAACTTTATCACTGATATTTGGTAAAGTATCATCAGCTTCTATTACCTTGCTCAATTTAGCTACCGAAGGGATTTCATTCCTAAAATAAAAAGAATGTATTTCCCTACGTATAGCATTCCGTGTTTGGTCGTCCAAAACAATTTTCTTTCTTCCCCTACTTTCCGGTTTACAGTTTTCACCTCGTTCTCTTGTCAAAGATCCGTCCCGCGATTTCTTTAGAATATTGTATATAGTACTCTCAGAAACTTTAGTTAAATAACTGCACTTAATCACAGCGTCACTAACACCCAACTGTTTGTCCATGGCACGCAGTCCTTCGTACACATTTAATATGAGGACTTTTTCTTCCCGAATTAAATTGTTACGACGCCGTTTTTTATCGCCAACACCGCTACACTCCGCCATTATTGTCACTAAATATACCGATATAAATATTACAATAAATACCAATAATAACCGATTTATCACACAAAACCACAACACAAATACTGATGTTACGCTCATGAAGAGAATAAACACCTCACATAACTGTTTACTATCACTGTCTCATTCGCGTAGCTCGATCTATCTATCTCGTTCTCAAAGCCGGAACATTGAAGCGACTCTCCAACATTGTCAAATCGGCGAGTTTTTCACAACAAACTTTGCGTTCAAGAAATATACATAAACACTTTATTTCACATTTCAAGTAAACTAATTATTATTAGTCTGCTTGAAATTTGAAATAAATATATTAAATTGGTATTGACTTAATTACATTGCATCTTTTGTACCTGAAATATTGACACAATGGATTTGAAGTGTATTTATAAAATACAGCATTTCTCTCTAGAATACATATGGCAACTGCGCTTTAACCAAAGTGTTGATTAGATAGCTCTGACTCACTTTACACAATTTCGACTATCGAGTATAGACATCTTTAAAAAATCCTAACCTCAACACAACTAAGTGCGGCTAATATGGAATACTATTCCATATTACCCGCAAAAGTTTGCCCCATAAAAGTGCCATCTAAAAATTAATTTCTATTGTTTCAGTCTTATTCGAGCACCAGGGTGTCAATAATGCCTAAAACTACGGTCGTGGATAAAAAACGCAAAAAGTGGAATGAAGAAAATATGAGGAAAGCAGTGATAGCAGTCAGGTCTAAACAAATGGGTTATTTGAAGGCTTGTCAAACATATAATGTTCCTCGAGCTACACTTTTCAGGCTGTGCAAAAAGATCATGAAGCCTGAAGTTGTGTGCCGTACCAAATTAGGCCGTAAGCCCGTTTTACCTGATTTTTTGGAAAAAGAATTAGTTAAGCACTGTCTAGAGATGGAGAAATCATTCTTTGGCTTGACGCGTCGCGATGTTTGTAATGTTGCTTTTCAATTAGCAAGAAAAAACAATATTCCTCATCCATTTTCATTACTAAGAAAATCAGCTGGCAAGGATTGGCTTCATCACTTCAGAATGAGGCATAAAAATGTTTTAAGTCTGAGAAGACCTACTGGAACTTCGTACGCTCGCGCCTTAGGATTTAATAAATAAAATGTAGACACATTTTTCGACCTGTTAGAGACCTTAATGGAGACGCATAATTATTCGGCAAGCCAAGTTTATAACGTGGATGAAACTGGTTTAACCATTGTTCAATCAAGAAATCCAGAAGTTTTTTCTCTAAGGGGCAAAAGGCAAATTGGGTCAATGACGTCAGCCGAACGAGGTTCACTTATAACCTCAGTCCTTTGCATTAGCGTAAGTGGCAATTTTGTACCCCCCCTTCTGATTTTTCCCAGAAAAAATGCAAGTGAACTTCTAAAGAAGGGTGCCCCGCCAGGAACCATTTTTTCCTTTCATCCGTCAGGCTTGATTCAGATGGATATCTTCACACAATGGTTCAAACATTTTCTAAAACATGTTACACCGAGTGCAGAAAATCCCATTCTACTGATTCTAGATGGTCACCATACTCACACTAAAAACTTAGACGTTATTTTGGATGCCAGAGAAAACCATGTGACTTTACTTTGCCTACCGCCACATACAACTCATAAGATGCAGCCATTAGATAAAACTGTTATGGGAGCATTAAAGACATATTACAGTGAGGAAGTAAGGCTATTTTTAAGAACAAATAATCGGCCTGTCAATCATTTTGATTTAAGCGAACTTTTTGGTAACGCGTATCTGAAAATCCAAAGTGGTGAAAGATGTGTTAACGGATTTCGTCAAACTGGATTGTTTCCAGTTAACCGGAACGTATTCACCAAAGAAGACTTTATTCAGGAGGCACAAAGAAATGAGGTCCAAGTACACTCAGAAGATGATGTGCTCCGGGAGAAACCTCAACCAGAAAACACGGCTCAAAATGCAACCATAGTTTTACCACAGGATATAATTCCCAAGCCAACTTTGAGGAAGAAAGAAGGCACGAGAGGTCGGAAAGCAGGTCAAGCCAAAGTTTTGACGTCGACCCCAAACAAAGAAGAGTTGGAGCAGTCAATAGAAATAGCGTCAGTTAAAGAAAGGGAAAAAGTTAAAAGAAAAATAGAAATAACTAACAAAAACAAAGAGCATAAAAAAATTTAAACTTGCAGATGCAGAGGTAGCTGGACCAAGTGGCGTACCAAAAAAGAAATTTCAAAAAAAGGCAATAAAGAAATCAAAAGAAGGTAAATATTCATCAGAAGATTCCAACAGCTCTGCATCTTTACATGACTCATCATCCAACGACGATGAAGAATTTCCTGTTTATGATCGTCCATCTGAAGAGGCTGAGTGTTTGTTTTGTTCGGGATTATATTCGGCTGATACAAGGGGAGAAATCTGGATTCAGTGCGCAAGATGTGAACTTTGGGCTCATGAGTTATGCGCCGATACGCCAAAGGATGTTTACATTTGTGATTTTTGTCGCTAAAGTTTCCCTATAAGCATATATTTTTTAGTTCATTTAGTGCTTCATATTACCCCATAGTGGTATTTCATATTACCCGACCATTTTTTTGTAATGTCAGAATGTACTTATTTTATTTAACCTTTTCTAATGCACTGTACTGCACCTAGAAGAATTTATCACTATAATCGAAAACAGTATTCCATATTACCCTCCGCTACTCTACTTATAATCTTTTTAAACTAAAGGTAAGCATGGTTACATATTCACACTATTCCTTATTAATTTGAAAATTTCAAATAATTGATGCACTTGCGTTCAGCCCTGTTTAAATAATTTTGGTGTTTCTTTGTGTTTTTGTCAGATTCATTTTAATGTATTTTTTATAATTCGCGTATAAAAGAGACTTCATTATAACATTGTTTACAGTCTCACAATAAAGCTCTTTGAACACTGTTACTTACTTTTCCGTCAACCTATTTATATGCGTAAGTATTGGTTTACCCCAAAAAAAGTTGGAATTTTGAAATTTTTTGTTGAGTTATCTTTACGTTTTCCATCAACGACAACGCGAAAAAACGGTTTTTAGAAAAAAAATCCTGTGTGTATGTCGTCGTCGTCGTTGTCGTCGGCCACTTTTCCTTACATGTCTTGTTAGCACGATACTGCCTACGGAGTGCAATAAGTCAGCAATTTTATGATTGAATATTGTCAAGGACATGTCACAGATAAACCCTATTGATTTTCAGCTCACCAGAGCCAGTACAACGGGTGCTATGGTACTTGAAGTACGACATTTTGTAATTTTTTGAGAAATTTCAGTTTGTTAGCACGATACAGCTTCCGTAGTTCAACAAGTCACCAATTTTATGATTGAATATTATTCCGGACATCTTGCTGATGATCCCTATTTATTTTCAGCTCCCCAGATCCACTACAACAGGTGCTACAGTACTTCAAGTACGATATTTTTGTCATTTTTGGAGAAGCTTCAATTTGTTAGCACGATACAGCCTCAAGAGTATATACAAGTGACGAATTTTATAATTGGTTATTATTCAGAGCATCTCCAAGATGAACCCTATTGATATACAGCTCATTAAAGCTAGTACAACGGCTGCTATGGTACTTGAAGTACCAAATTTTTGTCATTTTCTGAGAATTTTCAGTTTGTTAGCACGATACAGCCTCCAGAGAGTATACGATTGATCAATTTTATGATTGAATATTGTTCAAGGTGTCTCACCTACCCTACTGATTTTCAGTTGACTAGAGCGAGTACAGCGGGTCCTATAAATCCATATATACTAAGTTTTTGGTTATTTTTGAAGAAATTCGGTTTGTTAGCACGATACATCCCCCAAAGTGTATACAAGTAACAATTTTATCATAGAATATTGTTCGGGGCCACAAATGCGGAAAAGTTAGTTTTAATCTTTAAAGCCGTTTATTTGTGTACAGTTGGTTATTGAATTTAGTTATATTTTTATTTCACATTTGACTTTAACCTTGACACAAATTATGAATAAAATGGTCTATGATTTATATATTGAAAATATTATTAATGAATAAAGTACGCTAACGTTTATTTATCAATTATTTGTCAATTGTTTATTTTTATATTGTATAGGATCAATATATACGTATACAAAACGTTCGATTTTTGGCATAAATTACCAGATATCCATGTGAAGATGTATTACAGAAATAATTCTGTTCATGATATAATATAAATAGATCGCAAGACACACAATTATTCGGTTATAATATGTCAAAAGTCAGAAGTGCTGAATAAAACCATCTGTGATCTGACCAATTAGGAATCTACAGAACTGCCAACTTAAATTCAAACCACTCCTCCTAGTTTAAAAACAGGGATTATATGAAATTCTATTTTATTTAAATCATTAAAAAAATGCGAATTATAAAAAATATTGTGTAAAACTCACAATGACTTTCTGTAGTACTCGCGATTTGCACAACTCACCGCTTCGCGGTTTGTTGTGCAAACTTCACTCGTACTACAAAACGAGTCATTGTGACTCTTGTTTTACAAATAACTATTGTTTTCCAACCGATCTTATTGTAGTACAGATAAAAAAGCTTTTTGTTTGTTTTGTGGTTCTGATCACACAAGAGAAAGAGATGTGACCTTTTCTTTGTAATTCGTTTCGATAGTATAATTCGGATGGGGCCCTTTCTATCTAATGTGTTTTAATAGTATAAATCGGATGGGGTCGTTTCTTTGTTGTGTTTTGATAGTGTGATTAGGATGGGGTCCTTTCTTTGTTATGTGTTTTGATAGAAACTATAAATCGGTCGGAGCCTTCATTTGTATTCTATTTTAGAAGTATCAATTGAATGAAGCATTGTATGTATTTTTGGTAGGATGAACTGAATTGATCCTCATTTGCACGACCGTCTAAAATATATACAGAAATATTAATAATTTGTGGTAAAATTTGAAGTAAAAAAAACCAGTCAGCATCAAACAACACTTACAATATTTAAACAGGGATGAACGTAAGGACATCAATTATTAGAAACTTCCAAATTAATAATGAATAAAGTGTGAATATGTAGCCATATCTCACCTTTATTTTAAAAAGATTATAAGTGGATATACTACTTGTGTCACCCTATACATTGTATGATGTGATATCACATCTTTTGTAAGGGGTCTACTTGCGTCACCTATTGTTAAGTAAAAGGAGGAAGCAGTCAGCAAAGACTATCCTCCTTTTACTTACAGACATGGGGTTTTATCATGTCATATATACACACTACGGAGAAGCAGCGGTTAAGAAATATAAATCATGGTCTAGAATCAAAATGAAAAAAGTATGTAGAATTATCATGTGCTCCTACCTCCTCTATAGGTACAGACAAAAGGTAACAATTTAGTAAAATCTTCAATAAACATCAAATAGATTTGTCGTTAAAGAAAAAGCTAACTTGCTACCATGGTGTTCCTCCTAAATTCTACTCACTTCCATAACTTTAATACTTTCATAAACCAGTTCTCTCTGTGATATCGATAGCGGCTTCGATAGGAGCCCCTACCGAAAGCATTGCGCAATTCTGTACATGAATCCTGACTAACGCTTACGATTATGACAATTTGTACTTTATTAAATATTAATTTGAGGTTTAAGAAAAGTTCAATAATTTTACAATTCCAGACAATTACGTTCTGGCCAGTTTAGATGTGGTCTCGTTATTGTTTATCTAGATGCTTGTTTAAGAGCTATCGATAAGAGTTGGGAACGTTTTAGTGTTCATTGCTCCATTCAGAAGGAAGGCTTTTTAGCTTTAATAGTTTTTCTCTTTGACAGTACTTATTGTACTTTTAATAACAATATCTACGAACAAACTTTTGGTACACCGATGGGTGCTTCAATTTCTCCTATCTTGCCAGCATATGCAAACCCCCCCCTCAGAATGTCCCCAGACAAACCCACAGAGAAACCCCGGAGCGCCCGCGGGAAAATCTAATGCTGGAAATGAATTTGGCATCCCCGAAAAGCCCCCGAGTAAGGATTTTCGAGCCATTTCCATGGACTCTGCAATTTTGCCCCTAAATAAGTCCCCGGACACCCTTGTAGAGCCACCCCCGAGCGCCTCCGGGTAATTCAAATGCCAGAATCTAGTCCGGCAGTCCCAAAAACCCCCCGAGTATCGAGTTTGGAGTGATTTTCAGGCATGCTGCCATTCTCCCCCGCGCACCCTCATATAGCCGCCCCCGAGTACCCCCGGGTAATTCTAATGCCAGAATCGAGTTCGGCAGCCCCGAAAGCCACCCGAGTAACGATTTTCGAGCAATTTTTCCGAGTTTGCAGTTGTTCCTATAATGGTGCAAGTAATGATGCAATTGGAAAATGCATTTTCCGGCCCAGAAGGTATTTTTTGAAAAATGCATGAACCAGACTTCCTCGAGTCGTTTTCTGGGACCTTCCTGAACACAATGCAGAAAACCGTATCTCGATATCCGCTGTGCCGAAAAATTGCAGCTATTCGGGCGATTTTGATGTAAATGCCCTGGACTATATGTATTCTCTAATGGTACGCCACATCTTCATAATCTCTCTAATTATATCATTTCTAATTCTGCCAGCAAGTTCTTTAACTTTTCTTGGCTTTCTTTCCTCTTTCATGCTCTTCTTCTAGTTTTGGCCCACCTTACTATATCTGTAACATCACAGTTATTCTGATATCATTGCTCCTTGTTCTGTCTCCAAGCGTTTTGCCTTGATTGAACGTAATGTCTTCGTTCTTAAAAGCTATTAGTAACCGCTGTCTCAGCCTAACACATATTACATATTTATGTTCGTCATTTGCTTTCAATTCTTAGAAATTTATTTCTCGATATTACGTTTCGAAGGAATCCCGATATCCTAGCTGCTGCTGTTGATTGTGGTTTTGCTTCTTGATTTTGCTTGTAATGTTAACCCATGGTATATATTTGAAATACATAACTTGCTCTTAGCTTTTGTTATATATCGTCAATTTACATCTTCTGGGTGTTTTTTCAAATCTCTATAGTAGTTTTTGTATATTGTCATTATAAGTAACCAGAGAACCAGTGCTGCTCGGCATTAGGATGTACTATGTATGAGAGGGTGTAATTATTACATAAAATCATTTTACAGTACTTCCTTCCAGAAAATATTACCTGTGCGTCGGCCGCAGTATTTGGGAAAAATTGAAAGTAAAGTTGATTGTGCATACTTTACTTAACTTTCCTCAACGAATTTAAACGGTTAATAGCTCAAAAGAAAGGGCTTGATCCACTGAATGTTCTTAGACTTGTGTCAACAGCCTTCGTTAATTAGACGTTTGAGTGAAGGAAAATTGAATGTAAAGTCGATTGTGCACGCATAACTTTCCCCAAACTCAACGAATTTAAGCAGTTAATAGCTCAAAAGAAAGCTTGATCCACTGAGTGTTCTGAAAGTGAAACGATCAAGATCCATTCATTAAAAGAGGAGCTATGAGATTTCGAATTGCTTGAGTGAATGTGTCCCATAAGACATGTACAGGGAAGAGTCCCATTTGAATATAACTCGAGTAAGGTGGGAGTTGAGTAAATTTCAATGATTAACTACATATATGTGTATAAATACCTTTCATTTAAATCAAAATGAAGGAAATCGGCCGGATAGAACGGCAAGACTTCAGTTTTCATAAATGTTTTACTATATAAGATATGATAATAATATACGCTAAAGAAATTGTTATATGCATGTGATCCTTGTCACAAAAACTATAGAGTAAATGAAACAGCCTCATTCAGTAAGTTTAAAGATGAATTATCCAGCATAAATAAAACTTTTGAACCACTGAAGGACAGTTTGAATAATGATGCATTGGTGAACATTGGCCGAAAATAAAGTTCATGAAGATATCATAAGAAACTCACGTGATTCTACCCCTGTTAATATAAATAGAGCGTCTTATTCAGCTGCCTTAAAGCAATCTAGTTCTAACGTTATTGTGGTTAAACTGTAAGATTAAGCCCAGACCAACCCTAAAGCTCGGTCGGAAAAGCTGCGAAATATAAATCCTCTTGATAAAAGTGGCAAAAGTTAGGAAACTTCGAGATATTGGGGTAGTAGTTGGGTGTTCGAGCAATGAAGAAATTGAGAAGTTTAAGCAGCTTCCCTATGACAAATTGTCAGGTAATTATGAAATTAAGGAGCTTGGTTCTCTTGTTTATTTTTTCTCGAGTTCTGTTTATCAGGTGCAGCTTTCCAATAAAAAATAAACGGTTTTAAAGATTAAAACTAACTTTTCCGCATCTGTGAGATGCACTGAACAATATTCTATCATAAAATTGTCACTTGTATACACTTCGGGGGATGTATCGTGCTAGCAAAACGAAATTTTTCCAGAAATAACCAAAAATGTAGTATACCTGGATTTATAGGACCCGCTGTACTCGCTCTAGTCAGGTGAGAATGAATAGGGTACATCGGTAAGACACCTTGAAAAATATCCAATTATAAAATGTGTCACTTGTATACGCACCGGAGGCTGTATCGTGCTAACATTCCGAAATTTCTCCAAAAAGAACCAAAAATGTGGCACTTCTGGTACCATAGCACCCGTTGTACTAGCTCTGGTGAGCTTAAAATCAATAAGGTTCATCTGTCAGACGCCCTGAACAATATTCAATCGTAAAATTGGTCAATTTTATACACTGTGGAGGCTGTATCGTGCTAACAAACTGAAGATTCTCCAAAATGACAAAAAATTGGTATACCATAGCGCTCGTTGTACTGCCTTTAGTGAACTGAATATCAATCGAGTTCATATTTGAGATGCCGTGAGTAATATCCAATCATAAAATTGCTCACTTGTGTGTACTCCGGAGGTTGTATCGTGCTAACAAACTGAAAGGTCTCCAAAAATGACAAAAATGTCGTACTTAAAGTACTATAGCACCTGTTGTACTGGCTCTGGTAAGCTGAAAATCAATAGGGTTCATCTGTGAGATGTCCTGAACAAGATTCAATCATAAAATTGGTGACTTGTTGCACTCCGGAGGCTGTATCGTACTAACAAACTGAAATTTCTCAAAAAATGACAAAAATGTCGTACTTCAAGTACCATAGCACCCGTTCTACTGGCTCTGGTGAGCTGAAAATCAATAGGGTTCATCTGTGAGATGTCCTGAACAATATTCAATCATAAAATTGGTGACTTGTTGCACTCCAGAGGCTGTATCGTGCTAACAAGACGTGTAACGGAAAGTGGCCGACGACAACGACGACATCACACAGGATTTTATTTCTAAAAACCATTTTTACTTTTCCGCCCAACCTTTCTATATGCGAGAAAAGTATTGGTTTACCCCAAAAAAAGTTGGAATTTTGAATAAAAATTTTGAGTTATTTTTACGTTTTCCATCAACAACAACACGAAAAAACGGTTTTTAGAAAAAAAATCCTGTGTGTATGTCGTCGTCGTTGTCGTCGGACACTTTTCCATACATGTCTTGTTAGCACGATACAGCCTCCGGAGTGTAATAAGTCAGCAATTTTATGATTGAATATTGTTGAGGACATGTCACAGATGAACTCTATTGATTTTCAGTTTCCCAGAGCCAGTACAACGGGTGCTTTGGTACTTGAAGTAGGACATTTTGTCATTTTTTGAGAAATTTCAGTTTGTTAGTACGATACAGCCTCAGGAGTTCAACAAGTCACCAATATTATGATTGAATATTATTCAGGCCATCTCACTGATGAACCCTATTGATTTTCAGCTCCCCAGATCCAATTCATCAGGTGCTACAGTACTTTAGGTAAGATGTTTTTGTCATTTTTGGAGAAGTTTCAGTTTGTTAGCACGATACAGCCTCCGGAGTATATACAAGTGACCAATTTTAAGATTCGATATTACTCAGAGCGTCTCAAAGATAAACCCTATTGATATTCAGCTCACTAAAGCTAGTACATCGGGTGATATGGTACTTGAAGTACGAAATTTTTGTCATTTTTGGAGAATTATCAGATTGTGAGCACGATACAGCCTCTAGAGAGTATACGATTGATCAATTTCATGATTGAATATTGTTCAAGGTGTCTCACAGATGTACCCTATTTATTTTCAGTTGACTAGAACGAGTACAGTGGGTCCTATAAATCCAGATATACTAAATTTTTGGTTATTTTTGGAGAAATTTCGGTTTGTTAGCACGATACATCCCCCGAAGTGTATACAAGTAACAATTATATGATAGAATATTGTTCAGGACCACAGATGCGGAAAAGTTAGTTTTAATCTTTAAAACCGTTTATTTCGTAGTGTTCTTGATAGAAAACGTGAAAATAACTCAACTTTTTTTGCAGTAAACCAATATTTTTCTCGCATATAGATAGGTTGAGCGGAAAAGTAAAATCAGTTTATTATCTATTACCAAAATGTTCGTGGCATGAACACCAAACTGCTTCACATTTGTAATGCTTCCGTTGATTGTTCCTTTGACTTGGTTGCTTTTGCTAAAACATGGTTAAATCCTTCAGTGCTCGACTCTGAATTGTTTAATGATGATTTTGTAATTTTCAGGCCAGATTGTAAATTTGAGTTAGTTAATACTAAAAGAGGCGGCGGAGTCCTATTTGCATTAAGAAAACATGTCCGGTATAACTAAAGCAATCCCTATAGTTGATGTTATCGGAATCAGGGTCATAGTGTCCGGCAAGGTTTGGTACTTTGTGCTATTCTATTTTCCCCCAAATTTAGGCTCAGATAGATATGAGACATTCTATGACAATCTTTCATACTGTGTTCACTTACTGAATGACGACAATCTTATTATTATTGGCAATTTTAACAATCCTCAATACTATAATATGCAAGTTGACCCAACCAATGATGATAGGTTTATGACTTATTTGTCTTCTTTAATCAACTTTACCGAGTGTTTTAATATCACGCAATTCAACTAAGTTCTTAACTCTCGTAATCGCACTCTTTACACAGATTTCAGTAGCAATCAACTTACAGGAAAAGTAGATGTGTCGATCCGTTGACACCTGAGGATGGATTTCATCTTTTCCTTGAAATCGTTGCCATGCTAAAAGTTGAAAATAAGTCGTTCGCAGCACCGATGAATCCAAGGTATAACTTCCGAAAAGTTAACTTCATGCAACTTTATAGCGATCTGCTTCATATCAAGTGGGATCAATTATTGCTTGAAGACAATATTGTTGAGGTTTGCGAATGTTTTTACAGTAAGGTTCAAGATACAGTCTCTGTTAATGTGCTTAAAATAATTTCCAGATACACCAAAACATACCCTCCATGGTTTAACAACGAAATTATTCACAACCTAAGAATGAAACGTCGATTGTTGCTAAAATTTAGAAGATCCGATAATAGTGACGACTACATTGAATTTAGTAATCTGCGGGCCAAAACTAAAAGATATATAAGTCGAAATCATCATAACTACATGAGAGATATATAGCAACAGCTAGCAATTGATCCTAAAAAGTTCTGGTCATATCTTAATGAAAATAGGAAAACCACTAGCATACCTAATAAAATGTTTTATAAAAGCGAACCTCTTAATCAACCGGATGCCATTATAAACACGTTTGCAGATTATTTTCAGACAGGATATACTAGCTCATCTACTCCTAATTTTGAGAATATTGAATTAGACATAAACTGTTTCTCTTGTGCTACCCCCATTTTCACTGAATCTAAAGTTAAATTAAAACTAATGTAATAAATGGGAATATTAAATAGGAGAACATTAAATCAGTAACTTTCAGAACACACGGTAAAATATATATTTTATTTCAAATTTAATAAAAGTAGAATTCGACATACTTTTTGTTTAACAAAAATGAGACAGGACCATAACATTTTGCAACAATATAACAATTAACTAGGTCAAATTTAAATTATTGTTTTGTATGCAAACGGTTAGTAATAAAAATTGAGGCCATTCTAAAACAAAAAAGGCAACCTTTGCAATTCAGCACAAAACCCCGAACAAAATTTGGGGGAATGATAAAAAATAAGTTCAGAGCAGACAGGGGATAGGTAACGGGTATCAGTTTTTTTTTAGTGTTCGCGGGTTCATTGGGAGAATTTCTCTCCGTTGTGTCAGGGCGTCAAAGCGATACTCAGATATCCTTGACAGTGAAAGCTGTTCCCCTGAGGAACACAAAACGGAAAAAACTCTCTCTACAACCGTGATCCAGCATATCTCGACACCGGGTGCTAGAAATTTAGCGTCATCCGCAGTTTCTAGATAAATATTGAAATCAGTCAGTGAGCAGAGACAGATCCCTACCACGACTTTCTCTCTAGAGTGAGCAGTGCATTTGTATACGAGGCTGAACAAAGAGATCAACTTTGGCCTGGCAAAGGTAATTCTACCGCTTTAAGTCCAGGAGGTCTCCGCCTAAATCGGACTGGTTTTTTTTCCACGCTCGGCTGCTTTATTTAATTTGGTGACAGCAAGTTATTATACTGGTGACAGCGGACCCGAGATAGAAGGGTCTAATTTATTGCATTTGGTGACAGCATTTATTAGACTAAACCTTTTATTTGGCCCTGATGGTTTACCTGCATTTTTGCTACGTGACTGTGCTCTCTTTAAAATCTGTTAAATTTCCGGTGATATGGAAAACTTGAAGAGTTTGTCCCAGTTTTAAGAAGGATAAAAAGGTTGTTATTGAGAAGTATCGCCCTTATCACAATTATATCTAATATCTAGAAAATATTTGCAACTCTACTTTACGACGTTGTTTTCGATCACGTTAAACCATTCATATGCACTGAAAAGCATGACTTTCATCCTGGTAGATCTACAGTTTCGAATTTAATGTGCTTAACGCAATATACTGCGGCACACTTGGATAGCGGTGGTAAGGTTGATATTATCTATACATATTTTTCAAGGCCTTTGATCATTTGGATGATGGTATTTGTCTTATGAAGCTCACAACCATCAGCTTGACTGACTCATTTAACAATTTTTTCATGTAATACCGTTACTTATCGTGGTTTTCACTCAGTAGAAATGCAGGCAACCTCTTGAGTGCCTCAGGGTTGATTTCTTGGGCCGCTATTATTTTTGATCTTTATGAATGACATTATGTTGAAATTAAACTGTAATGTTCTTCAATCGGATAATGGTACAATTCTTGAGTGGTGCAAAAAATGCAATACTTTATCTTTCACTAGAAAACTTAAATCTCATCCATTTTAATTACCACATTTCTAATAATGTGCTTAAAAGGTGTGCAACATTCAAAGTCCTTGGTGTTACATTTGACAGTAAATTGAAGTAAGCAATTTACTGACGTTAGGACAGCAGCTTTACGTTTTAATGCATTCGTTCTTCCAAAACTAGAATATGCCTTTCTTATATGGGACACTAAACTATCAAACTCATGTCAACAAAATGAATAATATTTAGAGAAAGTATGTAATATATATATATATATATATATATATATATACCTCAAAACAGGTTGTTATAACACTTTAACTTAAAGGATCTAGCGACTAGATGTATGTGTTCTTCATTACTGTTGGGAAATAAATACGGTGATTTTCCGGTAACCGGTGAAACGGCGACAGTGATTTCCAAATCACCGTGATATTTAACGGTGATTTGAATCACGGCGATGACTGAATATAAATTATTGCAAAGACAAATCAAAATATAAGACCAGCGCGCGGTGACTGGCGACGCACGGGAATATATTATTTATGCGTCTCTTATCGGTTTATTTTTAAACAATAAATATTATCCTGACTGCAAATTAGCAATAATACGAAATCGAAATTGACTCGTGACTTGAATAAAGATTAATATATAGGGTGTAACATAAAAATTGCAACTAGTTCAATATTATTCAATTCTGAATTGATTATTTCAAATGAACTTGTTGCAATATTATATTTAAAAATTATATCAATTTTTAGGATTTTTTTATTACTTTCAAAAATAAACATTTTTTTATTAATGGATGACTATTATAACATTTGTAACTAATAATAATATAAAATAATGAATGTCGTTTTATAGTAAGTTTTTTCTTGCAAATATTACATGTTGCATAATAATTGTCACCCTCAACAGCTGTAAAAAAAATCCAGATTTCACTAGTTTTCGCTTTTTTAGACATGTTCTAAGCTGAAAGTAAAATAAAAATACTTTGCTATGGATTTTTTCATCTGCCTAATAACTTCATTAAAGGATTTTATAACTTTTTATTTAAATAGAAAAGCCATATTTAACTTTTTTTTAAATAAAATTGGACAGGATGACCCCGAAAACTTCTATTTTTGCCCCTTATCCCATTTTTTTGTTAAAATGACATAATAGTTTAAAACATGCCATTTATTTATAAATTCATTCATATGTATGTATTTAAAAAATTAAAACAAGCCAATCTCATATTTTATAATGTATACAGAAAATTCGAACTTTGAAAAAAACAACTAAATATTTTTATATAATTCACTGGCACTATACTTTACTTACCTATAGTATTATTGTTACAATACTTAAAATCAAAATCAGAAACCGCTCATTACCTAAAGTCAGTAAAATTCTGGCAAAAATACACGCTTCCTTTATTTACAGCACAAACAGCAGAGATAAACTAAAAAAAACTATTCTACCTAATGGCTGTTCACCAAATTCATTTTAATGTTTCTCCCGGAAAGAAACAAAATAATTCACAAAAAAGCGGCACCTTTTTCTTATCGGTATCGGGTCGGGCGGCACGTTTGTATTTTCTCTTTGACTTGGTGGCGCCCGCTACCGCCGTTCAATAATATACTTATAATATATATACCGATTGCGGCCTCATTCCGTAAAAGCTAGTGATTCGCACGAGACTCTCGTTTTCGGGAGTCTCGCATGGTCTCGTCTCGTTTTCGAGACGAGACTCGGACCAGACGAGACTTTTGTTTGGTCTCGTCTCGAGTCTCGTGCATGAGGTATCGCGTCTCGCGCGAGAGTCTCGCAGGTGAATATTTCTGAATGAACATCAATTTATTTTGATAAAAATTTATAAGCATAACAACAAGAATTGCTTCTAAAAGCCTCTGCCGGCGTTATCGGTTGACGGTAATCACTTTGTCTTTCTGAAGCGCGCCGCCGCCGCCATCTTTGAACCCTATTCCGACAGTCATACATTTTGCGATATGTTCATGTCCTATCCTATTGTGATCGAATAAATAAAGATCAATATTGAAAATAAAAGTTTAAATGTCTTCCCAGTTTGGTTATTCGTTGTGGATAGTAGTAGTTGTTCGAATTTTTGAGCGTGCGGAATTGTGCCAAATTAATTCAAAATGAGCCGATTCAAGAGGAAACGGAGCGAACTTTTGACTTTAGAAGATGAATCAAATTCCGGTGATTTTTCTGGTGGAACTGAGGATACTTACATACCAGACAATGTTAGTTTGAGTGATAATGTGACTGAAAATGCATTGTCGTCTTCGTTAAATAGCAGTCGCTCTTCGTCTCGCATGCAAATACAAAACGACTCTTACAAAAGCAAATTCGATACTTATTTCAACATTGAATTGAAATGGACAAATCGAGATAAAATAGCCAGGTGCAGAATATGTTTAAATTCGAAGGAAATTAAAATGACACGGGGAAATACTACTGGATTAAGAAAACACCTACGCAGTAAACATCCAAAAGCATATTTCGAAATATATCCAAATGAACAAAATCAACTGGCAGGAGCAAGTACTTCCAGACTCACTGTTCCCGAATGTTTGCTGCGATTTCTCAATGGAAGGTAAGCTGTTAGATAACTTATTAATTTATTTATTTTAACGCTGTATACCATCGTTGAACCACATTTTTATTTATGGCATATTTTTGTTTTGAATAGTGAAATCTATAACTTTTTCAAAAAGCTGACGGCATCTATCGTTATCAAAAATCTGCAACTTTTACAAGTTTAACAAGCCACGGCAAGCGCCGCGTGAATAGTCTTTCTAGTACCTATCAATTTCGTTTGATACGCCGACAACTCATTTAAATGATGATGTATAACTTTACTGCCAAAGATTTTGCATTTTGCCGCACGTCAATATGTCCACGTAGATCGCGGAACTTCCTTTGAATTTATACGAGTTGTTGCAATAGTTGATAATGAATGAACTATATTCAAGAAACATTAAAATACAGCGTGGATCAAATTGGGCTTACATGTATTGTTATTTTAAAACTATAAGAGATAGATAATGTGAGAATCGGCTATACGGTACAATCTTTTCTAAACATTAGCCATTTAGCTTTTGATATAGAATGTGCTCAAAATGGGTTGATATATTGCGATCTCGGAAAGTGTAATGTAAGAGATAGGAGAACGAGTAAATGGGAGAAGCTTTAGACAATTTAGTTAGTAATAAAATATTAAATGGCGCTTGCTGCGTGATTTTAGAGATTTTTGTTTTTTAGATATTTTGAGAAAACTAAAAAGGTGCATTTTCGAAAAGGCCCACAACTCACAACGTTTCGGTTTTTTCAGAACCATCATTAACTTTCATTTTTTAAATATGGGCCTGGATTGTTATTCCACACTTTAGGTGCCGTTAGTTTTTTTTTAGTGATTGTAATCTACGCCAGCCATACTAACTGCTACCACTATACTAAAAAGCAGAAAATAGAGAGTAGAGAAAGAACTATTCATGCATCAATGATCTATTGCATTACACAAATTGTGTCATTTCGCAGGTGGGTACATAAATAGATATTTTGACAATGACAACCAAAATATGCTATTTTTCAGTTGTCATGTGAAAAACATCATAAAACATAAAACAACCATACGAAAAGTGAATCAAACGTCGAAATATCGCCTGAATATTTTTATTATACTTTCGTGGCAAAGAATATTGTATGATACATTTGTTAAAAGTGATTTTATTTTGATCCTGGAGTTGCTTCACTCGTGGACACTTATTTCGCAATATAAAATGCCACTTTTAGCAATTGTATCATAAATAACTATATTTTGATTTCCGTCCGTTTTAAAAGGTCTTATCACATTACATATTATTATTTTCAGACTACATCAGTGAAACCAAAAAAGGATCATTTTGACTTGGCGATTGTTGATTGGATGGCAAAAAAATATTTACCTTTTAATTTCTTCCATGACGGAAGATACTCAAAAATTTTTTAAAGGAATATCTGGAAAGGATTATCCAAAAAAGGATAAATTGAGAAGATTAGCAATGTTACGATTCGACTGCCTAAAGCAAAAAATTACCGACATGTTGACAAACAATTCTTCAAAATTATCATTTACTATAGACGGCTGGACCTCTATTAACGACAGATCTTATTATGGAATTACAACACATTTTATAGATGACAATTGGGAATTGCAATCTATCGCTCTAGATTTTGTTCCTGCCCATGGAAAACATACAGGAAAAAACATCGCTCTCACATTTTTCAAATGTGTTGACGCTAAAGGCTTGATCCACAAACTTCAAAAGGAATAACAATGGATAATGCCTCAGCAAATACAACTTTTATTAAAGAACTTCAGGAACTAATTCCCGATTTAAATGTAGAGGACTGCCATTTTCGATGTTTTGGATATGTCATTAATTTGGCCGTGCAAGATTTGTTTCAGTTGTTGAAACTGAATTCTGAGGCAAACGAAGAATTGAGTGATGATAGTGTCGATGAGGAAGCGGAAGTTGATGAATTGAAGATAATCATAATGCACTATGTAAAATACGTTCTATCTTTTCGAAAATTAAACGGGCAGAACAACTTTTAATTAAGTTCCGAAATGCGTGCGAGGCAACTGGTAATTTTCGCCAATTAACACCTGTGTTGGATGTGCCTACACACTGGAATTCCAGTAATGATATGTTGAAAGTAGCTCTTGAAGCTAGATATGGTCTTGGTGTACTGTGTCAAAATGTTGTTGATTTAAAACAATATGCTCTTATGGACAATGAATGGATTCTGCTAGAAAAAGTGCATAAATTACTAGTCAACTTTCAAATTCTTTCCAAAAAGCTCGGAGGAGAGGAGTACGTCACATTTCCTATGGTGATTGTATGTATCAATATACTAATAGATAATATTGAGAACAAAATATTTAAATGGGACTAAAAGGTAGATCGAACCGCTGTCGAAGAGCAGCTTACTGTTAGTCCTCAGGCTGCGAGAAACAAAATATTAAAGCATTATCGTGAAGCTAATTGGATTTATGCTGCAGTTTTAATTCTCGATCCGCGGCATAAGTTAGAAGCGTTTGATATGACAACATGGGGCCAAGAATTAAAAGGGGCAACGGTCAGTAGCGCGCAGCGGTCAGAAATGTTTTCAGGTAGTTGAAATTCTATGGGTCAATAGCGCGCGGTATACAATCGGTAAACCGGTCAATTGCGCGAACGGTTCCTTTATAGAAATATGCTCGTCTTAAACACCTGAAAAGAAAACTATATAAAATAGTGATTATAAGATATATTTTTTTTATTTTTTTGCAAAATTAAAACAAACACTTTTAATTAAATTAAATCTTTCAATATGGTTATTTACATATAAATTAATTAAATTTGTTACATAATCTTTGCGTTTTTTATACCTAATATTATTACAAGCTTTAGGCAAATGTACACTATTTATTTTAATATATGTATTAATTTGTACATCTTTTAAAACATTAATAAATTTAAAAATATCTGGATGCGCTACATAAAAACTGGAGTTAAAATGACTGTGGAATGATTCACAAGCATTTGTTGTACGTTCTTGATCACTATTACAAGAAGCCCACATTTTTGGAGGAAAAACGGAATCATCAGATATATAATTATCAACTAAATAATCAGCATATTCAATTAGTTTAGCATTCTGAGGTATATCTGAGTAAAGGTCTTCTACAAAACAATCCCCTACTTCGTTAGGATTTAGAAATAATAATCCAAAAGTGTAATGCAACCAAAGACCTATTGCTGAATTAGAATCCCTGTACTCAGATACCAACCCAAGATTTTGAATTTTACGATACCAGGACTGGGTCAAATGAAACCTACATCCTATTATATTTATGTCTGGCCAAATTTTCTTAACTCCAACGTGTATCGCTTTTTCAAAATCACTAACGATTTCTTTGGGCTCAAACCTTAAATTTATACTAGCACAATAACTTTTTAAAAGCTTAAATGCCTCAAAGTAAGTATTAGATTGTTTGTTTGGCAGTAAAATAAATACTAAAGGTATATAATGTCCGTTTTCTACTGTATGTATCGTAAATAACTGAGTTAAAAATTTCGGGCAATAACTGAAAGTTCCGTCTACATAAATTTTAGGTCGTGAACACAGATACTGTAAATTTGTTTGACAGGAAAATATTATTACATTTAAGTTCGTGTTATTTACCAATAAAAATTCTTCGTCCTTATTTGTTTTAATAACAATAGATTCTAGAGCTTCTTGGAGGTCTTCTAATGATTGAGGTAAAACTGGCAAAACGCTTCGTCTTGATCGATATACACTTTTTCTTATATTATCAAGGTCCCGTGTTGTGAGATTCACTTCTGCGGGAGCTTCTTTAAGCTCAGTATTGATGATCTTAGAAGGTCTTTGCGATATGTCTTCTACAGCCTTCCTTTTAATTCCGTTTTGTAATTTCTGTGAAACAACATTAAAATATATAAATAATATATATCTACTATAATTTTTGAGGTTTATAAGAGTGAGTATTTTTGAAAAATAACAAATTTAAGAAATTAGATGAATATCCGAAATATTTAACTTATACGAATAAAATTAATCATATTATATTATATACGTAGGTCGAGTAGTGAGCCATTATTAACCGAGGAGTTGTACTAATATTTTAAAATTTTATTTAATTAGATTTTGATAAAGGCAGAAATGATGCTAATTTCAAATAAGTTTTTATAATTTTATCATACCAATTAAGTGTACCTACTAGTGCTGAATTTGCGAGTTTGATTTTGTTTAGAATTAGAAATAAGAGTTTCTGTTTATATTTCATTGAAAATATAAAAAAAGTTCATTATTTACCTAGGGAGAGAAATATTATTTCTCATTCGAGCTTTGGAGTTAATAATGACGATTTCTAAGGTTAGTAGTAAGAAATATAATTATTAAACACTTACCTTAACGTGTAAATTTTCATCAAATGCGTGACTGTGATTGTCTTTTTGCTGTAACAACACCTCTTCTGATTTATCCACAGAAATCGAAGCTGGACATCCTCGCTTTGTACAGCGATATGAAACACCTAATATAGTTTCTCTATCTTTGCGAAAAGTATAACTTTTAACTATTAATAATTTTTTTCCGCGCTCACTTAACATGGTCTCCATTTCGGTATCTTTACACGTAAACTTCTTCTGAATAATGTAAGTGAGTAAATGTAATTTAATGTGTACAATCATAAGACTGAAAGACCCCTTGCTATTAGGGACAGGTACTAATATCATGTCTGCGCGCAATCGACCTGTCCCTTTTAGAACCCTCTTATAATCTGTAAGGATTAAACTGACCGCTGCGCGCTATCGGAATACACCCATTAAAAGATACTTCGATTCAGAAATTTCAAGATATATACAAAGCCTATTTTAATCAATCAGAAGATTCAGAAGGACAATGTACGAAAAAAACGGCGGCGAGGGACCGAGAAGATCCTGGACCGGAAAAGTCAGATTTTTTAATTGATTTTGATGTTTTGTATGCAGTAAACCCTACGCATGCAGAAGGAGAATGGATGCAGGAGCTTCAAAAATATTATTCTATGCCTCTATATAATAAAGAAACATATATATTACAATGGTGGAAAATGCATGCGTCTGAATTTCCTATTCTAAGTTTATTGGCACGAGATCTCTTAAGCATACCGGCTACTTTAGACCCGGCGGAAAGATTATTCTCACGTGCTGCATTAACTATAAGAAAACATCGAAATCGCCTCAACAATGAATCTGCACGATGTTTGTTATGTCTAAACGACTGGGTGAAAAACAAAAACATTTGATTTTTTCAATTATTTCATTTATAAAATAATGTTTTTATTTTCTTTAGTTGTATTACTTTCAAATACATGTTATTTTTCAACAATTGTAATTTTCTCTTCCGACTCTTATATTATAGCAAGTATTTAAGTTTTCCTTATTGCACTGAAACAATAAGATTATGAATGATGAGATTTCGATACATTTGCGAGACTCTCGTACGAGAAACGAGACGAGACGAGACTGGAGGCTGCGAGACGAGACTTGAGACGAGACTTATCATTGCATCGGCGAGACGAGACAAGACTGTGTGAAAATCTCGTCTCGTTGGTCTCGTGCGAACCACTAGTAAAAGCAAAAGTCTATACTCCTAATACCTATAATATAACATATCGGTTTAAATCACCGTTTTTCCTTCACAAAATATTTGTAAATAATGATATTTTATATCGATTTTCGATCGGCGGGGTCTTCCAATACTAGTGTCGATGATCGATAATGCCGATATTGCAGTATTCGGTTGAAACTGAATCACCGATCACCGCATCTTCGAGAAGTGAATCACCGGTACCGCCAGTACTTTTACATTCACCGGTGAAATATCGTGGTTACCGATATATCGACCAAGACTATTCTTCATTAATATTCCTTCACAAAATTGGGCCATATAAAATTGACTGCTCAGAATTGCTAGGTCTATTAAAAGTACATATTCCTTGTGTTGCGACTCGGTCCTATTCTGCTCTATTCTAGAACAAGAGTTCTTAAGTTTTCACGTTTATATAGAATGAACAAATATCACGGTGATATGCAAAATTATGTGAATATCTACATCACTATTTCTAACACGGAAAAGAAAATTGTCTCTACATTGTGATCTGTGATTCACATTAATCGTATTTTGCGGTGTTTTTGTTTGTTGCACTGCCATGAAAGTATCTATAATTATTATCTTGCCATACATTACGCGAATCCTTGTGAACACTGTTATTATTTAGTTATGTATGTTACAGTTGACTTGTTATATTGTTCGTGAATTGTTAATTTATTGTATGTTTCTCCCACCCATTAATTGGCCCTAGAGCGCAAAAAAAAATAAATAACACATCGTCAATTTACATCTTCTGGGTGTTTTTTGAAATCAAAGATATTATTAACCATTAACAAATAGGAAAATTTTTTTTGCGAAATTAAATTGCTGCGTGTAAATTTTCACATTGATATTTCAAACATGTTTCGCATTGAAAGTCTGGGTCAATATCGGAAGGAAGTAGCAAAATTATCAGTAATCTATTAATAATACCCTTGCATAGAGTTTTGTTATGCCAAATAATTTTATAAACAATAGACATTTATGCGAAGCACTACTTATTTAAAATGTTAGTCACTACGGAGAATAATCAAAATTTACACGCCATGTTTATTGATAAATCAATGGACATTTTGCCAATTTTAAAAGTTACACTGCACTGTTCAAAATGACAAGTGAGGTATATTTATTTTGCAAATATTAAAATAGATGTTAACATTAAATTGAAAAGATAAATAAGCAGCATTTTATTAGCATATAACATTAAAGATTGTCTTAATGTACGGTCAATTTCAAAGAGAATTTTTATATACTTTCTGGTGAAAGTTTATTTTTATGTTTTGTTATCACGTAAAAGTGGTTAAACTGTCGAAAACATAATATTTATTGATATCAGAACATACAACAATAACATCTTACAGCAATTAACAAAACACTTTTGTATTCGAAAAATAAAAACCAACAAACTCAGCATTTAAGTTTTCTTTTGTATCGCAATTATATAGTGGAAGAATAACTATTATTGAAGACGTTAGTTGACAACGGACACCTCTAATATTCTATCATGATCAATAATAAATCTCGAAAATTATGGTAATTGAATCAAAAATTTTGTGACTGTGACCATATGATTTATTATCGATTTAATATATTTTTTTTGTAGTTGTGACGCAGAATCTCAAGTCAAAACAAATTTTATTTATGTAGCTACAATATTTTGAATTCCATTCAAGGTATATATATATATATATATATATATATATATATATATATATATATATATATATATATATATATATATAATTACACAAAAGAGGTATTCCCCTTAGACCCATTGTGTCGTGTATCCAATCACCTTTTGAAAATCTGTCTAAGTTCCTGAAAAATATATTACAAAATGTTGTAGGCCAGAACAAATATTACATCAAAGATTCTTTCGACTTTAAAAATAAAATTAAAAATATAGTATTACCAAATAATCACACACTTATATCATTAGATGTAATATCATTATATACAAACATACCCTTTGACTTAGCCAGAAATGTAATAATAAAAAAATGGGATAAAATTGAATCACATACTGACATACCTCTTAATGAATTTTTGGAAGCGGTGAAACTTACATTAAACTCTACATATTTTGTATATGGAGAGAGGTTTTTCAAACAAACAGATGGTTGTGCAATGGGAGCATCTATCTCAAGCGCAATTGCACAACTGGTTATGGAAGATCTGGAAGAATCCATAATTAGAAACTTGGAGTACCAAGTTCCTTTTTTCTTTAGGTACGTTGATGATTGTATAGCACTAGTACCAGTAAACAAAGTAGAAAATGTTCTTGACAATTTCAATAGCTTCCACAACAAATTGCAATTTACTGTTGAGAGAGAACAACAAAATAAAATAAATTTTTTAGACTTAACTCTTCACCACATTAACAACACGATTAAAACTGAATGGTACACTAAAGATACTTGGTCGTCTAGATACGTGAATTTTAATTCTCAACACCCGATGTCTAAAAAAAAATCAGTTGTCATAGGACTCGCAGATCGAGCCATAAAACTTTCTGATTACGAATACCGAGAGAACGCTATAAAAAAAGCTAAAGAAGCTCTCTGTCTAAATGATTACCCAAGTAAACTAATTAATACAATATTTAAAAACCGTATATACCTCTTTTACAATCAAACTCAACATAAAAATATTTCACACAATTTACCCCAAAAAAAATATCTCTCTTTACCATACGTTTCGGGACTTTCAGAAAAAATTGGAAGCATTTTCAAAGATCACAACATAACAGTGTCTCACAAGGGACATAATCTTTTAAAATCAAATTTTAGTAAACTAAAATCAAAAATTCCCAAAGAAAAAAAAGCAATGTCATCTATGAGATCCCTTGCAAAGACTGTAAAGGTGTATATATTGGACAGACAAGTCAATATCTTAAAAACCGCCTAAATGGCCACAAGTATGATAAAAAAAACAGAACAGCCCTGACAAATCATAGTTCTGAACACAAACATACATTTGACTATGACAGCACAAAAATATTGAGAATTGAAAGCCACCAAAAAAAAAGAGAAGTCTATGAAATGATAGAAATCCAAAAAAACCCATACTCTATCAATGCTAAATCTGACACAAATAATTTATCAAAAATTTATGTTAATTTAATCAAATAGATGTCTTTTCCGGTGCATTGTCTATAAATGAAATGACATCCTGTAATATTTCTAAATCCTTATACCATAATAACATCAGTAAAAAATTTTTCAAAGACAAAAATTGATGTGTATTAAAAACCTTGTTCCATCACAATTACTGAATACAATACAAAAAAAGAACTAGTTCTATTTACTAACAATAAAAATTTTTGTTCCTTTTAAGAAGTAATTATAATATAATGTAGTGTACTGGCAGTTGTATGTGGGTTTTATATTGATACTAAATGTTTTTAATAAAAATGATTGTTTTCGTGTATTTTAACATATTTTAACATGCGCTCGCCAAGCTCTTGTTTTTATGGTAAGTTAATTTTAGGATAGACATATGTAATGTATAAATTGTTAATTTTTGTCATCTATTTGTAGAATTATGTTCTGACGAAGGACACGATATGTCCGAAACGTTAACAAAAACAAAAATGTTAATTAAAGCCAAAAAAACCATTTGATTTGTTTAACTAGGAACCTACAATCCCAAGAAAAAATTTTTCCAAAAAAAATATATAATGAAATAAGGTTCAAGAAAAAAAACAAAACTAAATATATATATATATATATATATATATATATATATATGTCTACGATATAAATAATTATTAAATTACTATACAGCGCAACATAAATTTGGATATGATCGAAAATTTAAAAAAGTCAAATTATCATCTCGCGATGTAACAGAGTTAAAAAGATGGAGACCTGATTAATTTGAAAAGAGGGTATCGATAATGATATTAGAGAAAGAGGTTTAGAAAAAGATCTATGAGATGACTGGGAAAAATGGGGTGGGTAGACAGCGACATGAAGCGCGCCAACACGTCAGTTCTATGATGTACGATCAGCTTGTTGCTGGAAGTATTTGAAGTATACACTGTTAAGAATCTGGAAAGCAACTAATTTGTACATATCAGGCTAGGGACACTGCAGACCACGCCATCTATAGAGCCTGTCGAGTAACTAAAATCGGTAGGTTTCAAAAAAATTTAAAAACATTAACGAAAACTGTAACGTCGTTCGTAATCAAATTTTATTAATTTTTATTACTGCGTATGCGCGATGTCATATTGCTAGTCCCCACAGGTTATCTGTTATACTGTTATCGTTTCTTAGTTCAAGTGTTGAGGTTATTATAAAGTTTCGGTATTTTGGTGTATTTTTTAATTGCTATAGTGTAATATTGATCTGTTGCTTACTTGCTTTATTGTTATTAATTGAAAAGACAATGTCAAAGTGTATTCTGAAGTAGTCTAATAAGTGGTGTACTCGATAAGTTTTATTAAATAAATTTGAGCATTTTTTCTTTCTCAATTAACAACCATTATCTTTATTTTTATGAAACACAAAATTTTTACTAATGGTTGTTTTTTACATTAGCTAAACTGAAAATTGCTGCATTACTAAAGTAAATATTTCTTTTTACAGTTTTATTCCTCCAACCCAGGAAGATAAAATTAATATGGCTGAAAGGCAGTGGTAATAAATCATTA
This sequence comes from Galeruca laticollis, assembly GCA_963921935.1. Classification (NCBI taxonomy): domain Eukaryota; kingdom Metazoa; phylum Arthropoda; class Insecta; order Coleoptera; family Chrysomelidae; genus Galeruca; species Galeruca laticollis. The sequence continues at coordinate 13,801,206 of OY998177.1, read as the reverse complement.
AATTTGTCGACGAGGAAACGATGGAGGATATGTTCCCTTCATTTTCAAAAACATTGTTTGATTAGATTTGAGAAAGACGAAGGGAGGTTATTAAGACAGTTTGATTTGCCTTCCTATATGGAAATTAACAAAAATTGATGGTAAGTTCTATTGTATCCAATATAGCATGCTATAATTTTGAACATTTTAAAATGTAAATTGAGTGAATGAAAAGACGAGTACTGAGTACTTAGACAATTCCATTTTAAAATGTACCCATTGAAAAAATAATAATCTGGGTTTTATTTTATGTTATAGCTATTCCCTCCACCAGCTATGAGATGGAAGGTATTGACCCCTTGCCGATTTTCATATGTAGCCCATGGTATGATAATTTATGGGAAATGAAAGTGAGTATTAACTCTTCTTGAGGCATTACGTCTAAATATTTGGTTTAGCGGTAACCAAAAATCCAAAATATCCAATAAAGACAAAACATAAAACAACAATAGATCAAAAAATAGTTAAAAACCAAAAAAATCAAGAATTCCTAAAAAAATCGAAAACTCCAAAAAAAGGAGTTAAAAAAAACAAAAAAAGTTAAACATTTTTTGATATTTTTTTGGCTGAGTACAAAAACAGTGTAAACTTATTATTTCAATAGTAAGCGCATTTTGTTTTCTTTCGTTGATATAACTTTTCAAACATATTTGCGTGTTTACTTATTTATTGTTGTTATTTTGTGTAATCACTTGTAGAAGCTCAACCAGAAACGAGAAAGGACTTTCACGGTGGGATTTTTAAGAGCCCTTAAGAAACATTTTAACAATCATAGACTGCCAGGAGCTGCAGAGTAACTTAAACTGCCTTATGCGATGGTTTCATAAGAACGGAATGTTTTTAAATGTAGAAATATACAAATATGCAATATACTATGTTACATATATTATTTTAAATTTTGTACAGTCACAAGTGCTGTTTAGCACTCTTATATATAATTACTTATGTTGTTCTAACATTCACAGTAATTATACTCAAATGTTTTCTTTCGCAAAAAGTTGCCAAAAATAGTAGTTCACTACTCATTGCTAACACTTTTCTTGATTAAGTAAGTAGTTTGTCCAGCTCTGTGTGTTTATAGGAGTGTAATAATAAATAAATAAATTAATATAAACTTATCATAAATAATTTTATAATTTCATCATGATTTAACATCATTTAAAAATCTAATGATACTCCAATCTAGAATGTATGTTACTCAAACTATTTTTTAATTATTGCATTATTTTTACATTATAGTTTATTTATTGTAATTCTGTTTGTTAAGAAAAGTACTTTGTGAAAGAAATTATTTGTTGTGTATTTTTATACCAAAATAAATAAACTGTTTATATGATTACTGTTTTATTTTTTCCAATTTAATTAACCATTTATGGTCCATCATTTGATATTTCATTTAATTTAACTCAATATCTAATTATTATTGAGTTAAATTGAATGAAATGTCAAATGATGGACTATAAATGGTTATTTTGAAATAAAATAATTAAAATACAGTAAGGGTCGAGACAGTAAATTTAATTATTTTCCAATTAGTACTCCTCTGTCAACGTCTTCCTCGTGGTTCCGTGGCTCCATCATAATCGGTGTACCTTCCTCCATGATTCCCTGTAGCCGCGCTACTATCATGGTTTCGCTTCGTGCAGGTAAAACGGTAGCTTCCTGTATAGCTGCCAACACCGTGCCGCCTTCATATGGATAAATCAATTCCTACTTTAACGGTTTTGTTTTTAAAGTCGAATTGGAAACCATGTAGATTCATTACGTCCATTCCCACAATCACGTCTTCTTCGATGTCAGCTACGATTACCATATGCGTGATATTTTCTGCACCAATTCCCAATAGGATTTGTGTTCCTCCGAGAGTTTTGGCACTCTCACCTGTGGTGGTCCGTAGTCGCAGTTTTGTTGGTAGCAGCTTATTCCTGGAGTTTATTATCTCTGGCCGTATAATGGTTCTAGTTACTCCAGTGTCTACCAGCAGAGTGTATTTCTTGCAATTCACTTCGCCATTCACATATACACTGTTGTTGCGACATCTGAGATAAGCTATTAGTATGAGAGTGTCTTGGGAACGATCCTTGGTCGGTGCTGCCCCTTCGTAGCTGATCCGTTCTAGTTTTCCTGTGACTGGGGTTCTTGGATTGCAAGAGTCCTGGGGCGCTTAACCGAACTGCGTACATGCCCTAGCTCGCCACAATTCCAGCATCTGATCTTTCTCGGCTTCTTGTCCATCATACTTTTTATTAAACTGACGAACTGGTCAAATCTGTCTTCGACACCTTCTTCTTGGATGGTCCTAACTTTGTTATATCCCTAAGCCTCAGCTTCATATTCAAGAGCAGCAGTCAATGCATCGACCAATGTTTTGGGATGTGCTAAACGAAGCATCCTCTGCATATCGGGGTTACGTGAGTCATCAATAAAGGCCTGGATTCCCAGAGATTCCATCATGTTCTCTGGTGCTGATGGATAAGCAAATTGACCTAGTTGGGCAATATCCACTTCGTACTCTTGAAGGATTTTATCACGTTTCTACCTTCGGTTCTTCAGCCAGGATTGGTACAAATGGTCTAGATATTCCTATAGTCGTAGGTCGAAACTCTGTACAATGACTCATCGGTATTACTGTTCATGAAATCAGTTGCAGAACCGAACTTCAGGAGCGCATCATTTTTGAGGGGTTCTTAATAGTCCTAAATAAAAAATAAATAGAACATGTTCTTGTACGCTCTGGCGTTCAAAATTTGAGAGAACAGAAATACGAAATTATTATGGTAGGTATCATTATGTATATACAGGGTGTTATCAAAAATAATACACATTTTCAAGAATGAGCTATAATAAGGTGTATAGTAGATCATAATAACGTTTTATGCAACGATCATGTATTTATGGTAATTCATACACGAGCGAGCCTCTTGTAGCATACGAAGCAAAACATTTTTTACAATTTGTTGTTTTACATCTTTTAGTTACTTCCAAACGATACAATTTTTTTTAGCTGTAAATCCTGGGATGTCGTTCATAAGGGGACAATAACAAAACTGAATGTATAACTAATATCAATGATAATTTTAAAAGCGAAGATTACTTACCGCTGACTAATGTCTGTAAAATCGCTCAAAAAATTAACTGGCGTCACTGTCACTCTCCGATGACTTCTCAGAAAACGAAATATCACTTTCTTTTTGTAGTTCTATAATAAATGGTTCAGTCACCACTTCAACACGTATGTCTAAATCCCAAAACCTCATTTCTTCTTTATATACGTGCTGAATACATGTATGCCAAGTATCAGCAGCAACAGTCTCTAAAGCATCGTCAAACAGTTTTTTAACGTCAACCATTTTAAATGTTTGGTTTTTTCATGCAACATAGTTTTTCACTTCGGTCCAAATAAGCTCTATCGGGTTTAATTCGCAGTGGTAGGGCGGAAGTCTAAGAATTGTAACTTTAAATTCTTTTGCTATTTCATAAATTATATATTTTATATAGTTAGCTCTATGTTGCAGCACCAGTCTTTAGCATTGTTTCTTCGTGCGGAATACGTTTACTTGCCAGCCAATCAATTACAACACTCTTGCAGCTAGCTGAAGTAGGTATGTGCTCCAGACGGCGACTGTGGTACGAAGCATTATCAATAACTATTACCGAACCGGGAGCCACTTTTGTTAATATTGACTTAAACCTTGCTTCAAATCTGTTACCATCCATCTCTTCATGATAATCACCAGATTTTTTTGACTCGAAAGTCAATAAGTTCCTTTCACAAATCCTTCTTCGCTGCTGATATGTGCAATAATGAGTCTGCGCCCTTTTCCAGAAGGAGCTTTCAAACCGGTAGACCAACCCTCCATAAAGGATTGTCGACTGCTTTGGATATTCAAGTCCTATCATACTTTTGATACAGTGTGACCGTCGTTAACCCAAGTTTCGTCAAGATAATAAATTTGTCTTCTTTCGTTACGAAACTGTCGTATCTGCTTTAAATAGTTACTATTAAAGACTAAAGCACTTTTTCTGCTTCTTTTCAAGTAACGAAACTTTATTGATGATGTTTGGTAACGTTGCATCTGCTTCTATAGCTTTACTAATTTTTGTTAATGTGGGGATTTCATTTTTAAAATAAAAAGAATGAATCAGTCTACTTACAGGGTTACGTGTTTGGTAGTCTAAAACAATTTTCTTTCTTCCTCTGGTTTCCTGCTTACAATTTTGATTTCCTTCTCTTGTCAACGCCCCTTCTTGTACATTTCTCAAAATTTTATATATGATACTCTCTGAAACTTTTGATAAATAACTGCACAGAGCCACACTATCGCTAACGCCTAATTGTTTATCCCTGGTAAACATTTAAAATAATAATTTTCTCTTCTCTTAATAAATTTGGACGACGCCGTTTCTTGTCGCTAACCCCACTACATTCGGTCATTATTGTTAACAAAAAATAAAAAGGAATCCTAATTTACAACGTACAAAAAAACAAAAAGTTGTAACTAATCAAATAAAAACAAAAAAAGCACAAATTGATAAAATAACAAAACGATCACAATGTAACGTCTATGAATACTAGACTCTGAATAAATTATGCAGGTGTCCAATTCTATTCTCTCTGTCTTGTACACATCGCTGCATCAAGCTGTCTTTTTTCACAAGAAGTAAGTCTTCGACATTGTAACGTACGCCAAAATTCTCGCAAATAATATCTTATAAATAAAATATTCAAATAGACTAGCTGTGCTTATGCACAGCTCGTCTATTTGGCATTTATAATCAATATATTCAATTGATATTTGCGTAGAGGTTTTGTACAAGTATAAGAAAAAAAAACTAAAATATATGGATTTTATTGTTACTTGTGTAATCAATTACCTATCGCTAGAATATATCTGGCAACACCGCTTATAATACATTGCTTGCGAGGGGGTGGTGAGTCACGGTACAGAATTTCGACTTTCGCATGTCCAACCTCTTCTACGGCTGCTCGAAGTCATCCGTATCGTCTGAATTTCGTCTAAGGCATCTCCCCGAAGCGCGATGGTTAAGTTCACTACCTTCTCCCTATCGGATCCATTATTCACTCTAGTGGCTGCTTCAAACTGTTTTACATAATTGGTCCACGATGTCTTTCCGTCGAACGTTGGGCTTTTGACTCTGTCCTCTTTCTCACCAACTCATTGACTTTCTCGTCCATCGTTGTCATTTTGTTTTCGCTTCCATCATTGTCATCTTATCCAAAATATCCGATATTAGAGACAAAATTTTATTTTTCAATGTCAGCAGCAATGTAATTTTTCATGAATAAGACGAGATTAAGGTGGAAGCCTCGTCTTTGTATAAAAATGTTTCTGGATCCAACCCGTACTTTAACAGTGCCATTTTGAGCCTTTCTACTAATTCATTCTTCTTTCCGGACGTTTCCAATTCTGCTTTTAATTTTAAACATTCAGGTCACTTAGTGTCTTGGCCATTTTTATGTAACCATTTATTTATATTACCCCACACCTGACACCAATGTAATGTTTTACTTATTTATTTAAATATATTTTATCACACCTGGAGGGATAAATTTATACACACGGTATATCTGCTTACTTAATTTATTTATACGCGCGATTTCGTTACAATATATTGTCCAGTTGTTGGTAATTGTGCATTTATGTGAAAAAATACACTATTAAATATAAAAAAAATAATATTTGAAACGATATTGTTACATTCAATTTTAAAAGTATTATAAGATGTATCTTCTTTATTGTTTCATGAATCGAAAGAATTCTGACATGCCGTGATTGATTATGATAATGGAAAGAACTGTTAGTCATTTGGCCCTCTACTTTATGAGACTATATTATTTTTTATTACAATAGTTTTATTGAATGCATTCATAACGTGCGTCAATTATATGATAATGCATGTACACACAAAGTAAAGTTAATTCGTTGAACACGACAATATTATTATGTTAAATTGGAGATCATTAAAACAGAAATATTTAATATATTCTTGGTTTTTATTTGCGGAAAACCAATAGTTCGCGGGTTTTCCAAGTGCTAATTGCTTCATTTTCCGGAAATAAATAAGTGTTTGAACTTTATACATGTGGTAAGAAAATTTAGAATTTTAATGAGGTATTAATTAGACTTGAAACTTTTTATATAAAAAACGCATTTCCCAAATTTTTTTCTCTTATAGTTCTGCAGTTACCGGTTGATATCAGAAAGAATCACTCACTCTTTCATCACGATTTGAATGTCACATCGTACGAATGAGATGACTGTTTTCCGGGAAATTACTCAAATATCAAAATAATTGAGTGAATTTAAGGTGCTGCACCATTTTGTGTGGATACTTTGTAAATTTCTAACAAAAGGTGAACCGATTCATCGAAATAAAAACCAAGTATCCTTTGACCAGAAACAATACAACAAATTAATGATAATTATACATTATAATAACTAGCTGAACCCGGCAGACGTTGTCCTGCCAAACGTTGGTCAATGTTTATTATATTTACATCTACCCACTAATAACTAATTCCTGTCACAAATAATATTTGTTATTATTCAATGTTTGAAGAGAGTCTAACTACGTATCTATAAACAAAATAATATTAGGTATTTTTTGCGCTTTAATTTAAAATTTACTATTTGGGATTATTGAAATTACTCACTAATTACTTTATATATCGATACCGATTCATAAACCCACACATAATGTTTTGATTATTAATTTCTATCAAAAAATTGAACAAATTATAAGTCTTAGATTTCTGTGACTATTCCATACTTATTTTAAAATACATACTTTATACTTTCTAGCACTACAAATAACCACTTTTAAAATATATCTTATAATTAAATAAATTGAGATTTATGGGTTTTTTCAATAATTAATAAAAAGTTCATTTTATATAACAGATTAACACCTTACCTGCCACGTGGTACAAACGCTAGTCACTACCCTACCCCGAGCGAGTTTCCGTTTGGGCCAGTGGTACAACTGTTGTACCACTGCCACGATCTTTACGTTCAGGCCAGTGATTAGAAGACTGGTACATTTAGCGTATATTTTATAATGGGAGGTTGAATTAGTGGGCCTGATTGATACAGTAATGCAATGTCCCTGGAAAAACTTAAACTTATTACAAAGAAAAAAAGATTTATTTCGGAAGTAAGAAAAAAACGGAAAAACTAAAATAAATCTATATAAAATTATAGAAAGTCATGTAAGTAAGAACAATCAAATTAATGAGATTTTAAAGTAAGTAAAAACACTCTACGCAGTAATTTTTATCACATGCCTCCCATTTTCAAGTACTTCTTGTAGCTTTGTTTCTGGCTATCGACGCTGTGAATTCCAAAGAAAGAACACATCGACGTCTGGTTCCTAAAATAAGTCCGTGGGTATTGTAAGATATATTTTCGTGGGCAGCAACTACCCCTTGGGAAGATAATACCCTCTCTGAAATTTTTTGTCTCTGAACTCTGTAATGGGAAGTTTTTCTTGGGTGATATTTATGTAGGTTATATGGGCATTTCAACTGCAGTTCTGAGAAGTAAGTATATAGCAAGTTTGCGGTACCATTTCATACCTTTCCTTAGGGGACTATTATATGATTTCATCTGATTATATATATATATATATATATATATATATATATTAAACTATTATTTTGTGATATATACTTACTTTTATTATGAAATTTAAATGTAGATGTTTATTATTTAGAATTTTTGTTTAGTTTGGCTAGCTCAGTTATTGTTTTTTATATAGTTGTTATATTTATAATATATTTATTAATTCGGGAGCATGAAACCCTTTTTCTCTTTGAGTTCTGGCTTTTTATAATGTTGTATTTGTTTAAATAAAAAGAAAACACTTTATTTTTAAATAGATTTAATTTTAAATTCAATATTTTATATTTGATAATAATAATTTGAGACGCCTATGGTTATATTATACCTACTTATTTATTTTTCTAATTTCTTCAGTGCGCGTGCGTGAAAAAAACTAGTCATGCGCTTTAGCATAAAACGAACAATTCTTACACGTAAGAAGCATCTATACATATTATACAAATATAGTTTGTTGACGATGCAGACAAGTGAATGGTTCAAACACATAAAAGAATTTATATAGAAATCATAGGTATATATGATACAAATTGCTGTGGAAAGAAAATAGTTATCTACATAGATAGAAATATAGGAATTATATACAGATGGACATAGTTATTACATTAATAAAATTTCAAGCACCATATTTATGCGATTACAACATGGCGTAAGTACATATTTTAATTTATTTAAATTCGGCCTTTTTATTAATATTAACGATTTATGCAATTAATTAACTATACAAAGTCTGTTCTCTTTCTTTTTCAGATCGATCATATTCGCAAATGTTTATCAATTTATGAAATCAAGTACTTATTTGAGTATTTTGAGTTTTTACTCTGATTATTGGCCAATAATATTTTAAACACACTGACCTGTTGTTCTTGAATTGGGATGAATGTCTCTGGACCCCAGGAATACTCCTCTGAAGCTCCAAAAAACCAAAAATGATGAGAAATTTCGAAGATTCTTGTCGAAAAACTTGATATAATTAACTGTGAGTATTAATAAGCTTGTTTTTTATAGTACTTTATAGTTTTAATTATGTTAAACTGGCAATTTCTTGAAATTTCTGGAACATTATCACACACACTCCTCGCTTCTTGACACCAGCTTCCCTATTCCTAAAGCGTCCCCTCGATTCTCCACTTTTTTCAACAAAACAGTCTTTTGTTTCTTTTTAGGTCACTATTTCAAAGTTTACTTGTTGATTCACAATTTGTTCTGTCATATTTTATAACCAATCCAATATTGTCCTTTGCAATCAAATTAATTGAAACTTCTTTCACTTATTAGAAAAGTTTCATACATACACTCCTTTACATTATTAGTTCATTTATTGAGTTCCTATGAATTTTTTTTATCATACAAATAAATTAAAGTTGGTTATACATAGATACATTTAAATGGTACAACATCCAATATTGTTATTGACAGTCTATCACTGTTACACTCATATTATTTATAAATATAAATTCTCTTATGTTATTTGTCTATACTCTTTGCATTATATTATTTATAATAAACTTTAACAAATTATTATTTATTGATTCAACGTTTATTTTATTTACCATATATCATTTGTATATATGTCTTTATTTGTTTATCTATGAAAATCTATTGAATTATATTCTATTCAGTATTTGTTTTTATTCTTAAATTAATGATTATAATGAATTAACTATAATAATATTTGTTTTCATTTCAGATGAACAGCTGATTATGTTATGGAAAATAATCTTCGTCTTAGGCAACTTTATTTACATCATTACATTGGTTAGGCAATCTCTATATTTTATGTTATTATTGAGGTAATTTCTTTTTCTATTATATTGTTATAGACAATTATTTAATATATCTTTACTTGATATGTTGTTTAAATTAAGAAAAGTGTTTCCTTTTTACTTGTTTTCTTAAATTATATTATTTTCATATATTTTCATACTAGCAACATATTTTTATAGAACTAATTCTCTTACTATCTATGATATCTGGTTCAATATATATATATATATATATATATATATATATATATATATATATATATACATATATATATATATATATATATATATATATATATATATATATCAATATATGCCTTGGAATTATTGTAATCTACTATCAATTTTGGTTTCTGCCTTTCGCCATTTCTGTGTTTGAGTGTTACCATTTCAGCAGTATGTTTTGTGCTTAGAGCCAGCACGTCTCGCTTATCCTTCTATTTTAAAACAGCTATACCTGCTGCTTCTCGTGCGATGACTTCATTTTTATAAAGTTTTTTTTGTGTCACATCTGCTGGGTTCAATTTTCTATTAGCTCGAAGAGTTCCAACCAAGTGTGTATCTCTTTCTAATAACTTTCGTGACAGAGCAACATTTGTATAATAATTGTCCACATACAGTGTTCGACCTTTATCCAATAATTGCTCCATGAGTTTCATGGCAACTTCTGCCGATTCAGAGCCAGTAAACGTTTTACTAGATTTATCGCAATATACATCAAGATCATAAGTATATCCCTTCTCAAAACAGATTTTGTATAGTTTTATACCGAATTTGTGTCGGCCCCTAAACAGTACTACACTTTCGTCAATACACACATTTTCTCCTCTCAGCATATTTATTAGTTGTCTAATTTTTTGTAATCTGTCAGTGAACTGAACAGTTGCTCAATTGTTACTAAAATGAACTAATAGTTCGAACCGATTTCTCGACATGTACTTGTTTATAGAAGTACTGTATATATTCTTGGTACTCCACAACTTACTTACACAACTTTTGTAAGCGGCACAAATCCATCCAAAGCAACACAGCTATGAAGAGCTCAATTTCTTTACGATTTGTGTCAGACCAGCGACTTAATCGGGATTTTTGGTGCGTTGTATCTTGCTGCAATTGATAAGCGTACCATTTTGTTTTAATGATGATTTCGTCCGTTACAAACAATTTGTAAAAATCGTAAGGTTATTTTCCCACATACATCTCATACAGTTCAGTTTTGATTCATTCGTCCTTCCTAGTAACAGTATACATGATATTTTTCAGTCAAGTACCATCCACTTCTCTTCACGTGTTTTCAACCTGCACTTCTTCATTTTCAGCCGTATTCTGAGTTATGAGAAATTGTATCCACAGAACGGACTTCTGAATCTAATTGCATCGCGGGCAAAATGTTTGCGTTTGAAGGCACAGGCAAATCAAATGTTTCTTGCTGCAAAAAATATATATCGTTGTATACAAATGTATATGTGTTATGAACATTATTGACCTACCAAGTGTATTTTCTTTGTCTGACAAGGAATTGAACTTTTCTGTCGTTTTTGAAGATGTACTTGGTTCATTCTCTTCAAGTAAAGATAGCTCCGGCAAACTTATGCTTTAGTTTCTTGCTTTAAAATAATTTTATGTTAAAGCATACTAAATATACTGAAATATCAGGTATGCAGGAATTTTCGGAATTAAAAAAAAATGTTAACATAGCAATTATCTCATAACCGAAGATTTCTGTAATACCTAACTGAAATAAAACACGGAAATGTCAATTTCAATTTTTTTTGACAATCTAACATTATTTTTATAGTAAATTTCGTTGACAGTCACTAATATTATAATTAATAAAAACTTATTATAAAAAAACATACACCAGGCATAATAATTAAAACTTGTTAAAATTACACTATCAACTTCAGTTACGTTTAACTGATTTTTCATTTTTAAATTCGTTATGTCAAAGTTTAAATAAAATACCTATATAAGTTACTTTCTTCTTTCATAAACAAACGTGGTCGTAGAAAAAATATTGTGTACAACTCATACGCAAATCACTTTTCCCGCTCGCTTGATTTGAGTGCAAACATCTGCGCTCGTGGAAAATGACCGCCGACAGACTAGCGATAATTCACAGATTTCTAAAAACACAGTAATATACAATGTGTCCGTAAAGTATGGAACAAATTCATTTTTAGCTAAATAGACCATTTTATGAAATAATCCTGAAACACGTCGATTTTTTATTTTAATTTACCGTATTTTAAAATAATAATCTAATATACAGGGTGAATTACTTTCGAGTAATGACGTCACCGTCTTTTTTTTTAAATGGAACACCCCCATTTTCTCTCAATTTTCGGATTACTCTAGCTGAGCTGATTCCAAAAATGTATCACATGTCGATTCTAATTGGTACAGGGTGGACAAAAATACAATAGTTTTGTGTGTGCTCATAAAGTAACGCCTAACATTCTTTATTAGTTATATTAACAATATTATCAAAAATACTTATTATCTAGTGGCAATTGGTTTAATTATAACACCCTGTAGTTTGTTACATTTTTAGATTAATAAAAATGAGCTGTTTCCAAACATGTTTGGTACTTGTGGTCTAGCAAACAGAATATGAAAGAAATTATTTCTTATCAATTTTAAAAAAAACATAGTCGTCTAGTTTTCTGTGAAATGTCATTATTTGTTTACTAATTTATTGATGTTCAGTGACAGTTTAGTACTACAATATTTTTGGTATTCGTGAATGTTTTAATTATTGCTTAGATTTAATTTGAATTAGAAATGGAGTTAAGTGTAAAACAAAAAATTGAAATACTTGGGATGATTGGGTATGGAGACAGATCGCGAACTCAGATGGAAGTGTGTAATTTGTTTAATAATAAATATCCAGAAAGACCTATAACGCGTTCAACAGTCAGTAAGATTGAAAAGAAATTTCGAGAAACTGGTACGGTTGAAAATGTACGCAAATCAGGTCGTCCCTCTGCAAATGCTGATACATCATTAGATGTTTTACTTAGTTTTGAAGAAGACGCGCACACTTCTGTGCGTAAAGTTAGTCGCGATATCGGTGTTAGCAAAACAACGGTACACAAATTATTAAAGCTTGAAAAATGGCATCCTTATAAAATCAAACTTGTGCATGAATTAAACGAAGATGATCCCGATAGAAGAATCCAATTTTGCGAAATAATGATAGATAAATGTCACCGAGACCCTCTCTTGATACAAAACATTATTTTTTCTGATGAGGCCACTTTCACGTTAAATGGGGAGGTTAACCGTCAGAATTGTAGATACTGGGCCAAAGAAAACCCCCACTGGATGCGTGAACATCATACACAATACCCGCAAAAGGTAAATGTATGGGCTGGAATTGTAAGAAATCGAATCATCGGACCCTACTTTATCGAAGGTAATTTAAATGGGGCAACGCACCTTGAGTTTTTAAGGGAGTATCTCGTACCTACTTTACGTAATTTGTTTCCCAGCAGACGTAATCCTGAATGTTGTGATGAAAGTTTATGGTTCCAACAGGATGGTGCACCTCCACATTATGCTGTAGATGTTAGAAGGTATCTAGATGAAATTTTTCCGAACAGGTGGATTGGTAGACGTGGACCTATTGAATGGCCAGCGAGGTCACCAGATTTCAATCCTTTGGATTATTTTATTTGGTGCCATCTGAAGAATGTTGTGTATCAAGCGAAACCAGCAAATATTCAAGAATTAAAAGAGAGAATGCGGATAACAATAAACAATATTTCTCAAGACACAATAAACAAGCTTCAACAAAAATTTGTACACCGTTTGGGTTACTGTCAAATACAGCATGGGCTGCATTTATAAAGTCATGTATTTCATCATATTCTGTCCGCTAGACAATAAGTATTTTTGATAATATTGTTAATTTAACTAATAAAGAATGTTAGGCGTTACTTTATGAGCACACACAAAACTATTGTATTTTTGTCCACCCTGTACCAATTGGAATCAACATGTGATACATTTTTGGAATCAGCTCAGCTAGAGTAATCCGAAAATTGAGAGAAAATGGGGGTGTTCCATTTAAAAAAAATGACGGTGACGTCATTACTCGAAAGTAATTCACCCTGTATATTAGATTATTATTTCAAAATACGGTAAATTAAAATCAAAAATCGACGTGTTTCGGGATTATTTCTTAAAATGGTCTGTTTAGCTAAAAATGAATTTGTTCCATACTTTACGGACACAGTGTATACGAATCAACAATTACCATTCTTGAACATTAGTTTTAATGTGGAATGGGCCCTCATATAGGATTTGTTTCCTCTACATGGCTTAGGTTGGGATGTTTTTTTATGGAATTTTTTCATGTAGCGTGGCTTCACTCGTACGATGTTGGTGTGTTTTTGGATAGCTCGTTGACTTGAGTGCAGTGAGAAATTGGGCGGGTACAACTGCAGTATTGTTTCCTGTTGTCTGTTAACTTATAAATAATATAACTCGAAATCTAGCAAACTTTATTACAAATTATTACAGTTGCCATCTGAATGTCTTATGATTCCTTTTAACGCTAATGAGCAGGCCGCACACTATCGCGGAACGGAACCGAACGGAACGGAAATTTCAGAAGCATAGAATTACAGGATCGCAAATTAATTTTGGCAGTTGACGATGCGCGAGAAAGTCATACAACTTGACAACGTTGTAAACGCAGTTACCGGGAAGAGCAGGCGACGTACATTACGCATGCAAAGTTTTAAAGGTTGTGAGGCTGCTAATACGTACGAGGATAACACAATATTTTGAATTTGGATTTAAAAATAATAAATTGTCACATGTATAATGCTATAAAAAATCGAGTTTACAAAACAAAATAACATTAATGTGTTCTTTATTATTAATTAAATGAATAGGGAAATAAAAACCATTAGATTTCTCTACGAAAAATTGGGGTTTTTTTGTACAGACATAATTATTCATTGCTTGAAAAACCATATGGGGAAATCTATAATTACCCTTTATTATTTTATGTGATGTAAATAATAGATAATAAATAGATTCCAAAAGACCTTTACTTCAAATTAATATCCCTTCATAATATTCGTCATTGAGGTTTATTTGTATATAAATTAGAAGTCAGGTAGATTTTATAGATAAAGCGTACTATAAGATAAGGATTGTTAACTTTCTAAATTTAACAATGACCAACAGTTTTTCCTGTCTGTTCGTTGTAATAGTTAATGACATGCCTACCTGTTAAGCTTTCTAAAATTGTTTTTCTTAATAATATGTAGTAGATAATTATGTAAAAATTCGGGTTTATACATAAAAATAAATTAGAGAAATCGCCTTTAGGGATGGTCTGATAAGTATACTAATAATATAAATAAAATATTAAAGCTTTTTTGTGGTAGATATTTCTACTTTCATATGTAAATTTTCGGGTTTTCTGCAAATATTTACTATAAAATTAGAACATCTCTTCACACTTTTTAAAGAGTTAGGATAGTGAACAAAAAAATCTTGGTTCTGGGTGCCATCAATTATTATTTATATTTAGAACTATGTATAGATGTTCTACAAATATTATATTACTCTAGTGGAATTCGTCTCTAATATCAACAATTTTATAACACCTATCCACATTTTTAGATTTGTTGCTTTTAATGTATTCAGTCATACCACCTACAAACAAACACTATAATGGAAAATATGTTATAGATGTACAGGGATCATCAACAATAAAATATTGATATGCATCTACAAATCAATCTTCAAAATCACTTTCAATATCAACTTCATCATCCTCGCTATCTCCGTCTTCGGCCAAATTAATAATAATATTATCTACAACAGTATCTAAAAGTGGTTCATTGTTCATAAATTCATCTTCAATCTTTTTAACATGGTCACATATAACTTTCCGATCATTTGCAGAAAATGTGTCAAAAAATTCATTACAGAATTCTTTTACCGTTGTTAAATTGAAGGTAACATTTCGTTTGGCCATATATTCTTTAAGTGCCGCCCAAACACTTTCGATCGGATTTATAAGTCTATATAGAAAGGACAAGGAGTAATAAATCATTCATTTAAGTAGATTTCATAGACGTACCAAAATATATTTTAAGAGGATATACCGTAAGGTACATTTTGTATTGAACGAATGAGTTGCAGCTATGCTAATGAATATACGATTTAGGTCAGAGGTAACGGGATGTACTAATTTTAATAAAAAAAGTGATAGAGGTAGAGGTCATTCGGAAGCAAAAAAATGTAGTTCATTGTAAAAAAATTCTACAACTTCCTCAGGACTAAGATACATAATACCGAAATGTACTTTTAAGTATTCGCCAATTACAGAACCTTTCTGTCTGTACTCTTGTACCAAATGAAACTCCTGAATCTTACGAAACCAAGCTTGACAGAGATGAAATTTACAACCAAAAAGAATTTGATCTCTGCCAAAACATTCATATATAGCGTTATGAATGCTTAGTTCAAAATCTACTACGACTTCTTTAGGTTGAAAATTTAAGCCTACTTCTTTACATTTTTGTCTTAAAATTAAAAACAAATTTGAATATGTTTGACTTGATTTGTCCGGCAGCAAACAAAAAACAAGAGGTACGTAATAGCCGTTTTTAAAACCATGAATAGTAAACATTTGGTAAAAAAAAGTTGAACTATATTTAAAAGTCCCATCCATCAAAATACAATCCGAATTACATAAAAAATTAAGGTTGGAAAAACAGAAGAACACAATAATTTTAAATACCTGGTCTGCTGTTAATAGAAATTCCTCTTCTCGGTTCGTTCGTAATTGTAATTCACGAACACTATTAAATACTTCTTCCTGATTTTTAGGCAATAGTGTAAGTGCATCAACATCCTTCCCCTAATCCCCTAAATATCGATCAAAACAATCAAGATTCCTTCAAAATATTTAATTCAAGAAATCTTTGAAACCTTTCAGAAATATACATAATTCTATGGGCCTCCGATTTTATCTATTATAAACCCTAATGACTCTAATAGGATTAAACTAAATGGTTGCGGCACAGTTCGAACATTTCAGTAATCCTCAAATTGATACAAGTCAGGTAAAGTTTTATTTTGTGGCAGAGTTCGGATATGCCCGTTTATTCATAATATTTTTTATTTGTATTACTCCTTTATGTAGTGTTTGGGGAATTTTTCTCAGAAATTTTAAATGGCAAGTGGCCTACTGTAATCGGCTTAATACGATTACACCTATTTACAGATTATTCGATTATTGAGAGGGATTTTCCAAACAACCCAGTTTTCTTAGAAACATTATCGGGAATATTATTTTAAAAGAAAGTAGGTACATTAAATCAGTACTTAGTATTAGTTCTTTGAGTAAAGTTGTATGAAGTTGTATGGTTGTCATAATATTGTAAACAGTTGGAATATATTTAAAACATTTGTTGAATGTTAATTGTGCAAGTACCAAACAATGTCGATAAGCCAAGGACCATCTAAACGACCAAAAACAGGTCCATTATCTTTAAATGAAAAAACTCTGATATTGAATTGTTATATATCATTGAAAAACAAGGATCCAAGTGCAAGTGTTGATGATATTGTGGAATTAACGGCTGCCGTGTGTTGCTAAATCAACAATTTATAGATTACTAAAAGAAAGCAAGAATGGAACTCTTCAACCCCCTAAAACTCCTTCAGGCCGAAAACCAATTGAGATCGATGAGTCATTAAAACAAAGACTAAGGCGTAAAGTCCATGGATTTTACGTACAAAAGGAAATTCCAACACTTGACAAAATTATGACATCAGTGCAAGAAGATACGGACTCTCCAAAATTCTCCAGAATGACATTATGCAAACTTTTGAAAGATGTGGGTTTCAGACATACAAAACATGATAGAAAATCTCTCTTGATAGATAAACCAGAAATAGTTTTTTGGAGAAGAGACTATTTAAGAAGCATTCGACATGCCAGAGAACAAAATTTGAAAATCTTCTACTTAGACGAAACATGGATAAATGCTGGATATACAGTTTCCAAATCTTGGCAAGATGAAAACATTAAAAGCGGAAGGCAGGCATTCGTGGAAGGTTTGTCGTTAGGTTTGCAGCCACCATCTGGAAAAGGAAAAAGATTTATCATTGTCCATGTTGGAAGTTCTGAAGGTTTTGTTGATGGTGGATTATTAATTTTTATTTCAAAACGCACGGGGTATTCCAATAATTATTTCTTTTCATTTTTTATTATATTATAATTTAAAACGTATTTTTTTCCCAAAATACACACCACTGCATTGCGTTATTGCTTATCTGCTAATCCTTTAACAATGAATAAACCCTAAACTTTGCTACAACTGAAACAAATACGGGGTCGATCTACCTGGTTTTTAGATTTACGGAAGAAATGTAATTTAAAGTAAGAGATTTATCAAAAATTTCATAGTGCTCCCTGTAAAGGTTTTGCATACTTAATTAGGGTTTATTACTCCTCGTACTTTTTGTACATACTATAAGTCCGGGTGAAAAGAGGGTAGCTTTAAAACTTGCAATCCATGTCGAATAAACAATTCATCAATTTTATAAGTTTTATATTGCGGTTTGTACATTTTTGCAACGTTATAAAGATCCTGTTTTAACATTTGTTCACTGTAATATATTTTTCTTTCAGAGAACCAGTTTTTAATTGTTGTTTAGTCCAAGCAGTCGTAGGTAATTTTTCAATTAGAACATTGTGATATGGGGCGTTATAAATTGCCACAACAACGTTTTTTGGTAGGTTTGGGAATAAGTTTTTCTTGTACCCAATTCTCATAATTTTCGTAAGCCATTTCATTATGATAATCTCCTGTTTTTGACTGGGAGTTCCACATAATACCAGCATTAGGTACAAAACCGTTTTCACTTCCTGCATGCACAATGATGAGCCTATTACCTTGTGAAACGGGTTTTCTTAATCCTCCGTTACTCTTGTCGCTCCATCCTTTAAGGTGCGTGTGACATGAATGAATGTATGTTTCACCCGTATAAATGATAAGTTTGTTCTGTTCTCTGCACTTTTTTATGATTGTTACATATAGTAGGCGTAAATGTCTGATTTCGTCACGTTACATTAACAAACTTCTGTTGTTTTCATGTTGGTCCAACGAAAACCCAAAGAATGTACTTATTTTTGCAGAGATTCGGACTTCCTGCGAAGCCATAACTATCTGCAAAGGTACATTCCTTAACGTGGGTACTTTTTTCAGGGATATGTGATAATTTATTATGCACCTTCTAAGCACAGTTTTGTCAAATTGATCCATACGGATACTGGACGTTTTTTAGTAGGCACATCAGTGTCAGCATTACTTCCTGCCAGAGCTTCTTTTTAATACAGAAAAGCGTTCTTTTGCTAACTTTCGTAGCAGCCGAAACTCGTTCAATGACCTGACAATAAAATAAGTCGATATAAATGTATTAAAAGTTTTACTCTTGTGTATTTTCATACAAATAAAATAAGGAAGTAGTTAAATATGTTTTCAGTCACCGTTCTTTGAAATAAAAATTTTTGTCGTGGTTTTCGGTCATTTAAAAGAAGTATTAAATTCAAAAATACTATATTATGTTTCAGTTCATTAGCTGTTTTAAACGATCTTTAGATTTTAGTTCAAAAAAATTTTAATATGACCAAACCGCAATTGTAGCTGAAATCGGAAGATGGTTCAAAACAAATAATAAAACCGAAACGTAATAGAGATAGGTATGAAATGAGTAAGATAATTATAATTGTAAGCTAAAAAACCTATTCCATTTAAATAGGTATCTTACACAAAATAAACATGTGCCCTTTTATATACTCCTGTAGACAGAAACAGAATAGTTATTTATGTAACGAGTGCATAAAAGTGTGCTTTTTTCACGAATGGAAAAATTGACTCATGAGTCACAGGCATGCAAAAACCAAAAAATGTCTCATTTAGGTTGCTCTAAATGGACTAAAAATTCGATTTGTTTGTCATGATGACATAACGCTGAATAAAATTGACACTTGAGTGCATAAAATACTTTGTCTCGTCCTAATGTCTCTTTTTTAAATCGTTTAACAAATAAATATTTTATGTACGAAAATCGATTAAAAAATTTTTCTATCGAATGTAAATTTGTTAAATAATTACTTTCGTTTAAAAAATGTATTACAATGATTAAAAATTACCTTTCCTACTGGAATTGTCGTTTTTCCATTGTTTTCCTCTTCGGTCATGAAATTTAAAACGTTCATAATTATTTCACGACACTGCTCACTGAACTTTTTATGAACAACTTTACTTTCTGGAGCCGCCATAACAAGTTAGTATTGCACAGCCCCGGTAATCACACTTTTCTCTGAACTGTACTGTCGAAACGAAGCTTACGAATTCTGCCAGCGAAGTGAGCTCTTGCAATCCGCATACGTCTTTGCTATTTTGTCGAGATGTTCAGGAATAACATTAAACTTTTTAAAAAAGCATTTTAAACTTTTTACAAAGTAAACCAAAGGCATTTTCGCTACATCGCTTTGCTCTGCTATGTCGGTAGATGTAATTTTTTTTCGTGTTATCGTTTCGAAGTTGAACTCCAGGATATGGGCGCATTAGACTTGTAGTTAGAGGAAAATATTCATCCCCTACTATTACACGAGGAATCAAAATATCGCTTCCAGGTAACTTTTTTGGTCCAGGTATTTTTAACGTAGTATCATTCAAAACTCTTCCTAGGGCCGAAGTTTTATAAATTCCTTCGTCGCTATTTTTTCCGTAAGAGCCAACATCAATGGCAATAAATCTTAAGTCAGCATCGACTAGTGCCATCAGGACAACACTAAATTCTTTTTTATAATTAAAATTAGTTGACCCACTTTTTGGTGGTTTTTCCGTCACAACATGCTTCCCATCCAAAGCACCAATACAGTTTGGTTAATTAAATTTTAACCAAAAGTCTTTTTCTATATTTTGCCACTGTTCGGTTGTCGGTGATGGCATCACAATGGGTTGTAGTTTTGAGCAAATTTCAGCACAAACTTCATAAACAATGTTTCGAACTGTTGACTCTCCTAATCGGTAGCTAAACGCCAAACTAACAAATGAATCACCATGTCCCAAGAACTTGGAAAAATATTAATAATTATTTTTTGTCAGTTGAAGGGTGCAAGAAAAAGTGGAAAAAATTTGAATATTGCTACAGAAAAGCAAAAGCTAAAAAGCGCAATAGAAGTGGCGATTCTGCAGATTTCATTGCAAAAAAATTGAAATATGAATATGAAATGAATTTTCTTTTACCTAATCTAAAGGAAAAGCTTCAAAAATCTAACATAGATGTACCGACTGCTGATGCAATTAATGAAGAAATTGAAAATAGTGAAGATGAAGGTGGAGAAACTTATGTCGCTACTCCAGATATATTTGATGACACGCCTGCTTTATCCCTTCGCTCAGAACTCGGAGCACCCTCTTCAAGCTCATCAACCGTCTCTAAACCAAAGCGCCTTCTAAAAAAACCCGAATTAAAATCAGCGGAAGTATTGCAAAAGTTCTTAGAAAACAAAGAAAATCGTAAAAAATCGGATCATTTAACAAAATGTTTTGAATCCGCCGAAGCAACAACACGATCTTTGCTCCCTGAACTACAAGTTGAAGTAAAGCATCGAATTTCCATGTTGCTTTATGAATTCGAGTTAAAAGCAATAAGGTCAAATGCTGCTAATAACAACGATTTTAACTGTTCGGTAACAGGAGAGAACGATAACATCTATACAAATTTATAAAATAATAAAATTATTATAATTTAATAAAAATATGTATTTACTTCAAAGTAAATGCCAATTTTTCTTCTGCACTTATAGCTTAACGAAATGTAGTATCTGGTTTCTTAATATCTAGAATTTTCAACAAATCTTAAAAATTTTCACCAGACATTCGGAAGTACTTGAACATTTTTTGCTCGTCTTCTAAAAGATCTGGGAATAGATGATGAAATTCACCAAATTCTTGTCTCTTGAGGTTTATTCCATGTATCCATTCGCGCTTATTCTTGTTCTCTCTCGCAATTTCTTCTTCTCCAACAACTACACACAGCGCCACAAATTCTTCGTCTGAACTGTCCATTGCGAAAGACCAATACTCACTAAAACTTGGGAAAGCACGTTTGTTATTCATATACAAATATTGTTTTCCGTTGAATTTCGCGATAATGTGCGGAGATTCAAAATTTCCATTCCATTCCTTTCCGTTTCATTCCATTCCGTTCCGCTCTGCGATAGTGTGCGACCTGCTTTAGAAGGATAAACGAAATGGTGCCAATATTGCGTACGGGCAAATGGCCGTCATTTTCACAGCCACCTATAAAACCTCTTTGCTTTTTCAAAATTCTGCTTATTTTTGTTTTTTCCTACCTTGAAATTTAAGTAAAATAGGTTTGATGTTTGTTATTTTGTTTGCTGTTATTTGTTTTGAGTAAGATTCAATTATTCATCTTAATAATTAAGTTTAAAAACTGTAATGAATAACTAAGGATTGAGAATTGGGAAAATATTTCATATATACAAATAGAGTTATAATTGCGACACAATTAGATTTTTTTTAAAAATCTTAAATTCTGAGCTCGTTTCAAAAAATAATTAAATACAATAATTATATATTTTTGGAAATCCCACTTCATGCCTAATTACTATACAAAATAATAAACAGGATGTTTCATTTAAAACTAAACGTGTTTAAAGATTAAGACTAAATTTTCCGCACTTAGGTATATACACTCCAGAGGCAATATCATGCAAACAAACCAAAATTTCTCCAAAAATTACCAAAAATGTGGTATATCTAGATTTATAGGATCCGTTGTACTGGCTCTGGTTAGCTGAAAATAAAAGGAGTTCATCTGTGAGACGCCCAAAACAATATCCAATCATAAAATTAGTCACTTGTATATACTCCGGAGGATGTATCGTGTTAACAACCCGAAATTTCTCTAAAAAATGATCAAAAATGTGGTACTTCAAGTACCATAGCACCTGTTGTACTGGCTCTGGTGAGCTGAAAATCAATAGGGTTCATTTGTGAGATGTCTCGAACAATACTCAATCATCAAATTGGTGACTTGTTGCACTCCGGAGGCTGTATCGTGCTAACAAGACATGTTACAAAAAGTGGCCAACGACAACGACCACGACGATATACACACAGGATTTTTTTTCTAAAAACCCGTTTTTGTGATTTTCTCGCTGAAAACCTAAAAAAATCCAATATTCCAACTTTTTTTGGGATAAACCAATACTTTTCTCGCATAATAGATATAGTTGGAAGGAAAACGAAAACATAAAACAAACGGAAAGCACTAACTATGTCACTGGATTCTACGAAAAAAATTCCATAAGAACAAGTTTTAACTTCTTCTATAAGTTTAACGATAACTGAAATGAAACCCCATAAAAACATCCAAAATTGAAAGATCTGGAGATCGAGGGGGCCATCTTATAGGTCCGTAGGTACCAATCCGTCTTTCAGGGAAGTTATCGTCTAAAAATGGCTTCAAAAGGGCGGAGATGTGGCTGGGGGCACCGTCTTGTTGAAAATAAACGAAACTATAAAGGACCAATGAAAAACTTCGCATCAGTTCTGGAATAATTTCCTCAAGGATTTCTCGGTACCGACGTGCTGTGAGACCTTCTTAATAAATTCTGTAGATTATGCGTCTTCGAAAAATAAAACATGTGACCCCAACTCCGAAGCGTCGCTGTTGTGCCCTCTCAAAAATTAAATGTCGATTTTCGGCGGACCAAGATCTTGTATTATGGCGATTGAATATTCCCGCACAAATAACATTCATCGGACCTGATAACAAGTTTTCAAAAGATTTATCCGTACGGATCTGTTGTAATAACATTGGCAAATAGGATTCGGCGCTCGGCATCGCCAGGGTGTGAATGTTAAGCTATTTGGAATTTATAGGAATGATACTTATATTTCCGTAAAATTCTCTGAGCATCAGACTTGAATACACCAGTTGCTTCCTCTATTTGTTTGCAAGAAGATGAAGGCGTCACTTCTACATAACCCAATATGTTCTTTACTCTCTCTATGTTGTTTGGTATATGCCTTAGAACGGAGCTGTATAAATGATCCATATTCTACTAAATTTGATTTGAGGCGGGCAAATATGTGTGGGAAAGGTTGCCTTCTTTCTGGATATCTAATATGAACAAATAAAGAACCCCTAAGAAATTATCGGGAGAGTGAGTACAATTGTAACGCGGTACAAATTGTAGCATGATAAAAATACAATGCTTTTTGTATTATATTATGAGTAACACACGGAGGTACGTTAATTCAATTAAGCCACCCACTGAGTATGCAACTTTATACACATTTCTGTATAGTTGGTTGCATAACGGAATTAACTATGGGTTTTAAAATTATTTAAGCATATCCTGGATTAACGGGATGTAAATAATTAAATGGGTGTTTAGAGTAATATTTTATTAATATTCTTCATGTGATTTAACCAATCCATGTGTATTTTATTATTTAATGTGGGGATTTTATTTGACTGCCATTGGTAACACTGTTTGCTGATGTCAATTGTAAAGTAAAGGGAAGCTGTTGAAATCACTTGTCTGATATTTGTCGAACGATTAAGTCGGGGTATCGTTGAGGACAAGTCGTAAGAATATAAAATGGCCGGTGGCACATGGTTTAATCCATATATTTTGGGAACTATAGTGGTGAAAAACCCTTGGTAACAAGGTAAGCTCTCATCTTGTATATATTTTCACGGCTATAACCCCCAATTTCTTTTTAGAGTTTTTTTCTATACTGCATAGTTTTTACAATATTTTTTGCCAATTGATGGTTTGATAGTTTTTATGGGTGATGGTTATCAATGATAGGATGATCAAGAACAGATTTTAAGAAGCTTCAATTTCGGATGATTCCTGTATGGTACATATATTCTCGTAGGGATAGCTGACAGACCAACGTTCTCCGTCCAGGGTTGTTGAGATGTTTCGTACATCGGATTACGATTAACGTTATAGAGCGACAAGAGCTTCTAACGGCGTTTCCAGTTCAAAGGACGAAGCTGGACTTATGTTTGTTGGTGACGACTGCCGAATAATTTCATCGATAATTAACCGCATGGCTGAATCTTGTTCCATAAGTCAGATGTTGCTTGTCAATTAAGCCAATTGACGTCTAATAGTTTGGACACTAACCGCAAGTAACATTTAAAGTTTTATTTGTTTTTATCTGAACTTTGAGCACATTATTCATTTTATAACTTCATTTTTTAACGTGGAATCACACATTAACTTTTATATTCTACTGTTTAGTAATTTCACACTTTATTAAGACGTCTATCAAATTCACAATTTTAACATTACATTCTTTCAATTCTGTAGAGTTGAAATATCAACTTTGTTATTGTGTATCGCACTGAAATTATATTTCAGTTTAATCTTATTATATTAGAGATACTTTTGACCTACTTGTATGTATATGGTCAATTATTACTGTTGTAAGGCGGTAACTGGTATACCATTTACGTGTTGCTAAAGATTTAGTGTATTGTATATTTTTACCTCCGTTAGTTGATAACATTAGAAATTGTTAAACATTTTAAATTAACTAATCATTGATAACTGATTATCATTTCATAAATGGAGTTGATCACCTCATATTTTTGAGACAGGTTATTACAGCATATGTTCAAGGTACCATCCATTTAATTAAACTGTTTCATTGGCAACAAAGTGTTTTATTTGATTCACAAACGTAAAAGCAAAACGACATAAATAACATATTTGAAAAGTTACAATAGCTAATTTTTTGTTCATTATTGGTTTCTTGGTTAATCAGTAAATTTCTTGAATGTCCTACTAATCAAGTGGCGCCTTAAAAAAAATAATAAAGGATAACCTTTCAAATATTCCTCACTAACTCATGACCTTATGCTCTTCGGCGAAAAGCGAACCTTTGGCAATGTAACCTCACTTCTTGGAATAACAACAACAAGGTAAGGTTATAAAATGTAACACTGCCCATAAATATTTCTACATAAACTGCATACGTCTGGCAACGTGTCATTTAATCAAGTTCAAGACGTACCACAATCTGACGGCAGTTAAGCCTCGTTCGTTGATGCAGCGATATATAAAAAGGAAAAATGTAATTTCTCGATACGTAAGTAAGATTTAAACTTTTTTACCAACTTTTAAATAACCATTCCATCTTGACTGTTACAGTCAATGTAAATATACAGTGTTACGAATATTCCGAGGGAACATACGTTTTATCGTCAATGTGTTAGAAAGAAACAAATACATATAAATTCAGTGTATTATTCTTTTTCGCTAACAGGATATCATAAAGTGGAGGTAGGAACCGCTCTCGATAGCCTCAATGTGTTGCAAATTCTGTTTACATACGAACTATATAACAGAAACAGGGTTGCCAATTTTCATTGTATATTTATATTAATTGTAAAATGCGTTGTTTTAACATGAAAACAGGTTATAAGAAGCTTTTAATTATGATAATTCAAGAGGTTGTAACAGATGAATATATAATTAATACCATCTATTCGTTGAACATTTTATTGTAATGCTGGAAATTGTTCTAGTTTTCAGTTTGAAAGCGGTTAAAACCTTTTCAGATTTGGGAACGTGAAATTTGTCTCCGAACATCCAGTGTTTAAATGTCTTAGTAAAAAAAATTTTAGTATCTTTTTCGCCTGTTTGCAAATGAGAAACGAATTCTCTGTGTAAACACACACAGTACAAATTAAAAAAAAAACGCTATGATAATAAACTTAAACATCAAATTCTAATAAAAGTACCTACTATTTTTAAATAAAAGTAATATTCTGATAGGTAATAAATAAAAAAATAAAAATAAAACTTCTTAATTCTTAAATCAAATATTCGAATAAACCCCCGTTTTCAGCTAAGCAGTAACCGAGCCGGTTATAAAATTCTTGACGAACATGTATGAGCATTTGAGATGTTATTTCCATACAAACTTGTAAAATTTGTTCCCTAAGTTGATTCAGAGAAGTGGCTCTGTTTTCTTGGAATCCATAAATTCTCGATTTCACATAACCCTAGAAAAAGAAATCGTTGGGTGCCAAATCTGGAGATCTAGCAGTGTATTTAAAATATTTATTGCTAGTCGATAATTATGTGATGCACAACCGTCATGTTGGTACCAAATATCATTGACAAGT
Organism: Galeruca laticollis; assembly: GCA_963921935.1. Classification (NCBI taxonomy): domain Eukaryota; kingdom Metazoa; phylum Arthropoda; class Insecta; order Coleoptera; family Chrysomelidae; genus Galeruca; species Galeruca laticollis. The sequence continues at coordinate 13,774,529 of OY998177.1, read as the reverse complement.
TGACACCTAATTGTATAAGGGCACGAGTAATTCGATTTTCCAGCATGTCCAAATATTTTTGTCCGGTTAAATTGCCGTTAATAAAAAATGGTCCAATTAAATGTTCACCTAATATTCCAGCCCAAACATTTAACTTTTGGGGATATTGAGTACTACTATTGTAGTGTTTGTGTAGATTTGTCCTGGACCAATATCGAATAACGGATGACTTATATACACCGTGTATGGGAAAAGTCGATTCATCTGTGAACAAAATATTTTTCGAAAAGTTTGCGTCCAATTGTATTTTTTCCATAACTACTTCACAAAATTCCATTCTACGAAATTGATCGTCTGGAAAAATTTCATGGCTCTTTTTCAGTTTAAAACTACGATAATCATTTTTTTTCAATACAGTCCGAATCGTTTTCGGATCAATATCAAAATCCGTTGCTAAATGAGTGGATGATTGTAGAGGATTATTTTCCACACTTGCACATATTAAAATATCTCCTTCTTCTTTTTCGGGTTGGGTTTGACGATTTTGTATACGCGGTCCATGTTTTGTATGATTAACACATCCATGCTCTTCAAAAGTTTTTATAACCGTTCTCACTTGTTTCTTGCTAATTGGTTGGGCATTTTCGAATGCCACAATAAACAAATTTTCTGCTATTTCTCGATATGAATTATCCTGATAGTACCATTTTACAATTTGCACTTTATGGTGTATCTGCACACTCATTTTATAAGATTTACAATCGCAAACAAACGTTTAGTGAAGTACCCAGATGTACAGTTAAACATCATCAATAGGCGCACGCGCGATTCGTATTCGTCTGATACAGTAATCTACGCTAACTTTTGATTGTCTATCTCACTATCGTCTTTCTCTAATACACTGGTAATGCAATGTGACCGTTATGTTTTCCGGTTGACGATGAGAGAATTATCGTTTTACGTTGAAATTTAATGGAGAACGATTTCTCTCACAAACAAAAAGAAATATTATAAGGGTACTTACACTTCCAACGTGTAGATTGAAAATGAAGGGAGGGGATAGATAAAAATAGAAGAATTACGACTGTAAACGAAATCGTTTTATCAGGAGCGTAGGAATTACAGGTGGTTTATATTGAGATACACATATTATTATAATACAAATTAAAATAAGACTTATTTCTCATGTTATGATACCCTGTTAAAGAAAATGGTGATACACTGAATAATAGTTGTTTTATTACAACATATTGTCGCTTTTGGACTCTGTATTGTTGCCATAGAATATTCATTATGATGTTAATGAAAATTATTATGCTTATATTCATTAATTGTACTCTCAATATCGACGAATGTAATTTTTTTAGCTTTTCGTCGTTGATTGATATAAGTTATCAACCAACGCTATCTTCCAGTGATTTTTTAGTGGCATATTATATCATCCAGTATAATTCCATGAATTATTGCCATTAGTTGAGAATATTGGTTAATAAAACGGCCCCTTGAATAATATTAATGTGTAAACTTCCAAAACTCTGGTAGTTGGGGGAGCATTTTTTGTCATAATATAGACACACTTATTTCAAATACTTACTAGGTAGGTTTTGATTTATTGTTCAAATCATATTAGCGTATACTAACCGAACTAATATAGTGAATTATATTATTACTACTGAATTATTTCTTAGTAAATTAATCTGTTTGTTATAACGAAGGAATAAACGAAAGTAATGTTGATTTTTTTTATTGTTCATTGCAGTAAGCTATCAGTTTAGTACAATCTTATTATTTCTCAATTAATTAACTAAACTGTGCACATTACACATCTGTATTTCTAACCTTAACTTCTTTTATTGCGATCTTTTACATAATGAGTTGTTATTTATACAACATTTTCCTGTGGTAAACTGACTAGTAATAGCCTGAATGCACGTTTTCCACTTTATGATATCCTGCTAGCGAAAAAGAATAATACATTGAATTTATATGTATTTTGCCTCTTTCTAACACATTGACGATAAAACGTATGTTCCCTCGGAATATTGCTAACACTGTATATTTATGTAGTCTGTGCATGTCTGTTTAACATACTATTAGCAGTTTAAGGTTAGGTTTGGTTCTGTTTTGATAATCTAGTAAACATTGTAGTAATATCTTTGTTCTTTTAGGAAAAATGCCAAGGCAAAGAAAAAGAACGACCAGCTTTCAGATGCTCTTATGAAAAGGGCGCGGATATGGTAATTAACGAAAACCTCTCAGTGCGACAAGCTGCTAGAGATTTTGAACTTTGTCATGTAATGCTTTTTCGTTATATTAAAAAAAAAACAAAAGCTGGCGAGTCACCAAAAATGAGTTATAATGCACTCACCCAAATTTTATCCGACGAACCAGAAGAAGCATTTCTGAAATAAATTCGGATGTCTGCCATTATTTATTTTGGCCTAATCCCGAAGGAAATACGTAAGTTGGTGAGTTTTTAAACGTTTCCAATTTATTTATGTTTAAATTAATATTTTACCAGTTCTGTTTAAAAAGTGGCATTCCTATACCTACGCAATATCCAGAAAGAGGCATAGCTGGAAAGGACTTTTTTACAAATTTTATGCGTCGACATCCTAACCTTTCTATACGAACCCCTGAAGCAACTAGCTATGCTCGTGCAGTAAATTTTAATAAGGTTAATGTTGGGAAATTCTTTGGAAATTTGGTTAACTTAATAGGCAAATACTCGTTTCAAGCAGCCGATATATATATATATATATATATATATATATATATATATATATATATATAAAGTCGATGAAACTGGCATTACAACTGTTCAGCGACCATCAAAAATTGTAGCAGTCAAGGGGACTAAGCAGGTTGGAGCAATTACTTCTGGAGAACGGGGCACACTGGTTACAGTTTGCACATCTATTAATGCTGTAGGAAACTCAGTGCCACCAATCTTCGTTTTTCCGCGAAAGAAATTTCAGCCCTATTTTATAAATAATGGTCCACCGGGGTGTATCGGAGTGGCTAACGGCTCAGGTTGGATGAATGAAGGAACGTTTATGGTGTTTATACAACATTTTGTGAGACATGAGGCCAACAAAAGAAAAAAAAACGTTTTATTGTTATTATATAACCATGATTCCCACTTGTACATACCTACTATAGAATTTTTGTCGGGAAAATGGTGCTGTTTTATTATCGTTCCCACCTCACACCTCCCACAAAGTTCAGCCACTAGATCGGGGTGTCTATAGGCCCCTTAAACACTACGTAAATATTGCAATGGACAATTGGATGAAGACCCACCCGGGTAAAACAATGAGTATTTATGACATTCCGGGAATAGTAGGTGAGGCGTTTCCCAGGGCAACTACACCGGCAAACATTATGGCAGGTTTTAATGTGTCTGGGATTTGGCCCTTTAACAGGGATGTCTTTAAAGACGAGGAATTTGCACCATCATCTTTGACAGATATACCATTGGAAGAACTCGAAACAAGTGTCCAAGAGAATAATAACGTTATCCCAGGTCCCAGCACCAGACCAGATGCGCCTTTTGATAATGATATCCGAGGTCCTAGCAACAGACCAGATGTGCCATTTGATAATAATATCCCAGGTCCTGTCACCAGACCAGATGTGTCTTTTAATAAAGATGAATATAACGAATCTTCCCAAGCATTGGAAAATATACGACCTCTTCCAAAGGCCCCCAGTGTTTTAGAGAAACCTACAAAAAGAAGAAAAAATCATTTTGAAATTCTCACTGACACACCCGAAAAGTTGTTACTAGAGCAAGAGCAGAGTATAAGGAAGGAAAAAGCAAAAACGGTAAAAAGAAAACGTAAGATGAATGACGGAGGACAAAGCGATCTACAAAACGGAAAGAATAAAACTAAAAAACTATGTATAAGGGAAAAGGAGAAGAAATAAGCAAAAAAGGTTTAGATAAAACCTCATCCGATGACGAAAGTGTTTTTTGTGAGAGTTTAATATTTTCGTTTTTGGTTTGCTGTTAGGAATTCAACGCTGCCTATAACCTTTTCCCTAATAGGAACATATTTTTTATTTCTTTTTTTTGTAATTAAAATTTAGAAATAAATCTAAATTTAGCGCGCCTATGGCCATTTTAATGAATTATTCCTCACTATTAAATGCACAGATGGAAAAGGACGGAGCGAAAACCTGTAATCTCCCGTAAAAAGCGGAAGCAATTAATGAACAAATTGACTTGCCGGTAAATATTCGTCGTGTTCGCATCGAAAGTTACGAGTAGTGCGAATTCATTGTTTTCACCTTTGTTTTGTAAAGAAAATCAAAATTGCCTGTTATCTTAGTGATCTTTGCACATCGGAGCATCTGGGGCCCCAAGGAAGCAATAGAGGATCAACAGGTGAGCTCATTTTCCATTCTTCTTGTGCTATACATAAGATAAAATTTTGATTGATATATGTTTTCATATTTTCCGCATTCATTTGCAAAATCCACGATTATGTGGCTATGTTAAGATTATTCTTATTTTTGTAACACTTACCACTTTTATAAAATAATTCTTTTTTATTTTGTTTTTACCAAGTTATCATTTATTTTATTAGACACTGTTGTTGGATTGCATCCTAATTAAACATTAATGTTTGCCTCAGTTTATATGTGTTTTAATTACATTTACCTTTCATAAAACTTTCATGATTTAAAGATGGTACATTTGTACCCCTTCCATGTTACAACTGTCCCACTCATGGGTACAATTGTAACAGACGCCATTAACCCAATGTTGTCCCTTGAAAAACTATACGAGGTAATATATCTCAATTTTCTCATTTTTATTTTGAATCTAAATGTGTAACCCATATAAAATTGTGATACTTTGTAATTTTTCGCTTTAAACATTTCTGAAAAAAAAATCGTTTCTAAAAATTGTTACAATAATTGTACTCACTCTTCCCTATACATAGCGGTCAAAATATGTTACCTTTGTAAATATAATTCCGAAGCTTCTTGCCGATTTTCATTAGATTGTATAAAACAATTCTGCTTACGCCATTTTTAATCTAATAAAAAAGTTGTATACTATCGCGAAAACATTGATGTAAAATACATTAAATATTTGATATTGTAAATTAGAAATACCAAAACAGCTCAAATATTTACTAATAATCAGAAACTGGCAAGAACGCGTGAAGTTTTTGACATTTTGCTTTTTGTTCCAAACAATCCTACTACCTATTAATTGCGACACAAAAGAAACTTTTGGAAAATCTTAAATTCTGGGCTTGTTTTTTAAAAATAATTGATTACAATTATATATTTTTCGAAAGCCCAATTCATGCCTAATGAATATAGAAAATATTATAATGGGTATACCATTTAAAAAAACATGTTTCCTTCATAACTAAAAAACAAAATGTGTTAGGAAAAAACGACGTCCCTGGATTCTACGAAAAAAATTCTATCAGATCAAGTTTTAACTTTTTCAATAAGTTTAACGAGGGGTGCCTAAAAAAATAATAGTTTTCAATTTCGCCCAGTACCTCAAAAACCAAAATGACTATCAAAATTCTGCTCGCGCCATTTTTTATTTCATGAAAAAGTAGCAACTATCGCGAAAACCGCAATTTTCTATCTTTAAAGATAAGGGAGATATCCTGCAGAAGTGCCCAAAATGGGATACACTGTAAAACAGTATACTGGTAGTGGGAGTTTTCTATGTGATACGAACTACCACTTTACTGGTACACAATTTCATATATTTTAATGCATGATATTTCATCGCCGAGCTGGAGCTAAGGAATGATGCTCGTTCGTCGTATATATATAAATGGTCTGAAATATCAAATATTTTACCAGTATATTGGCAGTTAAGTTCTGAGAGACATAAGGTTTGTTCCAACCGACGATTTTGAGATCGTCACGAAACGATTCAGAAACCGTTTGGACTGTTTTTGTGCGCAGGTCCAGACTTTACACCGTTTGCAAACGATCCCGAAAATGTGAAGTTGGAACGGTTTTAATGACTGTTCACTGGATGAAAAGTTTTAGATAAAAGTTGATGTTAAGAATCTGAAAAATGATCGTTTAAGGTGAAATTAAAATTTCATAACTAAAAAAATATGAGCAACAAAAGTTACAGATATATCAAATTTTGTCAAGATAAATTGTAAAAGCAGTGTTGAGTGAGGAATTTTTGTTGACACTTAAATTATATTTTCTGTTCCTTTTCTTTTACATCATATATTTCAATCACAAACCTTTGTACCTGTTTATGAATAATGAGTTGTTCAGTTCAAAACAAATGTAAATAATAAAAAATACTTTGTTTTATTTTTGAAAATATTCACATTCATACGTTGAAGTGTCAAATTGAAAATACTGTTTCAGAATGGCAAAGTATTTGCAATTATCTCTCTAATATTTATTATATCTTGGCCTTCATCATCAGAGTCTTTAACCATCACCTTAACCTACATTATGGTTCAGCTGTAACAATACAACAAACAAATAAACATAGGTACCTAAATAATTTTCATTTTTGATTCTCGGATTATTCAATTATAACACTAAATCATCTTCATTCGAAATATCTGACATAAAATCACCATTTCCGACTTCTTACATTATTAAATATTTGTTTGATATATTGAAAATAAAAATGTTTATAAAACAGAACAATTTCGAATATTAGGTTAAACGATAAAAGGACGTACATGTACAGAATACAGAATAGTGCGCAAGTCAGTCAATTCAGTTTCAGCCCACGACCATGTACCGAAATGATCGTTTCAAAACCGTTCGCAAACGGTCACAAAATCAGATGGGACATGGAACGCCATCATAACCGTCCGATGAACCGTCAATGTTTAGTTGGAACACTTTTTTAGTACTGCGCATGAGCGTGACCGTTGCTGAACGGTTTTCAATGAAGTTGGAACAAACCTATAGTGGCACTTGTTTTGAACACCTGTAAATTTTAAGGTTATGTGTTTATATTGTGAAACAAGAGAACTTCTGTGTCGGTTACTTACTGAAATATGGATAATAAAAATATCACAGGGTAAGTAAGCAGTGTATTATCGATATAGTGACTTATAAAAATGAAATATAAATAAAATTATTGATTTTTCAGTGTAGGTTTTGTTATAATTGTTATCATCCAAAGTTTTCATTTTTCGATAGATGTAGTATGAAATTCCGTTGATTTCGGCCTATATTACGTACAAGGAGACCCAACAAATTGAGGAATTTTAGTTTTGAGATTTTTTTTATACATGGTGGCTCAAAAATTTAGAGATTTTTATTTTTTTTCAGTCCAAGTGGTATAAATACACGTAAACGTCCAAAGTATGTTACAAATCGTCCGTTGACGGCAGTGAAATGCAGGATGAAATAAACTTAGCAGAGACAGAAGGTCTACGATCGAGTGGATCTGACCAGGACTTTACTGTTGATGACTCTGTTGTAGACGAGACCTTTGTTGTCGAAAATAACAGCAGTCCGAAGATAGTGCATCAGAGGATGAACATCTTGACCTAGAAGATAAAAAACAGATTGGCCCTAATGTAAGTTCAATTTCGAATATAAAATCAAAAAAGTACATTTCGGATGAATATTACGGTTGGGATGAAGTAGAAAGAGAAGCAGAAGAGTTTGACTTCACTGAATCACCTAGTATCAATGTAAATCTTCCATTCGATGCGAAACCCATAGATTATCTGAATAGGTTTTTCGACAATGACATCATTAACACAATTGTATGTGAAACTAACAGAAGGGCAAATGAATCAATGCCTAATCCACCTCCACCAAAAAGAAGAGTATGGAAAAAAGTTTCCAATGAAGACATTCGGAAGTTCCTAGGTTTGTGTGTTTTAGGAGGCATCGTGAAATCGCCTTCCCTTGTCAAACATTGGAGTAGGGCAAGTATTTATTACCACCCCATTTTTGGAAACACTATGCCCCGTGATAGATTTCTAGGGATTTTAAAATTTCACGATTTGTAAATAATACTGGTGTTAATACTGAGGACCGTCTCTATGAAATTAGAAATATTTTGGATGCAGTTTTAAACAACATGAAAAGTTTCCTTTATCCTGGTCCGCCGCTTTTAATTGATGAGGCTATGATCGTGTAACATGGTCGTCTGATATTTCGACAATATATATCCTCAAAACGCCACAAGTATGGAATAAAATTATTCGAGGTTACCACTCACGATGGATATATTTTATACCTTTTAGTGTATACCCGAAAATGATCCTTAAGTACGGGAGATATTGTTAAACATTTAATGAAGGATTATTTGGCCAAAGGCCATATTGTATACATGGACAATTTTTATAATAGCTTTATATTAGCTGAAACTCTATTCAAGGAAAAGACACATGTGGTTGGAACTCTACGCGAAGAGTAGGAAAACCTAAAGATACGTTGAAAAATATATTAAAGATAAGAGAAGCTATATGGAAACGTAAAGGTCCAGTGTTGGTTAGAAAATGGAAGGATAAACGTGATGTCAGAATGATTAGCACTAAACATAAGCATGTCATGACCGAATCTGTTGGTAAACGAGGTGCTGTGAAAGTAAAGCCAGCTTGTATGCTAGATTACAATAAGCATATGTTTGGGATCGATCGAGCAGACCAGATATTGTCATATTATTCAACACCACGTAAGACACTTCGGTGGTATAGGAAAGTGTTTTTTCATCTGTTAGATATCTGCATCTGAAATAGTTTTTATATCTACAAGAAAGTAACAAATAAAACAATCACATCCACGCATAGTAAAAGATCTTATCAAAACTGACACTGTGCCGGTGCTTCAAGTAAATCCAAGTTCAAATATTTTACATTACCCAGAAAGGGTTTCAATCATGATACAATAAAATAGAAGATATGATTTCACGCATGTTGGCTCTGACGTCACGCCGAGAGTGAACGCCTTGAATTAGTTTGCAGTTACATTATTGGATATATTTATGTCGGATAATTTTACATTTCTATTGTTGAAAATTAGCAAAAATTAGTCAACATGAGATGTGTAGTGTCAGTGGCGGATCCAGGGGGGGGGTAAAGGGGGTAATTACCCCCCCCCAAGCCTCGTCGAAATATTCACAGTTTCAGTGCCGAATCAGCTTTGAAGTAAAAAAAATGCTGACATTTTCAAAATTCCCTAAGGCTAAGGTTGAGAGCCAGCACTCCACCGTGTTCGAACGCTAGCACCCCGTTCCACAAAATGCACTGTACATCTACATCTTATCCCTTCCCTGCACTTGAACTCGAATATTGTCGAGCCGACCCGTCAAAGGCATCAAATTGTCAGATAGATCGACGGCGATTTACTTCTGTTGCATTTCGTCTGTAATTGGCGTAGTAAGCCGGGTAAGCGGTGGCGGGACGTATTATTTCTATCGTACCTATTTTGTTTTTGAAGGGTTTATCGTTCTTTCTGCTTAGTGTGGTGTGATGACTAAATAAATCAATTTGTAAGTATATTGTTATTGTTCTCATCGTGGGTGAATCAGTAAGTTCACAAATTATGATTTATAATATGTTATTCATTGATTTTTCAGACAAAAATGAGTAAAAAAAGAGTTAATGCCACTTTGGATTCATTTTTCATCAAGAAAACCAAAACTGTTGAACAGCAATTTGAAGAATCAGTTGTATCGATAACACCTAGCAGTAGCAAAGCTGAATTGGACATAAATACTAGTTTGAGGTATACGAGTCCAGTTGAGAATGAAAATAAACTTGGCGAAAATGAGAAATTGGAGGAATCCATTGAAAATCAGCCGGATATTGAGATTGCAGAGTTAGAATTCAAACCATCAACATCAACTGACGATGTGAGTGTCTATATAGATATTGGGACCTACACGTTCAAAAACATGAGTGATTTTGACAGATACAATATACTTAAATGTGAATTGATACCATCTGACCGTAAACTACCATTCTCTCTTCACAAAAAATGTGGAAAAGAGGTGAGGTGTTATTTATCCTCCAAACATTTTAAACAATTCAACTGGTTGATGTATTCTGAAAGTTCGAAAGGTATATATTGTAAATTTTGTTTTGTATTTGCAAAGTTTGGTGGTTCCCACCAACAAACCAAATTACAAAAATTAGTTTTCAGTCCCCTGATAACTTTTTCGAAATTACTTGGGAAAGACGGCGATTTAATCAGACATGAAAATAATTATTATCACAAAAATAGTGTGTCTCTTGCCGAATCTTTCCTAAGGACTTACGAATCTCCACAAAAAGACATTAGAAATATTATAAATAACGATAGACTGAAGCGCGTCCAAGAGAACCGACAGAGACTCAAACCAATTATTGAATCTATCATATTTTTAGGGCGTCAAAATATTTCATTACGCGGGCATCAATGAAGGCAACTTTCGTGAGTTACTGCGATTTCGTGTAGAAGCTGGAGATAAAATTTTACAGAATCATTTAGAAAATTCTTCAGCTACTGCAACATATATCAGTAAAACCACACAAAATGAGATCATTAGGTTTTGTGGTGATGAAATAAGGGAAGTGATATGGGCAAAAATCAGGAAAAGTAAGTTTTTCTCAATAACATTTGATGAAACAACTGATATTAGTCACTGTTCTCAAATGTCCTTCATAATTAGGTATGTTGATTTAGAGAATTGCCATATGCGAGAGGATTTTATTGAATTTATAGATTGTCATAAAGAAAATTATGATGATTTTACACAAGAACCAGTGTTGTCTGGCGATGTATTAGCAAAAACAGTTCTAAGTACACTGAATACATATGGTCTTGATTTGCAGAATTGTGTTGCCATAGGTACTGATGGGTGTAGTGTGATGACAGGCGAGGTGAAGGGTGCAGTTACCGAATTAAAGGGTACTCTTAAGGGAGCAATTAGAAGCCCCTGCTACAGCCATGCACTGAATTTGTCAATTTCTAAATGTTCTACAGTGCAGGCTGTGCGAAATGCAATTGGTACAATAAAAGAAATAATAGCCTTTTTTAATGCTTCGTCAAAAAGAAATAATGTTCTCAAATCTATTAACAACTTATCTCTCATAAGTTTATGCGAAACAAGATGGTTAGAGAGACATGAAGCGGTTATGAGGTTCCAATTGAATTTGATAAAAATCGTAGAAGCTTTAGATTTGATCTCACAATGGAAAGAGAGAGATTCATCTACCAAAGCTACGCTTTTGAAAAATTCAATAACTACCCCTTTGTTTCTTGTTACACTTCATGCGCTTTCTGAAATTTTATCAGCTACAATCACCCTCAGCCGAGTACTGCAAACCAAATCGCTAGATAAACAACTGGCAAAAAATATAATAAATAATACAAAAAAATTTTGAACGATAAATGAAAAAATGCCGATTCGGGTTTTCGTAAAATTTTCGACGACACTACCAAAATGATGCTCACTTTGGGAACCGAAATGACATTACCGCGTATTACTGCCAGACAAACAAATCGTCCAAATGCCAAAGCAGAAAGCGCAGAGGCATATTATAGAGTGAACATTTTCATTCCATTGTTAGATAGCATTATCGAAGATCTAAATGACAGATTCACAGATGAAATATTGAACGTTTTTGAATTGAATGTGCTAGTACCAAACATCATTTTAGAAAAGACTCAGAGTGATCTGCATCTGCTAAATGACTCTGTGAATAGTATCTTAGATTATATGATGAAAGTGAATCCTATGAATGATATCGATATTCTGTCGATGAATCTCAAATCAGAATTATTATTTTGGTCAGAATATTGGAAACAAAAATCAACAAAAATTCCCGATTGTGCTCTCTCGGCTCTTAAAGAGTGTAGTAAAGAAATTTATCCCACTATCAATATGCTTCTACAGATACTTTGTACAATTCCAGTAACGGTCGCATCAGCAGAACGAAGTTTTTCTAGCTTGAAAAGACTGAAGTCATGGTTGAGGTCTACCATGTCTCAAGAGAGGTTATCTGGACTTGCTTTATTACATATTCACAGAGATATCAATGTCAATGTCGAAAACGTAATTGATAAATTCGGAAAGGTGAAGGAAAGAAAACTGGAATTTGTTATATAAAATTGATTTTCATTATATTTCTGGTCGTGAGATGTGGGACTACCAAACATTTTAATCAACCTTATATGTATTCTGTCTGTTTTGATCATTACAGAAATGAAGACTGCTTTTTTTAATGTTTGTGATATGTAGAATTTTATTTTCTTGTTTTCACCATTTTTATTATGTTATGAGTACAGTTATAACTTATTTTTGTGATATGTTAATTTCATTATATGCAGGGTGTAATCTAGCTTCTTACATTCCTGTAAATGGCGGGTGTAGATTACCATTTTGAAGCAAATTACAGTAGTCCGAAAATTCGAAAAGAAATCTGGAAAAATATAAAATTTGAATTTTAAAATTCGCCGAAATGCTAGGAATCGCTGTCCGCCGAACGCCGAACTTCAGTTGTCTCAGAGCCGTCATCCCGTCATTGGCTTCTTACAGCTCTATTCTAGTGAGCTGTGGTTAGGAGAACGGCGGTTCTCAACATTTCGGCGAATTTTAACAACCAAATTCAATTTTTCCAGATTTTTTTCTTTGAATTTTTCAGCACGGTAATTCGTTTGAAAATGGTATCCTACATCCATCATATACGGGAGTGCAAGGGGTTGGATTACACTCTGTATATATATATATATATATATACCATTAGAAATGTGTTTTTATTTTATTTTGATATGTACAGAATGTTATTTGTTTCATTTATTATTAATATGATGACCGAAAAAATATTAATTTTTTCAGTTATTTTCATGTTGAGCAGATATTGTTGACTGGAAATATATTTCGATCTCATTTTTGTGGCATACCAACTATATTATTTGTTTTTATTATTTTCTATGTCTATTGGAAATATACTCAAATTTTACTTGTGTTAAATTTTATATCCATTACCCCCCCTTAAACAGTAACTTGGATCCGCCACTGTGTAAGTGTATGGTTGTGATTCAGGCAATCACGTGAAAGGCTTTGCACACGATGTCAGCTTTTTTACCTTTCCAAAAGACAAAAAAATGATACGGGAGTGGATCCGTTAGTCTAAACGCGAAGATAAATTTAATACCATAGAATAATAAACCATATAATTATGCTGAAATTGAAAAACTAATGTCACTAGCTCCTCTTGGTAATCGTAGAGATATGTTGGGGGCTATATTTATATTTAAACTCCTAAATGGGCAGGTTGATTGTGCGGATCTTTTGAGTCATATGGGGATTAGCATTCCTTGTCAGGGTCTTCGCCATCAAGTTACCTTTCATGTGCCCTTTCATAGAAACAACATATGGTGCTATGAGTCCTATAAATATCTGTGCTTTTTGAATAGCTTTAATTTTGATAATTTCAATACGTCTTTGGGCCAGTTCAAATATTGTCTAGGACTGTGATTTGTTGAGTTATGTTGTGTTCTTAATTTTTTTTATTTTTATAAGTATTGTTTTTTATCTGTAGCTACATGGAAAGTGTTATTTATTTCCAATTTATTGGTTATGCTTTATCAGTCTTTATACCTGTCCTTATTGCATTATTTATTGTTGTATTGTAACAGTTAGAGGGGGTTTCCCGTAATAAATAAATCTTTTCTTAAATCCAAGTTGACAAATAATATTTTTAAATCTTAATTTGATATTTTGTTATTACTAATAACAATTTCATTATTATTATTATTTTGAAGAATGCTCCACAGTACTTGAGTACTTTATTGTTGTTCTGTAATATACTTATTTTGGAATAAAGATGTTTATAAAATCATGTCAAAAAATCCAAAAACTATAATAATATGTTTTTTTTTGTATCAGTACAGTAATTATTTACTTTACGAAGTGAGCAAACAGATTTCAATCAGATCTTAGAATTATTATTTTGCTCTGGTAGGCTCTCCGATTCCATATAACACTTTTACATTAATTCTCTTCGCCTTTATAATACTAATTATATCTCATTCAACCTGAATCATCCTCATTTTCCTTAAAAATGCATTAGCAACGCGTCATACGCAAGTTCTATTACATCAAATGCATTAGCCCGCGCTCACGGTTTTAAATTGTACTCTCTGCGTAACGTCATGCGCGCGGCGAACGATATTTCGAACGGCTAGAGATCATATCTTCTATTTTGTTGTACCATGGGTTCCAATAACAGAAAAAAATAAAAGTGGTATGTTGCGGTGACGCTATTGTACGAAGCAAAATATAAGGAAAAGGTCACGATATTACTGTCCTATTTGTCGTGACTCACCAGGAATTTGCATATCCCCATGCTACAAATTGTGGCATCCAGGAAACAGACAATAAACCCCTTATTATATTTGGCAGTTTAAATTTTTCGTTATGTTACTTTCTCTTGTAATAAAATAAGTTATAAAATCCATTTGACTCATTTTTCTTCCTAGTTATAAAAATATATTGCTATCAATTTCAAATAATTAGGTCTAACTTAGCTTACCATTATAGTGGTACTCAGTATATAGCTACGCACATGAATATATATACTAACTACCAGTATACTGACAGGTGAAACTAAAAATATAAATCCTATTCTATAATATATATTACCAATTGTGTGAAGGTTTCATGTCCCACAATACCATCGTCCATAAATTCCAATTTTATGGACGATGACAATACATTTTCCCTCAAAATACATATGCCCGTTTTTGAGGTAAGGCTGGTATGGCTGTGCCGGGTTCAATGTGTTAAAGTTTGTTTCTATTTATTTTTTATCTATTTTGAAAATTAGGAGCTTGGATTACAATAAAAACTTCCATAAGAGATTTGTAATCGTTGTTACAATATATTATCAAAAGTCGGAAGTAGATTACTTTACGTTTTGTTTTCAACGTTTTCCATTGATAAGTTTATTTCCATAACTTCACAAAACGTTCATTAATATTTTCATGTAATTAACGACTAAATAGAATATGTTACATATAATTAATTTAAAATTATCGTAATAACAATATATTTAGCATACTATTTAATTAAAAAGTTTTCAAATTAAAACATTGTGATAAACTCGTCTACTGAATGTGTTCCAAAAACACACAATTATATCGTTGAAATTTAATATTTTCATTTAAAAACGTATTGACGAATACAACAAATTGATTCTACCTGTATGAAAATAAAATAAAAAAGAAAGTCTATGAAGCTAGAAATCGTGACAAGAATAGGAACGACAGAAGAAGTGGTAAAACCAAGTTCTAGAAGAGGTAGAAAAGCAATGGCTCCAGTGAAACTATTAGCACAGAATGAAAGAGCAAATACATTTGCTAGTCATTAACATTCCCTTAATAATTATCACCTTAATCTTTTTTTCCTTCAATAAGATATCTACAAGGTTTTTGTCAATAATTATGAATATATACAATTTTCGTGTTGATTTGGCATCACTCCTTTGGTCTTTTCCTTGTTTTGTTGAGACGGAAGCACCATTTTTAGAACGTTTTTTAATAATCCTGACAAAAGTTGTCATATTTTAATTATTTCGTTGCTTGAACTACATAGTAGAAACCTTAAAAATACTATTTGAAAGAAAAATATCGTTCATTTTATATTTTAGGTTGTAATTTTAACATGAATTATATCAACGATTTCCATGTAAACTGATGAGTTGCTGTTCCACGGTGTAAGATGCAGACCCTGCAGTCAGCATAAATATTATATATATAAAATTACTTGTTGTAAATAAAGTTAGTCAGTTACTAGATTTCATGTTGTTTGTCGTAGTTCGCAATTTATCATTGTTTGTGACCACAAACGACTTCAATGGCTTTTTTCTCTAAAAGACCCAAATTCTAAACTCATTAGATGGCGAATTAAATTAGATGAATTTGATTATAAAATTGTATATAAACGTGGAAGCCTTAATACTAATGCAGATGCATCATCTAGAATAGAAATAAATACTAAAGAAACGAACGAAATTCTTAAAAATGAAAATTTTTGGAAAAATGTTGACGATGTTTTGAGCCGCGATATAAATTTTAGCAACGAACCAATTCAGTCTCAATCACAACGAAGTATCAATACACCTTCACCATTTACAGTTGAAAATCAACTAAAAATTCCAACAACAGAAGTAACTCAAGACGATAACCCTGACCTAGATACTAAATCCCGACGCTGACCAATGAAAATTTGTCGACAACAAACTCAAGTGACAACAATCCTGACTCCGCATTACAGCAGATAACAACTGACCGTCAACGACCATAGGATCAACGTAGACGAAAACGAGTCTCTTACGATTCATTCTAATGCTGAAGAAAATCCGGTAATAGGTATCCCTATCGCAAAGTGCGCAGTTAACGTCGGACAAAATCAAATTATAATTAGTTCCGTTTTACATTCTCCAGCGAAACCTAAAGTTAGAATATTATTTCAGAAAAAGAAACAAATAACTGTGCAAATATCAAAAAATAACCTAGAACAAGACATTATCAATTTTATTAAAGAATTTATTTCACCAAATATTCAATATCACGTTTATTTCGAAAGCCCCGAATTGTACGAACCATTTTCGACAATATTACAAAAATATTTCAGATCAAATTCAATCCAATTAAAACGTTGTACCACAAAATTAATAGATGTAACAGATCAAGAAGAGATCAAAACTATCATACAAAGCTATCACGAAGGAAAATCAAATCACCCAGGAATAGATGAAACTTATTTAAGATTGAAAGAAAAATATTATTGGCCTAACCTAAAAGAATCCGTACAAACATTTATAAACGAATGTCAAATTTGCCATCAAAGTAAATATGAACGAAATCCAGTACATAAGCAATTAAATATCACACCAAAAGCCTCGAATCCGTTCGAAATTATTCATTTAGATTCTTTCACAATCGAACAAACAAAATTTTTAACTATTATTGATAGCTTTTCTAAATACGCTCAAGCATATCACATAAATTCTGCCTCTGGTACAGAAGTGGTAGACAATCTTATCAAATTCTTCTCTCATTACGGCATACCGAAATAAATCATAGTTGACAATGGCACAGAATTCAAAAATTTCGTATTAACAGATCTACTGAGCTTTCATAAAATTCAAGTTCATTTTACCTCTCCCAATCATCCTCAATCCAACGGACAAATAGAAAGACTCCATTCAACTCTAATAGAACATATACGACTCCTAAATACTAAAGGTTTCTCAAAAACCCCAGTTAAAATGAAAATGTTATATGCTATACTTGCTTACAATCATTCGATTCATTCCAGTACAAAAATGAAACCGATAGATATAGTCATTGGACATATTAATAATAATGATGTTTATGACATTGACATAAATGAAATACTCTTAAATGATTACATCAACAATCACAAAGAAAAAACATAATTATTGTACTCAAAAATTAATTCCGACTTAATTAATCGAAAAGAAAAAATTACTTCTAAACTAAATACAAACCGAGACAAACCGGAAATATTAAACCTAATCAAAAAGTATATGTAAGAAAACACATACGACAAAAACACGCTAATAAGTACACTTTACCAATCAAATTAAAAGCCGTCAACCTTGCAAATAAAACAGCTTCAACTGAAAATAGAGATAAGGTACATATGGACAACTTCAAACGTCCCCGGAAAAAACGTGAAAAATAGAAAATTATGTACGATACTTTTACACAACTTTCACACGTAATATTAAGACAATCATTTAGAATGTAGAATTTTGCTTTATTTCAGATTTTCTGGAACTATGGAACTCCAAGATAAAATAACAATTAGAAATCTAGTTAACAATCCCGGGTTGCTACCCTTTAAGTTAGGAACCGTAAAAATTGAAATGTACAGTAATCGACTTATACACTATTATGATTTGAACCCAATTATTTTAGAAATAAATAAATTACAAAATCAAGCCACAAAAATTAGGGCCTTTGCTGTTCAAAACATACAATACGCTAATGATCTCTCAAATTATTGTAAATTGCTTGACTTCACAGAAACCAAGATTAACGATAAGATAGCAGAAATATTACCCCATCCTTCAAGAACTTAAAGAGGCCTTAAACACGGCATAGGATCAATCTTTAAATCTAACACTGGAAATTTAGATTCTAACGATGGAGAAAGAATTGAAACTCTCATCAAAGAATTACAAAATAACCAAAATAATTTAGCTAGTAGTATAAGAAATCAAAATTCAGTATCAGTCTCGCTCATTGATAAATTCAATAGAACCATCGAACAAATAACCAATAACGAACAGATTTTGGGAACAAAAATTAAATTTATCCATAATTTAATCAACAGACAAGCAAATTTTGAATATTATGCACACATTAAGATGGCTATTAGCTTAGTCATAGATCTGTATGAATTGATTAATTCGGATTTAAACGATATTGAAAATTCAATTACATTTGCTAAACTTCAAGTGATGCATCCAAGTATAATTAAAACTTCTGATTTATTTAAACAATTAAAGAATTTGGAGAAAATATTTACAAAAAACGAATTGCCCTTAGAAATTGAATTCGATAAAATTTTACTCTACGAAAAATTAATTCAAATTGATTGCTACTCGTATAATAATAAAATTACATATATTTTAAATATTCCTAAAACATATCCCAAAGTTTTTGATGACTACCATTTATTTTCGGCTCCAATACTAGAAGGGAGTCAGTTTAAGGTGATAATACCTCAGAATAAATTTTTAATTACGAATGGTGTCAACTTCGCTTATTCAAGCAAACCTTGCAAAGAGATTCTCCCTCAGCAGTATGTCTGCCCGAGAATAGACCTGCAGGAAATTCAAGAAGAAAGGCCTTGTGAAATAAACTTACTTGAAATGAAAAGCACTTCCACTTGCGAGAAAACCAAATTTCAATTGTCAAAACCATTTCTGAAATAACTAAACAATTTCCACTGGTTGTACATCATTCCATTCCAGGATACAGCAAATTTCAAATGTCCAAATCAGGAGGAAACCAAGTATCTTACAGCGGGTACTTATCTCTTAGAAATTTCTTTGAGATGCCAAGTAGTAGCTCATCACACAGTCATAAATAACCTACAACTCTATAGTAGCTTCAGCCAGTCGATACTACTCTTAAATCTAGACAACAGTACCTTTCGCCCAACCACATCAAATCTGGACTTTCATTTGGAGGAAGCAGAACAAGACGATCTTCAACTGCTAAAAAGTAAATTTGTAGAAAATCAACCTCAATTCACATTCGGACAAGTCTCAAAAACCCCCAGCATATGGACCTTATTAATTTATTTATTGTTAATTTTTATTTTTGTATTCTGTATATATAAAAAATGGGCATCGAAGTACTGCAAAGCTGCAAAGAAACCATCCCAGGTGGACCACTCAACCGTTCAACTTCCTCGCTAGCTGCGTAAGTTGAATTTACGAGGGGAGGAATTATATCAACGATTTCCATGTAAACTGATGAGTTGCTGTTCCACGGTGTAAGATGCAGACCCTGCAGTCAGCATAAATATTATATATATATATATATATATATATATAAAATTACTTGTTGTAAATAAAGTTAGTCAGTTACTAGATTTCATGTTGTTTGTCGTAGTTCGTAGAACTATCATTTTGTAAAATAAACGTTTTTAAAAAGAGTATTTCGAGTTAGTAATTTGAAAGTCATGTCAATTATTGAAATCCCAAACAGCTAATTTTGAGTAATAGACATCTATGTCATATACTAATCTAAAGATGCTATTGTTAATAGTGCGGAAATGTTCATTTGATGGTGATGTTGCCAGTATAGGCTTTTTTACGTTAAAATTGTTTTATTCAGTATTTGACAAGGGTGTCATTCAGTAGGGTGGAATTAATTGCAACCATATTTTGTAGACTACTTCATAGGCTCCTAAAAGAAATATACTCAAGAGCATATGAATTATGCTCTAGAGTTGGTTCAACGTGGATCTTCCGTTGCTGCAGCAGTCAAACAAGCTGACGCATAACACTGCTCTAAAAGAGACAAGGAAAGTCTCCAAGGCAATGTTCCATGGGAACTCCCACTAGTCTTTCACCTAAAGAAGAACAAATTTTGGTAGTTTGGATATTAGAATTGTCTAAAATCCAGTATCCAAACAGCAGCTGGATAGTGTTTGTTATTATTGCACCTTAAGTGCCCAGACTATTACAAATGTTTTTGTACCGGCGCTTGGACTGGAATCAAAAAAACAATTAAAGCCAGTTTCCAAATTGTTGTTTAATTACAAAGACCATAATATGGCGCAGTCAAAATAAAAATCTTGATGATATTTAAAACAGAGAAAAATCATTATGTGCATTTCTACGTTATAAATCTAATTAAAAAATAAATTAAGAGCAAGATAAATGTATAATCAAGAAATTAATTCCATAATTGAAGAAAGAAGAGTTATACCACACTTTATCTTCATAAAACAACCCGAATCGCTATCCTGGGAAGGTTCTCTTGCTGATAATTGGAGGTTTTTTAGCAAACATTTACTTTGTACCTAAAAACAACCAAATCTGAAGAAGATAGTGAGTATAGGTATTTAATAACTTCACTTATGAAGCTGATGCTATGGATTATGATGTATTAATCATGAAATTCGATAAATACAATCCAGAAAAAAATGTCACATATGAGAGGTACATGTTCTTATCCAGAGACAAGCTGGAGAACGAAAGTATGGATAATTATATAACAGATTTACGTGACTTGAGTTCCTCCTGTCATTTTGGTAACCTTACCGACAGTTTAATAACGGGTAAGTTAATTTTACGTCTCAAATCAGATCCTGAATTGCAAAATAAATTAATAAGAACAAAAAATTGATCTTAAATAAAGCTATCGACATCTGTAGAACTATAGAAAATCCCAAGGAGCAGATGGAAAAAATTAGTGCTACAAATCAAAGTTCGCAAGATAATAAGGAAGTGGATCGTTTAAAAAAGCATAGTAATCAGGCTACTTTCAATAAACATTCAAACTATCGAAATGTTCCGTCGCATTCTGGGGCTTCCTTTTCATACCTTTAGCTACTTAGAAAATTTATATAAACATGAAAATACTTTAAATCAAGAAACAGTTAATTTCACAACATTCACTGGAAACAAAATAAATGTTGTAAGTAAATGTGCTTATAATAATATTAAAATTTTTTTTATTTTTATATCGTAAATGAAGAATGTTGTAAACTAATTCTGAGAAAAAATGATTGCCAAAAATTAAATGTAATTAAACTTGTGGATGATTTGGAAACTCATTAAAAAAAATATGATCATAAAAATGTTCTAAATGAATTGAAATATGTTTTTGATGGAATCGGTTATTTGGATGGTGATTATAACATTGAAATTATGAAGTATAAAACCGGTTGTACATGTGCCCAGAATAGCATTTGGTTTAGAAGAAATACTTAAAATGAAATTAGAAAAATTAGAACAGACACTTGTTCCAGTCCATCGTTAGAGGAATGTGTAATAGCAGAGTTGGTCACTGATTCAAACCAACTCGTAGTCGACCTCACCGGCAACTTCAACCTCCACCAAAAATCTACGAACCCACGTGTTATGTCGAACTTTTCAGTTCGACAGTTCTTGTAATACTTGGAAGTGTAACAATTGTTTCTTATGAAACAAATTTTTAATTATGAATCCCTGAAGATACCCGCAACTACTACAACATAAAAAATCCACACCAGACGTAGGAAGGATATTTAACTCAGGTAAATATAAAATACCCACGGAAGCTAATAAGTCAGGACACCCTTAACTCCACCCCTCCACGTCAACCCCAAACCCTCAAACTTTACTAAGACTAACCGACGAAATGAACAGTACTTTCCTACAGTTCGCAGAGGCTAATTCATCCTCCCTAAATTCTCAAAACTTTTCCACGCCAACCTCAAACCCTCAAAACTCCTCCACGTCAACCCCAAAACACACTTCCATCCTATCCCCCCCAGGACTTACGCTTCCTCTGTAAGTTCCCCAACCTACACCCCCGCAGTTTCCCGACAACCAACCAGTCCCGTCGAGGATGAGTTCATCCTCGTCGGGAAAACAAAACCCCTATCAACCCCAGCTCCCAGCCCCCTCAACAACCCCACACCTACCCCAACATACAACCAAACTCTGAGCCTCAGAAACCTCCCACCCCAATATTTAACCCAAAAATCTCTTTTCACCCTTCTAAACACCTTCGAACTTCTCAACAGACACATACTATACCTAAAAGCAAATTTCAATAGAACAGCCCTCCTAAAAACCTCACACAATCCTCAGAAAAATCCAAAACTCCACTGGTGACCCCAACATCACTATAAACATTCTAAACTCCACGTAACGTCCTTCCCAACCAGTAAAAACCCTAATACCCTCATTCTCACTTATCTGCAGGAATGTAGATCCAACGATCCCTCTCGAAGAATTCGAAGAAATTCTTCCCGTTCGCCACAACTTGGCGAATTATCGCCAAGGCCACGAATAAACCCACTTCGATGTTTCGCATCATCACCTAATCCGAGATCCACTATCACCAAGCCCTCACTTCCGGCATCTCATTTTTTGAGCCTCCCACACCAGTGTGAACCATCCAACGCAAACTCTCTACCCCCCGTCCCAAAATACTGCAATCGCTGCACCAAATCCGGACATTCTTCCGATTCTTGTCGGTCTCCACCGACATGCACCTCTTGCGGCCAAACTGGCCACCGCACCGAAAAATGCCCAAGTCCGGTACTCCCATATGCACCAATTGCGGCGGACCTCACGCCGCTTTCCACCCACGCTGCCCCCATAGGCTAACCACACCAAATACCCCCCAAGAAACCGCCCCAGTCACTCTCGAAAAGCCACCAGTTCCCTTCGAACTCTCTACAGACTCCAAAACCTTCATAAAAATCCTTACCGTCACCCTAATGAACGCCATTCCCAACTCGAGGAACATCATAGCCGACACTCTTCGTCACCTAATTCCGTCCATATATCGACATCACTGCTCTATCACAAACATAGGCAGGCTTCGCTTTCACTCCCATCAGGAGTGAAAGTACTTCCACTTAAATCCGCGAGCCCCAGCCTCCCCGTCGGTACTGCAGGGTTTTCACGTTTTTTCCTGTAGCATGGTGAATTTATTCACTAGCCAAATGGGCCGACGTATCGACGAAATTTTTAGATTTACGATTATTATTATTATATACCAACCATCAATCAATTCAATTCAACACAACAATAAACACCGCCTCCCCTCGAATTCTTCAACCAGCCACCTACCTTCTCAACACAAACACAACCCCCAACCCCCACCGAACGCGCACTCAAACCCCATCTAAAGCCTCCAACCCCACCCTGCAGAGGAACCGCATCCTATATCAGGGCCTTATCTCGCAAACCCCCAAAAACCAACAAACCCACCAAAATTCTCTCGAACTTCTCTCTCTCTCAAATTAGAACAAAATAATATAATTACAAAAGTTAAAGAAGTTACCGATTGGGTTAATTCTTTAGTTGTTGTTAACAAACCAAATGGAGGCATTCGTATTTGTATCGGTCCCAAAAATGTAATGTGGGGCCATCTGAAGAATGTTGTTTATAAAACGAAACCAGCAAATATTGAAGAATTTAAACAGGTATTTCGAACAAAAATAAGCAATATTTCTCAAGAAACCAAAAACAAGGTTCAACAAGAATTTATTCAATGTTTAGGTTTCTGTCAAATACAGCAAGGACTACAGTTCGAACATTTAGAATAAAGTCATGTATTTATTACTGGATTACTTTCCCATTGTTAAATTAATCATTAGAAAAAAATATACAATAATTAATTAATTTCTACTTCTATTAGATATCAATAAAATTTATTTTCTAAGCGCATCTTTCAAATTCTGTACGTTAGACCCCAAGTATCATACCTTTTCGGAATCAGCTCGTTACGATCTAAAACTGACACCAAATACAGAGTGTTGCATTTAAAAAATTACCAATGACGTCATCACATTAATATGGAATACAATGAAATTTTGTTGTAAAATGTAGAGTATTAAAATTAAAAATCGACGTTCTTCAGGTTTTTGTAAAAAGACCTTTGGTTTTGGAAATATCGAAGTTATTGCATACTTTACGGACACACTGTATGTATTTTTCTACGTAGAATTTGTATTTGCTATCCTTTTTGTTGTAACTCGCCACCAGGTGGAGCTGCACCATATCAAATTCTACACCCTCAAAATTGGTATATTTATGTATTTTTATATGTAGAATTTGTAATTGCTATCCTTTTTGTTGTAATTTGTGTTTACTTTTTCCGCGAGCGCAGATGTTTGTGGCAAGAGCTGCTAGGCACGTGCTTCAAACCAAGCGAACGGGAAAAGTGATTTGCGTACGAGTTGTACACAATATTTTTTCTACGACCACGTTCATTAATGAAACAAAAAAGTTACTTATATAGGTATTTATTTAATTTTTGAACATAAAGAATTTAAAAAATGAAAAATCAGTTAATCAACGTATAGTTGATAATGAAGAAATTTGAACAATATTGAATTGATATACCTGGTGTATATTTTTTAATAATAAATTTCAATCAACTGTAGTATTAGTGTCTGTCAACGAAATTCACTATAAAGATAATGTTAAAATAAATTTTGACATTGAGATTTCCTTCCCACCAGTTGGGGCTGCAGCATATCAACTTCAATATCGTTTTATTCTTCCAGGAGCTCAGCTGAAATGAAGGGAGCGGGAAAAGTGATTTGCGTACGAGCTGTACACAAAATTTCTTCTACGACAACGGTTATTCATGAAAGAAAAAAGTTGCTTATATAGGTATTTTATTTAAACTTTGAACAGAAAGAGATTAAAAAATGAAAAATAAGTTAAACGTAGGTATAGTTAGTAGCGGAATTTGATTAATTTTGAATTGTTATGCATGGTGTATCTTTTGTTGATAATAAGTTTTAATTAAGCGTGTTTTGCATAGTGGTTGTAGAAACATTTTATTATAAATATTTTCTATTACTTAATCTGTTATATAAAATAAAAATCTAATTAATTATTGAAAATGCCCTTAAATTTCAATTTATTTATTTATAAGATATATTTTAAAAGTGGTTATTTGCAGTGCTGGAAAATATGAAGTATGTATTTTAAAACAAGTATGGAAGAATCGCATTCAATTTATTTATTGAAATTTATAATCAAAACAATATGTTTGGGTTTATGAATCGTTATCGATATATAAAGTGATTAGTGAGTAATTTCAATAATCACAAATAGTACATTTGAGCTCAAAAGAATACCTACTATTCTTTTGTTGATAGATACGTAGTTCAATTATCTTCAAACATTGAATATTATTATTTGTAACGGTGATTGATTATTAGTGAGAAGCTTTAAATATAAGAAACATTGACCAACGTTTGGTGGACAACGTCTGCCGGGTTCAGCTAGTACTACATAAATTAAATGGATCCAAATACTTTTTAGTGGTTGATGATTCAGATGCTTCTCAACAGATTAAATTAAATTATAAAAGTTCTCTTTTGGGTACTTTTAACACACCTTCTGGTAGATACTTGTATTTAAGATTGCCATATGGGATAACCACAGCCTCTGAATTTGTTTTTGAAGATGTAGAAGGGGTAGAATCATATATAGACGTATGGGGGAAAACAAAGCAAGAACACGACGTGCGAAAAAAATTTTTATTTAAAAGGTGCCGCGAAACAAATTCAACATTATAGTTTTTTGTAAGCCAGTTTTGCAATTTTTTGATTTCAATAAGTCAATAATATTTATTATCTGATGATTCGTCACAGTCGGCTATGGCAGCAGTTTTAATGCAAAATAATTTTCCAGTTTATTACGTATCAGAAGCTTTAAAATAATCACTCAAAAATTGGGCACCGATAGAAAGTGAATTACTAGCAGATTTGTTCAATTAAAATGATTTCATCCATTTTTTTCATAAAGATGTTACAGTGGAATGTGGCCACAAACGTCACATATTTTTTAAAAACATTTAAACTCATTCCCGCCTGATATAAAATTGAAATATAAACCAGGTTCTCAAATGTTTATTTCAAATGCTTTATTAAGAGCTCAC
Organism: Galeruca laticollis; assembly: GCA_963921935.1. Lineage (NCBI taxonomy): Eukaryota > Metazoa > Arthropoda > Insecta > Coleoptera > Chrysomelidae > Galeruca > Galeruca laticollis. The sequence goes on along the minus strand of OY998177.1, from coordinate 13,748,408 downwards.
GACGAAAGTATGAAAAATGAATTCGAAAATAATGTGTTATCACAAGTTTGTTTAATTACAAATAATTTAAAGTTTAGTGACAGGAAATTAGAAGAAGTAAAAAGTGAAGTACAAAAGGAAGATGAAATCATAGAATTAATAAAATTAAGAAAAAATCGGTGGCCTGAAATTAAAGATGAAGTCAAAGATTGTGTAAAAACCTACATTGCTTTTTCAGAAGAAATATCTTTTCATAATGGCTTGTTAATTAAAAATTCTATTAAAATAATTCCCAAAAAATTAAGAATAGAAATTTTGAAAAAATTACACACTAGTCATGTAGGTGAAGAAACAACAAAATATCGCGCTAGAGAAATACTTTTTTGGTCCGGTATGTGACGTGACTTTGACCAAATAATAGCTGATTGCCACGTTTACACAACTTATACAAACGCAAATACTCAAGAACCATTACATCCACATGAAATTCCTCAAAAAGCTTGGCAAAAAGTTGGTTTAGATATTTTTGAACCAAATAAAAAATACTTTTTAATTATTATTCAAATTTCCCTGAAGTGCTTAAAGAATATAACTTCAGAAAAGGTTATATATCAAATTATTTTTTCAAGGCAAGGAATTCCTGATATCCTAATGTCAGATTGTGGTAGCCAATTAGCTTCATTTGAATTTAAATATTTTTCACATGAATGGGATTTTATAGACATAACCTCTAGGACTAAGCATTAAAGATCAAATGGTTTGGTAGAAAATATTCTTCTTTTAAAACATTGCCTAACTATTTCGTTGTATCTTTTTTATTTTGATCCTATACCACCAATAGGAAACTAACATCTGGTTGTTTATTTGAAATTTAAATAACAAATCTAATAATATTATAATTTGAACAAAGACAGAATTTTATATTTTATTGATTGACGTCAATCGTTTACTTTTGTGTATTATATTCCTAAGGTCAAATTCTTTTTATAATTCGTGTAAAACACCACTATTCATTTATCAAACATAGACGTAATTTTAAACACATTGTTTATATTTCCATTGGTAAAATTAAGAAAAATTTATTATGAAAAATGATCACTAACATAGTAGATAACATTTAGGACTCTTTCACATTACTATACTAGAATATGATTTCGAAATGCGAAATCTTAAGTTGAACAAGTGTCACTCATAAACCGAGCCATGGGATTCAAGATGCTCACGGTTACCGAGTCTCATTCTTTGGAATCGCAAGTGTAAAGAACTTCTATTTAACACGTTGACTGCCACGCTGGTCCCATGGGACCATATTAGCAAGAAGATGAGAAAAAAGAAGAAGAAAAGGAAGACTCCATATGCACCTTTGAGGAACCCACAGGAGCAGAGATAACAGAAATTATTACAAGCATGAATTACAAACTAAAATAAACGAAACGGACAGTTACATGTACCTTGGCGTTTTTATTACAGATGCGAGGAACAAGCTGAAATAGACCTTCGCATAGCAAAGAACAATGGATGCGCAGGAGCGTTACATAATTTATTAAAATCCATAGAATTGTCATGGGAAACTAAAAAATGTGTATACAAAACCATAATCAGACCAACAATGCTATACGGCAGCGAAACATGAACACTAAATAAGAAGGAACAGCTCAATATTGAAATATGGGAACGAAATATACTAAGGAGGATATATAGAGGCAAAAAAAAGAATAGGGATGGGAAATGAGGACAAACAAAGAAATCTACGAAATATTTAACGAACCTAACATATATGAAATTATATAGTCAAAAAGGTTACAATGGTTAGCGCACTTCAAAAGGATGGAGGACTCAAGGACAATAAAGGGGGTAGCATGGGCAACACCAGAGGGAAAAAAGAAGGCCCAGTAGGAAATGGAGGGAAGCGATAATACAAGATATTAGGGAAAAAATGATAACCAACTGGGTCCTGCGTCTTTACATCCTTCCGACGTTTCGGCGTCTCCCTTAAATCAAAGAGTATATTATATTCTAATGATTTACTTCCAATGTCCTTATTAAGACAAACACGTAGATACTTTGAAATTTCAATATACTCTTAAAACAAAAAAGTTTTTTATTCCAAAATTTACCATATATCTTGCAGACATTTCTGCATCCGTACATATTACCGATTTTTCTGCATCCGCAAATATTCACCACAACTCAGCGTCCGATTTCGGGTATTATGTTCATCTTATCTACCTTTCTGCATCAAGCAGTGTTGCCAGATATATAAGCGCCTCGAATTTGATTCGTATTCATTAACTCTGCAAGAGGTATTGGTGATAATCGTGAATCAGTATAAGTATATTGTGGTTTCACTATAGGGTCACCTACTAAGTTATCCAAATTGGCATGAAAGTTAAAATTGCAAAGAATATTCTTAGTCTATATCTATAACTGTGAAATATTTATTCCTGATATAATAACTTTTTTATGTAGGAGATCATATTTCACGGTCAAAATTCATAAATTCGATATGGCGGCTCCCAGATGACGACAAGTTTTTTTATTATGATTCTAGTCTATTCAAAATTGAAAGTGAAAAAACTGTAGAGAAATTTTGTTTACAAATACACTAAAAATGGAAATAAATAAATGAAGAATATTTTTAAAGAGACGGTTTTAAAAAATACGCTAAAAAATAATAATTTATTTGATTTTTTGACCTAGGTGGGCAAAAATTCAAAAGCTTGCTGCGAATACAAAATAAGTATTTTGTTGAATGACAAAATTTTGAATCTATTAACCAATAATCCAGATTTATAAAGAAAATAATTTTTATTTTCTAGGGAATTTGTGGAAAAACTTGTTTTTATAAGTACCTATTTTCTTTGTTAGTGCATTTGTCTGAAAATAGTTTTTAATTATATTCATTCAAACTATTGAATACACGACACTAGAGAAACATTGCATTGTGAAAATCGTAGGTTTGGTATGCAAAGTTAAATGTTTGGTACATGTTTTAAAAATTTCGATGTGGAAAGGAAGTAAATATTATTTTCCCATGGGCCACATACCAAATGACTATCCCAGGAAAATAACATAAAAGAAATAAACGATTCCTATATGAGTGTTCACTTCTTTGATAAATCATCAATTTCTGTGAATATATATTTTTGGAATTAATTTACGTCTAATCAAGCAATGAATTCTCGTTAATCTAGACTAAAAAAAACTTTTCAGATTTTTGGGATGTTCTCCCATAGGAATGAGGAAACTAGTTTTTTACTTTAGTTACATACTGTTTGTAAAATAAAAAGTTTTAGAAAACCAAATAATAAAAAACCATTTTATTGACCAGCTTTTATTAGACCTATACTAAAAGCAATAAAATAAGTTCATGTTATAGCTGACAATGATGTATTATTTTTTTAGTTGAATTATGTGGTTTCAAAAAGCTTATAGCGCGAAATGTTCATAAAAGTAGGCATCAAGGTAAAAGTCTAGTTTAGTGGTACAACGCGGATTTTGATGAAAAATTTTTTTCTGGCTAATTCGAGGTCGCTGAACACGAAAATGAAAGAAAAAAATGGGGCTCTCTTACCAAAATCGAGTTATGAATTTTTGAAGATGTGTTCAGATGAGTACTGCACTGGATTTATTGTCACATTATAACTGCTTTATAATGATCCGTAATAACGGCTCCACAATGTTAGTGATACACTATAGTTGCCTTTTACGATATTACTCTCTCACGCACATTAAAATAACACTGATATTGTAAATTTTTTTTATTCCACAATTATTACATCTTTTGACGTTTTCGTTTAATATGACTGACATATAAGTTTCGTCTGTTTCCTCTTAGCAGTAAGACTTTAACCTACTAGCATATACAGCCATCAATAGTTACTTGAAAAAAAGCTGCTGAATATTTTCGATATGCACAGATCATAGCACAAGATATAAACAAGATGTACATCATGAAAATACACCGGCTCTTGTGCACTTTACGACCCACGAAATTGAACAATTTTCTATAGTAGAATCGAAAGTTTACTTCAATTGGAGACATTTAACACAAAAAAAAGTGGGGACGGACAATAATTTTTAACGAAAATTGGCAAAAATGAAAACAAAATTAATTAAATTTAATGACAGAAATCTTCCCGCGGAACGTAATGCAAATCTAAATATGTACTCTCTAACATTTCTTTTTCAACTTTCAATGCGAATGAGAACATGTTAGGTTGTGTTGGGTAAGGTTATGTTGTGTTGGGTTAGGTTAGGTTGTGTTGGGTTGGGTTTGGTTGGCTTGGGTTTGGATGTGGTTGGGTTAGGTTTGGTAAGGATTGGTTAGGTTTGGTAAGGATTGGTTAGGTTTGGTAAGGTTGGGTTAGGTTAGGAAAGGTTAGGTTAGGTTGGGTTAGGTTTGGTTAGTTTTAGTTACTTTTGGTTAGGTTAGGTTTGGTAGGTTCGGTTAGTTTTGGTAAGTTTGGTTAGGTTAGTTTAGGTTAGGTTTGGTTAGGCTTGGTTTGGTTGGGTTTGATTAGTTTAGGTTTGGTAGGTTCGGTTAGGTTTTGGTAGGTTCGGTTAGGTTTGGTTAGGCTTGGTTTGGCTAGGCTTGGTTAGGTTGGGTTTGATGAGGTTAGGTTGGGTTTGGTTAGGTTAGTTTAGTTTCGCTAAGAACGGTTCCGTAAAGTGCACAAGAGCCGGTGTATGTTCATGATGTACATCTTGTTTATATCTTCATAACGAAAATATTCAGCAACTTTTTTTCAAGTAACTAATGATGGCTGTATATGCTAGTAGGTACAAGTCTTACTGCTAAGAGGAAACAGACGAAACTTATATGTCAGTCATATTAAACGTAAACGTCAAAAGATATAATAATTGTGGAATTAAAAAAATAATTTACGTGAGATATCAATATCAGTGTTTTTTTAATGTGCGTGAGAGAGTAATATCGTAAAAGGCAACTATAGTGTATCACTAACATTGTGGAGCCGTTATTACAGATCATTATAAAGCAGTTATAATGTGACAATAAATCCAGTGCAGTACTCATCTGAACACATTTTCAAAAATTCATAACTCGATTTTGGTAAGAGAGCCCCATTTTTTTCTTTCATTTTCGTGTTCAGGGACCTCGAATTAGCGTTTTGAGCTATCTGCTAACGACGCCCGTCTCACCAAATCATGCAATCATGAGCCGTTTTCAACAGATTCTCTGTAACTTCACTACAGAGTAACCTACCATATTGAATTCGGAATAAGTGTTCTCGGCAGATCCTATCACAAAACGGCATTAATTTTGCCAAAGAAATCATGATCTCAGACCACAAAAACTACCACACACCATTTTTCAATTTTTCAATAGCATCTGACCATAATTACAAAACTCTTCCTCCATCTTGTGGACGCCATTTTGAATTTAAGAATTTCGACGAAAAATTCGTATTCTCTGACTCTGAAAACCCATACATACCAATTTTGAATCGAAACGGAAAATAATCGGAATTTTCGTTCGCCATCTTGAATTTATGAATGTTGACAATAAATTCATAATCTCCGATCCCGAAAACACCAACTTACCTATTTTGAATCAAATCGGGACATGATAACAAATCTCGTCTGCCATGTTGAAGCTGCCATTTCGTTTTTTTTTAACAAAAATTCCATAATGTATTGTAACAGGAATTATGAACACCTGACAAATTTCAAGTTAATCGGAAGCATAGAAGTGGGTAAAAATTCAGTTGCAAAATTTGAATGAACTAACAAGTTACTCATCTAAACAAGCAAAAAAGAATTTATCTAACTCATGGTTAGAAAAGCAGGTATTAAAAAGATAAAATATTTCTCCTAAAATAGAATTTATAATAAGTAATAAAAGTTCAAACTAACATTCATTTTTGTTCAAAGAATTTAACAATATCATTCAATACCGTTTCTTTTCAAAAATATAAGAAGAAATTTTTTTTGGATATATTAAAAAAAAATAGTTATTCATTTTAAAATTTAATAAAATCATTCGATATAGAGAAAATTTTTTTATTTTGAATTCACAGAAACCCGAAAAGAAAAAAATGCATTTTGTATATATGCATATGGAAATTGTTTCAGTAATTGAAATACACAAGAAGTGAAAAACGCGATCAAAAACATGTTAACAGTAAAACTGAGTATAAACTGTTGATAATGATAATGATTTTTTGTTTAAATAGTCCTAAACTTGTAAAATTGCTACATGATGCACGAAGTTCTGAGTGCAACAAATATGCTTTTTGCACATGCTACACACAACATTCTTTTCTGTAAGAAAAAACGTTTCTTTTAAATATGTCATGTTTTAAGAAATATTCAAGGGAACCTAAGTATTTATAGTTACCATTTTCATTGGTACACTCAAATTTGATAACTTGAACCATAAATCAACAAACTTGTCAATATTCTTCAGTTCTGTCATTTTCACCATGAATTCTTCAATCCCTACACCAAAAAGCCCTAGGTACTAATTTTGATTAGAATAGGACACTAAATCAAAAAATTCGTTCGCCAGCTCGGAACAGAAAAATAGTTTCTTCAGAAAGAATTTTGTGTGGATAATAGATTCAAAAGCTTTCTGCACAAGAATACTTATATTCAAACTTGAAATATTTCGCGGCAATATTTTGAATCTTTAGATTACATAGTAACGTCACAAATCTGAATAAATTTAATTAAACTTATTATGAATTTGGACAAAACCTTCATAATCTTTGCCAACCAATCTGGAATAGTATTGGACTATAAATCACAAAACTCATTCGTCATTTTGAGATTTGGAATTCAGATTATAAAGGTCAGCGAGAAACTGCATTCTGAATAACCCAATTCAAACCCGACGAAAGAAAGTAAAACTCCAATATAAGAAATACATGATGTATTCTAAAAGCGACGCTGAACGGCATACCCACAATGCAATAATAGGTTTGTTCAAGCACAAATCAGATTTGGTTGCAAACTATCAGACGCGTGCGCATTAACTTTATACCGTTCATGCAGTGCAATTACGGATTTCAAACTGTTATGGATTTCAAATTGTGTGTTCAAGCAGAAAATGAAATTTGGTTGCGGATGGTTTGCTGACAGTCAAAACAGTCCACGAAGTTTTTACGGGATTTCCAATTTATATTAGCTGACTTGCCCATTGTAACTGTTGACTTAACCTATATTTAATAATTTAATGTTGTTTACTTTTTCATATATTTTATTTTTCCTGTATTTTCTTTTCTGCCACGCATTTTTATTAGACAATTTTTTTGGTTGGTAAATTATATACCCCATAGATATATATACCATCAAGGTCGTATGGAAATAAAGTGAGTACCTATATTAGTTTTTTCTTTTTTCCCTTGAAAACCACATGCTGAATTCAAATTTTATAACATCAACAAGTATTTTTTACTGAATTACTATTCTTTATGTACCTATCTGTATATGTTTCCAGAATAAAATATACAATGGATGACAGTAATTCTTCAAGCGCTAACACTTCATCGAGTTTACTTGATTTAGACAGTGATGATGACCTAGACATAGAAGCAGTGTTGATTGATAGAATTCGTCCTAAAAACGAAGGTTACTTCGAAAAAACCATTCCCCTATACAGTGAAAAGGAATTTCACGAACACTTTCGCATAAGCAGGCAAATTTCCCAAGAAATTGCAAACAGGTTCCAAGGAAGTGATCACTTTAAACATCAATCAGGAGGATTTGGTAAACTGTCGGCATTGCAGCATGTTTTAATATTTTTGTGGTTTGCTGGGCATCAGACAGCATCATTTAGAGATGTAGCTGATCGCTTTAACATTTCAATTAGTTCATTATACAATGTAATCAGAAGAATCACAATGTTTTTGAGTGGTCTGTCTGAGGAAATAATTAGATGGCCTGAAAACCAAGAGAGGGTAGAAATTTTGGAATATTTTCAAAATAATGGGTTTACTGGTGTAATTGGCACTATCGATGGAAGTCATATAAAAATAGATAAGCCTGATGATGATGCAGATTCTTATCTAAATAGAAAAAAGTACTACTCAATCCAGGTAAATATAAAAATATGTTTGTTTTTCTTGCTATTGTTCTCATATTTTTTTCAGATTCAAGTGGTTTGTGATCACAATTTATTATTAAGGGATATTTTTATTGGTTATCCGGGATCTGTTCACGATAGTCGTGTATTTAGAAATTCACCTTTGAGTAATGATTTGGTGAATAAGTGCAGGGATAACTATTTGCTAGGTGATAGTGGTTATCCCTGCTTACGCCATTTGCTGACACCATACCCTGATCATGGACATCTGACTGCCATTCAACAACGATTCAATTTGAAATTGAGTAAAAATAGATATCTAGTTGAACATTGTCTGGGCGTTTTAAAACAGAAATTTAGACAACTCTACCATGTAAAACTTAGAAGTGTCAATGATATTGTTCATTTTATAAGAGCTTGTTGTGTCGTTCACAACTTGGCGATTAAAGATGAATTTGAAGGAAATTGGTTAAATAATGTAGTCCAAGTAGTACCACTTCAAGGGATGAATGAAGATCCAGTTGGGGGAAATAGAGAAGGTCAAGAGTACCATAACTTTATTGCAAGATATGTATTGGATGATTAGTATTTTTAAGTTTTTAGTTATATATTTTTTTAGAAAATCCGAATTTAATTTTTTTTTAAAGTGAGAATTGAAAACTAACATTTTAAATATATGTCTACCACATCGTGTATTACTGAAAATAATATAAATAGGAAAATAAAGTTTTGTACAAACAGTATAAAAGTGTTTTATTGAAAATAGTACAAATAAAATTCAAGTTTTGTACAAACAGCAAAAGAAAATCAAATTCAGTATTAACAGGGTACATTATTAATACAGGTAGTGAGTTTTGAACCAAGTTTTGTTCATATTCAACAAAAAGTGAAAATATATCCCTAGTGAAAGTAAAAAAAATATATTTATTCTATTACAGTGGAAACCTATAATCTAATAAAATCTAAAAACATTTGTAAGGACAAAAGCAAATAACACAAATCACAAATAATATAGTCATTAATCACAAAAGAGAAAAAGGTACATCTGTACTTCCTTTCTTTAAAATTTCTTCCAATAACTGATTTCTTCTTTCAAAAAGGTCATTTTTTCTTCTTGTTTCATTAAGTTTTTCTTTTTCAATATCTGTCTTTTCCTGGTATCTTTTTTCTTGCAGTCTTAAGAGTTGGCTCTGATATATTAGTCTGTCGTTTCTAATTTCTTCTAAAACATTTGCTCTACTTTTTATTACCCTTCTTTTTTTTGAATTTATTTGGCTTCTGGTTGTTCCGGTCATATTAAGTTTAATACTGTTTTCAGTAGAAGCAGTTTGTTCGGTTGTATTTATATAGTCTTTTTCCTCTGATTCATTAGCTATTGAAGTACTTGGTACTGATTCAACAGCAGTATTATTTGTGATCATGTCTTTTGATGACAACAAAATTTCAGGATTTATGTTTCTCTTCTTCGAAAAAATGTCATCCATCTCATCAGCAAATTCAAAGTGTTTTCTTCCTCTGCCAGTTTTGTTATTATTGTCTTTATATTTTTTGTAGTTCCTTTCTAGGACTCGCCAGCGATTTTCACAATTAGTTGGTGTATAGTGTAATTGAAACTGTTCATTCAAGTATCGGGATATAACTTCCCACATTTTCTTTAAATTTCTCATTTCGTATGAGCCAACTTTGGATCTGAATTTTTTGTATGTATGTATTAACGCTTTACTTGCTTTTTTTGTCCAGGTACTATAATTACTATTGGTACAATCTCCATCTGTCATCTCCACCTGGTCCTCAAGTTCTTGGAATTCTACATTTTCATTTTCTAACAGGCTTATTTGATTTTCCGAAGAATTTTCTAACGGATTCTGGGAATGAGTAATAATGTAGTATCGTTCAATGTTTCCATTGTTTTCTGCAAATTTAAAGTGTAAATGAAAAATAAATAAATACAAAGAATAATCAAACTCACTTGCAATATTTTCTAGTTCCATCTTTCAAGTTCCGAATTTGAGGTTATGCTATATTTACTTTTATTTTATGACACCGCTTCATATGTCACATGGGAAGAGAAGAATACATGAACTTATGAAACGTTCAAACAAGAAACAAATCAGAAATACATAAAACCATTAGTTGGATTAGGCATGCGCAGTTATAAGAGTACACAAATGCCTCAAACTATCAGTGATTTCGTTGCTTGAACAAACCTAATAATTCTATATAATAATACGGAAAATAAAATACTACAACATTGCCAAATCTCATGGCCGAAATTGTAGGACTCTCTTCGAGTTTTTGCCTAAACGGTACAATATCGAAAAATAGCATTAAATTCTGTGTTACCCAGGGTCAGAAAACAACGTTTTTTACAGCTTTGTCAAAACCGGAAATATAGTACTATATATGCAGCTTGAAAATGAATACTCTAAGAAAGAGAAAAACTCCTGTAGAGCATCAAATTTTGCGTCCACTGAATACAAAAGTTGAGCAAGTATAAACATTTCTTATAAGAAATAAAAAAGCATTAGCTGTATTTCTAATTTTTTTAGTCTTAAAAAAGAATATAATGGTCACAATTTTTTTATAACTGAATGATTGATATTTTTTTGTAACTCTATTGAGAAATGCCAATTGTGATTTTTAAGTAGAAAAAACGCTTAACTAATCATATGAATGATGGAAATATGAAGAATCCATTAAAAACAATGGAAAAACAAGAATGGTTACTAAATGTCATCATAGTCATAAGACAATATGACGAATGAAATGAAAAAAATAGTTCATTTGTCTACAAACCATTTATAAACAAATGACGTGAAAAAATTCATAACGTTTCTAAAAATGGAAAATTTAATTTTTTTCTAACTTTAAAAAACTATAATAAACATAAAAATCAAATTTTTTTGTATCCTTTTTAGAAAGAAGCGAAAAATTTATAGACCAATTATTTGCCGTACTGGTCGCGCGGAGCTGTATTTTCAGTTAAATCAAAATTACAAATAATGGAGACAGCGTTCCTGGAGAAAGGACTTTTCAATGGAAAATTTCCCCTTCATCAAGAATATTTTTTGTAAATTTCTTAACAATTGATTGATAGTTTCTGAATTATTAGCATAAAACTAAAAGCCTTTTTTCATCTCAATTTTTTGTGTAGTGTAAAATCACTTTATTGCATGTTTCTAGACATAATTTCCAATCAAATCAGCTATCGCTCATATTTTTAGGAGCTTTGTCAAGAGTTAACACCGAGGTAAACATCTCAACTACACTAAATGCCACACAGTTGAATTAATTATATTAATTCAATTCTTTGATTCCATTCATGAGGAATCCGTAATCCGCATATTTGGTAACCCAGATAATTTCAATTCCCACACCTGAAAGCCCTGTGTAGAAATGTTTAATAGAATAATACCTTAAATCACAAAACTTGTTCACCATCTTGACGACGTCTTCTCGAATCATTGAACTTAACCAAAAAATCTGTTTAAAAAATCCTCAGATATCAATAATTCTGAGTAGTACCCATATGTAGTAATGTTATATCAGTAAGTAGTGGAACTCAAAAGTCTATCGGGACAAGCTTTTGAATATATTATTCTCTGAACTGGATAACTTATGTCAGATCTACATCATTAGATCATTCTCATTGAATTTTTTAATGCATACTTATATGTATTTATTTTTTCATTCTTAATTCTTTTGTGATTTCATCATGTTATTCATGGTATCCGCCCCTAAAAACTCCCGAATACTAATTTCCTGGACAGTTGGATCATTAACATATAATTAAACCTTTTCGTAATCAGTTTTTTTCGAATGCACTGAAACGGGAAAATAATTCCTTCGGATGTGTGAAGTAGGATATTGTGATAATAACAAATTCCAGATCATTCCAAAAAAGAATATTGCACGGCATGCTTTTAAATATGTTAATTACAGAATAACTAACGTCACAAATCTGGAGAAATTATCCCTCAATTTGTGATGAATATTAGCAAAACCCTTGAATGAACTTTAGAATTTTGAGAATCAATGTATAATTTTTCATCTCATAAATTCTGAAATTCCAATTTGGAATAAAATTGCAAAAGAAATGTATTCTCCGATTCCAAAACCTCTACATACCAATTTTCCATACAATGGACTCAGTAAGTACAAAACTACTCCGTCAAATTTATTGTCAATAGGGTAGGTAGATGTGGGTGAAAATTCGATAGTAAGATTGGCGTATGTCAATTAGATAGACAGTCAGATAGTTAAACCGAATGATTTCTCGTGAACATCTGATCAATCTACAAGAAATCATTCATGAAACGTAATTCAGGACCTGCAGGAAAAATTAATCGTAATATCCTCCAGAACACCTATTCATAGTGATTAAGCAATAGTGTGAATCTGCGCGCCTATAGACCAAAATATACATGTTTTATCTCTGGAACACAACAGGAACCCAAGAGACTTCCTACCTTCTGTTTACTTGTTTACTAAATAGTTGGAGCAAATTTATTACTGAGAAACTGCACTAAAAATAATCCAATCCGAACCCGTCGAAAGAAGGCGAAATCCAACATAAGAAATACGTGATATATTCTAAAAGAGACCAAAGAGAAGGTATAAACATATCCTTGCCAGGAGTGCATGAGACAGGTTGGATTAATATCGATGAGCAACGATGGTTCTTTAACTTTGAGGCGATTTCAATTAGTATAGGGTAAATTATAGAATCTGTATACAATAAAATGATTTAAAAATAGAAAAATCGCTAGAACAATTCGTATCTGTTTAAAATAAAAATTAAGCGAACTTACCCAACAACGAGTGTACTTCCACATATTTAAAAAATAATAGGTTGCTTCTAGATATTTAAGTAATGGTGCTATAGAAGATATAAGTTTAAAAATAATGAGTATTTTAATAGTGTATAAAATAATGATATCTATTTATGTTCCCAAAGTCAATTATAACATTGTTTTGAATAGTTTGCAAACAATTTGTCATTTTAATGACAATTTTGGTATAGAAATCCATTGCGTCGTAGCTGTGAATTGGAGCTCGAAAAAAATGTATAACTTGAATGTTTAGATGACTAAATTTCAAATATTACCAACTAATTTTGCATGAAAAATTCACAAGAAAGACACCAAAGTTGAATTGAATTTATTTACAATCTGTAAAGCTGGATACATTAGGTGAATTGTTTAACATAGTACTATATGACATTGAGGGAAGTTGCTCAGCAGCAGTACCCTACTAACTATATTCTATAGAAATAAACTTTCACATAATTGCAGGGGTAGAGATTTCGTTTACTAGGATATGTTTATTAGGTCGTATGGGGTAGTTTTTTCAGTCTGCTTCTGATGGGTTTGACTTCCATTATGTTCTTTAACAGATTATTTGGATGTTTTTTAATACTGGCGGCATATTTTTTTGAGAAGTTGGTACTCTTTAAAATATTGTACTGCAGATCTTTAGAAATTATTTTGTAAGGAACGTACTAGGGCGCATCCGTTATAATTCTAAGTAATTTAGATTGATATTATTCAGTGCTTTTAAATGAAACTCAAGGTCTCTAGTTAATTCCACAATATAATACAAGTTATTCAAAATTCTAAAAAATTGACAATTTTCAATAACTTGTATTATATTGTGGAATTAACTAGAGACCTTGAGTTTCATTTAAAAACACTAATATGAGCATATTCCACGAAGTAAGGGTCGAGACAGTCAATTTCATGATATTATTCAAGTATTTATATATTTGATAGGGATGTGGTCCCCCACAACTTGTATTTTGTAGCTTCACATGTGTCTAAGTATTGTTTTATAGATTAGGATGTTGTTATCTAAAGTTAGTTTGGATTTTTCGACTTATTATTCAGTATAGTTGATTAAGTCTTCATACAAATGCGAGTTTTCCTTAGAAGTTTTCGGTCTAGACGCATGCTTAAGTTCCTCTCTGGATCACGATACGAAATATTGTTAGCCATATTTGAATTTCATCAAGATTAGTGTGTAGTAATGTAAATGCCCTATTGGGGTGATAGCATTGCCGTATCATAAACATATGTTGCGGTGACAATTTGAGACAATTTCCTTTCGCAAACGAAGTGAAATAATTATATCAATTCTTTTTTTTAAGGAATGATTGAAAGCTTTAACTGGCTTCTCATATAAATTTTTACGCAAAGCGGTAGGTTACACATATACATTGTAGTATTTCAGTTCAAGCTCCAGCAGCGATGAAGTAATGCAAGCAATGGATTCGTCTGATTCAAATAAGTCTACAAATTCAACATCAGAACCTAGACGAATACTCCATAGGATTGAAAACTTTGTGGAAAAAACAGTGGAATCCTATAGTGACGAAGAATTTAAATAACACTTTAGGATAAGGTAATATGCAAATATGTTCTTACATGACTAAATTGTAACAAATATTTGCAGAATTAATCAAAAGTGGTAATAGACCTTTTTTGCGACCGAAATTGCAAAAACTGAAATTTTTTTCTACGTTTTATCCTGCATCCTGCGAGGGTTTAAGCGCGACAGCCTCCCAAACAAGTAAAATAACAAAAAAAAACTGATACCGCAAAAGCCGAAACTTTGTCAATATGTTCGTGATGTTGGAAACTGACCAAAAAGCATAATCAGCTGACTATAGGGTGGTGATTAAGTATCAGCTTTGAAGGTAAACAGGTGACAAATATGCGCTGACTAAACCGATACCGCAAAAGCTAAAACTTGGTCAGATAACAGCTAATATAATACGCTACTCGAAAAAGTAGTCAGCTGAATTTTTTGAGGTGGATAAGTGCTCAGCTTACGAGTTAACGGCCCAGCGCATCGCTATGTTCACTGCATCAGCTGAGCACTTTTCCCTCGCTTGATACGAAGCGGATAATTTTTTTCATTTCACTTATCAATATCGAAACAATTGTCAGTTTTTCAGAATTTTCAAAGTTTATCAATATACAGGGTGTCCCGCATAAGAACCGACACAGAGCAGAGGCGTATAGGGAAGCCCAAAATATGACGATTGGGGGCAATTTATCTCTATACCAAGTTGCATCCCTGAGGAGTTATAGGGCCTCAAAGTGGGGCCCAAAATTTCGAAAAAAATAAATTTCTTTGCAACCATTTAACTTAAAAATACCAAATATGTTACACTGTATGAGACTGTTAAGAGCATTAAGTAATGGTAAGTAGAAGGCGATCGAATGA
The DNA here is from genome assembly GCA_963921935.1 of Galeruca laticollis. Classification (NCBI taxonomy): domain Eukaryota; kingdom Metazoa; phylum Arthropoda; class Insecta; order Coleoptera; family Chrysomelidae; genus Galeruca; species Galeruca laticollis. The sequence goes on along the minus strand of OY998177.1, from coordinate 13,733,155 downwards.
TTCTAGGGAGTTAATTAGGGGTGACCTAACCTTAAAATTTCACAGAATTTTTTTTATTTGTTATTCGATTTGAAAATTTCTGTTTTCATACCATGGATAACTCAATTCTTAAACTTTTTTTACTCTTGTAATTTTCCACAAAACTTTATCATTTTCAAGGAAAAATCGAATAACCAAAGACATGTTTTCAACAATGTTATTTAAAAAGTTACAAAAAAGTCAAGAGTTGACTATGAATTTATACATCAAATTTGACAATTTTGAATTCAGTTCTTGTTATAATTTTTTTTAAATGAGTGGAAAATTCTCATTTAGTGAACAAGTGGATATGTTATTGGTGTTAGGTTTTTGTGAAGGAAACTGTAGAAGAAGCGTGGACAAATATAGGAGGAGGTTTCCTAATCGCGTAGTTCCTCACAGAGAAACATTTTCTAATGTTTAAAGACGGGCTCGAGATACATGAAAGTTTTATAGTGTTAATCGAAAACGGAATATTCAAATGAGTGTGCCAGATGAAGAACTCATTTTGGATACAATTGACGATCAACGGCATATTAACACTAGAACTTTATCTAGACAGAGTGCCATATCAAGATCATCTGTACACCGAACTATTAGACGTACTTTACTCCGTCCATATCATGCTCATAAAGTGCAAGAATTGTTACCTCAAGGCTTGGTTCAGCGAGTGAATTTATGTCGATTTATTTTACATCAGGATATTCACTTTCAAAAGAAGATTCTTTTTACTGGTGAGGCTTGGTTTAATCGTAGAGGTATTACAAATATGCATAACTATCATGAGTATTCGGATAAAAACCCTCATGTAATAACTAATCGACATTTCCAACGTGAGTTTAAGATTAACGTTTGGGTCGGCCTTATCGATCATTATTTGATTGGACCAGTTATTTTACCAAACCGGCTATCTGACGAAACTTATTTAGAGTTTCTCCAAAATACTCTTCAGAGTGTATTTGACAATTTGCCATTACGATTGAGATTGCAACATTGGTTAATGCATGATGGAGCACCACCTCATTTTAGTGTAAATGTAAGAAACTTTTTAAACCGCCTGCATCGAAATAAGTGGATTGGATGAGGAAATAATTGTCCTCAAGATTGACCTCCCCGCTCACCGGACCTCAATACATGAGAGCAGTGATTGTGAAATGTATAGGGTTAAATTTTCCAGAGCGCCACGGATTTCTAGCCAGTCAAAATCCGAAACTACCCAGATGGGATGGGACAACCCACTGCACTAATATTAAAGAATAATAAAGATTGACTATAAGGTTATGTAAATCTCATTAAAAAATAAGAAAAGGTTCTTGCTCATCTCTGATTACCGGGGTACCTGGTATTATTAACTTGGATCAGAACAAAGAAATATTCATTAACCTTACTACACAAAATATATTGAAACGGTTATAATGTACCGACACAAATGGAGCACACAACAATATTCTGTGGTTGTAAATAAGTACCCCACCAAATGAGTGGGTAAACTATGATTGAGAAAGGTGTATCAACTCAATCAACAAATATAACACCTGAATTGAAACTATCTGTGACGTCACTATGAAACCTAACAGCTATGTACTAAAAAAAATGCCTTAAGGGCGGTATCAACTCAAAATCTAAGACTTAACTGTGGTTATTGTATGGTAGTGGTAGTGGCCTGTCAGCTTCTCAATATGTTTACCAAATAATCCAGCGCCTTGGTGAGTGTGTGGACTCTAGGAGGTGTACAACACAAGAAGACAGGCACGTAGTTACGAAGGAAGTAGAAGGTAGACTGTGTGAGGACAAATACTATGGACAGCGGAGACAATACACGTTAACAGTAATGGGTGGACGTTGAAGATGGAGCTGGCACCAAACTGGGGGTTGAAATTCGAATGCAGTGGCTTCAAACTCGGTATCCGAATATGAATCTCCAACCTGATGTAAAGGTTGTACGTTGACTTGATGGTAGAACGTGGATTGAATACGAGCAGATGGTCGACTGAACCCTAAAATAAACATTACCAGCTTAACTTCCGATTCCAATTGAGTACGGGGGCAATTATTAGTCATAATATTAACCTCTTTTTCCGTGATTAAATAAATTAACGAATTGACTTCCTAAAACACACAACGCAAAGCCTCAGAGCCATGCTCGATAAGTTCTACGAAGAACTTACCTTGACCCCCAAAATCCCGTAAATCGGGAAGATTTTCTTCAAAATATACAGCGTCTATAATCGCAAACAATGTAAGGAAATCTCTCAGCCAGAAATTTCTCAGAACCATCCAACGAGTTTCCAGCGAAGGGTTAGGAAATTCGACTCAGCCAACCTTCTTCCAACTCAACACTGAGATTCAAGAATAAATTACAGAAATTGACATATGTGTACTTTAAGTCCTCTGTCACCCGCCAAGGTGCGCTAGCAGTATACTCGGAACTTGGAACATAGAACGCCAACATTGAGTAGAATACAAATGTCAAGACTTTATCAAATTTTTACTGCATATCATGCCTATTATATTTCTATTCGATATAAGAGACAATGAATAATCAGCCATTGAAATATAATGGTCATAGCAAGACCAAGAAAATTTTAAAGTGGCCAATCACGCCATCCTGGCCGAACCAACACAATTACAATAAGGCATATGCCATTAATCAAATCACATAGACAATTAGGTGTTGTGGAAAAACCAGAGATAGTTGAGGTGAATTCAAGGACACAATAACATTTGGTAAACTAAGCTGGTTTGCACAACAAACAAGAGTAATGTTAGGTTCATTCATATGTATCGAAGTGTAGCTCTTTCCCACACGTGGTGTAATTTACACTCAATACCTTACACTCGATACATAATATTGACTCATTCCTAACTGCACTGAACTACACTGTACTCAAAGTGTGGTGGAAATTACGTTACACCACGTTACTTACTATTACTTAATGCTCTTAACAGTCTCATACAGTGTACCAAATTTGGTATTTTTAAGTTAAAGGGGTGCAAGGAAATTAAGTTTTTTCGAAATTTTGGGCCCCACTTTGAGGCCCTATAACTCCTCAGGGATGCAACTTGGTATAGTGGTAAATTGCCCCCAATCGTCATATTTTGGGCTCCCTTATACGCATCTACCTTGTGTCGGTTCTTATGCGGGACACCCTGTACATTGAAATTATTTAGAAACAGTTTCATTCATAAGTGACGGTGATAATACCGGCTCATTTTTACCCACCACTACGTGTAAGGGCTCAGATCTATCGAATAACCCAGACAAAGCGCATACGACGGGATTTATTTGAACAATTTTTATACATATCGTTAAAAACGTCTCTAGATACAGATAAAGTGCTCACATACCCTCTGATGCCCATACCATTACCACTGTGTCACATGGACGGATCTATTTGTACAACAAATAAGGCAGCTTTACTAAAAGAGCTCGAGCAGAAAATTGAGCAGCACACGCAACAGCGCACCAACGTCAAGGTACGAGTATTCGTTGGATTCTTTGTGCTGCATTTTATGAGGGCTACTTACGGAGAAATATCAATCCACATTTTGTGTATGTTTCGGTCAAATGATGCGGAAGTTATAGTAATCGCTATTGATCGGTACATTTTCCCTTCCCTCAAAGATAATGAACATTATTTGAGAGGAATGCAAGTTTTTATAATTCAACATCGAAGGACCCGAACAAACACATTCACCTGATTTCAATAAAGACTTAAAAACGTCAATTTCAAAGAAGCCCTAATGAATTTTATAATATAGCACGGGACACTCAATTACATAGCACCATTGATTGGTAATAGAAATATTTATGTCAATCACCATCACTGCTACCAATGTGTAATGAATAATGGCCACGTACAAAAGACGCTTGATCACCATTTATACTGCCCAGCGCATGAAGAAGCGGATACAAAGACCATTTTTCACGTCTGCCAGATAGATTATGACGTGCATGTCACGATAAGATGCTCCGATACTGACGTAATCTTCAGATGATCAGAATGACATGGCAATGGTCGATATCGAACACGAGAGTGAAACTGATTTGGAGGGAGATTCCGCATCGGAGGATGACGTTGAATATCTACATTCTTTTAATCTTACCACAAGTGACACCCACGCGCAAGCTGATAGCTCATTCTGTTACTCAAAATGCCGTATCAAGCGTAGACAAAAATTTGAAACTTTGCGATTTTGGTCATTCAAAAATGATCGCTGGCTCCGGTCTCTAAAGTGTTACCAGAACACAAGGATGGTCGAAAGAAAATTATTCCCAAGAAGGCAGGTATGGTATCTAAGTAACCAAGAAACATTTAGACAGATATCTGATAAATTCAATGTCAAAAAAAAATTCAGCACATTGTGTAATACGAAAGATTCTTAATTATTTGGTTCTAAATAGTAGGAAATTTATCAAATGGCGAATGAAGATAAAAAACAAATTCGTAAGGGAATCAAAGATATGCACAATATTATTTGTTAAAAACCTTCCTAACTATCAATAAATCTCAGTTTTCCATCGATGACTCAGAGAAACCCATTTTGAGTTTTGTGACGAACATTAAACGTTTTTAACAGAAGGCATTTTGAACGCTTATTCTAACTGATTGGAAATTTCACGATTTTAGTTAAATTCAATTTAATTTCCTTCATGTGATTCTTTATTCAAACAATATCTTTAGCATTAGTTATTACTCTATCATTTTGAAATGAAAATATTCCGAAAAAGGTACACAGTATCGAGTTTTACAAGGAGTACCTTTTTGGTGTAAAATTGAATGTTGTTTGAGTTCACATAAAATATGGGCTACAAAATTAAACCGCAAAAAAAGATATGTTTAAAACTACTCGGTATGAACCATGTAACTAGCCCCTCCGTGAGGTGCTGATATAAAAACTAATTTATACGATCCGCCAGCTTCTAAAACATATTTGTACAAAATTTCAATAAAATATCGCCAGTAGATACAACATAATCGTAAAAAATGAGTATAAAAATTAATTTTTTCAACACCCTGTATCTTGAACACGGATGCTGTTACAAAATTTTTTACTGGTTGAACCCAACTTCTTTTGCAGTGTTCTACCTATCCTAGCAAGGGGTCACCTTTTTATGAAACACCTGAAACTATTCTTGAAATAAAATGTTTACTTTACTTTAATTAGAATGTTAACAGATAGAGCTATAAAACTAGCACATCCTAAATTTCGAAAAGACAACTTAAGAACAGCAAGAGGAATTTTAGAAGAAAATAACTATCCACAATCATTTTATAAGAAGTTAATAAAAAAGAGAATTCATACAATATATAATACTAATAATAATAATATGAATTCTGATAATACAGTCAAATACATACCTTTACCATACACACATTCACTATCAGAAATAATTAATAATACTTTAAAAAAATACAACATAGTAGTTGCTCATAAATTAGAAAATACAAACAAGAACCTCTTCAGTAAATTAAAACCCAAAATTCCCAAAAATAAACAAATACATACTGTATATGAAATAGGGTGTAAAGATTGTAATGATGTATATATCGGGCAAACTGAACAATATCTACATAAAAGAATGCAAGCCCATCGCAACCCAAAAACTGATGTTACAGCGTTGACAAAGCACCAGCAGGAATTAAATCACAAATTTAATTATGAAATAAAAATCTTAGATAAAGAAACGAACACAAAAAACGTACATATTTAGAAACGATCAGGATAAAACAAAAAAAGCGCAATAGTCATATATACATAACCGTTTAATTTAAAATTAAGAATAGCAAATAGTACAATAATAATAGACATCTAAATAACTGTTGCATCTTGACAAATGTGTCCAATCTGTATAAAACATGAAACTACTAAAACTAAAATAATTTTTAAAATGTTTTGCATTGTATAAAGTCATATATATTATGTAAGTATTTTATCAGGTCAAAACTGTAAATATTTATGTAATTTTAGCAATATACTTCAGAAGATATGATGTCGAAACGTCAATAAAATTCTAATTATATTAAAGTAGACCTTTTATTCCAAGAATAGTTAATATAAAAATTATATATGGTAGGTCAAGGTATAAAAATATTTCACAATTTATTTATATATATATATATATATATATATATATATATATATATATAATAAACAGCGAATAGATTGGTGGGTATTGCACGCAAATAGAAGAAGGGGCTTCTTCTATTTGCGTGCAATACCCACCAATCTATTCGCTGTTTATTGTTCATATGTCACGCACTATTCGTAGATCTTGTTATATATATATATATATATATATATATATATATATATAACTCAGAAATATTGGAGAATGCAGTAACAAGTAAAAAGAGAATTCTTTATTGGTTTTTATCCAAGCTTTCGAAAACGTTCGTTTTCATCATCAGGGACGCTACAAATAGAGGAAAAAATGGGATTATTCTCAACTCCATCAATAAAGAGACAAAAGTGTACTTACGTCCAATGTGAAATTATTTTCCTTTATGTAAAACATAAGATTGAAGAACTCATCACATGGCATCAGTTAGGGAAAATTGACATTCAAATTAGCAATAATATTAACAACATTGAGGCTGTTATAGTATAATATAATAATAAAAACACAAAACTTGCACGAGATTAACGTCGTAAAATCATTTTTCAACAAACACAGCCGAAAAGGACGCCACCAAGCAGGAATCTGTCCTTCCAAGACGGAAATGGAAACGTGCACTTGACATCACTAGTTCAAACAGTTCGCGGTAGTCGTCATTAAGCAATTTTTCGAAACGTGGACATTTCCCGCTAAGGGTACACTTTTCCATTTTCTTGCTGTAATTCCCCAATATTCACTAGTTTTATATATATATATATATATATATATATATATATATATATATATTATAATGTTAACGTCAACCTAATTATCAAGAAAAATTCTTAATTCGCCACACGTTGGGCCGCCAAATTATAATATATTTAATGTTCTACTGTTTTTATAATTATGTATTATATGATTTTATTTGAAATTTGATTATTAGATGCTGTTGTTACAATCGTGGTAGTAACTACACTAATGTGAAAACACCTTTATCACTGAATATAACCTATTTGAAATTTTGACAGGAATTGTTATGCCCGGCTCAGATGAATATGAAATTTTATATTCTGAAAGATAAATTACTACAAAATCGACTTACTCGCTCTTACCTCAGGGAGGGTTCAAAGATTAAAAAAAATTAATAATTTAAATTTTAAATTTATAAATTTCCAAAGAATATTCCAAAATTGTCAATTATACTATTGCAAATCTATAGTGACTGCTTGTTCAATATATTCTAAGACCATTAAATTATCTAATGACATCTACAATTTTTCTGTCACTGAAAATTAACTAAATGTCACTGATTATATCAAAAGTTTTATAGGATCCAAAATTTTTCAAATTCAATGAAATAGGAGTTGAATTGATACCAAAGTGAGTTGGAATCAAAAATTATATATTATATACCATCAGATAACAAGTGAAAATGAATTATTATTCCCAAAATATAATAAAGAACAATAATCGTACTTTCTACGAACTTTAAAATTAAAAAAACAACCTATATACTAGAAGAACAACCTAATTAACTACTTATTCTAAACGTTCAAATCATCGAAAATTACACTTGACGTGTATAAATGTCAAATAACTATATGCGATAAAATTGTCTATTCAAAAAATTTTCTCTTCTCTTCAGGTGACATTTTATATATCTTTAACGTTAATTTTGTCAGTATTCAAAAATGTGATATAGATGCATCTATCTTAATTTTATTTAAAGGCCTGTTAATTCTTGAAAAATAATTTATAAAATCTGGACTGGACTCACCAACTAGGTATCAGGATCACCCGTTCTGATTCTAAGCACGTCTTTTAGAATCGCCAGAACCACTTTTCTAAATTTATAATTTAGAACCCTGAAAAATCACTAACACTATTTCAATATAATTATTTAAGGAATTATTCACGCACTGATCTTATCATGCTAATTATTATAATCTGATGCTATTTTAATATATCAATTACTATTATATTATTCAGCAAATTTGAGAGAACTCATATTAGATGTTCTCTCGAGAGGGGTTCAAAATCAACTAACTAAACTTTTTCCATAAATAAATCTCTTCTCCTTTGGTTACCAAAGAATTCCTTTTTTAAAAAAAAATACAAATTTATGTTTTCATATAACAAAGAGAGATTTTCATTCTTTAATTCCAATTGTAATTTTGCTACCAGCGACATCTGTATTCTTTTTTTTAAATCTTTATAAAATCTATGTATCATTAAGTATCTTCTGCATTATTGTCATTCGAAATTGTAATGTCAAATTTTATTTGCATATTGAATCTTTCAAATTATTTATAATACATTGTATATCACTAGTATTTCATCCAAATATGTACATTTTTCTTTATTTCAATGTTTTCTTTAGAATTTAGATAGAGTATATGTATTAATATATATATATACATATATATGGGAGGAAAGTCTTTGCTGACAGTTAGAAATGAAAGTCGAGAATATTGGGGGATTGCAGGAAAAAAGAAAGAATTCGGAAAAATTCCTTGCCGGCTAGTAATATATAAACACTTCGTTTGCTCAAGTTAGAAAATTGTGTTTTACTTCGACTTTTTTAACCATGATGGAAGTGATTGTATAACTTCTCTTTTTCCCTAACTGGTCCACATTATTGATCTTCAGTATTTCATTTAAATTCCAATTGAAGACACAAATGTGCGTTTGATTTCCCTATTGAAATCCGTTGCTTTTTGTTTTCTCATGTTTCGATCAACAGCTTTGCTTCAAACCCTTATTTGGTTATACGACTTTGTTTCTTTAGTCCTTTTTCTCTTTTCGTGAATTACCCATGAATCTCTTTGTTGTTGGTGTTTACATATCACGCGATTATCTTTGTTGTATATAATTATTCTTAATTTTCTTTAAGCATTCATAATATTTTTAATTTCATGTTCTTGGGTTTAGGTTAAAAATAAATAAAATGACTAAATATCGTCTACATAATTATGTCGTTTAGCTCCCTATTGGGAACTTTTTCAAAATGATTTTATGTCTTATTTGGATGGAATTAAATATTTACAATTAAACAATATAAAATTTTGGAACGTGTTCAAAATCGACCACAATTTAATTGTTCAATGAATTTAGTGTCCAAAATATGTACATCCAATAACAAAATGAAAATACTAGACACTTTTGATTACACCCGTTGCATTCTCGCAACATCAACAGAATGTGGGCTGCTATTATTTGGTTTCTCACCCAGCAACTCAATCAGTCTATCAAAATACAAAAATCTTCTTGGGCCTCTTCCAGTTTTTTTTTAAATCTTGGTGGATTTATATGTTCGCTGCAGATTTTACCATTTTCGGTGACATGCCAATACTGAAAACTAAAAACTCACAATTGTAATGAATTTATAGATTCACAGAACTAGTGAAAAAAATGTGTAACAAACTCACTTGTAATTTTTGACTTGGCAGATCTTCACTTATACGATTCCAAAACGCTTTCTTTGTTTTTGGATTATATAATTCGTCATATTAGTTTCATCATATTCCCATGTTTTTTCATTATTATTCCTCTCCCCATGTGGGTCTTCAAAGATATCTGGCTCCCCAAATGAATCTTCTGTAGCATTTGTCTCCTCAGATGAGTCCTGAATTGTTGTGTACTTCTGACTACGAACCTCAATGTAGGCCTGATTTTGTTCATTGTATTTTATCATGCACTTAGGCGCCATGCTATCGCATTGGTTCCTAAAAGAATTTTATATTTGACTACGGGCATTAAATTATGACCACATTATTAAATTAACCAACTTTAGTACTTACTGTTATCTTTTGCCAAAAAATCCTCTGCCTCGTTCAAGATGAGACCACGATTTTCGTTTCTCATGAACTGAAAATCCATCGGTTATCAAAACACCAGTCAAAATACCAATTTAACCTCACTTTCACAAGTGATTTAAAAGAATCTTAACTGCATGTGCTTGAGAAGACGTGCAGCATAGGTGAGGGGGGGGGGGAGGTGGACTCATCACGTGACAGCGGGTGAAAGGAACACGTCAACTTTGTGATACCAATTGGGTAGAGCGAAGTTTATGCATCGCGATATTTAACAAGATAATGCCTCTTTTTTGGCGATTGATTGCACTGCTCTGTTGTGGCGTGTTGTAGACAGAATCCGAATCGATGAATTGCTGTTGTTGTACTAGTATTGACTCTAGTCTATCTAACAACAGTTTGGTTTGAATCTATATAGTATAATTTGTTCAACGTTCCACAGTAATGGGAAATACCCGGTTATAAAACTTCGTTTAACAACTGAGTAAAGAAAACTAATTCTATTATTCTTTTTACCACTTGTTCAGTCGTAAGTAGGATATTTTTTGGGATTTAATTTATTATTCCTTGCACTTCCTCTTAAGTTTTTAGGAGGCAGACCAAGTTGGTAGGGTGTGCTAAGGTATTCATTGGCTTAATGTTCTACGTTAACGTTGCCATCGACAGGATTGGGTTGAAAAACGTTGATTAGGTGTACAATAAACGTAACGGCTTCATCTTAGATGCTTTTTGCAGAACTTCCATCAGCTGCGCGTATTGGGGATTCTGTTGTTATCCCCTAAACAATTTTTTAACAGTCCATAGCGAGTATTCTGAATCTTCTCTTGCAATCAGGTTTTTAGGCAATCTTCAGTATGATTTAATCTGGTTTTATTTAGAGCGATATTTGATATGGTATTCATCCTTAACGCATGAACAGTTTTTGATATAGATAACTGAACATTTATTATGTCCCTATGTATTAAACAAATAATATTATAGAAATATTTTTGAATCCTTTAATTATTACACAATTTGTAATGTTCCGCTACTGACAGGTAGTTAATTTCTGACGGAAAATTCGTTAACTGTTCATTCTAGTTTCGGGATTTTCTCTTGGACGTTCTAACTAATTAAAATGAAGTGAAGTACGTGACTTTCATCACAGATGTTGTTTTTGGTGACCGAATACAACACTAATGAATGTATTCAGCAATTTTTACACAAAAACCATTGTGTGCATTGGAATGCACAATAAAGAATAGCCAATATTTAATTATTTTTATAGTACAAGAGTTTAGAATATATTTTTGCGAATGATTTCTCATATTCGCAATCATGATATTGTTATCAATGTTTTCTCTCTGCTTATGTTCTAGGAGCCGAGCCAAATCATTAGTTGGAGGGCATTTCTTCACTTAACTGAGACGCCCATTGTTGAAATTCATAAAACGTCTACAATCAATCCATGTTTTACGATTTAAAAGAAAACGCTAGGTATTTTTGTAATTTTTAGTTTTAGTTTTTTTTTGGATTTTTCTTCAACCTCAGACAACTCATTGCTTACTTGTCAAATGTTTGTTTACTTTCACTGTCAACCTTAATTTTGGTGACCTCAAACTAGGATTAACAATAGTTCTGGTTGCTATGTTTTGACTTGATATGAAAATACGAAAAAGAGTTCCCTTATTTATTAAGGTAGTAGAGCCGGTTAAAGAACTTGCATTCAGAATTTAATAAAACTTGGCATATTCGTAAATTATTATAAGATAATGCACCAGTTAAATTTTTAAAGGTTTACAGAGAAATGCTTGTATCATTGATCCTTATGGTACATCGCAAAGTTTATTTCATTTCACAAAATGCGACGTTCAGATTTCAATGAAAGTGATATCAACGGAAAAAAATATTCTGTACATTTTGGTTAATTAGAATATAAGCTTCAGAGCTTGTGGTAAGAATAATTAGTAAATAATTTAAAAAATGTGGTATGCTACTTACATGTGGCGACGCAGCTAAACATTTTATGACGCGCGCGAAATTTAAACATGCATAGAATGCGGTATGTGGGGATACATCAGTGTTATACACATTTTTTAGTACAAAACATACGAAATACTTTTTAATTTATAAAATAAAGCAACATACTACAAAATATATAGTAAAATATATATATAAAACCAAAAACCAAAAGTTGGCAGTTAGTCACGGCTGACTAGTTAAAAAATAAAACTTCAAAGAGTGGTCTTTGTTAAAAAACCCTCAAAATCGTGGGGATAGCAGCCAAAAAAACTTTACAGGTTAGAGATAAAGTGAATCAAATAGTACATTACCTAAGCTTTCGAAGAGCATTGTCTTCATTCTCAAAGGTTGTAGTGTTGATTTAAAATTAAACTCACATTTCACAAATTGCAGGAAAACCTTCATCCACTAAAGATTAAAATGTCGACTTAGTGGATGAAGGTTTTCCTGCAATTTGTGAAATGTGAGTTTAATTTTAAATCAACACTACAACCTTTGAGAATGAAGACAATGCTCTTCGAAAGCTTAGGTAATGTACTATTTGATTCACTTTATCTCTAACCTGTAAAGTTTTTTTGGCTGCTATCCCCACGATTTTGAGGGTTTTTTAACAAAGACCACTCTTTGAAGTTTTATATATATATATATATATATATATATAAACCCGTTTGTACCCGCTGTGGGTGTCGGGTGTGTCGCTTATTCGTGGACAAACTTCCGCCATTCCTTTTTATTTCTAGCTTTTTTGCCGCCTCTGTCCATGTAATTCCTTTTTCTTTTAAAATGTCGGCTACTGTGTTATCCCATGTTTTTTTGGGCGACCTCTTTTTTTCTTGTGTACTTCTCTAGCTTGCCAAATCATTTTTGCTGGTCTTCTGTTCTCCATTCTACAAAGGTGCCCAAACCATCTAAGCTGCTGTTTGTAAAATATAAATTGACTTTAAAATATTTAGAATGAAGACTTCTTGCCAAGCTGGATATCATACAATCATCATCCTGTACCTTCAATGAACATTCTGATGCTGATCTCAATCACATTTCCTTTGGATGCAGCAATTACATTCAGAAAACAGTTTACTACAGTCACTTGTTAAACAAAACCTCCCAACCTTTAAGCCTCACTCACCTTTCAAGCACACCTTCATACTTTAAATCAACTGGCGAACTTCATCAAGGATGTAAAAGTCAATACAGTCGGACCCGCTTTATGGAAAACCGTTTTAGAATATCACGCTTATTCGAATAAAAATGATCAATCTCATATAACTTTCAACAAAAATATCCGGTTATAGGAATACCGCCTATTGGAATAATATCGTTTAAAGGAATAATTCATATACAAAATATTTTCAATAATATCAGTTAAAGGTCTAAAACATGCTGGCTACTTGCTCATTTCCCTTTTCTGGGGAAGTTATTTTTATGTACGATGGCCAGCTGATCTCGACTTTTTTCTACTTTCACTTAGTTATGCGGTAAAACATTTAGAGAAATTTGTTTTACAATCCGTTAATAGGAATATTTTATGGGGATTTAGATTATTTTTAAACGTTGCCTTAAGTGTGTATACGTATCGAACGGTTAAAGTTCAAATGGCTAGTTCAAGCTTTAAAGAAAAAGATCTTACACTTAAAGACAAAATGCAAGTAATACTGGCAAAATAATTTAAAATCACCATAAAAGAGGAAACGTAGCAAAAAATAAGAAGTCGCGAGCGAGTTAATTGATTGGTTCAAGTAAAAAAGATCTCGTAATTCATATTAATTGTCCACTTCTAAAAGAAAAGGCACCGGGAATTGCTGAACGTAGTGAATTAATGAAATGGGCGGGGACCCAATTTATCCCCCCGTTACTTCACTCGTTCGGTCACCTTTCAACACGCCTCAACCTACGTATAAAGTCCGAAATGGCCAGTCAATACGCCAATTATCAGTCGTATCTAGGATCTGGGTTTATCCAGCAGCCACCGTGTCCTTGTTGTATCTGAGCAGGCGATTATTTGTTTCGCCTGCCTGAGGCCGTTGCAGTTTCTCCAGTATTTCTCAAGTATTCCCCGGGCCCATTCTTTGAGCAAGGCTGAAGTTTGAGCTTTACTCAACTCTATTATTGGTTCGGGTCCACAGCCGGACATGTTGGCACCTCGCTCGTCTTCATATGACCGCTCGTTGCCTTCGATCCCGCTGTATCCTGGTACCCACAGCAGAGCAATTTCTCGTTCTGGAGACAGGCTATCCAGAGCATCTGCGGTTCCCTGAACTAGTACCGTTCTAGTTCTGGGGCTGCAGATTGCTTTGATAGCAAATACTAACAGGACTTCTAGATGCAGCCTGTTCTGTTATTTGCTCGGTGGCCTTCGAGATGGCAAATATTTCAGATTGGAAGACCGTGAATTATTTATCCAGGGCATAGCTCTTTAGCACTCCTATATCCTCTATCAGGACAACTGTTCCTTACTTTCCTTCCATGCGAGAACCGTCTGTAAAGCACACGATGCTCTCGGGTGGAAATACAACTTGTACATCGTTCCACTGCACTCTTGGCGGAATGATGACTTTGAACTTGTTGTCTGTCCACACGTTGTCTTCTTTTAGAACAGCTTTGAGAGCTAGAATTGGAAGCTCTGTTTCTGTTCTATCGGCTATTATTGCGTAGCCTTCGCCACCCTCTTTCCAGTGCAGTTGTCCCGTAATCTTACGAAGGCCGCTATCGTGCCCATAATAATCCATATGGGCAGAGGCGGCAATCCTAGAAGGACATGGAGCGCTAGTGTGTGGGTGTTATCCTAAACGCTCCTGAAACTCCTAAGCTCGCTACTATCGGGACATGCGCCAACTTGTGGGGCACCCATCATTGCTTCTCCACAGCCGGCCACCAGATGACGGAACCATTTTGTATCCTCGGTTTTATGACCGCAGTGTAAAACCAGTGGAGGAACTCGGGATTTACTTCCCAACTCTTCCTCCCGGCTTGTCACAGCTGCCCAGTGTGATTATTGACTTGCTAATGACTCTGTCAATATGTGGTTTCCAGTTTACCTTCTTGTCAAGTAGTACTCCCAGGTATTTGGCCTCCTCTCGAAATTTTAGAGGCGTGCCAAATAACTTGGGTGCCTTGGCGTCTCCAATTGTTCTTCTTGTAAACAAGACCATCTCGGTTTTATTTGTATTAACCGTGAGAGAGAGCTGATGGAATCCATAAGCTACCCATGTTGGTCATAGGAAGATCTTCGAAGCCCATGTATGTATGTATGTAAAAACTTTATCACTAAAGTACACAGCCAACAAAACCGCTTGAATGACTGCAAAATTATTTAATGAATGGCTCACTAATTTTGACAAGGAAGTGGTAAAGATACATAGGAAGACCTTGTTATTTGTTGACAATTGTCCAGCGAATATCTTATCATAAAATTGGTCACTTGTATATACTTCGGAGGCTATACCGTCCTAGCAAACCTAAATGTCTCCAAAAATAATCAAAAATTTAGTATATCTGGATTTATAGTTCCCGTTGTACTAGCTCTGGTGAACTTAAAATCAATAGAGTTCATCTGTGAGAAACCCCAAACAATATCCAATCATAAAATTGGTCACCTGTATACACTACGGAGACTGTATCGTACTAACAACCCAAAATTTCTGCAAATAAGACCAAAAATGTAGTATATCTGGATTTATACGACCCGTTGTACTGGCTCTGCTCACCTGAAAAGCAATAGGGTTCATCTATGAGACACCCTGAACAATATCTAATCAAAAAATTGGTCACTTATAACTACGGAGGTTGTATCGTGCTAACAACCCGAAATGTCTCCAAAAATGTGGTACCTCAAGTACCATAGCACCCGTTGTAGTCGCTCTAGTGAGCTGAAAATCAATAGTGTTCATCTGTGAGAGGCCCTGAACAATATCCGTTCATAAAATTGGTCACCTGTATACACTTCGGTGGTTGTATCGTGCTAACAAACCGAAATTTATCCAAAAATTACAAAAATACTGTACTTCAAGTACCATAGTACCCGTTGTACTGACTCTGGTGAGCTGAAAATCACTAGGGTTCACCTGTGAGATGTCCTTAACAATATTCAATCAAAAATTGGTGACTTGTTGCAATCCGGAGGCTGTATCGTGTTAACAAAATATGTTACGAATAGTGGCCGATGACGACAACGACGACATACACACGGGATTTTTTTCTAAAAACCATTTTTACATGCTTATCTTGCTGAAAAACGAAAAAATAACTAAAAAGTTTTTTGGGGTAAACCAATACTTTTCTCGTATATTAGATAGGATTGGGCGGAAAAATAATATTTGGATGCAAAGCATATGCAGATATAGACAGCCAGAAAAGAAAGCAATTAGATGCTAAGGCAACTCCTTGTATCTTCGTGTAGGTTACAGTTCAGAGTCAAAAGCATACAATCCAAATAAAATTATAGTATTTGTCCTGTTTGATAAAAATGTTCACTTTGTTGAAAAAATTAATATTTGATACAGATAAACACCTTTATGTAATTCCACAAGTCAGGCAAGACGAAGAACCTGTTATTGATGAGACGTCGGATGATTCTTCTGAAGAAATCTTTGTTAAAGATGAAAATATTAAAACTTACTAATGGACTGTATTTCTTGTAGTTAATAAAAATAGCACATCATAAACGCATATAAAGAAAAAGAATGTATAAGGCTCCTACCTGGTGAAGCTATCTTGCCGTCCGTATCCAGACGCCTGGGAAGGTTGAAGATATGTTTTTTGCTACACGTTTTTGATCGAATTTCGTCCGAACAATTTAACCGGTTTGTATATAAAATTAATGTTTACCGTGCGGAGGTTTACGAAGTACTGCTGTCTGGGCATGTCCACGTTTTATCAACCATACGCCAATGATGTGTTTAGCGGCAAAATTTAAATACAAGGGATTCCTTAACAATCTTCATCCTGTGTACTTCGAGAGAGAAATATCTTAATAAAGTGACTTAGAATTGGTTCCAGAAATAGAAGTGTCACCATAGGATGTAGTCCCAATTCAGAGAACTCGGCATGAGAAGAGACCACCTAAAGCGATGCAGGACTTTATGTTAGATTCAGAGATAACACAAACTAATAGTACTCATTAGATGTTGAAGAAGCACTTAGCAGACCCGATAAGGATGATTGGATTTAAGCTATGCAGAACGAATATGAAGTTCTTATCGAAAATGGCACTTGGGAGTTAGTCGACTTACCGCCTGGTAGAAAAACTTTAAACTGTAAATGGGTTTTTAAAACAAAACCACAAAAGGACAATGCGGTTCAGTATAAAACCCGTTTAGTATAAAAGGTTGTGCTGAAGGAAAAGGTATCGGTATTGAAGAAACCTATTCTCCTCTGGTTCGATACAGCAGAATAAGGTTTCTACTTGCATTTGCAGCAGAAAATGACCGCGTTATTGACCACATGGATGCAATTAGTGCGTTTCTGCAAGGTGATATATTAGAAGAGATAATATGACTCCACCAGAAGGTTTATGATAACACAAATAAAGTTTGTCGCTTAAAAAATCATTATATGGTCTCAAACAAGCGAGTCGTGAAGTTAGACTCATTCCTCAGACAAATTGAAATGGAACAGTCCCGAACTGACCCTTGTATGTACTATAAAATTTCAAACAAATCAAAACTGATCATAGCTATTTATATAGATGATATAATTCATTTTGTCCAATAATACTGACGCGAAAAAGAGTTAAAAGCTCTGTTGACGAAGAATTTTAAAATTAAAGACCTGGGACCAGTCAAAACGATATTAGGATTTCAGTTAACAAGGGAGAGAGTCAATAAAAAGGTTTTAATTGGCCAATAAGCTTATTTGAACAAATTTAATATGCACCAAAGCAATTCAGTTGATACTCCGACGTGCGTAGGTGAGAAATAACTAAAAGAATAGTCACCAACCAACGAAGAACGAAAGAAACATATGGAGAACATCCCATATCAAGAAGCAGTTGGTAGTTTGTTATTTGCATCGCAGATATCGAGACCTGATATAAGCAATTAACTGTGTAAATAAAACGAATCTTTCGATATTTGAAAGGAGCCATACATACTGAATATAATTCAATGTCGAAAAAGTTGGTGATTCAGATATTATTGATAACTGTGACGCATATTGGGGCAGTGATCCAAATGATAGGCGTTCAATCTCCGGATATATTTTTCTGAAAATGGTTCTCCAATTACTTGGAATAGTAAGAAACAACCTACTGCAGCTCTAAGAATCACTGAAGAAGAATATATGGCTATGTTATCTGCTGTACAAGAAGCTTTGTGGCATAGATGCTTAAGCTATGAACTTAATTTAGACCCAATGTCAACTTTATTATATGTCGACAATCAAGGAGCTCAGAAATTGGCATTAAATGATGCTTATTAGGCTCGCACGAACCATATTGATGTGTGACATCATTACTTGAAGGAGAACATTGAAAATGACATGATATCGCTTGCCCACAAATTTGAAATAATCTATTATTTAGTGTTCTATGGCAATTTCTGAAAAGGGTTAGTGTATTGGCAGCCCTGTTATAGTTGAATGTGGTATGTCAGAATATAAGAATATTTGCCTTGTAGTTTGTACGTTTTGTATATTTAGCAATTAATAAAAGGTGAATAATAATACCAAGAAAAAGCATATGCCAATATTTATTGTTCTACCAATAGTTAATTCTTTAAAATTCTTACTTACTTTATATAATTCGATAACAACACATTTTGATGTATGATTTTTATAAGACTGTTTTAAAATTTCACGGTAATTTGCCGCTTGTTCGCTGACTTCCATCTAAAAGCATCACATATACTGTTTAAAAGCCACTTAATTTCGCGATTCCAATTTCACAAGTACCTGAGTGCCTTAAAAGTAAGGCTGCTAGCTTAGAAGAACAACTATAAAAACGAACAGTAGAGCGATTAATACAAACACGTATTTCAACAGAATATCGCATAGAGGAAAGAACAACAAAGCGACAATGAGTGATGTTATAGGCGACACGAGAGAAGTAATCAAACATCTTTCTTCTCGTCGCCATTCTCGTTGGTCGATACGCCTTTTAGCATGAACAAAAGACATACCAAACACCATTCAAATACAAAAACCTTGAAGCTCCAAATTGCTGATTTTTCATGTAGAAATAAAGCGGCGTAATTAAAATCGATATTATTTATAAATAAACATGCAGACCACCGGCCAGGCAAAACACTCCAAGCAATATATGCATCTAAAGTGCCAAATTAGTATCATTTATTTGCGTACGTTAACCGACAGTCTAAGTGATCATTATAGGAAGATAAAAATAACTAAGATGTCACAGTAAAAAAGTATCTCTTAAAATAGATTTATCTTTTACAAATCAGGTTGAAAGTGCGAATTAATCGAATGGATTTTGGAAGATTAGATTAATTTTGTTTCGATACACATAGAACAAGCAGAAAATGTATCTTACTAGGACTTATAGATCATTATTGATTCGGGAATGCAGTATCATCGGGGAAGTCTTAATCTTATTTCAATAGAGAACATTGCATAGTCGGAGGAAGAACTATGTTCTATTGAAATGTGTGTGTTTGTATTCATTGTTCTTCTGTGAACTTCTATTGGCGCTCCATTAAAGTCAATTAAAACGAACAAAGTGCCGACCAAGGCCGTTAACACATCTATCTAATTACTTTCTTACAGTTGCATTTATAGTAGAACAGTCACGAGCGAAGTACGGGACGGTTGGTGAACAAGCCCCGGTCCCGTCATGTACCTGTCAATTTTTTTTCTGACTTGCCACGTAGTTGCCCCGTCCCCATCCGTCTCGTTCCAAGGAAAATAATAAAGAAGTCAGGGCTCACTGTACATGATGTAACTGCGAACATCACGAATGCCGAAGACAGATAGACGGGGTTTATGGAGGTGGGGTCTGTCGACGGGGTTTATGGAGGTGGGGTCTGTCGACGTGGTTTATGGAGGTGGGGTCTGTCGTCGGCATAGATAATTTTGAAAGGCGTCCCAGGTCCGCAACAGCCTAACCCGTCTCTCGCGCGTTCTAACTCGAACCGAAATTTATGCGGTTATCTCTATATCTGGTGATGCAAAGTAATCGGATCGCCACGATTGATAGTTTTCAATCCTATGTCTTGAATAACTATCGAATATTCAGATCATACGTAGCGTTATTTCAATTTTCCACGTTGGGTACTGTCTTCATCTGAGAAATATACTATAGTTTAAGTCTATATTATATACATATAAATTTCAAATTAAATGCCATGTATGAATTTAGTGGTAAGATTACTCTTTTCTAGTAACAAAGACAAATTTCTTTAAAATTTGCACAAACTTTTCATTAGCTGCCATCGTCTTGTGGAAAAATTAATTCAGTAACATCCTTCATATTATAGAAAATTCTTACCACTATGGTTGATTCTGATCTATCAGAGATAAAAGCCTCTTCCTCGAAGTACGCCAGCAAGAATTTCAGAGTTATAATTTTACTTTTGAGTCTTCAGACGGAAGACACTGCTGTAATGAACGAATTTTATTGTAATCTCTTCCAACCTTAGCCCTGATTATTTTCTTTTTTTCGGTGCAGAAAAATCAGAACTTTCCATATCACCCCTTTTTCTAAAGCAGAATGAATGACAAAAATTGCATCTATAACTTTCTCATATGAAATGCTACTTTATGAACAATAATTACTTTTTAATAACTTTCCTGATATTTAATGATTTTGTGGTACCTACTATATGATGGACCTGTAATATTTTGGAGGGACGAAGAATTTCTTTCTATTTCACTTTCCGAAGCAGTGTGGCCGATGAAGAAGGATCCTTTTATACCATTTACACTGCACTGGAAATTTACAAAAATCGGGATATAACTACTATATTACAATATTAATCAATATTTCTTCTTAGTGTTTTTAAATGAAACTCAAGGTCTCTAGTTAATTCCACAATATAATACAAGTTATTGAAAATTCTAAAAAATTGACAATTGTTTCGATAAATCAATATCATCGTCAGAATGACAGAAGTTACATTTCATTTTATGCCTACCTGATGTTTAGTAGTTATATTTGGCTAGACCAAGAAGTAACCTAACTTGTAATTGGCTTAATATATGTTGATAGATAAAAGATGAAGATGTGATATTACAAATATTGAAGCTTAGATATTATTAGCCCTATGGTGATATCCTGGATATCATTTTTCCAATTAAGATCAGTATAACTGTGCAATGATATAGAAAACCAGGAAAACTATATCTGCTGATCTTTACAATTATCACTTAAGAAGACAGTTTATTAGTGGAGAATTCCCTAGATTTAACTGTTCATTGACAACTTCATATTGTGGGTTTCTTAAATGTCTTCTAATTTCCAGTTCTTCAAGGAAATCCAGTTCTTGTTTCTTTTCACAAATACGCAGTACTTCTAGTTTTGTTTTAGGTGTCAATGAATGATTGGTGTCAAGTAGATGTTTTGCGTAGTGGGATTTATCTGGTTGTTTTAATCTGTATGCTCGTAAGTGCTCACTGTATCGTATTTCAAAATTCCTGAGGGTCTGACCCAAATAGACAGCATTACATTATGGACATTTGAGTTTATATATACCTGACTTCTTTAATAGTGGTATTTTTGTTTTTACATTTAACAATTTTGTACTAACGTTACTTTCTGTTTTAAAAGAAATTGTTGTATTCGTTGCTGAAGATATTATCTTTGAAATATTATTAGAAATATTTCCTGCATATGTGATGGTTTTATAAGTTTTAATTTCATCAGCTTGTTTAGGATATATTAGTTGTAATGCCACTTTTTCCTCTTTTTTACTAATTAGCTTATTGATCATATCTAATGGATAACCGTTAGATATTGCTATTTGTCTAATTGTATTAATCTCTCTATCAAAATTACATTTGTTCATAGGAACTGAAAAAGCTCTATGTATCATTGAATTATACGCTGCTAGTCTGTGTGACACAGGGTGGTTAGAATTGAATGGAATTGTTACATCAGTTTGTGTTGGTTTTCGGTAAATTGAATAATCAAGTACATTATTAACTCTTTGAATTTTTAAATCAAGAAAATTGATTGAGCTATTTTCTTCAATTTCTAATGTAAATTTAATTTTCGGGTGTAAATTATTGATGTGGTTGAAAAATACATCTAATTGTCGTTCACTACCCATAAAACAAGCTAATATGTCATCTACATATCTATACCAAAATAAAATATTTTTCGAAATATTACTTTCAAAGATCTTTCTTTCTAAATTGTCCATAAAAATGTTTGCTAAAATAGGTGATATAGGGCTTCCCATTGGTGAACCTTCATTTTGAATATATATCTTATTGTCAAAAGTGAAATAATTCTGATTAATGCATACATCAAATAAATTAAGTATATCTGATATTATTCCTGGATTAATATTTTTATCTTCTAGTACTTTTCTTACAAGTATTAGACATTCTTTAGGAGGAATATTAGCAAACATTTTTATGAACAATTTAGAAAGAAAGATCTTTGAAAGTAATATTTCGAAAAATATTTTATTTTGGTATAGATATGTAGATGACATATTAGCTTGTTTTATGGGTAGTGAACGACAATTAGATGTATTTTTCAACCACATCAATAATTTACACCCGAAAATTAAATTTACATTAGAAATTGAAGAAAATAGCTCAATCAATTTTCTTGATTTAAAAATTCAAAGAGTTAATAATGTACTTGATTATTCAATTTACCGAAAACCAACACAAACTGATGTAACAATTCCAGTCAATTCTAACCACCCTGTGTCACATAGACTAGCAGCATATAATTCAATGATACATAGAGCTTTTTCAGTTCCTATGAACAAATGTAATTTTGATAGAGAGATTAATACAATTAGACAAATAGCAACATCTAACGGTTATCCATTAGATATGATCAATAAGCTAATTAGTAAAAAAGAGGAAAAAGTGGCATTACAACTAATATATCCCAAACAAGCTGATGAAATTAAAACTTATAAAACCATCACATATGCAGGAAATATTTCTAATAATATTTTATAGATAATATCTTCAGCAACGAATACAACAATTTCTTTTAAAACAGAAAGTAACGTTAGTACAAAATTGTTAAATGTAAAAACAAAAATACCACTATTAAAGAAGTCAGGTATATATAAACTCAAATGTCCAGAATGTAATGCTGTCTATTTGGGTCAGACCATTAGGAATTTTGAAATACGATACAGTGAGCACTTACGAGCATACAGATTAAAACAACCAGATAAATCCCACTACGCAAAACATCTACTTGACACCAATCATTCATTGACACCTAAAAACAACTAGAAGTACTGCATATTTGTGAAAAGAAACAAGAACTGGATTTCCTTGAAGAACTGGAGATAAGAAGACATTTAAGAAACCCACAATATGAAGTTGTCAATGAACAGTTAAATCTAGGGACTTCTCCACTAATAAACTGTCTTCTTAAGTGATAATTGTAAAGATCAGCAGATATAGTTTTCCTGGTTTTCTATATCATTGCACAGTTATACTGATCTTAATTGGAAAAATGATATCCAGTATATCACCATAGGGCTAATAATATCTAAGCTTCAATATTTGTAATATCACATCTCCTTCTTTTTTCTATAAACATATATTAAGCCAATCACAAGTTAGGTTACTTCTTGGTCTAGCCAAAATTAACTACTAAACATCAGGTAGGCATAAAATGAAATGTAACTTCTGTCATTCTGACGATGATATTGATTTATCGAAACAATTGTCAATTTTTTAGAATTTTCAATAACTTGTATTATATTGTGGAATTAACTAGAGACCTTGAGTTTCATTTAAAAACACTAATATGAGCATATTCCACGAAGTAAGGGTCGAGACAGTCAATTTCAATATTTCTTCTAAAAATTCAAAGATCATATACTCATGTATACCATACCTTGTGCCCGAATCTAGTATTTTCATCAATTCTTCCTTCTGCAATTCACTTTTTTTAGTCGAGGTCGAACTATAAGTAAACTAATATTTGATTATCAATTGAACTGATAATTTTAACTGACAATTCTAGTATGTACTTCTTAACCAAACAAAAATCTTTGATAGGGGCTGTATACCTGGAGGATACTAAAGCGAATGCTGGATCTGAAAATAGTGGATTTACACCAGATTTAATATATTTTACGACGTTTACTTTAATAAGGATATCATTTGGAGCTAAATGAGACAAAATTAATGAGAATACAATTTTTCTTTGCTCGTCATTCGTGGAAAACCCCTCCCCCCCCCCCCCGTAGTTACGCCACTGTTCTGTATTTACGCACTGTATATATTAAAATATTTTTTCTTTACACCTTCATTCATTTTGAGAAAGCTATTGTGTAAGCGAAACGCGTCAACTAGTTTAAATTGAACATTAGTTCAAATATAATGAAGTTTTAAGCAAATTAAATTGTTGTATTTCATCGTTCAAATGCAAATGTCAACTTTACCAGTGAAAAGAAATGCTCTGGTTCAAATGATTTAATTTCTTGCAAATATAACACATGTTTTTGAGTTATAATACACTTACTGAGTTTGCAATAATACAATAACTGCTTAAATTGCCGAATATCACTTGTAAACAAACAATTTTACCATCTTCTGTGTTGACAACAATGCGATGTTTTGTTATGGTGAAATACGTTTTTGAATGGATCGGGTCCTACAGCGTTGTCACGTAGAGGATAATAAATTCATTGTTAAAAACATGTAGGTACATCAACAACTTAAATCACAAGAAACTTTTGCTGTATGTCCTCCATTGTCATCTTTCAATAATATATCATATGCCTTATGCCTATTATTTTATTTGCAAATCATTTGTTACTTTGCATTTTCTACATAAATTTATTGTATATTTTTCGATCAGTTTTCAGAAATAAAACACATTTTGACAATAGCGGACGGTGACGGGTGGAGTATAGTCGCTCATCTCATTACTGCTTTTGCAATGTTAGTTTCAGTATTTAATGTAAATAAATGGGTCGATTCTTTTTCTACGTCATTGGCAACTCCCAACTGTGTACTAGTGAAATGCTGGGGATAGGGTGTGAGGACCACACACATTATTAAAATAATTTTTGACTTCCTGGTCTTTTAACCTAACATCATTAAAACTGACATATTAGTTGCGTTCATTTGTATCAATCCCGCAGACGTTTTCAAATGGCAAAGAACGTAGATGACAGATATCTGACAAGCATCCGTCAGGCGAGGTGTTTGAGTGTCATATTTGTCGGTGCGTTTTCGGGAGCTGATCGACGCTAGAACTACGGCAATAAACGGAGATAATAACAAATGGTTCGCTGTACCATAGAAAACAAAAAATTATTGAATCATCAACGAAAATCAATTTAATTTATTCAACAACGACGACGTTCATATTATACATGTAATAATTTTAAATTCTAATAAAGTCAATATACATATTTACCTCGTCTGGTTTTTCGATCAATTAATTATAAACATACATCTCAATGGTGAGATTATTATTTTAGTCACAATAGAAAATATGTGTGCTAAATAGGGTACGGTACCTATCGAGATACTCCGTCCGCCCATTACTCCCAACGAATTTCTGACAAAACGACTGACGTTCCGGTGCACTTAACGACCCTCGAAATTTTATATTAATTTTAATCTTGTTTGATAGCTTACCTTAAATAAAGCAGATTAGAACAAAAATTTCGCTGGATCATTCAGTAATTAGTTTAAAAATCACAAATTAAGTTCGAAAAATGGTACTTTTTCAACACTAGTTAATGCTATTTTACGATAAATATTTTCACTTTAAATTGTAAACGTTATTATCTTGAACTAAATATAAGTCTGTTTCACAAAAAAAACCGGAAGAAAATACTTAAATTTTGCCAATTTTTAAGAATATTCTTGTGCATAATTATTTTCACTTGACACTTATAGGTTACAAATTAGACACTGACATCTTATGCCTAGGCAGCCAGGGTCACAAATTAGGATACATTTTTACATACGTGTTTATTTTCTTTCAGTTGAATTAATTTTGTATTGTAATAGATATATGAATATATTATAAAAATATAAAAGTAATTGCAGCTATACTTAATAATGAAAATTGAAATAATAAATATCCTTAGAATGTACTGTTTATCTTAGATTTGATTTATAGGTTACATTAAATAAAAGAGATCAAAACAAACTTTTCTGCTGGACCACAGAATCAAAAATAAACAACAGATTATTAATATCTTATAGCGATTTTCATATATTATCGATTTGTTTTGATAGGTTTATAGGCAAAGTCATCGATAATCTATTCTTCTGCACGATTGCAGCCACGATCGATATAGTATGTGTGTATCGTGGGTTGCTGCGCCTGCGCTTAAGTAACATCGACATTTCGCGAACTTTTTATTATTCAATAAATTATTCCTTTCCCTTTAACGACAATACGCAGAACGATGCCGACGGTATTTCTAAATGTACTTTCCTCAGTTTATGGTCCATGACAAAAGTGTTATGATATTGATGAGTTTATTATTGGAATAGGATTGGTTGTTAGTAATTGCAAGTGAAAAAAAATTATAGTATTATGATAATATTTTAACAGTCGTCAAAATGGAAGTCAAAAACCTTTTCCAACTGAATTCGATTATTAATTTGAACGATGAGGAATTGTTAAATAGGCTCCAAAATGTGAACTTGTTACTGTGGAATATAAGATGTTCCCGAATTGCGAAACGACGAACAGGCGCGCTCACTTCGCTCGCGATATCAATCTGCTTCATTATTTCAAGCTGAAATCCAATCTTCAATCATGCAAATGATTATCCACATTATTATGTAATGACACGTGCTCAAATAGGTATACTATCAGGAATATATACACAATTTGCAAATGAAAAAATTGAGTGAACAGCTATCGACAGATTGTGAAAAATGCCAGCCGGTTCGACGTTTCGCAATTCGCGCGCGCTAATTGCGGAACGTCGAACCGGCGCGATCGCTTCGCTCGCGATAACAATTTGCTTAAGTATCTAAAACGGAAATCCAATCTTCAATTATTCAAATGATTATCCACATTACTATGAAATAATACGTGCTCAAATAGGTATACTATCGGGAATACATACACAATTTGCAAATGAAAAAATTGAGTGAACAGCTATAGACATATTGTGAAAGATACATAAGGAGGTTAACTATTCCAGAAACTTTTTGGATCCTGTAACAGGAGTGTGCACGAACCATATTGAAGGCCACTGGTCGTGCCTTAAATAATATTTGAGGCGTCCGAGGTAATGTCCTCAAGATTTTTATCGGAATATGTGGATCAGTTTATGTGGTGGCAAGTGTTTGGTCCCACTCCTAGTGCGCGATTCAATAATATTATCGAATAAATTTCGGCGCGTTATCCTGTATAGTTTATAGTTGAGATTTAGTTAGGTTAGATTAGGTTAGTTTAAATAGTCATAAGTAGGTTAGATTGGCTTAGGTTAGGTTGACCGAATTCACATTTTTAAAGACATCTCAGGTACAGAGTGCGGACAGATTGGTGGTAAGTTTTAGCAGGTAGGCTGTCGATCATGTTTAGAGTGAATTGTCCTTGGCCCATTAAGGGTTGAGGATGAAGACGTGGTTGGTGGAATCCGGCAACTTGGGACTCCTTCCCAAGGTCTTTACAAGATTTCCCCCACAACAAAAAATAGGTTAGGTTAGTAGTTAATCAAACTTCGGCGTGTTATCCTTTCTAGTTTACTACATTGTTGTTTTATTTGGTCTATATACTTAAGTTAGGTGAGTATTTTTTTTCTATTTCTTACTTCATATTTAATGATATTCTAGTTACATTTTGATCTGTCAGTTGGTCAGGGAGCGATATTGAAGTGAATTATGGAAAGTATTGTAAATTATGCTAATTCGGCACTAAAAAATTCCATTAAAATTTTACTACAAATATTTGTGACTGTTGGTCGGATTATAATTGGTTCGAGGAGTGGAAGGAAACATAATCTTGGTATATTCCCTATCCCTTCTCGAAAAGAAGTTTTCTACAACCTATAATGTATCTAATTAAAATGATAATGTACGTCTTAAAGACATATTTAAAATAAACATTTGTATGTACTTAAGATGATCTTTAACGCTTCTGATGGTCCAAAAAGTCCAAAAATACATATTTTATATGTACATTCTATTCTCTATAGATCATACTAGCAAATTAACTACCATCTTTAAACTCGTATTTGGGATGTCATTATGAGCCATACAAGTTTGCTAGGGACGACAAATGTTCCAGAATAAATTATAGGAAATCGCAGATATAATAGTATACCAGAATTTAGTGGAAAATTGCACAAAGCTAGCGCGAAAAAGGCACAAAACTTGCGGAAATTCATCACATTCACATTTGCCCTTACTTTTAACGAATATGACTAAAATTGAATAGAACAATCCACTAGAACTGTGTTCTCGCGATTATTTCAAAAATACTTCTCCTTTAATTATCAACAATACGCTCGTTATAAGAAGAATACTTATACTTATCGGGACATTTAACGTTAACTTTTATCTAAAAATCACAAATATATACATATTTTTTTATATTCACCCTAACCACATTAAAAATACGTACTAAGTTAGTACCTGAGAAAAATACATAATACGTCCAAAGTACATTTTCAATACATACATGAAGATAGTATAACTCTTGTATAAACTATTTCCAAGCAGACACGAGTCACGGAAATGAGAACTGGCAACACTCCTCCTTCTAAAATTTGTGACCATCTGATATCTAGACATAATTGTCAAATTTTTTTGAAAAATGGCGGATTTTTATTACTTTTAATTGCGATTTTCTCTTTCAAAAGTGCACGATCCAAGAATTTTTTTCTCTTAAAATGTTCTATAACAATAAGGCTTTCCAATAAAAAAAAATCGTTGCAAAATTCGGAGAGTCGCAAAGTGCACCGGACCCACGACTGAAAATAATATTCGCGTCCCGATTACTTTGCAGCTCGTGTGCACTGGGCGCTAGAATGTATTATGATTAGATCCCTATAGCTAGAAAAATACCCAAAGTATGGTCTTACCTCAGCACACACATATTATTTTTTTACTTTGTGGACCGTCGTACCAATTTTCAACTTTTTGTGGCCAAACTATTATATGACATTCAATTTTGTTACAAAAATAAATTGTCGGAAAACGTAATTCTTGTCAATCAATTAATATTACATAACATATTTACAGTTAATGGTTAACCTACTAATGGTTTGTTTATAGCAAACCGTTCCTACTTTTGTAATACGTGAACATACCTGCATTTATTTTAACCTGTCAAGTTTGAACAACAAATAAGCCAGCGCGCCGTAAAAACAAGTGCATGACAATACAACATATTTACACGACGAACACTGAATCAAAAGCATGATTGAAAAGATGAAAAAATTCATATAGTGAACCGAAAATTGTAGAGAACCCCGAATATTACATTTATTTTTAAATTTGAAAATGAAGTTAAAGATGTGAATAAAGCAAAAAAATATAGCAAAAAAAAATTGAAAAACTCTATTCAAATTCAATTCCCAACATTCATCCAATTTAGATGAATAGCAAAATCCCCCTCATCCCTCAGCTGCATACTGAAACTGAATTAAGAGGTTGGATCCATTCCCCAGCCAGTCAGGAACAAGCGTAGTAACCTAAACGTGTGAAATGCTAGATAACATAAATCAAATATTTAGTTGTAAATGCATCCATGGAGGAGCTTATATAATCTATTGACTAAGGTGGAAGAAATACGCTGGCAAGGTGAACCCAACAACCGACGGTCTCACATATGAATTAGATGTAATGGCATAGTGATTGTGACCTAATGACCCAAACTATGTCCCATACATAGCCCGGCGTCAAGAACACAATGTGATTATGAATTTAAGTCAGTTGTTACAAACCTAGACCCATACTAGGCATGTACAAGAAGAGAAGAAATCATAGGAGTATGTTAAGAGTGAAAGGGGTAGGACAAAATGTGATAAGAGCTGCAAGATAAAGAAGTTGATGAACCCAACTATGACCCATACATAGCTAGGTTACACGGGAACAATGAGGTTAAGAAATTTTGGTAAGTATGACAAACCTAGATCCATACTAGGCAAGTACAGGAAGAAACGGGGTGGGGTGTAAGGAGAAGACAGAGAAGGCGTGTAGTTATAACAAACCTAGATCCATACTAGGCATGCATAGAAGAGAAGAAACAAAGTTTATAAAGAGAAGAAAGGATAGCAGCCATGCCATGGCTGTGACAAACCTAGATCCATACTAAGACCGTCAAGAACCAGGCATGCGCAAGATAATAAGAAAATAAGGGAAAGTGAAAAGGAGGATGATTTGCTCAAGTTATTACGTAGCTTATATGCTTAACCAATCTATGACCCATACATAGCCTGGTGTCTAAAATGTGAGAAGTGAATAAGGTTGAGCAAACTTAAAATAGAAGAAGAAATAGAGGTAAAGAATGAATAGAAGATAGGAAAGACTCTTTCATCCGCCTTTTACGAATCAGCAGAGTGCTGGGCGAAATATTCTTGGACCGGATCGCCACGGTGAAATTTGGCCTATCCTGAGGTTCACAACAACGTTCAAACTCAGTATCGTGCGTTGACTTATTGTGGTGTAGTTTCAGACGAAATTTCAAAGATTATTACCAACAATCTTGAAGATGTTAAAATCTCCTTTAAATCTAAATGTTCCATTTCCACAATTTTCTCTAAGAACAAAGATCCTATTGATAAACTCAATAGAAGTGGTATCTACAAATTAACTTGTGATTCCTGTCCATCTACTTATGTGGGTAGGACTACTCGTTCTTTAGGTACTAGAATTAAGGAACATCTTAATAAACCCACTTCATCGAATTTCGGCTTCCACATTAAGTTCAATAACCATAACTTTTCTCCATCACGTAACTCAAAAATCTTACATAACATTCCCAGGAACAACTTTAGAAAGATGGACTTGCTTGAGGATCTAGAAATACTCAGAGAAATGAATGTTAACTCAGAAAACTGCCTCAACACACAGGTACATCTTAATTGTAAATTTCAACCTCTGTTCAAGACCTTGTGGTCCTCTACGGCGTTCGACTTACATTCTCACCGTGGCGATCCGGTCCAAGAATATTTCGCCCAGCACTCTGCTGATTCGTAAAAGGCGAATGAAAGAGTCTTTCCTATCTTCTATTCATTCTTCACCTCTATTTCTTCTTCTATTTTAAGTTTGCTCAACCTTATTCACTTCTCACATTTTAGACACCAGGCTATGTATGGGTCATAGTTTGGTTAAGCATATAAGCTACGTAATAACTTGAGCAAATCATCCTCCTTTTCACTTTCCCTTATTTTCTTATTATCTTGCACATGCCTGGTTCTTGACGGTCTTAGTATGGATATAGGTTTGTCACAGCCATGGCATGGCTGCTATCCTTTCTTCTCTTTATTAACTTTGTTTCTTCTCTTCTATGCATGCCTAGTATGGATCTAGGTTTGTTATAACTACACGCCTTCTCTGTCTTCTCCTTACACCCCACCCCGTTTCTTCCTGTACATGCCTAGTATGGATCTAGGTTTGTCATACTTACCAAAATTTCTTAACCTCATTGTTCCCGTGTAACCTAGCTATGTATGGGTCATAGTTGGGTTCATCAACTTCTTTATCTTGCAGCTCTTATCACATTTTGTCCTACCCCTTTCACTCTTAACATACTCCTATGATTTCTTCTCTTCTTGTACATGCCTAGTATGGGTCTAGGTTTGTAACAACTGACTTAAATTCATAATCACATTGTGTTCTTGACGCCGGGCTATGTATGGGACATAGTTTGGGTCATTAGGTCACAATCACTATGCCATTACATCTAATTCATATGTGAGACCGTCGGTTGTTGGGTTCACCTTGCCAGCGTATTTCTTCCACCTTAGTCAATAGATTATATAAGCTCCTCCATGGATGCATTTACAACTAAATATTTGATTCATGTTATCTAGCATGTCACACGTTTAGGTTACTACGCTTGTTCCTGACTGGCTGGGGAATGGATCCAACCTCTTAATTCAGTTTCAGTATGCAACTGAGGGATGAGGGGGATTTTGCTATTCATCTAAATTGGATGAATGTTGGGAATTGAATTTGAATAGAGTTTTTCAATTTTTTTTGCTATATTTTTTTGCTTTATTCACATCTTTAACTTCATTTTCAAATTTAAAAATAAATGTAATATTCGGGGTTCCCTACAATTCTCGGTTCACTATATGATTTTTTTCATCTTTTCAATCATGCTTTTGATTCAGTGTTCGTCGTGTAAATATGTTGTATTGTCATGCACTTGTTTTTACGGCGCGCTGGCTTATTAGCCACCGTAATTTTAATGTCAAACTTGTCATCTGTTTTCATTCAGTTTTTTAATTTTGAGTGAATTTACATCATGTGAATTATAATTTTACACCCTTCCAATAGGGTATTTTAATGTTTTTATTCCAATGACTCAATCATAACAATCATTCTATCTTGAGCATAGTTCTTAATCAACTTGATGGCTTTGACATCTACTTTTTTAAATGACGTAAGTTCAACCTTTTTTAAATTGTTTTTTCAAAATTTCACAAGCTTTGTAATTTTTCATAGGACGGCTTTGATAATGGCTTAATAGCCGAAAGCGCTTAGCTGGAAAGTAATAAACTGATACACACTGAGTATTCGTCGTTTTCATTCACTCAATTTACATCTAGTGTGTACACCATATCCACAGACATTTTTAATCAATAATCCCCAAAACATGCATGTAAACTATGACAAAAAGATACAGGATCAGTAGGAAATTATCAAGTCAAACCCATTCTAACAGATATGTCTGTAACAACAGGATCACCTGTTTTTTTCCAGGACGGATGCTGCTGTAATATTCAAGTTCACATTTATAGAAGTCTGAAAATGAGAAGGATATAGCTTTATATGGAGAAGGATTTTGTCTTGCTCCTGTTATCACATGCAAATAATCGCTGGGGAGGTAGACTTCCTTCCTACGTCCTAGTTTTCTTTCAACTATGGACAGAGTCCACCTCCATTTGACTATAACCCACTTCAAGGTACACCGAATATTTTTGACACTTCCAGTAAGGCATTAGATAATTTAACGTTTCGGTTTTGGTAGCAGCAACCGTCACTCCCAATGACAATTTCTTTTGGTTTATGTGTTTGTATTTCAAGATTTAGAAATTTTGTTGTTGCAAATACATCACTCTCAAGACCGCCTTCACCGTCGTGCCATACGAAACAAGTAACCTTCTTATTTTTCATATTATAATAAGTCAAATTGTGGACTTTTAGTTTGGTCTTATAGTAATTGTCTGCTGCATTCAATCTAGGTGCAAGTAACACGGGTTGGAGATCTACTGTATAAGATAATATCGTTTCATCATATTTGTCCATTTCCTTCTCATTACGTGATTCTTCTTTTCTATTAATGTGTGAGTGGTAAATTTCTTCCGTCACAGTCCCACTCTTAAATGCTGAGCAAGTACTGGGGCACCATATTTCTAAATTTAGTTTTTTAAAAACTTTTGTGAAGGTTGTCCATGAAGCTCCTTTTTTATTTTATTTTTTGCATCTTTCTTCATATACCCTGTGTACATGCCTGTAGCTATCCCATATTGGTTTGCTGTTGACGCCCTACAATAATGTGACTCTACCTTCGGCAGGTATTTAAAAAAAAATTTGCAGATTTGGTAACAGTGTTTTCTCCTTGAACAACATCTGCAGGTCCCATAATTGTATCATCAGATATTTCCTCCGAAACCCAATTTCAAACTGGTTTTTCACCAATACTAACTGTAGCCAAAAACATACAACTTTTTTTGTTTTTGTTTCTACATCATTTACTATTAAATAATATACTGACGGTTTTCCGGCTTGTATCTGTAGTATTTTTTCGTCTATGTTCAAGAACAATTGGTAATACTTGTCCTCAGATAAATTGTTTTTTTGCGTCCCATGTTGGCAAATCCCAGAAAAAATTAAACACTTGTTTTCTCTTACTTGCTTTCTCTTGTCTGTTAGTTCAGAAGATTGAAAATTCTGTCGTGGTCCACCCTTCATATTTTTTACTGTGTTACCAGTACATTTTAATCCCATAGATCGTTCTTGCCTAGATGACGTTTGATAATAGTTTCCATTAATATTTTTTTTAAATCCTGTGTAAGCTTTGCTGTGCAGTCGTAAATCAGCGTTTCTTGCCCTCTTCCACAACTTAGAATTGCCTTGTCTTTTACTTTTTCTTTTCCTGCCTTTACGGCCATCTATCTCAGCTTGATTTTCACCAGGTTCCTGTACGTTTCCTTGGGCTGATGTACTACTAGCGTGTTATGATGGTTGGTACTCAGATCCTGAATCCTCCAGCCATTCTTCATTTACAGATCCGTCTGAATTTATTTCTTGGACATCGTCTCGTGTTTCGACACTAGCAGAAAGGGGTTCCTGCCTTTGTAATAAAGAAGTATTATTTGACAAAGCAACAACGTTTAGATTTCTCAATTTGTTCTTTTTAATTTCTACTTTTTTTGTAATTGTTGGTTTATTCTCATCTACTGGTTCTATAACAGTAGTATTTACGTTTATTTCTAAAATAGGCTAGACTTTATTATTTATGCCACTTGCGGCTACTGTATTCTTGCTGCTTGGACATCTGCAGTATACAGTTGGTTCTTTCACTTCCGGAAAACATGATGGAATCAAAACTGAAATGAAATTTGTTAGTGCAAATTCTCCTATGTCGTATATTATTGTCATATCAAGAGTGACTGCTCGTCACTTGTGCCATGTCACGTCTCGACTTCGCCCTCTTTTATATATTTTTGCGCTTGACGACTGACACTCTTATACCGAAAATTTCGTCTTTTTCCTCTCCCAGCAATTCTATATTTTTTAATTAATTGAAAAGTATATTATCTACGGGCAAATTATGCATACATTTGCCATATAATTCATATATATGATTTTCCAGTTGCAGCATTAATGATAATTTTCCATGTATTTATTAAAAAGATATTCAGTTCTAAAAAATAAAAGTTTTTGTAAAAATATTTCTAAAGTTGAACGTTGGTCATGTGTGGTTTCGATATTTCGGAAAGAGAATCAATGTCGCCTCCGGTGATTCATTTCTTGCAGGTGTGGTGGTTGATGATTGAGTTTCTCCCGCACTGATGCCCTGAATCTCGAATCGGGGCGTTATTATTGACGTCGTTCCCAACGTCATGCATACGTCGGGCAAGTTTTATGCGATCACATGCTTAGATCTGGTAAATAGTCGGGTCGTTCAGATGCTAGCGCTAAATTTTACCAATCGTTCAACCATTTAACCCAGTCGACACATCGGTAGAAATTGACCGGCATGCGCTTTATATTTTATAATGCATGATTGAGAAGTTTGGGTTATGTTTACAAAATTACAAATAATAAATTAATATTCAACGAGACTTTTTACATTATTTTCTACACCCACATGTATATTATCCATTTTCTGCACAATTTACAGAATAGAAATGTAGGCCATTTCGGTTAACTGAACGCATATGATTTCATTTACATCCTAGAATGTATATGAAATTCACCAATCAGCATTTGCATTTACTACCCGTCAACTCTTTTTTTTTTCAATTTCAATGTAACGTCAAGATAACTTGTCAAAATATTTCTTTAGTTATCAAGAAAAAAATTTTTCCTACGATCACTACCCAAAGTAGACTTTTGCACACTCAAATCTAACCGCAAAGTTGATGTTTTCCGTGATCTGTCATAATTTGACATTATTTCCGCTATAGAGCGTACTTTTTCGCTCGCCTGTTTTCATTTAGAATAAACTAAAGAAAGGTAGTAAATAATAGATATATTAAAAAAAATGTAGGGCAGTCCGAATATTTTAGTTGAAATATTAATATTTGAAGATATTTCGAACGAAATTAAATCTTATTTTATAAAATTTACCTAGTAAAAATATAAGTCAGAAGGTAGGCAATACATTATACACCTAGAAGCAACAGTGATTGCATATTTAAGTACCTACCTACCATTTTGTGAAAATAGTAGACTATGGAATTAATGAAACGTCATTATTTCATTTTTAGTTTATAAAAAAGTTGTCTGTTTATAAATAGCTATTTGAAAAATGGATAGTGACAGTGAATTTTCAAAAACACCTCCAGATATAGCAGATTTTGCTAAAAATATTACTCTTAATCTTCTGCCAACTAAATCCAGAGGTAAATACGAAAAACAATATTTTCATGGATTGGTGCCGCTCAAAGAAAATTAAAAAATATTCGGAGAATGTATTGCTGACTTATTTTGGCGAAAAATCCAAAACTCTAAAATCTTAAACTTTATGGTCAACATATTGGATGCTTCGAAGCACTTTGCAAGTAAAAAATGATATGAACATCAGTAAATACACTAAATTGATTGCATTTTTGAAGTTAGAAGCAGTAGGTTACAAAGCAAAGAAGTCACAAACATTCTCAAAGGAACAAGTGGAGAGGTTTATTAGATTTGCACCTGACGATGAACATTTGCTGAGAAAGGTACAAACATTTTACTATTTATTTTATTCTGATATAGAATTTCTCAGAATATTGTTTTTAGGTGATCTTAATCATGGATATCGCTGGTGCATGCCGAAGGGATGAATTAATCAAAATTGAATTAAAGGATATAGATGATAGAGAATCCTTTCTAGTGGTCCGAATCCCCGATTCGAAAACGAATCAAAGTCGTACATTCGCAATAATTAATAGTGCCGAAGAAACTGCGATCCACTATATATTCTATTATAGAAAATATTTTAATTTAAGGCAGCAATGTCAAATTGAAAATAATAACATTATTCAGCGCTTATTTTTACGATACTCCAAAGGTAAATGCTTCAATCAGGTGATTGGTATGAATACTGTGGGCCAAGTACCAAGCGAAATAGCCAGCTTCTTAAAATTGCCCGATAAAAATTTATTTACTGGTTATTGCTTTCGACGAACGTCGGCGACATTATTAGTAAATGGTGGAGACGACTTAATTCAGCTTAAAAAACATGGTGGGTGGAAGAGCAGTAATGTGGCTGAAGGATATATCGCCGAATCAATTAGCAATAAAATAGATACCTCCCAAAAAATTTCTGGGAACGCAGCAGTACCAACTAGCGAAGAACTTTCGATTCCTTCTATATCTGATATTTCAGAAAAAGATTCAGAAGATATTACGCTACCTCCAACTTCTTCAGGTCCTGGGATAAATATTAAAAATTGCCAAAACTGTACATTTAACTTTAATATTGTAGGCAATAAATAAAAATAATATGTAATTATTAAATGTTTTCAACATCAAATTCTAATAAAGTGTGTTTTTCATGTTTTTTTTAATTATTTGTCTAAAAATAATGTGATCGTAGAAAAAATCTTGTGTGTAATTCGAGCAGAAAGTGCGTAACCACTTCCGGCAGATTGCCCGCGCTCCGCTGGGCAACTCTCTACCTCAAGCAGCAAAGTATCACTCTCCGCTCTTAATACACAAATAGCTATAGTAAAATGAGTGATTCCAGTGATGAATCAAAAATCAATAAATATTACTTCATCAGATATCCGTTTAGCCGCAAAGGAAACGTATAACACACATCATTACCCCAAAAATCAAAAAGTAAATATGAATTTTGTTACAAAAAGTTCATAGATTGAACTCTGGTAAACGGAGTTAAAAATATTATCAGAACATACTATCACTGCTTATATGAATGAAATATCGAATAAAAACAAGCTCTCAACCCTTTGGACAACATATTCTATGTCAAAAACAATGATAAATATTAAAAGTAACATTGACATTTCAAGTTACCGTAAATTGCGTTGATGGATCAGTCTGTTAACGTACGTCTCTAACTGTATTCAGAATAGAATATAGTTGGTTCAATCCCCGCTTCATGCGTTTATTTTTATTACTGATATTTGTATTATAAATAGTAATTTTCATAAAATTTTAGTTAGTGTTCATTTTTGGAATTTATGGAGGACGTCTTCGTTAAAAATTGAAAATTTTAAAGATAAATCATGTAAAGATGTAGAAAATGAATTTCAAATTAATTTAATTGATAAACAAACCCAGATCCTTTGTAATTTCTTGTGTTTTACGAGGTCTCCAAAAAATATATTCTGCTTAGACCACCAGATATAGAACAAACTGTTCGAAGAAAGTAGTCGGAATTAACAAAATTGGTAATCAGACAAAAATAATTGCCGAATTTTTAAATTTACCAGATGCGAATTTATATACGGGACGTTGTTTGCGCCTTAAATAATGAAAAAATTTCATAAAAAATATTGATCATATATTTGAATAAATCTTCTGGTTCGGGATTAAAAGCAAAATTGTTCACCAAATACGTTATAGTATATTGTACAATGAGCACGAAATGACATACATTTCCCACAAATAGGTATATGAAATTTCATATTTTATGCCAATTGTACACTATACTCTTTCTACGACCATCATAAATCATAAACAAAACTGTAATATTTTACATAACAATTTTTATTATTAACTTTCCTGCCGTCATTGTTGCATGGTTTAGAGAATTTTTTCTCTGATATTATTAAGTCGGGCTCTTAGCCCTTTGAATGGCCCAAATATTTTTTTATTTTTGTACACGTCCTGAAACAAATAACGTTCAAAATTTTTAAATTTTGACAACTCGGAAATAAAAATACTTTATGCAGAAAAATCGTTATAATTCACCTGCGGAAAAAGTTATCAATTATCGTGTCTCTTTAAAGGAGTTATATCACCTTCTGCATCTACCAGGATAGTGACCGATGTCCTTCTGAAACAATGGCTAGTTTACATATCGGATCAGCATGTCAATGTAAAATCATCCTCACTATCGCGACCCATTTTCGATTATAAATTTTTTTTACAAACGAGTTTTGTAAACACCGATGTGAAATGTCAAATTATTAGATAGACATTAACAAACATGACTCGATCATATATTATGACCAAAAAATTCGTTTATAATGACAGTCTAGTAGCTCATGATAGTCGTGGGAAATGAAATAGGTATTTCGATACAGTTAGCCCTTGGGAAATGAAAATCTGTATTACAATGTGGTAGGTTCCTTAATCGAAGTCGCACTTGAAATGTACATTTTTCTTTATGGTCGTAGAAAAAATATTTTATATTTTTATGATAAATTTGAGTATGCTCAGAGGGAACAAAAATTGTACGATTCATTTTATGATGTTTTCTTTGTGACTCTAGTTCTAATATCTATGGTAAGAATAACATTTATTTAACACCGATTCCTTCTTTTTTTACTAGGGCAAAGGGAAAGTAAAAAAAATGGAACTATTTCAAATACAATGTATTGCTGCCTTTTACCAGAAATTGGGCCGTCTTATAAATTTTTTTTATTGCCAAATGATTTTTAGATCAGCTTAAAATTAGTTGGAAAATAACTATGTATATATAATAATTTTATCTGAATAAATTTCAGTCAATAAATTGAGAATTATTTGGAAGAATGTTTCTTTGTAAGTATCAATTGAAAATAGAAAAAGGTGGATAAATTTAATATACGACATGGTATATTACGTGATTTCAAAATTTTTTATGATTTAAATTTGATTAGATAATTTAATTTTTTATTAAATGGAAATTTTATTCTTTCTAGAGTAACTTGAGACGTGTAAATGGCGCAAAGTTTTACTAACATCCGTAGATGGCAGTTTTGGTAGTATTATTATAATGCAAAATATCCTATGTCAAAGAAATTTTTCTTTGAAACCTAAGTTTTTAATATTCACCTATACTTAATGGATTAAATCTACTCAGAAATTTACTAAATTACAATAATAAATCATTTTCAATTCAAAATTGGAGAACAAGTCTGCTTTAAAAAATTTTTAGGTTAGATTTGTTAATTTATGATTTTGTGGAATAATAGATACTAATTTAGTAAATTATCTTAAGTTGTTAAATTTTTAACAATCAACTAACCAGCAACTAAAACCAGTAGCGCCAGTCCATCGCCTGAGGAAGGTGATACAACAAGAGCGGGTCACTGATACAAACCTGTTCACCGCGATTTCGCCGGCAACGTGGACGCCTCCACCAGAACACAACCAACCCCATGTTCTGCCGAACTTTTCAGTTCGACAGTTCATATACCACACTTGGAAGTGTAAATTGTTTCTCTCGAAACAACTTATATTTATGAAAATAATAAACAGTGTTAATCTTGTCTTTATTTTAGCCAACAAATAAGCAAGCGACACCATCCGAAGAGGGAAGGACATTTAGCACCCAGGTAAATATAAAAACTCCTGAAAGCTAATAAGTCAGGAAACCTTTAACTGGGGAGGAAACTCCCTCTGGCAGTGAGTCCGCTGTCGGTATTAGCTTTCGACCCCATTCCATAATACACCCAATCCCAAAATGTCCTCCAGACATCGTCGCAGCAGCAGATCTGCAAAAACACCTGCAAAAACACCTTCCAGACCAACCGACCAAGAAACCCAAGAATTCCAACAATTACTAAACGAAAACAAACAATTTAGACTCGAAACACAAAAAATCCTCGACGACACTCAGAGAACCCTGGACGCACAATTCCTCCTTCTCTCACCGGTTACTTCCAGCACCACCTCACACGCTTCCAACAAAACCCACCACTCCTCAACACCTTCCCCTAAGAACTCACCAAACACAACACCACGCTAACTACAAAACACAGACTACACAACACCACGCTACCAACGAAACACAGACTATAACCCACAAACCCCATACACATACTCACAACACAGACAAACCCCATACACATCCTCAAGAAGGTCTTACGCTTCCTCCGTAAGATCCCAATCCCCAACACCTACACTCACACGACAACCAACTGCCTCCGACGAGGATGGCTTCACCCTCGTCGGTAAAACCAAAACCCGACCATCAACACCCACACCTACCAACATTCCTGCACCAACTCACACCATCAACGACACACCAATTCAAACCCTGAACCTCCGAAACCTCCCAACCCAATACGCCACTCAAAAAGCTCTTTTCACCCTACTCGACACCTTCGAACTCCTACACGGCCACGTCCTCTTTCTTAAGGTAAACTTCAACCGCACCGCCCTTCTCAAAACGTCCTCCCCAAAGTCAGTCTCAACTATTCTGAGACAAATCCATAACACCACTGGTGACAAAAACATCATCACCAACGTTCTTAACTCAACAGAACGTCCACCACGTCCAGCTAACAAAACCCTCATACCCACCTACTCTTTTGTCTGCAGGAATGTAGACACCACTGTCAGCCCCGAAGAATCTGAAGAAATTCTTCACAATAAACAAATCCCCTTTCTCAAAACTTGGCGAATCGTGGCCAAAGCCACCAACAAACCCACTTCGATGCTTCGCATCGTTACCACCTCCGAAGCCCACTACCACCAGGCCCTAACCTCCGGCCTCTCTTTTCACGACCTTCCACATCGATGCGAGCCATCGAACACAAATCCACTCCCCCCAGTGCCCAAATATTGCAGTCGATGCACCCAAACCGGACACTCCTCCGCATCTTGTCGGCCTAAACCGATATGCCCCTCTTGCGGCCAAACAGGCCACCGAACCGAAAATTGCCCCAAGTCCGGCACTCCTAAATGTACCAATTGCGGTGGTCCACACTCCGCTTTCCACCCTCGCTGCCCCCACAGGCTATCGACACCTAAAACCCCCCAAGAGACCGCACCAGTCACCCTCGAAAAGCCACCCACACCTTACGACCTCTCAACCGACTCTAAAATCCTAATCGAAATACTCACCGTCACACTCATGAATGCCATCCCCAACTCGAGAGATGTCATAGCCGAAACACTTCGTCACTTAATTCCTTCCATTTATCGGCGTGCTCACTTTGCTTTCACTCCCATCAGGAGTGAAAGCGATCCAAATTGATCCGCGAGCCCCATCCACCCCGCCGGTGCCGCAGGTTTTTCACGTTTTTTCCTGTAGCATAGTGAATTTATTCGCTAGCCAAATGGGCCGACGTACGACGAAGTTTTTGGATTTATTATTATTATTATTCCTCTGTACCAGTTACTCATCACAATATCTGAAACAATAATTCTAAAACTTTCAAATTCAACATTTTAAGAAATAAACTCAATTACCTAATATTTAAAACAATTTAAATTTTCTCCTTTTTCAAAATTCCACCTTTAGGTACCACAACGCTTATAAACACACCTTTTCAACGAATTCCACGCCTCGAATTCGAGAAAAGCCAGTCGCCACCACCCGAGATCATCTACATAGCTTCCAATGTCTCCTAGTCACTTTTCCAACAAATTTCAAATAAACTAAAAATTCCAAAATCCATTCCCAACGCTTCTATCAACTCTCATGACATAGGAGACACAAAACCCCCAAAGAAAATATTTTCATCTTCCAATAATCCAATCACTCACCTCGCTCTTTTAACTATCCGCAACACAACGTGGTTCGTCTTATTCATTTTCTACCTTTACCAGACACTTCTTAATTTCCCATTCCGACACCATTAAAACCACGTTCGCTCAAAAACATCCAACTTCGCTGCTGATTGTTCCTGCCTCTCTCTCCGGTTGATTTCTAGCAAAAACACAACTCACCCACAAAATCTAATAAATTATCAATTTTCCATACACCTTTTTTCTCTCAACTTACCATACACTTTTTTTAAAAAACAACTGAATTTTCAGCCCTACCCAAATCTCAAGCCAAGTCAAGACGCGCACTAAACCACCCACAAAAACACCCCCAACCAGCCCTGAAGAGGAAACGAATCCTATAGCAGGGCCTTACCCCAAACAAAAATATACCCAAATAAAAACACTACAAGTCCAAACTTCAAAAAATTCACGAACATCTCTCTCTCTCTCTCTCTCGCAACTAAAACTAATTCAAATTTACCTTTAATAACGAATAAGTATGTAGTCAAAACGCAGATAAACCGACACAAACCACATGTAAACAGAACGTAGATTGACATAAGAGTGATTGCAATAACCAAAACAACAGAGATAGCGATATAGAAGGTATTTGCAAGTAAGCAGTCTCTGTTTTACTTTAGCCTTTGACATGCTATTGTATAAAATCGATAATTTTGAATACTGTGGTGTTACAAACTAACTCGAAATGACACTTTTTTGACATACAACATATTGAAGTAACGACGACGATATGCCAAATTATCATAAAAACTGTGACAGACAACAGGTAATATTGATTTCAGCTGTTGCAAATGTTGCTATTTTGACTTTTTAATCGCCTCTTGGCATTTTACATAGGAGGGTAGATA
Source organism: Galeruca laticollis (assembly GCA_963921935.1). Taxonomy (NCBI): domain Eukaryota; kingdom Metazoa; phylum Arthropoda; class Insecta; order Coleoptera; family Chrysomelidae; genus Galeruca; species Galeruca laticollis. The sequence goes on along the minus strand of OY998177.1, from coordinate 13,689,719 downwards.
ATTCCTTATTTTGGCCTTTGCAGTAATTTTATCCAATTGTCAATAAATTGTAATTTATAATAAATCTTTCCATTTGGCGAACTTTTAAGAGCTCTAATATCAGTGACTACAGGATCGTTGATCACCTAAAAGAAATAATATTTGATACAAAAGATATAACGTTTATCAATACGTTTCAGGTCTGACTCATGCATATCTTTAAAATTTCTTTACCGTGTGGTTTGTGAAGTCGCTATATTGTATATTTCTCACTTCATAAGGAAATTGTTTTTTTATAGCTTACTGAGTAATCCTTATATAATCGGTAGGCAAATAAATATCATGCCCTTTTAATTTTCTCTCAATGCAACTGTGTACAGAATTACACTTCATCTGTGTGTGTCCTACTTCAAGAAATTTTTAAATTATTTCTACATTATTGTCTATAGCAAAGGTCAATAGTGCATTTGACCAAATTTGGTTCCTATTGTGATATGTACAACCGTCACTGTAGATAACTATGGGACCAGATTCATTTCAGCAGTGTGTATAGGTATTCTATCAGGTAAGAAGCAAAAGTACATGCAGTCAAATCAGTTTCAGTTTCTGTAAACCAAAAACAGGTACACCGATCATGTATTAAGTCGTACACTGTAAAATTGGGGCAGAAACGTTTGGTTTAAAAAATGCGCTAGCTTGTACAAAAGGACACACTTTAACTGCTTGTATGCCAACTGTTAGAACACGACGTTTTTGAATTAAACTTATTTCGTTCTTGTCCTTTTTTTCTCATCTCTGGTCTTCTTTCTTCTTTATATAATTGACTAACTTCATGCTGTGTACACTAATTACATTTATCTTTTTTCATTGAATGTATTCATAAATTCATTGCATAAAACATGTTACTGAAGAGAGTCCTAGATAATGTATTGTTTACTTCGGCACATTTTGCTATATATAGTTCAAACAGTTAGTTCATGGTACATATTGTAGTTTCTAGATAGAATTTAGATGAGTTGATACGTCCATAGTGAGATGGTAACTCGGGCAGACTAGTAAAAAAAAGTTCGAAAAAGTTTGGTCCTCAATTTCACTTGGCACGATGGTTTTTTTTATCATTACCCTTATGAATACAATCGTGATCACAATATTCACCCGAATTAAGAATTTGTAGAAACATGATCTTGCAAACTTGCATTTTATTATTGCCAACTGTTAGAAAATATTGAAAGGTACACTTTCGTAGACTTTGTACGATTTTAGCATATATTATTTTTGGAACATTTTGTGTAACTTGGTTAATCACATATATTTTGTATTGATCCCAATTCATGATATTCCAAAATTTAGCAAATATTTCAACGCGTCGCTGTTGTATAATTTCTGAGCATTGCTTAGTTTTTACACTAAGGCATTCCCTTGATGTGCAAGAAGGTCCGATTTCTCGACCTTTCCTTGGTACATTGTGAGAGCTACTTAACAAATCTTTACTTCTCACTATATTAATGGCTTGTTGAGATTTCGGTAAAATTGTCCATGTAGTGGCTTTTTTGCAGTATCTGAATGTTGTACCTTTCAATTACATCTTTAATCGAATTTTTATTTCTTACAGCGTTTTCTGATATAAGACACTTTTCTCCGATTTTTGCTAATTCTTTTTGGATGGAATACTTTGCTTTTAATTGGTTTACATAATGTATCTATTATTAATATTATACTTTTTGGGGTGAATTTATTGCTGTATCCTGAGCAGGTCTGTTTATGGGACGAGAATATTCGAATAAACATAGCGGAACGCCAGCTATAACATTTTCCCAAAAAAAGTACATGAAATAAATTCAAAAGCAACCGTCTAATCGCGTTCCTCAGTTTTGTATCTTGTTTTATTATTTTCGGCCGACACAATTCTTCTCCTTCGTTCAGTGCCATGTCCGTGATCGGACGGAGGCAGATAGAAAGGACCTACAGTTTAACGACACGCACAATTATCTTATTTCCCAACTTTTCTTTTATATCCTAACTAGACGATCCGGGCTGCTCCGCAGCATTAGGATAGACTTTGTATGAGGGTGTAATTATTACATAAAATCATTTTACAGTACTTCCTTCCATACAATATTAGCTGTGCGTCGGCCGCAGTATTTGGATCAGTTAATAGCTCAGAAGAAAGGGCTTGATCCACTGAGTGTTCTTAGACTTGTGTCAACAGCCTACGTTAGTACTCTAGTTATAGAGGTTTGACTGAAGGAAAATCTCGAAAAAATTGAATGTAAAGTTGATTGTACACGCATAACTTTCCTCAAACTCAACGAATTGAAGCAGTTAATAGCTCAAAAGAAAGAGCTTGATCCACTGAGTGTTCTGAGAGTGAAATGATGAAGATCCATTGATTAGAAGAGGAGCTATGAGAATTCGAATTGCTTGAGTGAATGTGTCCCATAAGAAATGTACAGGGAAGAATCGCGTTTGAGTATAACTTGAGTAAGGTGGGAGTTCAGTGAATTTCAACGATTGATGACATATCTGTATCTAAATACCTTTCATTAACAAAAATGAAGGAAATCGGCGGGATAGAGCAGCCAGACGGACAGTTTTCATAAATTTTTTTATATATAAGATAATAAAGCGAATTCAATAGATATTTAATGAGTTTGTTTCTGAGTTTCATATGTATACGTTATTTTTTTAAGTATATCTTGATATTCAAAGCTAGAAGTGAAATTATTATTCTGATATCCGTATTCTAATTCAAAGTAAAACTAGTTGAGGTCTGATTAAAATGTTTTGGAATGGATAACCTACAATATATAGCCAATTTGGAGAATGTAGAAAATGCATATAAACAAATCAATAGACACAAATGTTTCGAAAATATTGACTGAACATCAGTTTTTACAGATATTCAGATTAACAAAAAGATTATGCAAATATTTGATTGAAACATTAACTCCTTGATTGCGGCCTCAAAAAAGGCCTAGGGATTTGAATGTAACAACCAGAGTAAGTAATATGGATTTTTATCCTTTCCAAAATGTTTCATTTAATAGGTTTTAGTAACTCTGCAAAAGATTATGGAAGTTATCAAATGGACATTGGAAGAAATATATATGTATCAGTGTCTCAGCCATCTGTCTCCAGATGTATAGACGAAATCACTATTGCTTTGAATGAACCAGAAGTATTCAACAGATGTGTACTTTTTCCGAGAAATTTTGATGATTTGAATGCTGTAAGACTTAGGTAGGTACCTATTTGTTGAAAAATCTGTTCAGATCGACCTATTTTCTATAATTCATTTTGTAGATTTTACGAAGATTAGAATTTTCCTGGGGTTGTTGGCTGTGTTGATTGCAAACGTGTAGCAATATTTCCTCCAAAAGTAGAAGATGAGGAATATCTAGAACATAGTTATGTTAATCGTAAGGGAAATTATTCTATTAATGTTCAGTTAATAAGTTCATAATGGAAATCAAAATTTAATTTGAAATGATGAATTATGATCCTCATCTTCATCCATTATGATCTTTTTTTCACATATGTGACAGTAGATTGAGAATTATAAATGTTGCATGCCCAGGGACACACAAATTATTATTTCTTAGGTAGGTATCATATGATGAAGAATTTCTATAATTCCTAAATTTGAATTTTTTATTAGGTGACACTGGATATTCTCTCACGACATGGCTTTTTATATCACTGAAAGGCGAACTTCCTGAAAATTCACCAGAATGGAACTATAATGTTGCACAGAAAAGAACAAGATGTTTGATTGAGAAATGAAAAATGAGATTAAGATGTTTATTGAAGCATAGAGCCCTGCGTTATAGACCTTCTGTTACAAGTAGAATCATAATTTATTGTGTTGTACTTCACAACATGTGCCTTGAGTACAATACCCCTAAGCCTGCAAACGAGGACCGAGGTGAAAACTATGATTTTGGCATAATTTTAAACAGAATCCTCACTTGCTGCAGGACAACGAGCAAGAACTCCAATAATAAATAACTACTTTAGGAATAATCATTAGTACTACTAGAGATAAATTAGTTTTGCGAATAGTATGAATGGCTTCAGAAATTTTGTATTTCATTTTCACAAAGGCATACAATTATTTCACATGTGAAGTAATGAGTATTCAGATTGTGTAAGAGCATTTTTTGTAAGACTGGATCATACTTTAGGAATTCATTCAGCCTTTAAAAAAAATAAATGGGTAATAATTTTTTGAAAAATTTGTATATTGCTACTTCAAATTGGGAAGCCAAAACCTTTGCTGGATGAAAAAGAGAAGAAGTGGAATCAGAATAACTAGGAAATATAAAAATAATTGAAAATACAATTCAAATAACAAAATGAACTGAAATATAAAAAAAACAAGAATTAACAAGTATAGGTAACTCCTTGTTCTCATTTTCTTTCATATTTTCACAAACAGATCTTAATAGCACCAATTTGTTCAATTAAAAAATCTGTTATTGATTCCATCACATTTGTGTGTCCTATCAATACAAGCTTGATTGTTTCCAGCACTTCTCTTTCATATTCCGTTGTAGGATTTCCATGATAAGGTCCACCACCAGTTCACCTCTGATAATTTATAAACTGGCTGGTTTTTGTTTTGGTTCCGCATCTTATATCATGACATGTCTAAAACAAATGTGGAGTTGATATTTTTATATTGAATACAATTCATATATTATATAATGTACCTTCCTCCAGGATTTCCCATCCTTACATGCCCCTCCTCCACAACGTTTCAATATTTTTATAATTTATTCCCATTATCTTTGGGCATCTTTCAAAGTAAAATCATTCGAAAATTTTCCTGACGTTAGTTTAGGGCAGTGGTCGACAACCTCTCAATGTGTTGAGCTACTTTGTTAATTATGGAATAAACAGCGAACTACCCACACGGAAGCCACGTAACGCAACGTAAATGAAATAATCCACAGTTAATTTATCATTACATGTATTTATTTCACTATTTGACTGGTAATACATAATACATAGGTACTAATAATAAACTAATAACAAAATAACTAATATTACTAGTACGTACTTGCTCATAGCTACATTCCTACCTACCAAACGATGGTGTTTGAAAAATAAACACAAAATTTTATCCAGCCACAACGGCATGTCACGTAAGATTTAAAAATAGTTAATAATAACAACAAAAAAGTAACGCACTATCATGAACATAAATATTGAAAAATAAAAAAGCACGTTCAATGAGAAGGCTGACACTCAGACTCATTGATAATTTTTTTAATATTTGCAGTATAATTTCATACAGCCATTCGAATACAATTATCCAAATGTTCATCTGTAAGTCGATTGCGATATTTGTTCTTAATAAACTTCATATTGGAAAAAGAAGATTCACACAAATAGGTTGAACTGAATAATGCTTTCACTTTCAAGGCAACACGGCATAGAACTGAATATTTGTCTTTACTTACAATAGGCCAGATATATTTGGTACTTGAGACTAACGATTACAAGGCTAAATCATTTTGATACTAAATTACTTCAATTTCTGTTGCAGCGATGTCTTCGCCAAAATTCTGCGTAACGCAAGTTGCAAGCTGTTGGATATCAATTTCCATAAAGGGTGAAACAACAAACTGCGCTACTAAAGCAATTTCGTTGAAATCCTTAAAACAATTTTTGAAGTTATTCTTCAGGGTAGAAACTATTTCTACATGATATTTGCTGTCATAGGGTTCTAATGGATTTTGAGATTTTTTTTCTGGAAGAATAGGAAAATGCTTGGCATCGCTGTTAATTAGGTTTTGTTCCCAAAACTTAAGCTTTTTGATAAATGCTTTTATATCAGAAATCATTTCCGCTAGTTCTTTGTCTCACCCCTGAAGCTGCAAATTAAGTTCGTTTAATTTCTCTGTAATGTCCACGAGAAAACCAAAATCTCTAAGCCAGATTGAATTTTCTAGTTCCCGAGTCGGTTCATCGCGTTGTTTGAAAAATTGAACTATGCCAGATAGGACATCATTAAAACGTTTCAGCACCCGTCCTCTACTTAACCATCGGACTTCAGAGTGAAGGAGTAGGTCCCCGTATTGACAGTCAACTTCATCGGCCAAGGTTTTGGATAATCTTCTTTGTAACGCTTGAGCTCTAATCTTGTTCACAATTTTTACCACCAGTTTCATAACGTTGTTTAGTTTCAGGAAATTTCCACATAAGGCTTGCTGATGGATAATGCAGTGGTAACAGAGAAATTGCGGAAAAGTTTCATCTCTACGACATAACGCCACCAGACTAGTGTTGCCGCCGAGATGAGAGATTCTCGTCTCTCGTCTCGTCTCGCCCTCTCTCGTCGAGACGAGAGACAAATTTTCTCTCGTCTGACGAGACGAGAGAAGTACCCTCTCCCGTCGAGAAATTCTCGTCTCTCTCGATCACTCTCGAGCAAAAAACGTAATATTTTTTGAGATTTTTGAAATCTTCTTAACTTCGTCTTTGCAAAAATATATATAATGTTTATATTTGGACCAGCGGTTTTCGAGTTATTCGAGTGCAAACATATTATTATTGACTGAATGAAAATGTTTGTGTATTCACTAACCGCGTTGTAAAATTGTTTTCAGTTCCTGAGATACGGTGATTGGTTAAAAACCTCTAAAATTAAATCCTTCCAACTGCAAAGGTTTTAATTTTAGGACAACGTTCTTGAAATAAAATCTTTGTATTCTTTTAATTTTTGTAAACTACCGATACCTTTTTTCATATCACTTGTTATAAGTCTCTGATATATCATGGCCAACTTCATATTTTTAAATACGATCCAAGATTTTTTCATATTAATTTTTGAGTACACAATACCTCAAACACAATGATGTACGTTTCGACACAAATTATACATTGTCAGTTTAAATATTACTTCAATTTTTACTTGAGATAGAATAAAATTGAGGTAGAAAACAGGAAAAATATAATATTTGAAGCATTGATACTAAAAATATATCAAAAAATTTCCTGACCATCTATGTGTTGAAACGTACATAATTGTAGTTGCACACTCAAATTACCACACTGTAGAAATGCGAAATAAGGGTACGGTGAAAAATGCAATCTTATTAAAAATAATAAAACGCCAATTTTAATAATTAATTTTCATTCTGAAGAGTCAGAAAAAATATTGCAACAGTTAACATAAAATTTACTAATGAACTAAAAAATACATTACAGATAAGGTACCTAGATACAAAAAAGGTTGATATAATGATGTATAAAAAGTAACTTAGGCTAAAAAAAACATTTATCACCTATATTTAGTTAATACTTATACATATATTAGGAACACTGAAAACTTTGGAAATTTAGAATAATAATTTTTCAACAAATATATTCTTAGGGCTACACGAATACCAAGAGTTTAAACATATCAATGTTCTCACTGATTCTGCGTTAAGACGGTTCCTAGGTTTTCTTATTACGAGCCCTGCTTTTAAAAACATTTTTTCGGCAAGAACACTGGTAGCAGGTATGGCTAATATATCCCTAGCCATTCCAGCAAGATTTGGAAATATTTCCTGATGGTCACCCCACCATATTAAAATATTGGTATTGCGACCAGCTTTCTCCGTCTATATATTTTTGATATTCGGCTCTTGCTACCTCTCTATTGTTGATGTTATTGTTCGGTTTTTTATATAAGCCAGCCATAAATTCGTCACTACTTGTTGATGATGAATCTTTCTCTGTTTCTGTTTCCGTCGCCGTGGCGATAGTAGCAGTTGGTTTTACGTTAAATGAATAGAAGATTTCGTCAAATTTCTTCAAAGATCCTTCTTTAATTTGTCTTCCCCACGGGGTCAAATTAAATGTCTCTATTTTGTGCCTCGGATCTAATACTAACGCCGCACAATAAACCCAATTCGTTTTATAATAATGATTCAGCATTTTGTCTCTCCATGCTTGAAATGCTTCTATTAAGGTGTTTTTCACATTAGTGGCTTCTATATCATTGAAAGAAATTAATAGATTCCAATTTGTCTAGCAATATGTTAAAACCAACTATAACTAAGGGTAATGTTGAGTAGGTTTTTCCACAAAGTGTAGTACTAAGTGATTTAAAATATTTTAAAAATTGACATAATGCCAATTAATTTCCATTGCGCTTCTGTTAAAAATAAGTGACTGAAATCTTCGTTACTTTGAACTAAATTGTTTAGGGCCTTTTTTAAACGAATCGGTACATTTAACATATCGCAAGAATTCCATCTTGTAGACACATCTATATTTACTGACACATATTTTATGTTAGCAGCATCGCATAACGTTTTCAACAGATTCTGCATTTGTTCAGATTTTTAAATTTTTTTAAACAAACATCGTCAAAGGCGGTAATTCTGTCTCTTGGTTAATTTAGGCCAAATCATCATCGTCGCCCTCTTCAATGGATTCATTTTCCAATTTTAATAGTTTTAATGTATCTTGCACACCCAAGTTCAAAATATGCGTAAAACATCTATAATGACAATCTTCTGTGTTGAATAAGTGATCTGGAAAATCGTTTTTAATTAAATTGTCCAGTTCCTTTAAAAAAGTTGTATTTGCTGCTGCATTATCCACTGTGATTCCGTGCAATTTATCAACAATTCCATAATCCTGTGCACATTTGTAAAATATTTCTGGAATATCTTTCCCAGTATGATTACCATTAGATGGCAAAAATTCTATTACTACTGAATTCAGATTCCAAAATTCATCAATAAAATGTGCTGTTATTCCATAATAGGACTTATAGTTTATAGAAGTTCATCGATTGTGAAAGATATTTGCGATTTATTCTCTTTTGAAACTTCTAATATCTGTTTCAAAACCAAAGTATATGTTTTCATTACCTTTTCTCTAAGAGCTGTTCGTTTTGGGAGTACTGGGGGTTAGTTTTTTGAAGAAAGTTTGAGTATGTTCATCGTCAAAAAAGCTAAATGGTAGGTACTTCAAAGACTCCCACTCGACGATATCTTCGTCTTTTACAGGGACCTGAAATAAAGAGGAATGTTGATTCGTGCGGGTTTTTTGGAGCACCCTGTATAGACAAAAATAATTTCATAACAGGCACCTCTGAACCCTTATAAGCCTCGTCAAACGTTTTCCTGCTATCTTTATTGGTGCAGGAGATATTGACCTTTGTCGCACTAATGGGCTACCCTGTAATAAATACCAAGCAAAGTTGTATCTCATTTAGGTTAGGTTCTGTTGTATTCGACATATATTGCACACAATTTATGTCAAATATAGTAGAACCTAACATCAACGCGTTAAAATTTAGCTTGGTTTTTACTATATTTGGGTTAAATCACGAGAGAAGCGAGACGAGACGAGAGAAGGTCGTCTCTCGTCTCGTCTCGCCCTCTCTCGACGAGACGAGATACACATTTTCTGTCATCTGGCGAGACGATACGAGAGAAGGCCTTCTCTCGTCTCGTCTCGCGGCAACACTACACCAGACCCTTATCACAACCCACCATAGCTAGAGCGCCATCGGTTGTCAAGCCTACCATTTTCGATATTGGAATTTTCTCGGAAGAAATAATATTTTTTAAATGAGAAAACAACTGCTGGTTAGTACTGTGTCCTTTCAGTGGAATAAACTTCAAAAGATCTTCTTTAATCGTAAAATCACCAAAACCATCCTGACGAACACGGCCATCTGGGCAGTGTCAACGACATCTGTTGATTCATCCAGTTGAAGTGAAAAATAAACACAGTTATCTAAGTCAGTTCTTAACTGTAAAAAAATATCATTGCTCATTACTTCTACACGTCTCATCACTGTATTAGCAGAAAGTTGCATAGATTTTATAGCTGAAACTATCTCGTCTTTATTTCTAAAGTTGGCAAATAACGAATCAGCAGGTTCTAAAAACGCCTGATTTATCATTTCCCCGTCCTCATAAGGTTTCTTTTTTTGTGCAATTATCTGGGACACACGGTACGATGCTTCAGTTGCAGCCTTATTTTCGTCGACTGTTCTTAAAAATATTGATTGTTGTCCAATTAACTGCTTTTTTAACTGTTTCAGTTTCTCCTTTCTGGCGGAAGAATGTAGTGGGAATGATTTTTCAAAATTAGAATGTACAGTTTTATGATGTCTCTCAATATTTCCTTTTTTAGCAACGGAGACCGAAGTATTACATAACAAACACACATTTTTATCTTCAACTTCTGTAAAAAAGTATAGTTCTTCCCATTCCGAATGAAAGTGGTATATCTTCACCTTCTTACAACTGCTTGCCATAATATTATTTTTTGTTGTTCTCTACTAACCCAACCGCTGGACGTTGGTTACGCGTTCAGTTTTAAACTAAGCGCATTGTCGCCGCGCCATGCGTATTTATCCCGTTCAAAGCAATCCTGATCGTTCTCGAACACTAACGCGCTGATCCGGCTGGTCGATTCTAGCTTGATGGCGTCAGCGGCAGATCGCCGCTCACCGCAACGTTGCCGCTGTTTATGTTTAATATTATGACAATTAAATTTTTTTGTGGAATTTTCGGAAGCTTCACTGATTTTTGCAGTTTGTATTTTTTAAATTAAAATCGTTGTGAGAGCTACCGGTAGCTCGCAATCGACAGGTTGGCCACCACTGGATTAGGGTATCCTTTCATGAAACAACAACCTTTTTTATTCCATGGAAGCATTTGTGTGCCTCTTGATTTTGTGTTTAATACTGATTGTAGAATTCATTTTTATAGAGGAAATTGATAAACAACGCAATTGAATAGTTTGTTTACATTGGATATTATAACAAAATAACAAAAACGACACTTGTAACGTCAACTGACGGCGAATTGCGCTGTAGTCAAGTATATTTGAGCATGAGGATTTTGCGAAGGGTGCTCGAGAATATCATTTTTAGGAAGTTTTCGCAAATATAGTCATTCGCCGGCTTGCGTATACGTGACGTTGCAAACGATGTCAAGAATAGCACCCCAGATCATTTGTGTTTGTGGCCAAAATGCTTGAGAGTTGTTGCAGCGATTATCTATTCAATCTATAGTACAACTCGTCGTACAACTAATGTATGGGCCGTTTAATATGTCCATATCTAATTTGTAGTCCATTCGTTTAAAGAGGAATCGCCAATAAGTCTATTAAAAACATTCACGTAAAAATTTTAATTGTCTATTTGCAAACAATTCTTCCAGTGATAAACAACATAGCATCACATAACATAAATTTTGCAAATCAGGCATCGTCGTCTTATAAATACTAAATAATCTTATAAATACTGAATAAGAAAGACATTATCATCTGAAAACACTAAATCAGTTTGAAATTATTTATTTAAATGAATAATAATCACCCGCCAGTATGTGGTTGAATTATAAATTAACATTCTTTATGGTAATGTCGTTATCTGTATAATAATCGCAGATTAACTAGTGAGATGAGTAGGTAGTGTACCTATAGACCACACACTGTTTCCTCTTTATTCGACTTTTCTTTTGAAAATTGGAAAAGTAACGAGAACGTTAAGTACAATGAGTAAAAAACACATCACCCTGTATCTATCTATTTCTTCAAATTATTTTCATCATAAGTTACTGGTTTGGGGCTCACAAGAAAATGATTGAATTATGTAGTAAAACGAGGTAAGCTAAATACCGTGTTTTGTGGATATTCCGAAAAAAATAGGTTATTAATTTCTGTTGAACTCTCTTAATAGTTATTAGTTTCATTTGGTTGTATGATGTTCGACAGCCACCTAATTGATGCCAAGAGGTCGAAGGCAAAGTGAGTATCGTCAATTGAGTAACTTTGGAATACTTGATACTTGTGAACATTCATATTTAAATATTTATAGTACTCCACTCGACCCCACGTAGACAAGGTGTTAAATGAAAATGTAATTAGTTGGAAATAATACCGGACCACCCGTGGCAAGTAACTACACAATACGCATTCAAATAGCTTCATATAATATGCAAGTATTCCCGGCTGAAGCAATAAATCGGTTCTGCGATTCATTATTTATTGATTTGGTGATTGGAAATCAGAAAAGCGCTGAGGTCCTGTTTAAAATTCAGCTATTTAATGGCGTCTATTTAGAATGATGAAATGTTACGATGAGTTGTGTATGAAAAGAATGAGGATCCGACAACGTTTTCACTAGCTAAACACGAATCATTAACTGAGAAAAATGCGGTTTTTCCACAAGTGCGTTAGAAATACTACAGGAACTTGAAATAATAATAGTAGTAATCAAAAAATAATTTGCGGGAGGATGTCATTTGGATTGGAAACTGATGATCTAAAAAATATTGCTTAATAGATGTATTGATACAGAAAAGATCTATATACGACCATCAACAAAACTTTCAATACACTTACAATCCACATCTCAATTGTATCAAATTTAGACAATATGTAATGTACTTAATCGCCTAAATGAATCTAATTACTGTTTCCTACATTATTATAATCATATACGTAATTCTATCTAATTTACCACAGATAAAAGTCCTCTTCAATAGTGGTTTTAATTAAATTTACTGTTCCTAGTAAACTCCACAGTTTATTAAAAAATATTAAAAATTCTAAAAAATTGACAATTGTTTCGACATTACCTAAATATCATGATATATGCATATTAACGTTACAAAACGTTTTAACAACATTTTCACAAGCATATTATGCTATTCCAGATCATGAAACTAAAAACATTGATGAAAAGGTAGTTCGAGCATTTATTTGTAAAATTGGCAAACCAGACATCATAGCGACTGAACAAGGTCGCGATTTCTCATCAAAGTTATTCACTCAAATTGCAAAATTTTTAAAAATCTAACTCCTTAACTGTACTGCCTATCATCCGGAGTCAAATGTCAATTGGATCAATTTGGCTATGTTTTCCTATAATACTACGACCCATTAATCAATAAAACACTCGTTGTGAATTAATGTTTAGTTACACCCCTAACACTATAAGTAGCATAATAAAATTACCTGAATTTAAATACACATGCGAAGACTATCTAGAAAATTTATTATAATCCAAATTAATTAATAAAAACGAGGTCAAATAAAGAAACTAACTCATAATTGTAATGAATCATATAAAATTTTAGAAACAAACTCTCCTGTTAATTGTACCATTTTAATAAACAAAAAACCTGTTAAATTACATACTGTAATGTTTTTCTTATTTGTTTAAACAGTAAACGGGTGGGAGAAACTTGAAACACACGGTATGGCTACTTACGAATTTATTCAAACACTAAACAACTCACTAACACTTAATTTATATACACACATCCTTAATTATTAATTTATATAAACATTTTATTGTTCGCTATTTCTATCACGAGATCACTTTCTCAACTAAACTAAACTCTTCCCGGTCGGTCCTTTATATATTAGTGCCTTTTTTACTAGATAATTCTAGATTGCGGCTTACACAAAAACTAAGTATAACAGATTCAAATTTTAAAGACTATTTTCGAATTTCAACAACTCGATTAGTAATTTAGATAATAATAAAACCATATTTGACGGGAATTTTGAACTTATCACGAATTACAGTAATGAATTAAATGAAAAATCTTTTAATTTGATTTAAAATAAAAATAGTTATTATTAAGCTGTGTGAATGAAGTTCCCCTATATCAGAATTCTTACAAACACCGGTATTTCCTCTGCATATAACAATTGTTCAACTATTTTGACATCTACCTCAGATACAAAAGAACGTAAATTTTAGTCAATTACATCAGACTTTTCCATTTCTGAAGACTGTTGTAATGATATAAAAATAAAAAATGAAACAATCCTAAATCTCATTAACACTTGCAAAATGTTTGATAGAATATATCTGATACAGGATCTGTAGACTCTATTACAGAAAATGTAAACGTAGTCCCTCACGCGGATTGGAACACGTAATAACTTGTTTGACTTTAAATATGTGTAATAAAAAAAAGAGTAAAATTTTTAATGAGCCAGAGTTAAGTATAGATTGCGCGCACGAGTCATATCTCAGAAGCGAAAGAATCTCTAAGTTGAAAGAAAATTTTTAAATGTCAGTGTTATGTTAGAATAAAACTTTCACGAAAATCAAAACATAAAGGTTTCATTTTTATTCTTCTCACCAGCTCGAGTTCAAAAAGCATTAAAGCTATTAAGATTGTGACTTTTAAGTGAATTAAATAGTTGTAAGAAATAAAATTGGTCGTATATTAGTAATCCATAACAATTTTGTTAAATTGTTTTTCTACTCTAGGTACTGAATATTTTATTTCACTCTTTCTAATATCTATTGTTACGAAATCGCATACTGGTGTAGTCCCTGAATCCGACTCTGTCTAATACTATACAGGGTGTCCCGGGACTAATGGGAAAAAAGTCAGGAGAGTATAATATGAGCCAAAATAATGTTAGTACTTCATATAAACTTTTACTATGCAGGCCCTCGTTTTCGAGTTATAGGCCTCCAAAGTTTTAATTTTGAATTTGGTTTTTATTTTTATTTTTTGTACTAGTTATTTGATCTTCATAAAATTCACGGCAAAGCTATAATGTAAGTGTATGTTTATTTTGGTAAGGTAAACAGATTTACAGTAGTGCATTGAAGCCAGGGACGGACTACTCGCAATGGTTAGTGATCCAAAAAATTTGCAGGTATGGCACACCCTGTATGAAATTATCGAAATTCACTTCCCCACACATTAAGCTAACGAAAAGGTACTCCTGTTGGAATTCGATAAAATAATCCATTATTTAACCATTAAGAAAACCTCAAAAAACACAAGTTATAAAACATTAGACTAAAACTAATTCCTAAACAACAACAAAAACTAACGTTATTCTAATAAATGTTCAATATGAGCTCCTCCCACTTCCACGCACATTCTAAGTCTACGAAGGTGGTCGTTTCTTTGCACTTGAAAGAGCAATTTCACACTATTTCTAATAACATTGCAGTGTAACACAATTCTGTGTATTAAATCTTGCCTTGTTTGCACAGGTGTTGCGTATACCTTACTTTTGAGATAACCCTAGAGAAAGAAATCCATAGGATTAACGTCTCCTGATCGCGGTGGCCATTGAAAAGGGCCTCCACGACCAATCCATCTATTAGGAAGCCTTGTGTGTAAATGCTGTCGTACATCTAAACTGAAATGAGGAGGGGCCCCATCATGCATGAATCATAAATTCCTACGAGTTTGTAGTAGCAAATCATCAAACAGGTTCCATAACTCATTTTGCAAAAAACTCCAAATATCTCTGACCGGTCAAAGTACCGTCAATAAAGTATGGCTGTATCAATTTATTGCCAACTATTCCTGCCAAACATTAACCATGAATCTATGCTGGATCCTAGTTTGGATAATGCCATGTGGATTCACATCATCCCATAAATGCATATTATGAGAATTTATGATTCCATCTCTGGTGAAACCCGGTTCGTTCGTAAAGAGAACGTTACTAATAAATGTGTTGTCTGCTTGTTGTTGTCGCAGAAACCACTGGCTATACTCAAGTCGAGCAGGATAATCAGCCACTGTCATACGGTGTACTTTTTTCATGTGAAAAGGATATAACAGCTGTTCTTTTAGGACGCGATGAACAACTGATTTCGAGACGTTATGTTCTCTTGATAATTTTCTAAAACTCGATGGTTCATTATCAACTGCATTTAACAAGCCTTGTTCAACTGCCACAGTCCGTATGCTTCGTACTGGACCTTCTCCAGCTTTTTCTGGCGAAAATCTTCCTAAAATTTAAAATTTTGTTTTGTATACATGGAAAATTACATTTACTTATTCATACCTGTTTCTCGTAACCTGAGATCAATACGCCCAAACATTCGTCTGACTGGCAATGCTCTGTTTGCAAAATGTTCTTCATAAAGCCTTTTGGCCTCTACACAGTTTCGAGAAGCCAGTCCATACATTAGATGTTTATCTGCGTACTCAATAAAAGCGAATTCTGCTATTGTAACTGTTAAATTAAGGACTTATGAATTATTGACAAGTACTGACTACGAACTATTCTACACAACGTTTGACAACTAATCCTATGGTAACTTGATAAACGGTAAAAACACAGTTTTTTCCAACTTTCCAATTAATAAGTCGCTAATGTTTTTCATCTTCTGCTATCGTTAAATTATTTTTTGTAGTACTCTAGGTAAATTTTGGACATCCATTAAAAGTTAGTTTTACCTCGTTGTGTACTTATAAAAATGGTGAATGCGTAAACTGGTACGTAGTGCATTAATAAAACTGTAAATATTAGCCAAACGGCTTATTTTATCGAATTCCAACAAGAGTACCTTTTCGTTAGCTTAATGTGTGGGGAAGTGAATTTCGATAATTTCATACAGGGTGTGCCATCCCTGCAAATTTTTTGGATCACTAACCATTGCGAGTAGTCCGTCCCTGGCTTCAAGGCACTACTGTAAATCTGTTTACCTTTCCAAAAGAAACATACACGTACATCAAAGCTTTGTCGTAAATTTTATAAAGATCAAATAACTAGTACAAAAAATAAAAATGAAAACCAAATTCAAAATTAAAACTTTGGAGGCCTATAACTCGAAAACGAGGGCCTGCATAGTAAAAGTTTATATGAAGTACTAACATTATTTTAGCTCAGATTATACGCTCCTGACTTTTTTCCCATTAGTCCCGGGACACCCTGTATATGAAAGTTGAAATTTTGCCGAATGCGCACAGATTTCTTATAACGATTATTTATCGGCCGATCGTTTGTTGGGAGCCGCAATCGGGAACTTTTCGGAATAGAAGGCACTAGAAAAACGTTTAATATATAACGACTACCTACCAGCGACGAGAGTTTAGTTTACAATTTAATTGCGTAGTAAATAGACGTGAACATGAACAGTAGTGAAGTATTTATATAAATAAGTGTTGATGAATATACAGTGTATTTAATTGTTACTGAATCTTTTTCTTCTGCTGCTATCCATTAATGGATGTTTGCGACTACTTCTGAACATTTCGTTCTGTCTCTGATGGTGTGGATTAATTCTCCTGTGGTTCTCATCCCTGTCCACTGTTTGATATTTCGGAGCCACGACATCTCCTCTTTCTGCCCACTCCCCTTTTCCCTCTATCTTTCCTTCTATTAATAGTTGGAGCAACTGGTATCTCTCGTTGCGTATCACATGTTCCAGGCACGCTGTTTTCCTGCGTTTAATCGTGTTCAGCAATTCACGTTCTCTTCCTGTCCTCCTCAGAATTTCCTCGTTGGATTTTCTTGCTGTCCATGGAACTTTCAAGATTCTTCGATAGATCCACATTTCAAATGCTTTTAAAACTTGAAACTTCATTCATTTGAACTAATGTTCAATTTAAACTGGTTGACGCGTTTTACTAACACAGTAGCTTTGTCAAAACGAATTTCGTTTTGACAAAGCTACTGTGTTAGTGAAACGCGTCAACCAGTTTAAATTGAACATTAGTTCAAATAAATGAAGTTTTAAACAAATTATATTGTTTCATTTCATCGTTCGGATTATTATTATTTTCAATGCCTTCATTTTCGTATTCAAACATATCATTTATAGATAAATTATGAAGAACACAACAGGCTCGGGTAACGTGAGAAACCCTTGTAATGCCGCTTAGCTTTAAATGATATAATTGCCTAAACTTTTGTTTTAAAAGACCAAAGCAATTATTTATTATGTAACGATTTTTAGAAAGAGTCAAATTAAAATGAGTTTGAATTGCAGTTAATTGTCCTCGATCACGAAACGGAGTCAACAAATGTCGTATCCAGTATATATTTGTTTACCCGCATTTTTCAGGTAATTCTGCCGATAAAGGTGATACACGATACACACGACTATCGTGAACAGGTCCAGGGTACCCAATAAAAACGTCTATTATGCGCTTTTCAAGATCACAAACCACTTGTGCCTAAATAGAAATCAAAGTTACAATACATGTTGATTTATTTAGGACAATAAAGACTTACATGGACTGAAAATGTTTCCTATTATAATACGAATATAGGTCTTCAGTTGGCTTGTCAATCTTTATATGAGTACCGTCAATAAGACCACATACACCTGGAAACCCATTTTCAGTGAAGTGTTGCTGTATTTCTTCTATTTTTTGGTTATATAATATTGTTATATATTAAAAAACTAATCATTCGTGTGGTTATACGAAAAAGAGACTGATTGTTATATTAAAACGATCAGCAACGTCTCGAAAAGATGCTGTTTGATGACCAGCAAACCACAAAAATACCAACACATGTTGCTCAGATTTTAGCTTTCCATTTCCACCGTTCGCATAAGCATCAAAGTATTCGCTGTTGTTATATTTCTCCACCAAATTATTAAAAACTAGACGAGACTCTCTAAAGTGTTCCTTGAATACTTCATCGGAGTATTGTGAAATGTGCACAATATTCAACAATTCTAACATTTTATAGTTGACTATATTTGAGGCAAATATACAAAAGTAAAAAAAACTTACTCCCTTACCTTATATTTACATATAATCACAGAATATATAAAAGGTCGTATGAAAGTTTGTTGTAATCGGTAGCGCCAGTCCATCGCCTGAGGAAGGTGATGCAAGCCCGAATTAGTCACTGATCCCAACCAATTCATCGCGACATCACCGGCACCGTGAACGCCTCCACCAGAAGACCAACCAACCCCATGCTCTGCCGAACTTTTCAGTTCACTCAACTACACTAGGAAGTGTATTTAGAAACAAAATCTTATTTATGAAAATAAATTAATCGTGTTTTTTAGATTTCAAACAATCAAATCACATCAACCAAAAGCAGGAAGGACATTTAGCACCTAGGTAATATAAAACTCCTGAAAGCTAATAAGTCAGGAAAACTTTAACTAGGTAGGCAACTCCCTCCGGCAGTGAATCCGTTGTCGGTGTTAGTTTTCCCCCCAAATCCTACACCACACTCTCAACCAACAATGTCCTCCAGACACACACGCAGCAGCCAATTTTCCACACTCCCTTTCTCACCAAGTCAAATAAAATTTCTTCACACTATCAACCCCAGCCACCCCCTATTCGATTTTGATACATATCATGACAACCTAGCCTACCTTATCTCCCCCCACGGCAAAGAAACGCTTTCCCGCTACGAGTAAGAATTTTCTAAATTCAAATCAACACCACACACATCAAACAAAACCCACTCTAACTCAACACCATCGCCTAAAACCTCTTCCAAACAATCCTCCTCAAAACAAACATCCGAACAATAACACAAAAGCACTTCATACACATCCCCAACCAGGACTTACGCTTCCTCCGCAAGATCCAAATCGCCCACACCCTCAATCACCCGACAACCATCCATCCCCGACGAGGACTATTTCACCCTCGTCGGGAAGACCAAAACCAGACCTTATCAACAATCCTACAACAACCCCCACCAACAACACTAAACTTACACAAACTCAACCTTAGAAACCTCCCACCCCAATATTCAACACAAAAATCCCTCTTCGCCCTTCTAAACACCCTCGAGCTCCTCAACGGACACATCCTTTATCTAAAAGTAAACTTCAACAGAACAGCCCTACTCAAAACGTCCTCCCCAATGTCAATATCAACACTTCAGCGACGAATTCACAGTTCCCCTGGTGATTCCAACATCACCATCAACATCCTCAATTTGAAGAAATTTTTCACGATCACCAAATTCCGTTTCTCAAAACTTGGCGAATCATCGCCAAGATCATCAACAAAGCCACATCGATGTTTCGCATCGTTACAACCTCCGAAACACATTTCCACCAGGCCCTCACCTCCGGCCTCTCATTTCATAGTTTCCCACATCAGTGCGAGCCGTCCAACGCGAATCCGCTACCCCCAGTCCCAAAATATTGCAGTCGATGCACGCAAGCCGGACATTCCGCTGATTCTTGTCGGTTATAACCGATATGCCCTTCTTGCGGCCAAACAGGTCACAGTCCCGAATATTGTCCCAAGTCCGGAACTCCCACATGCACAAATTGCGGTGGTCCTCACCTCGCTTTCCACCCTCGCTGCCCCCACAGGCGAACGACACCTAAAACCCCTCGAGAGACAGCCTCAGTCTCACTCGAAAAGCCACCAGTTCCCTTCGACCTCACTACCGATTCTAAAATCTTACTTGTCCTTACAGTCACCCTCTTGAATGCCATTCCCAACTCAAGGTACATCATATCCGAAACACTTCGCCACTTAATTCCGTCACTTTATCGACACAACTGCTCTATTACAAACATAGACAGGCGTGTTCACTTTGCTTTCACTCCCATCAGGAGCGAAAGCAACTCAACTTGAATTCGCAAGCCCAATCACCCCGTTGGTGCTGCAGGTTAATCATGTTTTTCCTGTAGCATGGTGAATTTATTCACTAGTCAAATGGACCGACGTATCGACGAGATTTTTGGATTTACTTGATGATGATACCGCCATTCACTTAATAATTAAAAATTTCAACATTTTCACCACCTCACCGAGTCAATAAACCCACTAAATTCCTCTCCTCGAACTCGAAAAAAGCCAGTCGCTACTACCAAACCAAACATAGTCACTTTTCAACCAAATTTTAAATAAAAATAAAAAATCCTCAAAATTACTCCTAACCTTCTTATTAACTCTCAAGACATCGAAGACACCCAAATTCCAAAAATTTTTTCAATAATTTCAATCACCCACCTCATCTAAAATACTTCTTTGTGCAATCGCAGTCAAAGCATTGCAAAGCTGTATGTTTAATTTCCAATGACACTGTTGCTGTAATGAAGGAATATAATTTACGTCGACACTATGAAACAAAGCATGCTTCAACCTACTCTAAAATTAAGGAAGCAGCGTGCTGAAAAATTTGAAACAATGCGTTGTGGTTTGTGTTCGCAGCAAAATTTATTTAGGAAGGCTAACTCAGAAAATGAAGCTTTGACTTTAGTTAGCATGAAAGTTGCTTATTTGTTGGCGAAAAAAGGAAAACCCTTTATGGATGGAAACATCGTTAAAGAGTGCATGATGAAAGCTGTTGGTGACTTATGTCCAGAAAAGTTGAAATTTTCAAAATGGTCAGTCTTTCCCGTAATACTGTTGATCGTCGTATTGACGATATTGGAAACAATTTTCTTCACCAGATTACTGATGCACAGCGTTTCACTGAGTATTCTCTCGCGATGGATGAACCAACTGATGTTAGTGACAATTCACAACTTTTAATTTTTGTTCGTGCTGTTGACGACGAACTTAATGTCACACAAGAATTAGTATCTGTTAACAGCATGCACGGCACTACAACTGGAGAAGATAACTTTAAAGAAGTACAAAACACGTTGGCAAAATATACCTTGGACTGGAATCGGCTCCAAGGTGTCATAATTGACGGATGAAGAAATATGCCTGGTAGAAACATCGGGGCGGTTGGCCTAATTAGAAAAGCTTGTGAAGTTGCAGGAGGATCAGTTCCAATTTTTCTGCACTGGATTATCCATCAAGAAGCTCTATGTGTAAAACATGTCGATATGAGCTGCGTTTTGAAACCAGTTGTATCTGTCGTACATTTTATTCGATCACATGCACTCAATCATCGTCAATTTCGATATTTTCTCGAAGAAATTGAATCAGAGTCTGTTGATTTATCGTATTATACTGCAGTTCGATGTCTTAGCTGTGGAAAAGTGCTATCGCAGTTCTTTAGGCTTAGAACTGAAATTGATTTATTTCTAGTGGAGAAAAATCGCCCTGAACCACTTTTATCGGATACTCAATGGCTCTGGAAATTAGCTTTATTTGCAGATGTTGTGACACACATGAATATTTTGAACTTAAAGCTCCAAGGTAAAAACGACTTAATTTGTGATTTATTTGCGCAAATTAAAGCATTCAGAGTAAAGCTGATATTGCTCGAAAGTCAGATGAATAAATGTAATTTTACCTATTTCTCATGTTGTCAAGAATTTAATAAAGAAACTGATGAACAATTTCCAATCAGATTTGCAGTAAAAGTCAACACGGATTTAAAACAAGAATTTCAAAAGCGATTGTCCGACCTTGACACGAATCAAAGCAAATTCAGCTATTTCAAAATCTCTTGGATTGCAATGTTGCCGATGTTTCAAGCCAGTTGCAAATAGAAATTACTGATCTTCAAGCTAACGATCAAATTAAGGGTAATTACAAGGAAGGAAATTTGATCGATTTTTAAAAAAAAAATTTGATTCAAAAGAGTTTCCAAATTTAAAGCAATTTGCTTGTAAATTTGTTTCTATGTTTGGCACTATCTATATGTGTGATCAAACTTTTTCCAAGATGAAGTATCTGAAAAATAAATACAAGTCAAATGTATCGGATGATCATTTGCAATCATTGCTTATAATTGGTGTTTCAGACTTTAATCCCAACTTTAAAGAAATTCTTCAGGATAAAACACAGTTCCATCATTCCCATTAATAATCCAGGCGATAGATCAATCGAAATGGATGTTGTTTGATAACGCAAAAATTTTTATGCAGAAAGTTGCCGAATATTGTGTACAACAATAATCTATGTTTGCCTACTCCAAAAAGTGCTTGCTAAATGCTGTAGAACAACAAATGTACAACAGTTACTTAGTGTCATAACAAACAATAAGCAATTATAAAAATATCCATTTTACGTTTTAATAATTTTTAACAATTTTTTAAAAAATTTGTCAAATTTTTTCCATATTTATACAATTTATTATAAAAAAGGACGGTTAGTTATGATAAACAAAGACCATTTAAGAAATAATATATACTTTTTATCAATATTTATTATTGAAACGTTTAATTAGTTGCATGATTTGATGAACATTAAGCAACAAAATAATTTTTCAATCATACAACTATCTTTTTGATGCAAATGAAAATAGCATACTTTTTTGATCTTGAAATTCGTGCAAAATTTCTTTGTAATATTGTTTTTTGATGGCATATTCTGATTCCTCTCATTTCGCTACATCGAATTAAAAAAATCGTCTCGATAAGTGCTACCGTTGCAGATATAACTCATGTTTTACCGCGCATTCGCAGTTTGAAACACCCGGGCTGCGCGACAGCACAGCTGCTCTCCGCCATCCCCACTCCTGCTCCCACGCCGCTCGGCCGACAAACTCCTCTGATTACGGTATTTTCATCGATTTTTCTTTCATTAGGCTTTCATCTGTCGAAAATGCACAAGACGAATATAGAAAGTATTTGCAACCAGCTATAAGAGAGTATTTTTTTCTAGTTTCGATTTAACGATTAAGTAAGCCATAAATTATTATTAACTTTGTGGGCCTCTTTATGTTTTCAAGTTAAAACTTTACTTTTTTAAAAATTATTTAATTACAATAGTTACACTTTATTAATATTTATTGAAGTTAACAATATGAAGTCTATAATCATTCTGAATATAAAATATGTATAATGAAGCTATGCGGTGTCCAGTAGTGCAATTCAGCATTATGACGTAGTCGATCGTCCGATGATGGTTCGATGTAACAATGCCATATGAGGTCACGAATTCAGCTGACGGGACATCTATCGTTTCATAACTCCTCCATCCCCAAAGAAAACTCAAGGGTGAAGCGAGGGTGGAACCACTTGAGTTGGATCGATGTTGGTAGGCTTCTTTTTATGCTGAAAAACCTTTCTCATAAAGTTTCTATATTTAAATAGGAAATAACAGATTAGAAGTATGCAGATTATGGTACTTGAACTGATAGCAATTCGAGAAAAGGCCACAGGCATCTTGAGTTCATCAAGCGGATTTGCATTGTTTTCTTGAAGTTGCAGTTTATGAAGTTTGTCTAAGTTGATTTTCTTTAGCTGAATCTCTTGGATATTCAAAATTGGAAGTGGTACTTCTTGGATTCCTTCGAGAGCTATAGGATGTCCTTCGATGATATCTTTTTCGTTTTTGTATGTGTATTTTGTAGTAGCTATAGAGCATCTTGGCGGGATCGTTAATAAATAGCTTCCTTGTAAGACTGAAATTCCTGATTCTTCACAATCTGTTTGTATTTTCTGTGATTCTGGGAATATTACAATGTAATGGCTTTCGTTAATTTCTTCTATTATTGGTTCGGAGACTTTTACAGCGATTTGTTGGCAATTCTCTGGCGATGATGTGACTGAGAGGAGAGATGTGATGCAGTCTTTTGTTTCTCTGGTTACTTGTAGCCTGTTGGTTTTACAGTAGTAGACGGATTGGAGATCGATGCATTCTTCTTCTTGATACTGATATTGGTTGTTGCTCATAATTAGGTAAGTAGAAGGAGGAATAAGGACAGAATTATTTATATTAGGTACGGAATATAAGTGGTAGTAGGTAAATACGTCTGGATGGACCAGTGGAAATTCTAGTGAAAATATGATTTTATCTTTATCATAATAAACTTTAGTATTAACAATAGCATAATATTTTAATATTTGGTTTTCATTGAATAATAATTGATCATATGTGTATGTGTTATATAAAATTTGGACTATTTCTTTAAGGTCCTCACGGGAGATTACGCTTTGATGCAGAACACCTAAACTGGCAAAACTTACTGCATTTTCGATGTCATTAAGAAAGCTGGACATAGAGTCCAGATTGATTTTTATTTGACTAAAAATTTCTTGAAATTCTATGTAGTGTGAATAATCATAAGATGTTTCGTTGAGTGCTTTTCCTAATTCATTAATTTTATTGGATATTAGAAGCTGATTATTTGAAATTATTGATATTGATTCATTAACGCTATCCATAAGATTTTTGTTAAGAGTTATTTGTGAATTTACTTCTCTAATGATTTTATTTTGATCATTTTGCAGTTCGCTAATACTTGCGTATATTTTGTTGGCATCTTCTTGGTCCATATTGCCAGTAACGAGTTTCACTAGCGAGCCAAGAGGGTTGATTATTCCTCTTTTAATTCGATTAGATGGAAATATAGAGTTCATTTTAACATTTATACTATTAACTTCAAATTGCAATTGTTTATAAACATTTCTCAAAGAATGTTCATGAATATGGTTCGTCTTATTAAATAAGTTGTTTAATGAGTAATATTGTAAACTTAGATTTGTAATTTGATTTCGGATGGGGTTTGTAGGGATATAGTGTAAAAATGTATGGGAAGCGATTTTTACCCTAGCTTGTCCTAGTTCGAAAGATAGGATGCCAGGATTACTTTTCAAGGATTTAATCTGTATCTTCTGGTTCGTCACTGTCTGAAGAGTCAACGTCCTGTGAAGTTACATTAATTAGTTTTCTTACGGGTTTAAATAGTTGTTTATGATAGTTGTTTTTGTAAGTCGTTACTGTAATATCTTTTGATGTCAAAATGTGTTCGGGTTTATATGGAGGTTTAGTTTTAGATTGTCGTTCCGATTGTTTCTTGTAAAGGGTAGTGCCAGGGGGAATGTCTGGGGGATCTGTACGTTTTTCGTTTAATTTTTCAATATTTTTTTGTTTTTTGTTACTAGTCTCGGTATGTATTCTGTCATATAATTGTTTCATAGTTTCTTTATGTTCATTTAATTGAATGTTATCTGGTTGAGCTTCGTCGTCGATTTCGATGGGATCTTTTAGGTGAAGATGTCCTAGAAGAAGGTCAATAGGCTTATGTTTGGTGACAGAGTGAATTGAGTTCTTGTATCCCAAAATGGACAATCTCAATTTTTCGAATGGGTTTAATTTTGGATTCGTTAGGGATAATGTTCTCATGTGTTCTAATATTGTAGAATGAAATCTTTCTACGATTGCATTGCTATTAGGATTATGTGGAAGAGTATAATGCCAGTTAATACCATATAATTTAGCAAAGCCTTTGAGAGTGGATTGAGTAAATTCTGTGCCATTATCAGATACAATGTTTTCTGGAATTTTATACGTAGAAATGAATTGTAATAATGACTGATAGATGTGAATCGCAGATAATGTTGGAATTATGTAAGTTTGTCCAAATCTACTAAAACTGTCACATACTGTCATCGTAATTGTATTGTCAAATTTAAAAGTGTCTATGTGTAACGTTTCGAGTGGTTTTCTTGGAGTTGGGGTTAGCTGAAGTTTTATTAGAGGCGGGTGTCTCTCATATTTAACTTGTTGACAAATGGAACAGTTATTGATAAAATCTTTTACGTCGTTATTTAGTTTTGGCCAATAAAATTTGGTTTTTAGTTGGTTAGCAGTCTCGTGAATTCCCCTGTGATTTGTAATGCCTTCGTGTTGTTGTTTTATAAGTTTTTGTTGTTGGGATTCGATTTTAACGTCATGTAGTATAATATTTGATTTGATTAAGATAAATGCAGAGCTTTTAAAGGTCTGGGGAACTATTCTACACATGGTTTTGAAAATAGTTTCATCGATATCGTTCTGAAAATAAAAGGCATACCGTTTCTTCGGAACAGCATAGTCTTTTAAGAATTGAATAATTTGGTTTTCAAAAGAATTTTCACTCACGTGTAAGAACCATCTGGTTCTTGCAGGGTTATCGAATAATTTTTTAATTTCTTGATGAGGATTTTGATCAGTTTTGATTATTACTATTTGATTTAAAAATACATTTAATGGTTTCTCGGTTATTTCGATTCCAAGTATTGGGTTTTCTAAACTAGTGTGTATTGTTTGATCGTCGTTTTCGTCATTTGAATCTACTTCGGGAACGAGAGATTGAGAGTCTGATTTGGTTGTAGCGTTAGTTTCATTAAATTCTTTCATATATTGAAAAATTGGCGGTAGATCAGAGCCGGAACTATTTTCGTTATCTATTGGATAAATTTCTATACGGGAAAGAGCATCCGCATTCGTGTTGCAAGAACCTTTTTTATATACGATTTCGTAGTCAAATTCCTCTAACTTCAGTCTCCAACGGACAAGTCGGGAATTTGGTTCCTTTAGAGACATTAGCCATTGTAGAGGTTTATGATCGGTGACGATTTTGAATTTATTGCCGAAAAGATATGGCCGGAAATGTTTTGTACCCCAAACTATTGCTAACAACTCTTTTTCAATTGTTGAATAATTTTGTTCAGCAGCGTTAAGTGTACGAGAAGCATATGCTATGGCTTTGTCTCCACCGATTGGTCCTTGGGAGAGGACTGCTCCTATTGCGAAATTACTTGCATCTGTGGTCAAAATGAATTCTTTGGTGAAATCGGGGTAGATGAGAATGGGTTCATTGATTAGAAGAGATTTGCAATCTTCGAATGTCTTTATGTAAATCGGGTCAAGTATATTGATGTGAGCGCCTTTTTTCAAACAGCTTGTGAAGGGTTTGGTTAATTTGGCAAACTTTTTTATAAACTTTCTGTAGTACCCGAGAAGGCCTAAGAAAGCTTTTATGTCTTTCGTGGTTTTCGGTAAGGGGTAGTTGGTAATAGCTTTTACTTTATCAGGATTGGGTTTGATGCCTTGAGGGGTGATAATATGACCTAGAAATGATACTTCTTTTCTAAGAAATTCGGATTTGTCGAGTTGAACCTTGAGGTTACTCTCACGAAGCTTTTGGAAAACACTTTTTAAATTATTAATATGTTCTTGGAGTGAGCTTGAAAAGACAATTATGTCGTCCATATAGACGAAACAAATTTTATTACGGAGTTCTTTTAGTACATTATCCATGACCCTCTGAAATGTTGCAGGGGCGTTCTTTAAACCGAAAGGCATTCTGACGTATTCGAAATGACCATTTTCAACGTTAAAAGCGGTTTTCTTAATATCGTCGGGATGCATTTCAATTTGATGAAATCCACTGGCTAAATCTAAGGTGGTGAAATAATAACAGCGTCCAAGTTTGTCAAGTATGTCAGTTATGTTTGGAATGGGATAACGGTCGTCAATGGTCTTTTCATTGATTTTTCGGTAATCAACGACGATGCGCCATTTCTTTCTTCCAGATGCATCAGCTTTTTTGGGAACAATCCATATAGGAGATGACCACGGTGAGTCGCTAGGCCTAATAATCCCTTTTTCTAGCATGTCGTTAATTTGACGTTCGACTTCAGGTTTATGGATGTAGGGGTATCGATATGACTTAGTATAGACTGGAAGTTCGTCTGTTGTTTTAATTTTATGTTTGACTTGGTTGGTGAAAGATAGGGGTGAATTTTCTTTATGGAATATGTCACGAAATTGTTTACAGAGTTTTTCGATTTCGAATTTTTCTTCTGAATTTAAATGAGAAGTTCGAATGCATTGGGCAGTGTCGAAATTATAGGGATGATCGTCGGCAGGGCTTTGAACAGAAATTTGGAAGATTTCGTAATTGTCTTCAAAAGGTTCTACAACTATGGGTTTGTATAGAAAGACATCTTGAACATTTTCAGAGGTATTTATAATATCAACTGAGGCATATCCATTTTTTGAGAAAGTGACACCTTCTTTGATACTACAACTAGATAGTTCAGTGTATGGAATTCTAACAGTACCATTTGGTATATTGACAGGTATTTTTGCGGTTCCTATGGAATTGGGTTCAACGTGAGCGAAAAATAAAAGTTTGCCTTTAGAAGAGTAGTGAGATAATGGTAGGTTAGCGTTTTGTGTTTGTAAAAGTGAATTTTTTAGATCGATATGTACTTCTAAATCTTTTAAAGTTTCGTAACCTATCAAGCCGTCAAAGAAATGATGGAATTTAAAAAGATGGAATTTCATGATTTTATTTGAGTTGAATTCGCGAAAAGCTGGAATTTTAGCGCAAAAATCTCTAGTAGTTGTTTGGAAGACTGAGCTGATGGTAATTGGTTCTTTATAGATATAATTTGGGAAATAATTTTCAGCAATTTCGGGGTTTATAAATGACTTTGAAGCTCCGGTATCTATCAATAATTTTAAGGGAGGATCAGAAATTATTATGTATGGAAGATCTTTCTTGTCATAAATTGAAAAAATTTCTACGTCTGATTTGTTGGTTCGGGAGCGTCTTGAAAATTTTGTTCGTCGTTGCTTTGTGTTTCTGGATTGTCAGATATTGAATTTGTGGTGTCTACATAGTCATTAAATTCATAGGGAGAAATACAATTTTGGTCGTAAACGTTATCTTGGTCAAGCATGTTATTTTCATGAGGGTAGTAAGGAGTGTTTGATTGATAATAGTCATAATATTGCGTTTGGTCGACATTGTGCAGTTCTTCAGAAGTAAATCTGGGTTGTGATGGTTGGTATTGTTGTGGAGGTGGAAGTGCAAATCGATTTTGGTTTCGATTAAAGTTGGATCTGTTAAATGTATTTGACGAGATGCCACTCATAGGAGTTGGTTTGGGCTGACGGAAATTTGAATTAGGTTTCCACACATTACTCGGTGCTCTCGAAGGTTGTTGAGGACCGAAAACTTGTCTATTAGTCGGGAATCTATGTGGGATGAATCTGGGTTGAACATTGATTGGTCCACGAGGAAATGGATTTGAAAAATTTTGTATTGGCATTAAATTGTGACCGAAGTTAGGGATATTATAATTAGTTTGATTTTGAAAGTTTTGATTAAATTTTGGATATGGTTTATTCTTAAAAGTTTCGTTATTTGATTTTTGAAGGTGACGGATATTATTTTCTGCAATAATAAATTGTCTAGCTGTTGCAAGAGTATCGGGTTTCATAGCTCGAATTGTGGAGCCCATAGGTTCTTTCAAACCGGCCAGAAATATTTTTAAAGCATGTGTATTGTAAAAATTTTTCTTTACGGTTGCACCAGCTTGACTAGTTTCATGACAATCAACGTAATTATGAAGAGCACTCAAATTAGACATTACTCTAGTGTAAAAATTAAGAGCAGGTTCGTTAGAATTTTGTCTCAACTGATCTAAATCAAAGAGTAATCCGTTTTCGTCTCTCTGGTCGCCAAAGTGAGCTACCAGAGTGCTTTTAACTGTTTCCCAATCTTTGTTTATGCAAATACTGTAAACTTCTCTCGCGTTTCCAACTAATTTTCCATATATTCCGAAAATTAAACTAATGTTTTGAACGCAATTGACATTTGCGGGATTTGGATCCCAATAAGTTTTAATTAAAGTGTTACTCGTCTCTAAGAAAGACGCTAATTCAAGCGGATTACCATCAAATTTTGGCACGATTTCTAATAATTTAATTTCAAATTTGGGAACAGACATTGTTGAATTCAATTGACTATTATTAGAATTAATATTTTCTTCAATGCTTAAACTATTTAAAAGAGAACTAACTTCTAATACTGAACTTTCTTTTTCTTCGTCAGAAGAATTAAAATTAAAATTTGATTCAATACTAATATTAAGCTCACTGTCGCTTTCCACTATGGAATCTTCAGATGAGGAGAATGACATAGGCTAAGAAAGATAATAGGATAAATAATATGAGCAACTTACAGTAAAATTGCGATGAGTTCCATTGATCCTCGATGGACTGCACTCTCTGGATTGGCACCGTACTCTTCTCAAACGTTTATTTGCACTTTTCGGATTGTTCAAAATTTGGAAAATTTCGCGATGAAGGTTCTTCCAAATAAACAGTAGAAACTGAAGGATAATACACGATGAGAATCCTTTTGGATCCTACTGACTGCGCCACTTTATGTTTTCAAGTTAAAACTTTACTTTTTTAAAAATTATTTAATTACAATAGTTACACTTTATTAATATTTATTGAAGTTAACAATATGAAGTCTATAATCATTCTGAATATAAAATATGTATAATGAAGCTAAGCGGTGTCCAGTAGTGCAATTCAGCATTATGACGTAGTCGATCGTCCGATGATGGTTCGATGTAACAATGCCATATGAGGTCACGAATTCAGCTGACGGGACATCTATCGTTTCATAACTGCCTCTATCTCCGGATATACACGGTCAAATTTTGTCGTTTTGGGCTAAAATGAAAGTGCTTGGAAAGCAGTATTCAGATGGGTAACAATTTTTAAATTACATCGAACCGATGCTGTAAACGAGAAATTATTTATAATGGAAAATTTTTTTTATAATTTGTCAACTTTTTTACAATTTGTTAATTAATAATTGTGGCAGTGAAAAACTACGCGGTCGATCGTTACAAAAACTTTTGTGCGTAATTGTCATACGTTTAACTATCTTTTCTGAAAATTTGATAAATATTTATCAATTTTTACTTACCGAAAAAATTTCTCAAAGTTTACGTATGATTTTTTACTAATTTTCGCATATTATTCATGGAAAATTAAAGTTTTTCGATTCGCGATTCTCGAAACCTTATAGGAAATCGTCAAATAAACAAAAGATAAAGAGTAAATTTTTTGGATTTAAGGCTTTGTTTCAAAGTTTTAGACACAAATGTATCGAAAAATGGGTAATTTTTCGATAATTCGGTACATTTGTTGTTCTACAGCATTTAGCAAGCACTTTTTGGAGTAGGCAAACATAGATTATTGTTGTACACAATATTCGGCAACTTTCTGCATAAAAATTTTTGCGTTATCCAACAACATCCATTACACCCTACTTTTACTGCTCTACCGCCTGGAATATAAAAGTTGCATATTTAGCCACGTTTGTTGAGTATTGATGAATATGTAATACACTATAAAAAATAAAATCCAATGCTGTTTTAGTCATAATGATTTTTTTTAAATTCATTTATTCAAGTGGCCCGTCATAATTGGATTTAAATCCCAATCTGACCCTCGTAGCTAAAAGTTTGGACACCTCTGGCCTAAGGGTCTAAGGTCTAAGGTTTTGAGTTTCAATCTATTACACAGACTATCAATACTTATCTGTCCAACTGCGAGGGTAGTATACCACTTGCTCAACGGTTTTAGCAACTGTTCAATATTCATATAGTAGCTATAAAGCTATAAATAAAAAATTTGCAAATTTACCAAAATTCCTTATCTTTAATAATTGATATACACTTGCTATTAGTCTTGATTTGTTTTCAACAGTCAAATTTTAAAACGAAAATTCTAATAATAAATCATTCTAATTGCGAACTGTCCAAAACTTGAAATAAATCATCAATAAATACAATAAATTATAATGCCATTATCTCTAATAAACAAAAACTCACCAAAAATAAGTTTCTTCAACAGTTTATTTTTAAAACATCTGCTTACCTGCAACAAAGAAAATAGTTTGATTATTAAATATTTGGAAAAAACGTAAATAAATATTTTATCCAAATATTTTTATACGATGATTGAGAACGTCTGTAACAGATTTCTCAATGTGTGATGAATCATCAATCATTTATTTATACCAACAAGGATTTTTTGTACTGGGTGTATGAACTTCCCAGATAATCAGGAAAAAGGATTTATCAAAATTTATAGGAATTTATACAAGTCAAATACCGGAAGTGAAATGGCAATATACAAACAAACCCATAAAAAAAGCATAAATGAGATATCTAAGACGAGTATTGAACATAGGATAAATTGAGAAGCATAGATATAAGGAAGATATTTATAACTAAAGCCATATTAGAGACAATTGAAAAAAGGAACTTAAGATCACTAGCACACGTAATAAGAATGGATAACAATGAACAAGATAAAAATAATATAGAAAGCAAGAACATGGGAAAAGAAGAGAAGATGATGTCCAAGCACTATATGGAATCGTGAGGTACCTACCGTAAAGATAAAAATAAACGCGACAGGAAAGGTTAAGAAAATTGTAAAGAGAATACAAAATACTTTTGCAGCTAAGCTAGCTTTTAATACATTGTCTACATCATAATTATTGTTCTTTTCAATAAAACCGTTTAATATAAAAAAGTTTTTTTGCTTATTTTATTTTCAAATCTTTAATATTTATGTTGTTAACTTATATGCTCAGATGTTCCTGATGTTAACATCTTTCTTTGTCTTTCACGTTGTTATATTAACCTAGTCTCGTATTGTTCAGGTGTTTCTAAAGCTAATCACTTCTATAGTTGACTATATGTTTCACTCTCACTCTCTATTTCACGATTTGCTTTATACTTTTCTTTCGCCTTTTCAAACTTTCTTTTTCGTTGTGTTGCAGTTTCTATTTTTTTTATTATTTGTTATCATTTGTTCCCACGAGTGTTGGACCTTATAACGGTCGACCCCCTAGAGGTCCAATAGATGGAGAAGTTTCTAATACAAGTTGTGCCCAAGTCTTTAGAAGAACTTGGCTGGTGTACCGCTAACGACGTATCATTTTTAGCCAACCTAACGCCACACTGTCCTCGAAACGATGCAAAAGTCTTTGTTGTGATTGGATGCTTATATTTGACTTTTAATCTATAAAGTCTATGATCAACCATCCATTGTGTTGAACTAGCAAAGCCCTTTCATTTGATACTAATATTGGCGGGTTGTGAAAAAAATATGTAATCGGCCATTTTGTTTGTCTCTTCAATTATTATGAGTAGGTTGAGATTTTTTTATGTGTATACTTTATTAGCAATCAGAGTTTATAATTTTAATTATTCAGTAAAGCTTCTGTTAACGGATACCTCTCCACAATGGAACCTCTACTGAACGAACAGTTTTTAGGTCAAATTGTCGAAGATACCTCCGAGCAACGGGTCTCTCCACAACGACTCCGCAGAAAATTTACCTTCATGAGCAGAATATTTTGATTTCCGAAAACAGGGAATGGAAATTTCCGGTCCCCAATCCCTACTGGCGACGAACTGGTCGGTGGTGAACTGGCCTGGTACTGACACGACTAGTGGTGAACTGGCCTGGTGCTGAAACGCGGTGATGTATAGGCGGCGCTAAAACATCCCATTCCGCTTGACGAATCTACATTTTATATGGATGAAATTTATGCATTTTCATTGCCTTTCTTACAGCCATTGAAAAGAGAATCAAGCGCCCATCAAAGTGATGTGCCACTTGATCCCCTCCTCATTTAAGACTCTAAGGGTAACTCCTAGAGAGTTGAACTACGAACCTTGAAAATACAATTGTCATGTTTCTTCGATTTCTCATGTTATTTACTAGAAGGTGGATATTAAGGTTGTAAAGATTTCAAATTGACACCTCGTATATAGTATAGTAGCTTATCTGTATCAGTTTCTCGAATTAAGTTCCTTAATGTACAAATAGTGTATGAAAATAGCCCAGCCTGACGTCTTTGTGACTACCATTTATAAACAATCGGTATTGTATTGCCCTGATATAAAAATTTATGCAATCGAATGGTGTGATAAATCGGTTTGCTTCGCAAAACGCATATAGATTGACTAACCCGATAAAGTATAATAATAAAATGTAAATAATATGTTTCAGAATTCTTTTGCGAAGAATACATTAACGCCATTGTTCTAAATTCGCCAGTAGGATAAAAAAATATCGATAATTTGTAGATAGTTTACACGTTAAATAAGCATACTGTACAATATAAAAATACATACATCATCATTTTAAGCAGCTGGATTTTATATATAAAAACTAATAGTATATTAAAAGTTATGTTTTGTTTTGTATGTACACTACACATATTGTAGGTAATTGCTGCCTTTTCTGTATATATTTTTAAATTATTGTATTTTAGTCTGACCCGTTGCTTTTTGTTTTTGTCAATTGTTGATATAAAATTTCATTAGAATGAATGCTCGGTACGAAATTTCTTTTGATTCATTTGAAGACACATTTTGTTATCAAAAGTGAACAAAAAACAAAATCGGGTGTCTGCAGCTGTTTAACAAGCCTTGTAGACCTAGGGCCGAATACTAGTGATTTATTCTCTTCTTACTAAAACTCTTTCAACCATTATTCTCCAAAGCTATATTTTTACATACCTGCTTTGATCGGGGCATTCATAACAGACAAGCCCGTATGCATGCCCGCGAACAACTTTACAAGAGGTTTGTCCTTATGTATATATGTCGCAAGGCCGTGCTGTGCGATCTCATTTTGTCTGTACGAGCAGACATGTTCGAACGTGAAAGCTTACAGTAGCCTACCTGCTCATAGACACAAGAGTGACAGCAAACAGTGCAGACGTCAGTTTAATTATTATTTGATGAAATGTTTGCAGAATGAATTAAGGTGATTTCGCACAAGTGCATATGTTCTACATGTAGCTAAATATCTCAGCGTAGCAAATAAACGTTCTCTTGCAGACACCGACTGCCTTATTTTAGTATTTTGTTTTGTAACTTAAAGCTCGATCAATTGTAATAAAAAACTGAAATGATTCTACGTTCATGCGTAAGTAACTGTGGAGGTCTCCTAATTTTCAAATTTTTAATTCTTTAAGTACATTGATTACTTATTTCCATTTTTAATCCAGTTTGTGAACCAAATTATTTCCTTTTTCTTATCATCCAACAGTATTAACGCAGCACCAGTGTTTTTATTGCTATTATTGGTCTAAAACAAACTGATGAGTCCTTGTAATGGATTGCAGCGCCAAAATTGACTAGAAATACTGCCCGCGGGCGTGCCTACGGACATGTCTCTTCGTGAATTCTCTTTGATTCTTATCCACCACCTTTCTTCTGTGTTGTCTCCGCCCTATATTGTTCTCAGTATTGTTTTCCACTACTTGTCACCATGGTTAATTGTTCAGCTTCGTCTTGTTATTGTACCTTTACCATATATCTCTCACTACATATTTGAGAACTTTGTTTTAATGAAATTAACTGTCTCGACCCTTACTTCGTGGAATCTGCTCATATTAGTGTTTTTAAATGAAACTCACGGTTTCTAGTTAACTCCACAATATAATAAAAGTTATTGAAAATTCAAAAAAATTGACAATTGTTTCGATATATCAATATCATCGTCAGAATGACAGAAGTTACATTTTATTTGATGCCTACCTGATGTTTAATAGTTATTTTTGGCTAGACCAAGAAGTGGATTTAACTAGAAACCGTGAGTTTCATTCAAAAACACTAACTTTGTTTTATCTTGACCCACGAACGTAATTTCTGGCTGCATGGGTCCAGCCTAATGCTTTGTTCACAGGTTTTACACCCTTACTTGGTTATACCGTACTGAGGACAGCTAATGAGCCAGAAACCTGCATATCAGCAATTACCGCTCTTTTCAGAAGCCCATGTTTCTGTCTGCGTGAAATATTCACGAATCTCTTTGTTGCTTGTTATATATATTGAAGTGATATCCTAAGTAGGGGGATAAATGAAACTCTTAATTATTAAAAAAATGGACTGTCAAAATGAGTAGTAGCCCAGGTCTTTCGAAGCTAAAAAAAGACACATTTTGGAGTGAAACATCAAGATCCATATAAGAAGATAACAGTATATTTGAATTATTTTGTCCGTATTATCTCTAATGATTATCAATAAAATATTATATCTTACGTAAAGAAAATGGCTTCGTATCTGAATATCATTCAAAATTATACGAACCAGTTGGAAAGACTAAAATCTACGAATGGAAACTGAAACAACGGAAACTGACTTGAACGACGGGATATGTGCATACTTAACAAAATTTTCAGAATCAAAGTTGATACAAGTTGAAAAGAAGATCTGAAATGCATTGAAAACTACTTATCGAACACGGTTTGTACCTTTTGGAAGCACAATTGGTAAAGATGATAAAAGATGGATGATAGCATTAAATGGAGAGTCTCTTAATAATCTTAATATACAGGTTTGGTTATACCGTACTGAGGACGGCTAATGTGCCAGAAACATGCATGTCTGCGGTTACCACTCTTTTTAGTAGCCACCGCGTAGCAATACGCACAAATTGCATACGCTGTCAAGTTGCATCCGTGATTTGTTTGTTGAAAATTTCTAAAGGCGTGTATCTGTCGATTTAAATCGATTACACCTTCTTCTTCATTTATCTGAAGTTCTCCTTCGGCTCTTAGAAAATTATGCAAACAACAAGCAGCCTTTACGACATCAACCACAGTGTCAACATTTAGTTCAAATGGTTTTAAAATACACCTCCATTTTTGAACCAAAATTCCGAAAGAACTCTCTACAATACGTGTTGCGTCTTTTATTGTCTTTTTTCTTTCATCTTGAATAGCTACATCAGCTGGGAACGGTCTCAACAAGAATTGTTCCAATCTAAAACCACCGTCTCCAATAAAAACGTGAGGCGTTTGTTCTTCTCTTCCTGGTAATGGATTTGGTCCAGGTATATTCAATTGGTTGTCAAGAAGTTTTTGATAAAAGGGAGTCCTTTGAAAAATCGTGCTATCGCTATCTTTTCCATAGCTGCCAAAATCAATCGTTATAAATTTATAATCTGAGTCTGCTATGGCAAGCAGAACTATGAAAAATCTCTGTTTTTGCAAAAATGTAATGTTCCCTGTTGAGCGGCCATTTTATATAAACATTTTTGCTATCAATACTACCAATTCAATTGGCAAATCCCCACTTGTCCTTAAATCCAGTTTCAGACTCTTTCCATACTGCTTCTGTGGGGAATGGTAAATATATTGGTTGTAATATTTTCCATATCGCTGTACTTCCATTCCAACCATTGTAAATCCAATACGGTAAGAATGGCCGATTGTTTTATAGTAGTCTCCTGTAGCAAGGTATCTAAAACAAAGAAAAATATGACGATATAGTGGCCACTTCTCGATTTTTTATCTTTAGTATTTCTGATAAAATTATTTTCTAGGTAAACATTGGAGCATGAAGTGGAAGAATCTAAAGGACAACTATAATAAGTACCAGAAAAACATACAAACTAATTCAGGCCAAGAGTATAAAAAATACAAAAACTGGCCTTGACAGATGTAATGAGGTTTTTAGATGATTTTAAATTTACAAGAACAACCGAAACTAATACCCCTAGTCAGATTGAAGAAATAGATCGTAGCGCTTCTCAATCGTCTATGATAGAAGACTTAAACTCCACATCATGTAGCGAATGAGATATTCATAATCCACCGGAAAATAATACTGCTGGCGGAAAAAAAACGAAAAATATTGAAGAACCGGCTGATAACATACTAGACTATTTAAAAAACAAAAACCAGCAAAAGCAACATAAAACAATGGAATATGCAG
This sequence comes from Galeruca laticollis, assembly GCA_963921935.1. NCBI lineage: Eukaryota > Metazoa > Arthropoda > Insecta > Coleoptera > Chrysomelidae > Galeruca > Galeruca laticollis. The sequence continues at coordinate 13,651,816 of OY998177.1, read as the reverse complement.
ATAATTTTTTTCTAAGCTACGCTGAAAGGTTTAAGAAGTTTTCACTCAGAATGTTAAAACTAGATATGGAAACGTTATTTGCTAGGTCGTTTATGTAGTGTGTCATCTCATATATCAATGGAACAACAAAGACCGCAGTCGACCCTTTCAAATTCTTCTCCTTCTACAGATCTTCCTGAAAGTATTTCATCACATGACGCGCTTCTAGGAAATACTAGTTCTCAGTACTCAAATTCAATTCAATAAAAAGTGGGCCTATGATGTGACCGCCTAAAAGTCCAGTCCTCAGATTTAATTTTCGTGGGTACTGTGTCCTCAAAGCAATAGGTTAATCTTCATAAGTGACGAGTGTTTGTGTAATTAAATTTATATACATTGTTGTGTTTTGGGTAACTGTGTAAAATTGAGGTTGTGAAGTAAATTATTTTTGGTTTTATTCATTTTGAATACGAATAATTATTACTGTTGTATTCCTCAATGCTTTTCCTAGGCAAACAATCCTGAACTGAGCATTCACAGTTTTTTCCAGTAGTCGAATATTTGAAAGTTTTTGTGGAAACCGAAATTGGGGGCAGAGAACTTGTTGACAGACGGAAAGAATTGATTAGGAATTGGAAAAAGGGTGTCTAATTGTATGAAAGTATTCTCTCTTCATTTTAAAGAAATTGATTTTTTCCTAAAAGGTTTGTTAATATATGAATTCAAGTTATGTATCTATAATTTAAGTAATGCTGTCCCTTCTAAGAATTTACCTGTAACTGGTGTTCCTAGTTCATCCCTCAGGTCTACAACTTCTAGAAAAGGAGTCAAATCGGAAGATACTCCCGAATAAAAGAAACAACTCAATATGTGTCAACATCTTAGGAAAATAGACTCGATATTGAAGATCAAGAAGACTGAGAAGCTGCAGAGGCTTTATTGTCTTTGATGAATCCTCGGAGATGTGGAAAGTTGATGCAGGCCAAAGTCAATAAACATTTTAATGTGCAAGTAAACACACCAACACTTTTAACATTACATGAACTGATAACTAGTGATGAGAAACTGAGAAAATTCACCGGAATAAATAACTTTACAACTTTTACTATCATTGTTGAGTTTTGTGAACAATATATAAAAGATAAGCGAAAAATTGACTCAATTTAAAAGTATTTTTACTTAAAACATTCGTTCATTAAAGAAAATTATAATAATTTAATTAAAAGCTACCTTCAAATTTGCATTTAATTTCAAAATGATATAAGGGTACAATATTATTAAGTCCAAAACACTGAAGACAACCACTAAAACACTTTAATTATTCACACAAGTACACAAAACACCATACCACAAACAATGGCAATGTAAATTAAGTGATTTCTGGTTGTCCCCACCATGGCGCTGCCATCTTAATCCGAAAAGCCTATACTCAAATGCTTATTTGCCCCAGACCAATAACGTACTACGGATGGGTTGGGTTCTCGATGAATTAAGAAGGACGATTCATCGGTAAATAACACCTTTTTCAAAAAGTGATAATTTCCACGAAATGCCGTATTGCATTTATCGACCATAGTTTCACAAAACTTCATACGTCTGAAATTGTCTTCAGGAAAAATTTCTTGTGTCGTCTGGACATTAAAACAATTATAACTATTTCTCTTCAAAATATTCCTAACAGTTCGGTCACTCAAATCTACTTCGTCGGCAATCTGTCTACTAGAACACCGTGTCGCTTCTGCCAATACACACACGACGCTTCTGCGAATGCACACAATTGTGTTTATCATATCTCCCTCTTCTCAGTTATTAATCTCGGACGTGGTGGATTTGTGTCACAAACCCAAAATTCTCAAATTTATGAATAATTGAAAGCACAGTCGCTTCCGGAGGTATAGGTCTATCTGCAAAAGCCACTATAATAGTATATTAAGTACCAAGTGTCAAAACGGTTACTTTAGTCACGAGTTTTACTAGGCACGAGTGAAGCGAAGCGGAACGAGTTCCTTGTGACACGAGTGACTAAAGACGTTTTTAACACGAGGTGCTTACTATACTTTTTCTTCGCCCGCGGGAAGGAAAACATCATATTATATTTGAATTATATTCATTACATGACGGACGATGACTGACAGCTGACGGATAAATCAAATAACAAAATTATCAAGGAGCATGAAATTTAACATACAAAAGATACACTTGATTTGACGTTTAAAAAACAAAAGATAAACGAGATGTGACTTTTCGCATTTTGAACACTAGTGTTGAAAGAGTCGTTTTGTGTATGTCAAACCCGTGTTCAAAGTGCGGTTTTGGTAGCGGAAGTAGAAAAATATATTTATAGTATCTCTTACAGAATTACACCCAAAGTATCACTTAATGATCTGTGCTTTCTCTGCAGTTTTGTAAATAGTTGCCATGTTTAGCAGTAATTAAATTTTTGAATGTTTTCGCAACCACGGCCGGTAAATAATGACTCATTGACACTAGACACTATCATACCGTTTTAAAACTAGAAGTGATTTGTATTTAGAAGTTACCAAGTCTGTAGATTCCTTATTGGTCAGATCACAGCCCGTTTTACACAGCACTTCTAGTCTAGTCTAGTGGAGAAACAGGAGGAGAGGACAGCATTCCGTCTCTTTCGATTATGTGGTATTATAATATAACTGCGTTCCTTGTTACTGTTTGTTATAGATTTCTGTCTAGAGTATCGGAAAAAATATATCTTGGGCATCCATTGAGTCCGAGATTAATATCCGAGGATAGGGAAATAAGATAAATACAAGTTTATTGGCAGAAGCGACACCGTGTTCAAGTAGACATTTTGAAGAGAAACAGTTATAATTGTTTAAGTCCAGACGACACAAGACATTTTTTCTGAAGACAATTTCAGACGTATGGAGTTTTGTGAAACTTGGCAATAAATGCAATATGGCATTTCGAGCAAATGATGACTTTTTGAAAAAGGTGTTACTTACCGATGAATCGTCCTTCTCAATTCATCGAAAACACAACCCATCCGTAGTACGCTATTGGTCTCGGAAAAGTAAACATTTGAGTATTGCTGTACCCAAGAAAATTAAATGTCTGGATTGGACTTTTACGCGATAGCGTCATAGGCCCATGTTTCATTGAAGGGAATTTAAATACCTCAAAATATTTGCAAAATCAAATTATTTCTGCAGTTCGTACTCTTCCTCCGATTAACTTTAACGATGTGTGGTTTCAACAAATTACATTATATTTAAGTTAATCCAATTATCATATGAAAGTGCACATTAAGTAATTTTGAAATTATTGATAACAAAAACAAGAAATATTTTAATAAAAAGGAGTTACAAACGAAATTCCCCATTTCCATGAAGTCAGGAACAGAACCATTAAAATATCACGTCCCATACATGAGATTATTTGAAACTTTTGATACGTTATTTATATCAATTTTCAACTTATAACCTCTCAAGGAACATGATATATTAAACGTTAAAAATCATAAAAATCAGTTTTTCGTGAATAACTCGCTCCTTATGCCTCAAATGGTATTTCCACTTATTATGAAAATTGTAGACCATTAAATTATACATAATTTTTGTTTGAAACATTTTTTTAGAAGGCTCACCGTTTTTGAGATAAAGCGCGGAGAGCCGTATTTATTATGACATACTGAAAGGTCAAGTGGTACGTGCTCCCGCGCTGTATCTCAAAAACAGTGAGCCGTATAAAAAAATGTTTCAAACAAAATGTATGTAAAGTTTATTGAACTACAACTTTAATTATAGATGGAAATCCGATTGGACGTATAGGAAAAGAGAGATTTACGAAAAATTGATTTTTATGACCTTTGCATATCCTTTAATATCTCACGTTCCTTGAGACGTTGTAAGTTGGAAATTGGTACAAACCTTCATTTTGGCAATCTAAATAATGTGTCAGAAGGGTCAAATAATCTTGTCTAACGAACGTGATATATTAAAGGTCAATGGTTACCAAAATCAGTTTTTCGTAAATATTTCGCTTTCAATGGGCCCAATGGTATTTCCACCTATTATACCAATTGTAGACCATTTAATTCTACATAATTATTGTTTGAAACATTTTATTATACCGTTCACAGTTTTATGTCATAGAGAATGGTCAAGCGGTGGTCGCTCTCCGTGCTGTATCTCAAAAATGGTGAGCTGTATAAGAAATGTTTCAAACGATAATTATGTAATATTTAATGATCTACAACTTTTATAACAGATGGAAATACGATAGGACGCATAGGAAGCGAGATAATTACGAACAACTTATTTTTATTACTTTTGACCTTTAATACCTCACGTTTCTTGAGAGTGTGATGATCCCAAAAAGACATTATCCAAAAAGACATTGTTAGATTTGTGTGAATAATAATTTCAAATATTGATAGCAGCTAGTGAACTAATAAGGACAAGTGAAATAGATAGCAAAACACGTCCGTTTTGTAAATATCGTATTCGCACGACCTACAAGGTCAAGAATACGGGGCACTGACTGTGTTAGCTTTAATACTTTCTATAAATAGATAAGTTCAACACTTTAAGGAATTATTCATTATTATTATTATTTTTAATAGTACAAACGTATGTATTCAGGTCGATTCTGATTAACATTGCTATAAATCTTGTTACAGTAACCATATTGTTACATCTTATAACCAATACCAATATGGTAATGTAAGATCATATTCTGCTTAGACTACAATAGCAATATTGGTTATCAATTATGTTCGTAACAATATTGTTATTGCCATATGATAAATTTCAAAATTGTCAACAATGTAATTATTCACGTTCTGTGATCAAAAAGAAGAAAATGAGGTTAAATTTAGCATTTGAATAAACCAGCCGGATGTCGGGTGGTATATTTTTGTAATGGATATTAAAACAAGAAATTAAAATCAACAAAATCCCAAATGGAGCTGATAGTATATTTTTTAGAAAAAATAGCGTCGTGACAACAGGTAAAATGCACCCCCAAAATATTTCTAAAATCGAAAACAAGTGGTATGAGCTTACACATTTATTATATAATATAGATAATGGTGCACGAAGGGATAAAAACAATGGAAAACGGTAAATATATCTATATACTTGAAATTTAATCCATGAGGAAATAGCTTACCTAAATAAATTGTAGTTCTTATATATGAATGGAAAAGCAAGACTAAAAAGAAAGCCAAAAACAATATTGATTCTATAAGGCAAACTGGAGGCGGGGAATACATTTGTGATGAAGGTAATAACATTGAAAATATGTTATCAAAAGTTTATGGATGGGTTCATGTGGTTGGGTGCCCAGGAGCGCCCGCTGAAGTAGATCCTGACAAAACCGAAAACATTAACGAAGTGCCATTGGTAATAGAAGATATCAAAATGGGAACATATAATAAAACAAGTAAAGAAAATATTTAAATTATAATAAATGAAGAAATTACTCCAAATGAAAATGTAACTCCAAGTACAAGTAAATCCACAGGTAAGTTTTTTAACATGTAATTTTAAATAAGATATAATAAATAACATAAATAGTATCTATGTGACTATAGGTATAATTTTATTACAAATTAATATTTGGATTTAATAAATATTTAAGGGACGGTCCCACAAAAGAAAAAAAAAGGGAATGTCTCCGAATTTCAAAAGTCCGCTGAAGCATATTGCACAAGCTCTAATGAAATGGCTAATGCAATGAGGGAAATAGCTAATGCAATTAAGGAAATGGCAGCAGCCTTTTAACAACTGTCTCACACCATACATAGATAATAAAGATGAGTGATGCCATAAAATTATGATTTTCTTATTTTTAACAATTATTTTTTGAAAATGTTATTTTTCATGTTTTTATTTTTGGAAAAAATTGTATTCGCATTTTCTAATAATACTTAGTCTGTAGAGTGTTCATCTGATCTTTTCTTTTTTAATTCAGTTTTAAGGTTTTTTAACGGTGACTTTTTAAGAATACTGTGTTATTTGTTTTTTAATAAAATTTTGTTTCCGTTTTCAGATTTTTATTAAATTAAAAGGAAATAGTTATTTATTCAACTAGTGACTTTTCTAGACATGAGTGAAAAATAATACATTACACACCAGCAGCATACAATTTTCTTCTACTAATTTAGAAAACGTTAACACAATTGTTTACATCAAACTGTTTGACAGTAATTTATTTTGTAAAATTATCTTCTTTGACAAATGTATTGAACCATTTCTCTTCTATAATACCTTCCATCTTCCAGTTCATCTTGATCTACAAAGAAAAGATAAGAAAAATATTTCCAATTTCATTTCTTTTTATATTTGCCATTAATTTCTACGTTCTGGTTAAAATGATTATCCTGACTATGTGGATCGTCATCATTACCATCCTCATCTTCATCAATTATATCCTCAACATTATATTTTTTGCATATATTATGCAAAACTGCATAAGAAGAAATCATGTAAGCTGCTACTGCATGTTTGTAGTGCAAAACTCTATCCTTTTTGAGGTATCTGAAACGTGATTTTAAGACTCCAAAACCTGTTTCAACAATATTCATAGTTCTTCTGTATAATATATTGTAATACTCTTCTAGTTATCAAGGAGAGCATCAGGAATAGGGATTGAATGGTATGTCAGAGTCTCCAAGATGGTAACAATTTCTTATTACTTCTCGATATTGTCTTCTTAAATGCCTCTATATTGTTGAGGAATTCCAAATTGCTACATCGTGAGTAGCTCCAGGATAACGAGCATTAATATTTTATATAGTTAGATTTGCACTAAAAATCAATAATAAAATGTTTTATGTACAACTATTTATTATACAGGTAGTTTGTACTTACAGCTTGAACATTTATGCTATGAAAACCTTTTCTATTTATATGCTGCCGCGGGTTGAACAGGGTTGCTGGATGCGTACAATCAATCGCACCAATTATATTTGGAAAATTATAATTCATAAATCTACAAATATCAGATTAAAGATTTATTAATGTAATTAGTTAAATATTCACCCTTGCTTAGTTTTTCTTACATCTTCATCTGTAGTTGGAAATTTTGAATACCGGGGTAATAAATTATTTTATTAAATATTTGGCTTACAGCTGGTTGACTAAGCCTAAGATTTATATTATCTCCAATTATTGCTTGGTAATTTCCTTGGCTAAAAAATAGAATCATTGTACCAAAATATAAAAAAAAGTCTTTTCTTGATAATTGTTTTTTCTCTGGTACACTCAGCTGACTTCACTCATTTAAAAAATAGAAGACTAGCAAAAACCTAGAAGGGAGTGAATTTATAAAACATACATGTCTTTTTTTAATTTTCATACTTACTTATAAATGAAAAGGAATTGTATCCCTCTTTCTTGCTTCTTCCACAAATGGAGTTAACTCTTCTATTAGGTCAAGAGTATCTCTCTTATCTAATCGAAAGAGTTTAACAAATCTGTTCTGGGGCAGTTCAAAAGGATTACTAGTGTCCCTGATGTGCCTAAACTCTAGTCTCATAACTTCCCTAAAAATAGCATCTTCGATAAAATATAAGTATGTATTTAACTTAAATTACTTATCTGTTTGCTATATTTTCGTACTTATTTAAAAAATTCACATAAAAAATAAGGGGAACGCCATTTTAACAATTTATCCACCTTGTTATAAGAAATAACAAGTACAAAAACTACCTTGCAAAGATAGCAAGGTTTTTAGCAAGATCTACTAATAAGTGACAGATCACATTGCTTAAAATCGACGATTAGAATACGATATTTTGCAAATCTTGCTATAATAGCCATATCTTTTAAACAACCATATTGCTAGTACAAACAGAATCGACCCGGTTGTGTGTCAATAATCTGTGTTGGTAGTTTATAAATATATGTTATCCCAGTGAGTTTAAAAAAATATGTTATTTTCTAATCCTAAGGAATGGTTCACTAGGTAAATGTTTCTCAAAGATAAATGGTTCTATGGTAAAAAAAGTCTATACGAGGGGCACTAGCTAAGTAACCACTACATGGCGATCCTGCAAATTAAATGGAAATGGTAATTGTATATTGGAAATGGTAAAATTGATAGTTAAATGGTAATCGCCACTACATGGCGATCCTGCAAATTAAATGGTAAAATGGATGGTAAAATGTACATCGCCACTACATGGTAAATATTCCTGCAAACAATTGGTAAATGGAAAATGGTAAATATTCCTGTGAACAATCGGTAAATGGTAAATAATCCTGCGAATTGATAGTAATTCAAACGAGTGGAAGTATATGGTCCTTTATTTAAATTTGGGACCATGGAGAAGCAAAATTATGGGTGGTTCACCTACTTAACAAGAGGTACAAGAAACTGGTACCGTCAACAATAATTTTATGGTGCAACAAGACAGTTTTACAACGCATATAATGGTTTTATTGTATATAATAACAGTAGCTTTCATTCTGAGATTCATATGGTCCCTATGGAAAACGCATCGAAGAGCCTTGAAAAGAGACATCAACCGAGGCATTGCAGCGAAGCAGACCTCAGGAACTTTGACTGTATAAAATTGTAAGTACTTATGCACTCTATTTTTATGAACGAATGGTGAATCTTTTAAATGTCAATAACGTGGGAAGATTTCGAAGATAAGCTAAGAGTAATTGTAGAAGAAATAAATAAACAGGGAAAAAGAGTTTTGAAAAAGGAAACTCCTAAAAATCCAGATATTCACTTTGAAGTAATCAATAGTATAATAATTCTTTATAATAATTTTGCTAAATTAATAGGTAAAAACTGGAAAAACTTTTAGTTTAGTACAACAAGGAAGTTGTAAAAATTATTCAGATAGGATTCGAGATAAAAATGCTAGGGCATTTCAAGCGTTGAATTGTATTATTAAAATACCTACCTCTATATTTGAGGAAATCGATACGGGTGTATTACAAGTAATAAGCAAACAATTGAAAATGGCGACAAGTATTAATGATTTTTTTAATGTTGCGAGTAAGATTTCACCGGTTGAATTCTACGGAGAAGCAAGCAAGTTACAATCATTTTTGGACTCATTAGATTTGTTACAAATAAACGCGACGGGTAATGAAGAAAATGCGATTCTACTAATCAAGACAAGACTGACTCGAAAACCTAGAAGTTTGATCACGACGGAAAACTCTATTATAGATATTAAGAATAAACTGAAATCAGGAATAAGAGGAGACAAACTAAGCCTTCTCTTAGCGAAATAAAGTAAGACAAAATGGGAAGGACATAACGCAATACGCGACGGAAATAGAGAAATTGGTAGAGAAACTACAGGCAGCATACGTGTCAGAAGGGATGCCAGAATGTCTAGCTGAAAAATATGCCAAAGAAGCAACGATTAAGGCTACTGCCATTATGCCACTATGAATGCCACAGCGGACGCAACAAAAACAATCATAGCAGCGGGAAGTTTTGAAACTAGGCAAGACGTATTATGCAAGTTAGTATCAGTAGAAGGCATAGTAAGCCAACAACAAGTTTTACACATGAAGGACAATAGGAATTTCTTCAGGAAATCAGACTTTGACTTTAGGAACAATCAAAGGAGGGGAAACAACAGAGGATTTCACAACGGCAACCCCTCAGGATGGACATTCAGACAATATAATCAAGGAAATGGTTACGGCAGATACGCAGATTTCAATAAGGAGAGGAAATTCAATAGGAACGGCAATTACAATAATCGAATTAACAATAATGTGAGAATATGCGAGATAGAAAATGAGGAAGCAAGAGAGAATTAGAAACATTTGGGGTTTTTAATAAGAGAACAAATGTCGAATGCAAGATTTCAGGAACTTATTCAGCATATTATTTAGATTCATCGCTTTCAAACTTTATAGAAATTCAGACAAGCATATCCGTACGTTAGAATTTTGAATACAAATTATGAGAATGTTTCAGTAAAAACTAAGAATATTGAAATCTTGGATTCAGATTTGTTCGAGGCATATACAATTACGAGTGATAGTAACAATAGAATGAAAGAATTGAGGAAGTCATTAAATTTAGAAGTACCAGAGTATGTAAGGAATGATTTAATGAAACTGTGTGAGAATTATGCAGACATATTCGCTTTAAAGAATGATATTCTAACGCACAATAATTTTTATGAGCAAAAGATATCAGTAAAGGACAATACACCAATATACATAAAAAATTATCGCACACCACATTCGCAAACAACGGAATTCAATAATCAAGTAGAGAAACTTATAACGCAAGGAATAAACTCTCATTATCAGATTATAACAGTCCAGTGTTATTAGTCCCGAATAAGTCGGCGAGTCAGGATAAGGCATGGAGGCTTTGTATAGTTTTTGGGCAGCTAAATAAGAAAATAGTCACAGATAAATTTCCTTTACCCCGTATAGATGCAATTTTAGATCAATTGGGAAGAGCAAAAAGGTTTTCAGTTTCAGATCTTATGTCAGGTTATCACAAAATACCTTTAGAACAAGCTTCTAGGAAATACATTTCGTTTAGTATAGAAAAAGGACCATTTCAATTCACAAGATTACCCTTTGGGCTAAACATAAGTCCAAATAGTTTTTCACGAATGATGTCAATAGCATTCTCAGGCCTCACACCAGAAAAAGCATTTCTCTATATGGATGATATAGTTGTGACAGGAATATTATAGACGGTTCATTCAGAATTTTGCCGCAAGATGTATCCCTCTGAATAGGTTAGCTAGGAAAAATGTGAAATTTGATTGGTCAAAAGAATGCGAAAACTCATTTCAGGTCTTAAAAAATGCATTAATCAACCCACCAATTTTAAAATACCCAGACTTCAATAAACAATTCATCTTAACTACAGACGCTTCAAATAGCGCATGTTCAGCAATATTAAGTCAGACCTAATAGGTCCTTTTGTAGAAAGTAACAACGGGAATCGTTATTGGATAACAATATTATGCGAACTAACAAAATACGCGGTCATGATACCGGTCATTAACAAAGAGGCAACCACAATAGCAAAAGCTATATTTGACAATTGTATACCAAACTATGGATTGATGAAAGAGATAAGGTCAGATCAAGGAACGGAATATAAGAATGAGATAATGAAGAACTTGCGGAACTTTTAAAAATAAAACATAATTTTTCAACGGCATATCACCATGAAGCGATAGGCAGTTGTGAAAGATTACACAGAACGTTTAATGAGTATATAAGAAACTTTATTAAAGATTCTAGAGATAACTGGTGCCAATTTGTAAAAATATTTGCATATTGTTATAATTCAACACCAAACACGTATCACGGATACGCTCATTTTGAGTTATTATACGGGAGAAAATCCAACTTACCAGAATTTTTAAATGTAGAAATAGAACCGTGTTACAAACTTGAAAGATACGATAAAGAGTTGAAATATAAGTTACAATACGCAAATTAAAGAGCCAAACAGTTTTTGATAAAAAATTAGTTAATTAGAGTGAATAATAGTGAAAAGGAATCTTCACCCGTAAACTTTAGGGTAGGGGAGTTAGTTATTTTAACAAATGAGGAAAGAAATAAGTTCGATCCACATTAGTTAGGTCCGTTTAAAATACCGGAAGTAAGAGGAGTAAATTGCGAGATTACATCTCCAAAGAATAGAAAGCAAATCGTTCATAAAAATCGGTTGTATAAATACCATAACGAAAACATTTGTAAATAAGTGAAGTGTGACACTAAACAAACAAACAGTGTTTAATAAACAAAACAATTAGTGAGAACTATTAACGTTATAGGTAGTATCGAAAATTTATCAACGATAATTCTTCTCTTCCAAGAGGGGATGATGTGATGATCCCAAAAAGACATTATCCAAAAAGACATTGTTAGATTTGTGTAAATAATAATTTCAAATATTGAAAGCGGCCAGTGAACTAATAAGGACAAGTGAAATAGATAGCAAAACACGTCCGTTTTGTAAATATCGTATTCGCACGACCTACAAGGTCAAGAATACGGGGCACTGACTGTGTTAGCTTTAATACTTCCTATAAATAGATAAGTTCAACACTTTAAGGAATGATTCATTATTATTATTATTTTTAATAGTACAAACGTATGTATTGTGTGTCAATAATCTGTGTTGGTAGTTTATAAATATATGTTATCTCAGTGAGTTTAAAAAAATATGTTATTTTTCCAACCCTAAAGAATGGTTCACTAGGTGAGTGTTTCTCAAAGATAAATGGTTCTATGGTTAAAGAAGTCTATACGAGGGGCACTTGCTAAGTAACCACCACAAGAGGTTATAAGCTGAAAATTGGTATGATCCTTTATTTCGACAAAAACAGTGAGCCGTATAAAAAAATGTTTCAAACAAAATTTATGTAAAGTTTATTGAACTACAACTTTAATTATAGATGGAAATACGATTGGACGTATAGGAAGAGGGAGATTTACTAAAAATTGATTTTTATGACTTAGACCTTTAATATCTCACGTTCCTTGAGACGTTGTAAGTTGGAAATTGGTATCAACCTTCAATTCGGCAATCTAAACAATGTTTCAGAGGAGTCAAACAATGTTGTCTAAGGAACGCGATATATTAAAGGTCACAAAAATCAGTTTTTCGTAAATATTTCGCTTTCAATGGGTCCAATGGTATATCCACCTTTTATGAAATTTGTAGACCATTGAATTCTACATAATTTTTGTTTGAAATATTCTGTCATACGGTTCACAGTTTTATTACACAGTGAATGGTCAGGCGGTGCTCGCTCTCCGCGCTGAACCTATCTCAAAAATGGTGAGCCGTATAAGAAATGTTTCAAACGATAATGGGCTAGTTTCATGGGTATGAATTACCAAGTGAAATCATATCAGAAGGATTAAAAATATCATATATTTTTCTATAATAACGATATTTATCTCAAAAAGTTATAAATATCTTCGAAAATTAGATTTATAAATTTTATTAGATTTAAATAAACCGCTGTAAGTCGACCAATGACAGAAGCCCTTGTTGTCAGATTGAAAGTACGTTCTGTTGACAAATCCTACTTGATTATAGTCTATATAGAAAGGACAAGGAGTAATAAATCATTCATTTAAGTAGATTTCATAGACGTACCAAAATATATTTTAAGAGGGTATACCGTAAGGTACATTTTGTATTGAACGAATGAGTTGCAGCTATGCTAAAGAATATACGATTTAGGTCAGAGGTAACGGGATGTACTAATTTTAATAAAAAAAGTGATAGAGGTAGAGGTCATTCGGAAGCAAAAAATGTATCTAGTTCATTATAAAAAAATTCTACAACCTCCTCAGGACTAAGATACATAATACCGAAATGTACTTTTAAGTATTCGCCAATTACAGAACCTTTCTGTCTGTACTCTTGTACCAAATGAAACTCCTGAACCTTACGAAACCAAGCTTGACAAATATGAAATTTACAACCAAAAAGAATTTGATCTCTGCCAAAACATTCAAATATAGCGTTATGAATGCTTAGTTCAAAATCTACTACGACTTCTTTAGGTTGAAAATTTAAGCCTACTTCTTTACATTTTTGTCTTAAAATTAAAAACAAATTTGAATATGTTTGACTTGATTTGTCCTGGAGCAAACAAAAAACCAGAGGTACGTAATAGCCGTTTTTAAAACCATGAATGGTAAACATTTGGTAAAAAAAAGTTGAACAGTATTCAAAAGTCCCATCCATCAAAATACAATCCGAATTACATAAAAAATTAAGGTTGGAAAAACAGGAGAACACAATAATTTTAAATACCTGGTCTGCTGTTAATAGAAATTCCTCTTCTCGGTTCGTTCGTAATTGTAATTCACGAACACTATTAAATACTTCTTCCTGATTTTTAGGCAATAGTGTAAGTGCATCAACATCCTTCCCCTAATTCCCTAAATATCGATCAAAACAATCAAGATTTCTTCAAAATATTTAATTCAAGAAATCTTTGAAACCTTTCAGAAATATACATAATTCTATGGGCCTCCGATTTTATCTATTATAAACCCTAATGACTCTAATAGGATTAAACTAAATGGTTGCGGCACAGTTCGAACATTTCAGTAATCCTCAAATTGATACAAGTCAGGTAAAATTTTATTTTGTGGCAGAGTTCGGATATGCCCGTTTATTCATAATATTTTTTATTTGTATTACTCCTATATGTAGTGTTTGGGGAATTTTTCTCAGAAATTTTAAATGGCAAGTGGCCTACTGTAATCGGCTTAATACGATTACACCTATTTACAGATTATTCGATTATTGAGAAGGATTTTCCAAACAACCCAGTTTTCTTAGAAACATTATCGGGAATATTATTTTAAAAGAAAGTAGGTACATTAAATCAGTACTTAGTATTAGTTCTTTGAGTAAAGTTGTATGAAGTTGTATGGTTGTCATAATATTGTAAACAGTTGGAATATATTTAAAACATTTGTTGAATGTTAATTGTGCAAGTACCAAACAATGTCGATAAGCCAAGGACCATCTAAACGACCAAAAACAGGTCCATTATATTTAAATGAAAAAACTCTGATATTGAATTGTTATATATCATTAAAAAACAAGGATCCAAGTGCAAGTGTTGATGATATTGTGGAATTAACGGCTGCTATGTTGTGTGTTGCTAAATCAACAATTTATAGATCACTAAAAGAAAGCAAGAATGGAACTCTTCAACCCCCTAAAACTCCTTCAGGCCGAAAACCAATTGAGATCGATGAGTCATTAAAACAAAGACTAAGGCGTAAAGTCCATGGATTTTACTTACAAAAGGAAATTCCAACACTTGACAAAATCATGACATCAGTGCAAGAAGATACGGACTATCCAAAATTCTCCAGAATGACATTATGCAAACTATTGAAAGATGTGGGTTTCAGATATACAAAACATAATAGAAAATCTCTCTTGATAGATAAACCGGAAATAGTTTTTTGGAGAAGAGACTATTTAAGAAGCATTCGACATGCCAGTGAACAAAATTTGAAAATCTTCTACTTAGACGAAACATGGATAAATGCTGGATATACAGTTCCCAAAACTTGGCAAGATGAAAACATTAAAAGCGGAAGGCAGGCATTCGTGGAAGGTTTGTCGTTAGGTTTGCAGCCACCATCTGGAAAAGGAAAAAGACTTATCATTGTCCATGTTGGAAGTTCTGAAGGTTTTGTTGATGGTGGATTATTAACTTTTATTTCAAAACGCACGGGGGATTATCACGAAGATATGAATGGGGATGTCTTCAAGGAATGGTTTGTTCAAATGTTGGATCTGATTCCAAAAGGGGCTGTTATTGTTATGGACAACGCAAGTTACCATTCACGGTTACGAGAAGCATTGCCCACAAGTCGTTGGCGTAAAGCAGAGCTTTTGTAGTGGCTTATTTCGAAAAATATTAAGTTTCCAGAAGATCCACAAAGGAAAGAACTTTACAGAATTGCAAAAATGAACAAGAATAAATACAAAACCTACATTGTAGAAGAAATGGCTTCTTCTCGTGGTATATCAGTTCTTCGACTTCCCCCTTATCATTGTGAACTTAATCCCATAGAATTAATATGGGCTCAGGTAAAGGGGGAAGTTGGAAAAAAAATACTACTTTTAAAATAAACGATGTTGTGAAATTGTTTGAGAGTGCTGTAAGTCATGTGAGTAAGGAAAATTGGACAAACTGTATCGAGCATGTTATCAAAGTAGAGGCAAATATGTGGAAAATTGACAATATTTGTGATGATTTAATCGACCCTATTATTATTAATGTCAACAACGATTCTTCCTCTTCCGAGTCGGATATAGAATAAAATGTAAGTAATAAATGTATTCCAATAATTATTTCTTTTCATTTTTTATTATATTATAATTTAAAACGTATTTTTTTCCCAAAATACACACCACTGCATTGCGTTATTGCTTATCTGCTAATCCTTTAACAATGAATAAACCCTAAACTTTGCTACAACTGAAACAAATACGGGGTCGATCTACCTGGTTTTTAGATTTACGGAAGAAATGTAATTTAAAGTAAGAGATTTATCAAAAATTTCATGGTGCGTGTGGTAAAGGTTTTGCATACTTAATTAGGGTTTATTACTCCTCGTACTTTTTGTACATACTATATCCAAGTTGATTAATACAAAGTGAAAGTCGACTAGAAGAATTTGACAATTGACATCAATATCCACAACCAACCTCAAACAGATATCATCCTCGCCGACTTTTTAGTTGATTGTTATATTATTTTATTGTAGAAAATGTGCTTCTGTTTGTTTGCCTTTTAAAAGACATCGTTAAAATGGATCCAGGTTTCACCGAAGCTAATTCGATGAATCTTCCTCAAGTGGATGTGGACATGGTGTCTCAGTCACTCGAACTCCCCTAAACAGAAGAAGAATAAGCGATCCGGTACTAAATCGAGTTTGGAACTCTGAGGTAACGCAATTTGTGTATGTATGTTACATGACACGTTTTCCAAACAACTCAACATTTAATTTTCATTATACATACATTTCACGTTATATTTTCTATTTTGAAAGAATCATCACTGCAGTTTAAAATATATAATTCCAAATTGCTTTGACTACGAGAAAGTTACCTTTTTAATAAGAGGCACCCGATTAGGAGAACATTATTTAAAAGAGTACGTTTTGACAGTACTTTTGCGTTTCTCTTTAACGGGTGTTAAAGAAAAAAGATAACTAGTCTACTTTTCCCTCGTGACAACAGCGCAAAATATCTTTGTTTGCCATTGGCTCTAGTCTACCATAGTCTACCACAAGAATTCAAATTTCAATGTTTTTTTTTTCATTTTTAGTTGAAATCGTAGAGTGGCGTTATTAGTCGCAAATTCTTAGTTCAGGCACAATATATCTTGTGACATTATCATTGAATTTCATGAAACGAGCCCATTATGTAAAATTTAATGATTTACAACTTTTATAATAGATGGAAATACGATAAGACGCATAGGAAGCGAGATAATTACGAAAAACTTATTTTAATTACTTTTGACCTTTAATATCTCACGTTCCTTGAGAGCTTATAAGCTGAAAATTGGTATGAAACTTTATTTCGGCAATACGATATGTATAACTGAGCTCTAATTTTTTAAAAACTGTTACTGTAAAGAATTTTTTATGGAAAAAAATCCGTCGTTACCGTGGTTTTATGAGAAATATTTGAGGTTAATTTTCGAAAAGTCTGTTCACTGTCCAGCTGATATCCGATAGCCATTTTCTAACAAAATATGCGGCGACATCGCGTGTTCAATTTTTGGAAGAACAGTCATTTCATTCATTTGATAAGAAATAATGAAATAAATATTCTTAATATCATCACTAGAGAAAGTATAGGAAAATATCAATAATAAACTCTTGAACTTTTATTAAATATATACAATAATTATTTATTGATTAATTTTTATTATAATGAATATTATAATTCTGATAAAATTATAAAACTTTATTAGGATTTTGAAATAACCCACATATTATGATATCATGAAAGGTTGGGTATTTTCATGTAACCCTAGTAATCTTAGCGCGATATTACCAAAATTTCTTGCACATTGATAAACATTTCTTATTTAGTCAAATGACAAACGCATTTTACTTGTAATAATTTTGCTTGTATACTATATTTGAATTTTTGGGTAATATTGTAGGGGACCATAGGTAGTTGAATGTTGTGGTTGTTCGCCAAATACCTAACAGAGGTAACTTTTTTAAATGAAACTAACTGTTTCTAAATAATTCCACATTATAATGAAAAAATGGTAAAAATTCTAAAAAATTGACAATTGTTTCCATATTACTATCATCGTCAGAATGACAAAAGTTACATTTCATGTGATGCCTACCTGATGTTTAATAATTATTATTGGCTAGACCAAGAAGTGACCTACCTTGTGATTGACATAATATATACAAATATAAAAAAAGAGACGATAGGATATTACAAATAGTAAAGCTTAGATATTATTAGCCCTATGGGGATATACTGGATATCTTTTTTCCATTTAAAATCAGTATAACTGTGCAATGATATAGAAAACAAGGAAAACTATATCTGCTGATCTTTACTTAAGAATACAGTTTAAAAGTGGGGAACTCCCTAGATATATCTGTTCATTGACGACTTCATATTGTAGGTATCTTAAGTGTCTTCTAATTACTAACTCTTCAAGGAAATCCAGTCTTGTTTCTTATCACAAATATGTAGTACTTCTAGTTCTATGTCAGGTGTCATGTAGATGCTTTGAGTAGTGGGATTTACCTGGTTGTCTTAATATTGTAATGTTTTCCTTATTTATTTAAACAGTAAACGGGTAGGATAAACTTTAAACACATGGTATGGCTACTTACGAATTTATTTAAACACCAAACTACTCACTAACACTTAATTTATATACACTTAACTATTCACTTACATTTAATTTATATGCACACAAACTTAATTATTAATTTATATAAACACTTCCCTCTTAGACTATTTACTTGTTCGCTGCTTTATGAACTAAACTAACTCTCCATGGTCGGTCCTTTATATATGAGTGCCTTTTTTACTAGACAATTCTAGATTGCGGCTTTCACAAAAACAGTTGGCTCTGGCATTTTCTAGATAAGACTGGTCACAAAAACAATGTCTACATAAGATAGTCACAATCGTAAATAGTTCTAAGAAATCCCTGCGCATCCGGCATACTTTTAACTTTCATGCATGGCTTAGGCAGAGTCGGATTCAGGAACTATACCAGTGTGCTGTTTCGTAACAATATATATGCTCGTGAGTGTTCACGGTATCTAATTTCTACCGGTTTGACCCAAATAAACAGCATTATATTAGGGACATTTAAGTTTATATTTACCAGACTTCTTTAATGGGGATATTTTTGTTTTTACATTTAACCATTTTGTACTCACATTACTTTCAGATCTAAAAAAAATTATTGTATTTGTTGCTAAAGATATTATCTTTGAAATATTATTAGAAATATTACCAGCATATGTAATGGTTTTGTAATTTTTTATTTCTTTAGTTTGTTTGGGAAATATTAGTAGTAATATCACTTTTCCGCCCAACCTATCTAATACTCGAGAAAAGTATTGGTTTACTCCAAAAAAGTTGGAATTTTAAAACAATTTTTGAGTTATTTTTACGATTTTCATCAAGAGCAACAGGAAAAAACGGTTTTTAGAAATAAAATCCTGTGTGTATGTCGTCGTCGGCCATTTTTCGTTACATGTTTTGTTAGTTAGATACAGCCTCCGGAGTGCAAAAAGTCATCAATTTTATGATTGAATATCGTTCAGGACATCTCACAGATGAACCCTATTAATTTTCAGCTCATCCAAGGCAGTACAACGGATGCTATGGTACTTGAAGTACGACATTTTTGTAATTTTTTGAGAAATTTCAGTTTTTTAGCACGATACAGCCTCCGGAGTGCAACAGGTCACCAATTTTATGATTGAATATTATTCAGGACATCTCACAGATGAACTCTATTAATTTTTAGCTCACCAGAGCCCCTACAACAGGTGCTATAGTACTTTAAGTACGACATTTTTGTTATTTTTGTAAAAATTCCAGTTTGATAGCACGATACAGCCTCCGGAGTATATACAAGTGACCAATTTTATGATTGGATATTATTCAGGGTGTCTCAAAGATAAACTCTATTGATATTCAGCTCACTAAAGCAAGTACAACGAATGCTATGAAACTTGAAGTACCAAATTATTGTTATTTTTGGAGAATTTTTAGTTTTTTAGCACGATACAGCCTCCATAGTGTATACACGTGACCAGTTTTATGATTGAATATTGTTCAGGGCTTCTTATAGATGAACCGTATTGACTTTTAGCTCACCAGAGCTAGTACAACGGGTGTTATAGTACCTGAAGTGCCACATTTTTGGTCCTTTTTTTAGAAATTTCGGCTTGTTAGCACGATACATCCCCCGAAGTGTATACAAGTGATAATTTTCTGATAGAATATTGTTCAGGTTTTAATCTTTAAAACCGTTTATTTATTAAGTAATTTATTTATTATATGTAATGGATAACGGTTGGATGTTGCTATTTGTTTAATTGTATTAATTTCTCTATCAAAATTATATTTGTTCATAGGAACTGAAAATGCTCTATATATCATAATAATATCTGCTGGTAATTTATGTCATAGTCATAGGTGTCAAAAAGTGAAATAATCATGATTAATGTACAGGGTGTCCCGAATAAGAACCGACACGTTTTTAACGATATGTATAAAAATTGTTCAAATAAATCCCGTCGTATGCGCTTTGTCAGGGTTATTCGATAGATCTGAGCCCTTACACGTAGTGGTGGGTAAAAATGAGCCGGTATTATCACAGTCACTTATGAATAAAACTATGTCTAAATAATTCCACTGTACAGCGTGTCCCGCATAAGAATCGACACAGAGCAAAGGCGTGTAGTGGAGCCCAAAATATAACGATTGGGTGCAATTTACCTCTATACCAAGTTGCATCCCTGAAAAGTTATAGGGCCTCAAAGTGGGGCCCGAAATTCCGAAAAAAATTAATTTCTTTGCAACACTTTAACTTAAAAATACCAAATTAGGTACACTGTATTAGACACTATTAAGTAATGGTAAGTAGAAGGCGATCGAATCATTCTGGGGAATTAATTATGAGTGACCTAACCTTAAAATTTCACAGAATTTTTTAATCTGTTATTCGATTTGAAATTTTTTATTTTCATACCATGGATAACTTAATTCCTAAACTTTTTTTACTCTTGAAATTTTGCACAAAACAAGGAAAAATCGAATAAACAAAGACGTATTTCAACAATGTTATTTAAAAAGTTTCAAAAAAGTCAAGAGTTTGGCTATGAATTTATACATCAAATTAGACAATTTGGAGTTCAGTTCTTGTAGTAAGTAAATTGTTATAATTTTTTTAAATGAGTGGAAAATTCTCATTTAGTGAGCAAGTGGATAATCGTAAAATTTCACAGAATTTTCTTATCTGTCAGTTGATTTAAAATATCTTATTTTCGCACTATGGATAATTTACTACTGAAACTTTTTTACTCTTGTAATTTTGCATAAAACTTTGTCATTTTCAAGGAAAAGTCGAATAACTATTAGTCGTAAATTACTCCATTCATATCATGAATTTTATTTCAAATTTAACAAATTAATAGATACATTTAAATAAGAACAACTTATTGGAACAACAAATTAATAATATTGTAAAACGAACATGAACATTTTAATTTAAGGAAATTGCTGAAAATGATCACCGTTTTCTCTTAGATACAAAATTATTCTTCGCCGAAAATTGAAGTCGACTCTGACCAGTAGCTGATGATCATTTTTTATTATATTGTATTTGTCTAAAATGCGATTCCACAATGCTTCTCGGGAATAAACTGAAGAAGAATAAACAGACTCCTTCAACGCCCCCCAAAGAAAGTAATCGCATTTACTGAGGTCCGGTGAGCGGGGAGGCCAATCTTGAGGACAATTATTTCCTCGTCCAATCCACTTATTTGGATACAGGTGGTTTAAAAAGTTTCTTACATTGACACTAAAATGAGGTGGTACTCCATCATGCATAAACCAATGTTGCAATCTCAATTGTAATGGAAAATCGTCAAATAAATCCGGAAGAGTATTTTGGAGAAACTCTAAATAAGTTTCACCTGTTAGCCGGTTTGGTAAAATAACTGGTCCAATCAAATAATGATCGATAAGGTCGACCCAAACGTTAATCTTGAACTCACGTTGGAAATATCGAGGAGTTATCACATGAGGGTTTTTATCCGAATACTCATGATAGTTATGCATATTTGTAATACCTCTACGAGTAAAGCAAGCCTCACCAGTAAAAAGAATCTTCTTTTGAAAGTGAATATCCTGATGTAAAATAAATCGACATAAATTCACTCGCTGAACCAAGCCTTGAGGTAACAATTCTTGCACTTTATGAGCATGATATGGACGGAGTAAAGTTCGTCTAATAGTTTGGTGTACAGATGATCTTGATATGCCACTCTGTCTAGATAAAGTTCTAGTGCTAATATGCCTTTAATCGTCAATTGTATCCAAAATGAGTTCTTCATCTCGCACCCTCATTTGAACATTCCGTTCTCGATTAACACTATAAAACTTTCCTGTTACTCAAGCCCGTCTTTCAACATTAGAAAATGATTCTCTGTGAGGAACTACCCGATTAGGAAACCTTCTCCGATATTCTTCCACGCTTCTTCTACAGTTTCCTTCACAAAAACCTAACACCAATATACATATCCACTTGTTCGCTAAATCAGTTTTTTCCGCTCATTTAAAAAAATTATAACAATTTACTTACTACAAGGACTGAATTCCAAATTGTCAAATATGATGATAAATTCGTAGCCAGCTCTTGACTTTTTTGTAACTTTTTAAATAACATTGTTGAAAACATGATTTTGATTATTCGATTTTTCCTTGAAAATTACAAAGTTTTGTGCAAAATTACAAGAGTAAAAAAAGTTTAAAAATCAGGTTATCCATGATATGTAAATAAAAAATTTCAAATCGAATAACAGATAAAAGAATTCTGTGTAATTGTAAGTTTAGGTCACCCCTAATTAACTCCCTCTCCCTCTCAACATAGATGTTCGGATCCGTCGTTAAACTGTAGGTCCCTTCTATCTGTGGTAACTGGAGAGCACAACACAGGTAGAAGTGAGAGGTCGCCTACGTCCGATCACGGATATGGCACTGCAAGAAGAATTAACTCCCCAGAATGGTTCTATCGTCTTCTAATTACCATTACTTAATGTTCTTAACAGTCTCATACAGTGTACCAAATTTGCTGAATAGCATACTATAGTAGAATGAACCTATCTAAATACGAAAATGGCCAGAAAAAAGCTGTAACACGTAACGGTTTTTGTTACATTAAAAAAACCACATACAGAACAGTTACATATTTGAATAATTGTTACTAAACTAACATATAACAAATCAAAATATTTGTTTGTAACAAATTTTATTTTTCCTTTTTTGGGGGTCATATTTTCACTCTTCAAAAACCATCCATCATAGCTGGATCCCATTGTCCATGGTATCGAATTTCCATTGTTCTAATATCTTGGTGGAACATTTCTCCTTGCTCGTTGCCGACAGCTTCCAAATTCTCACAAAAAATGATAAATGAGAATGGATGAAATGAATTTTTAATGACATTCGGCAGCCAAGCGACTTATAAGAATTTAAAAGTTCATTAACTACTTGTTCGTAGTTGCACCCATATTGTTGACCGAAAATCCCCTCACGATACTTACGAATGAGTTCCAAGCTCTAAGTTTTTGACTGATAATAAGTTTTTCTATAAAATTAATTCTAATTTGTGGCTCAATAAAAATTTCCTCCTTCAACTTAGCGTCACTTAACTGAGAAAAGATTTGTCTTCGGTATTTAAATCCTTGACCCTCTTTATTCAAAGCTTTCACAAAGTTTTTCATTAGTCCAAGTTTAATGTGAAGCGGAGGCAAAAGGACATTTTTTGGGTCCACTAGAGGCACATACTGAACATTTTGAGATCCCGGTTGAAATTCGGACCTTTTCGGCAAAATTTGCTTCACATGGTGTTCATTCATTGCACGATTGACCCGCAAATAAAGAAAACATCAATATTTCGTAAACCCTCCATGAAGTTCCACTAAAATTGCGATAACTTTTAAATCATCACTTGTAGCGGTGGCAGTTTATTTTTTCTAAAAGGAGGCGCATATTAACGTAGGTTTCTTTCATTGTCACTGAATGGGCAACTGGTATATATATTATTATACTGGATAGTATAAATGGTATAAGCGAATAGGTGAGAGAAATTTTAATATTTAAATTTGCATAAATATATTTTTTTTAATTTGCCCCACGTTGCGGTGACATTTATTTACTGGATATATTTTATCCCTACATTGGGGGCCATTTTTTTTAAACTGGAACGACTTATCCTTTGTAATAAAAAATATACTTAATATTTTATTTAGTTTAGATTTACTTTAAACTTTTTATTATTAGCCCGGTATATAGATAATTTTAAATAGGTGATAAACAATTTATGCTACTTGCATGAGAAATTTCTTATCTCAGGGTAGAGTTCAAGTATATAAAAATTAAACGGTTTCATTTTTTAATATTAGCGCCAAAATCAATAAATTCTTTATATTTTAAAAAAAATTTGTTGATCAAAATATATTATTTACTTAATAATTATGAACTGAATACGGTCCTGCCCTGCTTGGAATCAAATCTCTGCACCATTCATAGATGTCAGTTCAAACTTCTACCTATAGAAAATAGATGGAGCGGAAATCACCAGATGAAATGAAAATCTCATCGTACAGTTTTAAATCGTTCTTCAAAAGAAACAAAACGTTGTTTAATGTGATGAAAATAAATACATTACTCTTTTACTAGTGTTCTTGAAGAAATTCAACTATCTAAAATAATGATTCATTCATACAACAGACACATACTCTGGTGAGATATTAATTCTAAGGGTGAATTACAATTATGCAACTTGGTATACAAATGAATTATAGAAGATGGCGAACTATAAACTTTTTAGCGTCCATGTAACATTAAAGTTCAGTTCTTTACACAAATCGGTAAGTTCGTTTAACTTTTTATGTATTAATAAATTGAATTTAAATACCTTGTTCACTATACTGTTTTTGTTTATTCACCTCAATGATCAGTTCCTTTAATCTATTTTAGGTTCTCTCTCTCTCTTGGAATAAATCCGTTCTTCCTGTCCATTTCCACCAAATCAGGAATTGACGCTGTATTTCTTCCAACATCAAAACACTTTGGATGAATTCCATGGTTCAGTGTTTTCTGAAAGGTTTTGTCGAGACATTGCTTCCACAATACAACAATTGACCATTTATAAAAGAAAAGTCACGGTTAGTACCACATAATATATAATAATTCCTTTTTATATTTTGTAGTTATTAATATTTATTTAATTACTTACATTAACGTATATCTCGTAAGTATAATGTATTTGTTTCTTGAATTCCATAGCCAAAACTGATATTTCTCAAATATTCAAAATCATTTTCTTTACCAAAATAATTTTTCTTCTTCCAAATTTTTGCTACCCCAGAAAGAGACTTCTTAGTGAATAGTCTACATAATCAACAACTTTTTTCATTCAAATTTTTTATCATTAGCAACGTAATTGTCGCTGATGTGATTCTTTTAAACGTTTATTTACCAATCAAAATTGACTATCAATTTCATCATTGAAAACCTTCACTTCAAACAGTGAATCGTCCCTCCATCATATCAGGACATTCTATTCTAAATTTTTCAATTGCTTAAACCTCATATATTGTTTTCTCCCAACAATATTTCATAAAAATTTTAACTGACATTTGTTAATCTCTAAGTGTGTATGTAAAATGAAAATTCTTAATATTTTTAGATGACAGCTGTTAACTTCAAATATATGTGCAAAATGAATATTCGTTTTGTATATGTCATGCTTTCTGAAATTCATATTATTATACAGCTTCCTATCTAGTTATGTCTAAACAGTTACCCTTTCTTATGTTAATATTTCTTTCAACAAATATTGTTTGGTTTCTTCTGACAAATTCATAAGATTATCTTAATTTCACAGAATAAAGAAACATTAGTTTTTTTTTTCATGAACAAAGTTCTGATACTTAATCTTTTGAATAAAGATTGTGTTATTTTATTTCACATCATTTGTTTCTCGCACCTATTCACAATTTTCCCTACGATTATACGGTCTGTCTTGTGTATGCCTTCTCTATCAAATAGTGTATCATACAGATTGTCTCCATTCAAATGATAAAAAAAATTCAGACTTAAAAAAAATTCTTCTAAATTACAATGCACAATCTTTAATTTTTATTATTCAATATACAGGGTGTTTCACTCTATAATATATATATATATATATATATATATATATATATATATATATGTTTTTAAATTTCCATTATGTAATAACACCGCTTATAAACTATATTTCGATGAGTCTATAAACAAGCGCCATTCACAAGGAGAATGCTTGATATCGAGTTCTTGCATTAAACCATCGATATCAGTACAGGCATATAACGAATTTTCCATATTGTAAAATATGGCAAACACGTCATTTTTTTTTTCTAAAAGTAGTAATTTTCGTTTCTTTGGAAAGTAAGTTCCTGTCCTTAAGACAGGAACCAAGTAGCGGAGACACATTTTTTTTCTTTTGTGTTTATTGCCCCCGCTTTCTTAGTTTCGCAATAGAATTTATATATCAATAGATAGTGCATTCGTTCTAGTTTCTAAGGACTTCCAGGTTTTTTGTTTAACATTACCCACTAAGGAAAGATTACAATTTTTATGGAAAAGAAAAAGTGAGAGTTATAACCCCGTGTCAGGGATAGTTGCCACATCGTGTGGGGTAGGTAGTCACATGAGAAATTAAAGGGGAAATAAATATATTTATTCAAATCGAACCAACTTTTATTGAGGAAAGATGGTTGTAGGTACTTAATTACCTATTGTGTCCAAGACAATAATGAAAAATGTTTTATACATAATAAAAAACAAAACAAACTTCCATAAAAAAATAGGTTAACGATAATAAAAACTATACTCATATAACAAAGAAACAAACTTAGCTTACACTATCCAACATACTGGAGACCTAAGAATACGGTAACGGAAACAAAAAATATTTATATATCTAGTCAGTCTAAAGAATCAGTCTGAATACTCTGAATCACAGTTCTGGTGTGCAAGTTTCGTGAGCCCATAACTTGCATTCTTGGCACTGAATCCAGATTTCCTTGGGCTTGCTAGCAGAGTATAGGGATACGCATACAAGGCAAAACACTTATTCCATTCCTCGTCTTCGTCGCAAACTGCTTTTTTTTAATTCTTTTTCCTTCTTTTCCTTTTGCATTCTTCTTTCCATTACCGTTTTTCACATCCCTATCCTCACTCAAAACATGTTTCGTTACTTTCCTTTTTCTTGCTTCTTGTTCTAGTTTTTTCTCTTCTAAATAGGTCTTCTCCGGTGTGTCTGTTAGAATTGCTGATTTACATTTCCTTCTATCAGCTCTCTGCGACTTGCGCGGAGGAGCTTTTGGTAGGGGTTTCAAAGCTAGCGGCGATACTATCAGAGAATTCCCTGCATTACTTGGACCAGGATCAGTGATCACGATGGGTTTCTTGGTAGCGTGATGCTGCAGCGATTGCTCTGACTTTGAGCGGTCAGGCAAATTTTGTAACTTCGTAGAATGAGCATTAGAGCCAGGGCTCTCATTTTCAGCCGATACAGTATCTTCAAGGTCGGGCCTCTCACATGGAATCGTCGCAGGTTCTTTAGTGACAGTGTTACGCTCGAGGTCAGTGTTAGCGTTTTGATTATGTGCACTATTGTGTTCGGTCTCGCCATCAGGATTCGTGATTAGTGGCCTATCTGTGACAAGCGATGGCAAGAAATCGTGATCTTGAAATATATCCCGATTAAATGGAGAGATCCCACAAGTTTTAAGACCTGCGAGAATATTGGATGGAGTAACTGCCATTGGAAAAGACTGTGCAATTATTCCTGGTATTTCGTATATCGTCATTTGTTGGCCTGGATGAGTAACCATCCATTTGTCCATTGCGTTGTTAACGTATTTTTTAAAAGGTCCATATACCGATCTGTCCAAAGGTTGGAGGCGATGAGTGTAGTGTGGCGGGAACGGTAACATTATTATGCCATTACCTTTTGCAAAACTTAGTCATTCAATGGATAGGTGGGAGCTGTGATTATCCAACAGCAAGAGACATGGTTTTTCCTTTGTTGATTGCACATGGTTATGGAAATGTTTCAGGAAAGCAACAAATAGTTCTTCTGTAATCCACCCCGAAGGATTATTTTTTCCTTTGCAGCCAATTGGCCCATCTTTGATGAAGTTGTCCTTGAAATGCACCCTCGGAAAAACGAAGAATGCTGGAACTGAATTGCCACCTCCCGAAACAGAAGTAGCTAGGGCGACTCGTGTGTCTCTCTCGGCCGAGGTAATAGCACCAACTTGCTTAGATCCTTTTTGTTCGGTTTTTGCACCGTAGTTTAGTCCATGTTGTTGTGTGGTTGGAAATTATATCGTTTAATTACGGATTCAAGGTTATCGAAAAAACTTCCGACATTATGTGGGTTAAAACTGGTGGCTCGAGCCAGACTGGTAGCCTCGGGTGTTCTAATGGACAAATAAGGGTGTCTTTGCAAAAATGACGTGAACCAGTGGGAGCCCAGCTAGCTTGCTCGTTTCCCAACACTTGGGAATTTTGATGTCATTGGAAACAGCAAGCTCGAATGCCATCATCAGAATCTGCTTAGGAGACAACCCAAAATAAATTTTTGAAGTCAGAAGTAAATATTTTTCCAATTCTGCTGCCTGGTCATCGTTAAAGATCTGTCGATTTCTTTGGTAGTCCACTTTTGTAGATGGTGTTGGTGTGGCTATATTGCTTATTTCTTCGGTACTAAATTTTTTACAATACCTCGTTAAGGTTCGATAATGAATTTCAAAATCCTTCGCGCAGACCTTATGGATTTGTTAAGATTTTTCACTTCCCTGGTAGCACGCAGCGTTACTGCTGGTGTGAAAAGCCCTCTGGCAGTTTTTCTTTTATGCTGCCGTGGCATATTATTATAGATAGCCCTGGAACAAACAAACGTAAATGTAGCTAAAACTCAAAAAGATAACAAAAATAAGCTCTATATATACATGGGGCTGGTTGTCACACGTGACAACCGGCCTCAGGAAACATGAGACAACCGGCTCCGAACCACGTTTCACAAAATATCGTTCCAAAATAAGATCAAATCAATATTTATTTGAAAAATTATATAGCCATATTATAAAGCACACACTAAATATCAGACATACACAAAAAAGTGCACTAATATCCAAAATTTTGGTATACTTACGGTACTTAATAAAGATGCACAAAAATTACATTTACAATGGGAAAAAAACAATAGCACGTGCTTCCGTCACGAAAGCTCAGAGCAGACTGAGGTGAAGTCTAAAGAGAGGTATTGTTACCGCGAGCCTCCAACGCCGGTCAACGAAGTTACTCGTTCACTCAGTTTTCTGTTATTGCTGCTGTGACAACCAACCCGTGAGACAACCAAACCCGGTCTTCCTTACTTCTGACTGTTGCTTTGACAACCCTAAATCATGTACTAAATCATTTAACTTTTTTTTAACAATGAAATGTGGCTCGCCGGAACTGGAACCAGGCGTGAATGTGGGGGGTCGGAACACTGTTCCTCGGAGCTTCCTGAAGAACCGTTATTATCTGCATTATTTCCCAAAACAATAGGCACTGTCGGTGCTGGTAAGTCTGCATTGTGAGGAACAGGTCTTATGGCAGATTGCAAATTTGGATATTCGATCTTACGCAAAAATAGGATCCATTAAAATGGTTGGTGGGTTCTCGCCATATCATTGAAACTGCAAAAGGCATACTTCTTCTCTTCCCTTTCATCCACTGAACCAATGACACGCTACAGCTGACCCAGCACACATGGGGAGCCCACTGTTTGTCTTGATCTCCGATTACAACACCAAAATATATGAAGTAAGCCTTTTTCACATTTTCAGAAAATGGTCTGGCTTGTGACTTCACCATAAATTCTCCACAAATATAACAAAACTTGTCAGGAGAATTTTGCAACCGCGGCGCGTGTGACTTGCCATTTTTGTCGTTTACAAAATGTTCTTAAATACACAGAACCATTCACTTTAAAACTCAAATGTAAACTAAATAGGAGAATAAATAACCTATTATATGGAATCTTTCTGCTTATAAATACAGGCCCATTTAATAACCCCTCATAAAATTTACTACCTGCGAACAAAAAAGGATTTTAAGAACATATTGAAATGTACCTATTAGGACTTTATGGATATTTTTCTATTATTTGGAAGGTATTAGCATTATAAGAATAATTGTTTGAACTTTGTTACAAAAATCATGTTGGCCAGTGAATTGAATTTTCTATTGCACTAATATAAACTCTCTTATACTGTAACATTATTTTCTACTTTTTAGTTCCATTCGCTATTAAAGCGTGATTTTTTAGTTTTTTTAAACTATAATTTATTATAGTATGTACAAAAAGTACGAGGAGTAATAAACCCTAATTAAGTATGCAAAACCTTTACAAGGAGCACCATGAAATTTTTGATAAATCTCTTACTTTAAATTACATTTCTTCCGTAAATCTAAAAACCAGGTAGATCGACCCCCTATTTGTTTCAGTTGTAGCAAAGTTTAGGGTTTATTCATTGTTAAAGGATTAGCAGATAAGCAATAACGCAATGCAGTGGTGTGTATTTTGGGAAAAAAATACGTTTTAAATTATAATATAATAAAAAATGAAAAGAAATAATTATTGGAATACATTTATTACTTACATTTTATTCTATATACGACTCGGAAGAGGAAGAATCGTTGTTGACATTAATAATAATAGGGTCGATTAAATCATCACAAATATTGTCAATTTTCCACATATTTGCCTCTACTTTGATAACATGCTCGATACAGTTTGTCCAATTTTCCTTACTCACATGACTTACAGTACTCTCAAACAATTTCACAACATCGTTTATTTTGAAAGTAGTATTTTTTTTTCCAACTTCCTCCTTTACCTGAGCCCATATTAATTCTATGGGATTAAGTTCACAATGATAAGGGGGAAGTCGAAGAACTGATATACCACGAGAAGAAGCCATTTCTTCTACAATGTAGGTTTTGTATTTATTCTTGTTCATTTTTGCAATTCTGTAAAGTTCTTTCCTTAGTGGATCTTTTGGAAACTTAATATTTTTCGAAATAAGCCACTCCAAAAGCTCTGCTTTACGCCAACGACTTGTGGGCAATGCTTCTCGTAACCGTGAATGGTAACTTGCGTTGTCCATAACAATAACAGCCCCTTTTGGAATCAGATCCAACATTTGAACAAACCATTCCTCGAAGACATCCCCATTCATATCTTCGTGATAGTCCCCCGTGCGTTTTGAAATAAAAGTTAATAATCCACCATCAACAAAACCTTCAGAACTTCCAACATGGACAATGATAAGTCTTTTTCCTTTTCCAGATGGTGGCTGCAAACCTAACGACAAACCTTCCACGAATGCCTGCCTTCCGCTTTTAATGTTTTCATCTTGCCAAGATTTGGAAACTGTATATCCAGCATTTATCCATGTTTCGTCTAAGTAGAAGATTTTCAAATTTTGTTCTCTGGCATGTCGAATGCTTCTTAAATAGCCTCTTCTCCAAAAAACTATTTCCGGTTTATCTATCAAGAGAGATTTTCTATTATGTTTTGTATATCTGAAACCCACATCCTTCAAAAGTTTGCATAATGTCATTCTGGAGAATTTTGGATAGTCCGTATCTTCTTGCACTGATGTCATAATTTTGTCAAGTGTTGGAATTTCCTTTCGTAAGTAAAATCCATGGACTTTACGCCTTAGTCTTTGTTTTAATGACTCATCGATCTCAATTGGTTTTCGGCCTGAAGGAGTTTTAGGGGGTTGAAGAGTTCCATTCTTGCTTTCTTTTAGTAATCTATAAATTGTTGATTTAGCAACACACAACATAGCAGCCGTTAATTCCACAATATCATCAACACTTGCACTTGGATCCTTGTTTTTCAATGATATATAACAATTCAATATCAGAGTTTTTTCATTTAAAGATAATGGACCTGTTTTTGGTCGTTTAGATGGTCCTTGGCTTATCGACATTGTTTGGTACTTGCACAATTAACATTCAACAAATGTTTTAAATATATTCCAACTGTTTACAATATCATGACAACCATACAACTTCATACAACTTTACTCAAAGAACTAATACTAAGTACTGATTTAATGTACCTACTTTCTTTTAAAATAATATTCCCGATAATGTTTCTAAGAAAACTGGGTTGTTTGGTAAATCCCTCTCAATAATCGAATAATCTGTAAATAGGTGTAATCGTATTAAGCCGATTACAGTAGGCCACTTGCCATTTAAAATTTCTGAGAAAAATTCCCCAAACACTACATATAGGAGTAATACAAATAAAAAATATTATGAATAAACGGGAATATCCGAACTCTGCCACAAAATAAAATTTTACCTGACTTGTATCAATTTGAGGATTACTGAAATGTTCGAACTGTGCCGCAACCATTTAGTTTAATCCTATTAGAGTCATTAGGGTTTATAATAGATAAAATCGGAGGCCCCTAGAATTATGTATATTTCTGAAAGGTTTCAAAGATTTCTTGAATGAAATATTTTGAAGAAATCTTGATTGTTTTGATCGATATTTAGGGGATTAGGGGAAAGATGTTGATGCACTTACACTATTGCCTAAAAATCAGGAAGAAGTATTTAATAGTGTTCGTGAATTACAATTACGAACGAACCGAGAAGAGGAATTTCTATTAACAGCAGACCAGGTATTTAAAATTATTGTGTTCTCCTGTTTTTCCAACCTTAATTTTTTATGTAATTCGGATTGTATTTTGATGGATGGGACTTTTAAATACTGTTCAACTTTTTTTTACCAAATGTTTACCATTCATGGTTTTAAAAACGGCTATTACGTACCTCTTGTTTTTTGTTTGCTGCCGGACAAATCAAGTCAAACATATTCAAATTTGTTTTTAATTTTAAGACAAAAATGTGAAGAAGTAGGCTTAAATTTTCAACCTAAAGAAGTCGTAGTAGATTTTGAACTAAGCATTCATAACGCTATATATGAATGTTTTGGCAGAGATCAAATTCTTTTTGGTTGTAAATTTCATCTCTGTCAAGCTTGGTTTCGTAAGATTCAGGAGTTTCATTTGGTACAAGAGTACAGACAGAAAGGTTCTGTAATTGGCGAATACTTAAAAGTACATTTCGGTATTATGTATCTTAGTCCTGAGGAAGTTGTAGAATTTTTTTATAATGAACTACATTTTTTGCTTCCGAATGACCTCTACCTCTATCACTTTTTTTTATTGAAATTAGTACATCCCGTTACCTCTGACCTAAATCGTATATTCTTTAGCATAGCTGCAACTCATTCGTTCAATACAAAATGTACCTTACGGTATACCCTCTTAAAATATATTTTGGTACGTCTATGAAATCTACTTAAATGAATGATTTATTACTCCTTGTCGTTTCTATATAGACTATAATACCTACAATTTGATTCTCGATTGATTCGAAGATTCTGCTTCAAAGTATGTAATCATATTTTTATAATTCGCGTATAAATGAGGCTTCAATATAACATTTCTCTTTGGACACTTTATTAGTAGTTTTTAGTGTCATACAGTTGGTTCTTGTATGTATTTTTATTTGACATTTGACTTTAACCTTAACTTAGAACAAATTATAAAATGGTTTGGCGTAGCTCTAGCTAGCAAATTAATAGAGTAAATGGTCTTAAAGGTTAATTGGAACAAATTATATATTAATTTTTTTAATAAATTAAGTACGCTAACGTTTATTCATCAATAATTTATCAATTGTTTATTTTGTTATTTTATATCATCAATACATAAATTACGACATACCTATGTGAAGATATACTACAGAAATGTTCATGATATAATATGAATAGAACACAAGACAAGAGTATATGAAGACGCTCTTTTTTAAACAAATAATCATTCTCTATTTATTTAAATGAAAGTTTGTTTACAATTTACACAATTGTTCCATCATAATATATGTCAAATGACAAAAGTGCTAAGTAATACCGGTTGTGATCTGACTAATCAGGAATCTACAGAATTGCCAACTTAAATTCCAATCACTCCACCTAGTTTAAAAACAGGGATAATGTTCTATTTTATTTAAAAATTCAATAATGCGAATTATAAAAAATATTGGGTAAAACTTGTATCAAAATGACTTTTTGTAGTAATCGTTTTTTTGCACTCGTACTACAAAACGAGTCATTGTGACACTTGTTTTACAAATAACTATTTCATTTTCTTTTAAACAAACTTCATGTCCTTTCATTGATGCATCAAACTACAGAAACAATTTCGACATAAAAATATTCAATTCAAAATTATTTTTCATCAATTTTTGGAGACTACAGTTATAAAGTTAACATAAAAGCAAATTCAATGATACAAATCTATATACAATTTAAACAATGGTTGGTTTTAAATATTTATGAGTCACATTTAATTGAACTCGATCAAAAGTAAAAAAAATACGCCCGCCTTACGTTACTTTGTTAGTTTAGTTCGTTAATCTGAAAAGAAAGGAAGGCGTAATCACACCAGGAACATATATTGTGTGACTACATTGACGTCATAGATTGTGATAATGCGATCTATTTATCATAAAAACAACCGCTTATGCCGTTTCGGGTGGGTTGTTCCTACGAAACTGTCATATCTGTTAGGTGTTAGTAGCTATTGTATTCGAGAAATATCTGGACAGTACAGAGCAGTTATAAGAAATGAGTCAACATTTTGTTCCCATATTAAGTCGCATCTGTGAATTAATAAATAGCACAGGTGATGGCGTTAATTTTGTAAAGTAATTTTATACCGAGTGAAAATAATATCAATAATAGTTTTCCCCTAATACATAAGTGTTCTCAACGTCTGCTGCTCTGCTAGCGGTAGAGCTACAAGCGGGAGTACACTAAAGGCTGTGTCACATTAGGCTACTTTGCTAGACGCTAGTCGGTAGCTGCTAATACTGCGATTTTGGAAATAATTTTAAGATACCTTGCAAGTGGAGACATTTTGAATTCACTTCAATATTTGTTCAGAGTGCCGCATAATACGTTTTCTACATTTTTACCTTATGTGCTAACTGCTATATGTGAAGTACTGGATCCATTTTAAAGGAAACTAATTTATTTGTATTTTAATATTTTCATTTAAAAATATTTTAAGTTTAGCATGCCATAAGTTATATATTTTTACCAAGATAACTTTAAGTAAAATTTGTGACTGTTATTGTAATAAACGAGTACAATTTGTCGTTCCTGCAATTTGTCTGTCGTGAAGTTTATCTATCTAAGGTCTGTTACCGTTAATTACATTAAAAAGGTATTTTGGTATATGTACGAAGTAAAATCATCAAACACATGGTAACTTTATTTTAAATTAAATCAACTCGTTTAAATTTCCATATATGAATGTTACATAAAAATAACTAAAAGATTCAATAGGAGATAAATTCTTTGTTACTGCTTTCAACATTTTCCTAACCCAAATTCTAGAGGGCTTTTTGGAGGATATCAAGCCCTTCTGTTTCTGGAGATACAGACTGCTGGGATAATAATTAATATTAATGATGTTGGTCACTTCATAAACAAGAAAAAATATACATAATGTGGTGGGACAGAATGTTACAATCGTACCCGCAGGTGTGACAATTGTAACATGCACGGGGGTCAAATGTAACAAAGTCTGAAACTATTGAAAATAATATTTATTAGTGAAAAAAATTAAGAGTACATATTTAGTGAAACATTATGATTCTAAAACTAAACCAATTGGAATTGTTTCACATTAAAGCCATATTCTTAATTAAAAAAAGAATATAAAACAAGATAATATTATTTTCATTTAAATTAAATAAAAAATAAACACTAGTCACTCTCATCATCATCATCATCGCAGTTCAAACAATAGAAAAAGTCGGATCGTAGCTTATGAACACATGATTCGTGTGCCCATTGTTTGCACTTATTACACTGAATCCATGTCGCTTTGGGTTTCCCGGTGTAGGGTTTAAAGCAATATAGGCAAAATGAATCTTCTGTTTCAGAATCTTCCATTTCAGAATCTTCCGTTTCTTCATCTGTCACACGAGAGGAACCTAGTGTACCATCGATCTTTTTAGACTTCCTAGATAAACTTTTATTATTTGTGCCTTCAAGTTTTTTGGTTTTTGCTTCATCTTCATTTTCCACTACATTTCTTTTTATGGTGTTTGCTTTCTGTTTCCTCTTACTCTGTTCTTCTTCGAGAATCAGCTTTTCTGGCGTATCTGTTAAAATAGCACTATGCTTCTTTCTTCTCTTCGTAATTTGCTTTTTTATGCCACCTGCTGCCTTTGGAAGAGGGCGAATTTGTTCAAGAACCCGAAAGGATTGATTCAGATCTTCTGGGTTATCTGGTCTTCTGCTGGGACCTGGTATAGCTACATTTGCGACACTTCCGTCATTTTCATTGCTTATAGCCGTAGTTTCTACTAAGTTATTTTCTAGTAAATCCCTGTCAGTTACAGATGAAGGCGAAAATTCGTCGTCTCCAAAAATATCCCTGTTAAAGGGCCAATTTCCTGACACCCTGAATCCTCCCATAATATTTGTGGGTGTTGTTGCTTTTGGAAATGCCTCAGCAACTACACCGGGGATATCGTATATAGTCATTGTCTGACCGGGATGCGATTTCATCCAATTGTCTATTGCACCATTGACGTAATGTTTGAAAGGACCGTAGACACCACGGTCCAACGGCTGTAACTTGTGCGATGTATGTGGGGGGAACGACAATAAAACAACTCCATTAGCTCTACAGAACTCTATAGTTGGCACATATAGGTGGGAATCATGATTGTCCAACAAAAGTAGAACTTTTTTTTCAGGTGTGGGTCTCAGATGCTTTACGAAGTGTTTCATGAAAATTAAAAACGTATCTTTGTTCATCCAGCCGGAGCCATTCGCCTCACCGATACATCCTGGGGGACCATTGCTTATAAAATGTGCTTGAAATTTTTTGCGAGGGAAGATGAAGAGAGGGGGGACAGTGTTTCCGACAGCACTAACAGCTGTGCAAACAGTTACCAAAGTGCCCCGTTCTCCAGAAGTAACTGCACCTACTTGTTTTGTGCCTTTTATGGCAACGATTTTGTTTGGCTTTTGTACGGTGGTGACCCCAGTTTCGTCGACGTTGTAAATGTCAGCGGCCTCAAATTTATATTTTTCAAGAAGATTTGAGAGATTATCGTAGAATTTGCCGACATTTACTTTGTTAAAGTTAATCGCACGTGCATAGCTGGTTGCCTCTGGAGTTCTTATAGATAAATTAGGGTGTCTATGCATGAAATTTGTAAACCAGTCCTTACCAGCTTGTCCATTTTCTCACCATTTGGGAGGGACCGCCATTTCGTTTTCTTTCGCGAATTGATACACCTGGGAACAAAAATTTAATAAACATTGGTTTTTTAGGCTTTTATTTGAACTACTAACCAATTTACGAATTTCTTTTGGCGTTAGCCCAAAATATATAACTGAAGACATCCGTATATATCTCAAAAACGCTTCTTCTCGTTCTTCTGATAAAATTCTCGTATGTGGATTGTAACCCATTTTTGGCATTTCACCATTATTTCGTTTTTTCATATAACGGTTAAGTGTTACGTGGCAAATATCTAAATCTCTTGCTACCTGTCG
Organism: Galeruca laticollis; assembly: GCA_963921935.1. NCBI lineage: Eukaryota > Metazoa > Arthropoda > Insecta > Coleoptera > Chrysomelidae > Galeruca > Galeruca laticollis. Next base: position 13,614,333 of record OY998177.1, on the reverse strand, counting down.
TTGTGAAAGATTTCCCTCCATTATTAGATTAGCTGCCCTTTCCATTAGTTCATTTGAAGGACTTCTGTTGGTTTTTCTAATTCTTTGGCGTGGCATTGTTCCCTGAAACATGGAATTCATAAGCTCAACATAAGGGGTACAAATGTAACACGTTACAATTGTACCGACTAGTGTTGTTACATTTGTACCCGAACGACATTTTGAAATGTTTGGCTTAGTTACCAGAACAAGACAAGTCATAACCTCAAATTAGCATTAGGACTTTTTAAAGTCATGTTTGCTCTAAACGTCAACTATAAATTCTTTGCGATAAATGTAAACATGGTATAGGTTATACATAAAAAGGCAAAACACTAAAATTTTACTCACCTGTCTTCAAAACAACCTATTTAACATAACTTTTGACTCGTATTACATGGACCGCTCTAATCAACATGCAAACTACTTCACACTACAACCTATTTGTTGGCCACGTTGCCAAATTTAAAAAATTACATTAGACGTTTTTCTATCTGTTGTTACATTCGTACCGCGTTACAATTGTACCCGACCTCCCCTATCCATGGTTGCTCTATTCGAATGCAAAATTGTCGGCACAATCAGCATTTTGCCCCCTTTCATAATTTTCCACTGTTCTCGAGACGATCTCAGCGGTCACCGGTCTGAACCGGCGCAGTACTCGCGGATGCATACAACATGCCAATGGTACTGGCTCGACCGATTCGAATCGATTCAGTGTGCGCTGTCCTTTATTAAGACAAAATATTTGAGAGGAAGACAAAACAATTGATAAACTAAATTAGGTTATAAAATTATTTTCATTCGAACTTTAACCTTTCACACACATAGAAGTGGTATTTAGATTTTAATAATGAATTTTTAGTTGATAATTTTTAACATAGGGAACTTTATTGCTAAATGACCCTAACTGCTGGTTTAACACTATATTTTTAATTTATCATTTCCTGTTTACACAAAATACACACGCATTTATGTTTGGTCTTTATTATTTTCATCATACATTGCACACATTACAATAAAATCAAAATCCGTAGAAATTAACATAAAAGGTGAAGTTCAGTTTAATGATGGAAACCACCATTAACCTGTTCTTCCACTTAAGGCTAGAGTTCAGTACTCACTAAATATATTTTCGGGAAAATGCAACAAATGTTGCAAGACCTGTTACTTTATATTAGCAAATTTTCAGGTAGAAAGCTCACAGCGGGGGATATCGTAAAAATGAGATAAGAGGCTGAGGGTACTTTTAGAATTAGAATTTGTCCGGTAAGAAATAATCGATACGTATCCCTATCCTAACTTTTTATGTTTTATACGGTGACATAAAAAATTATTTTATACAAGGTGGTCAAAAGCTTAATTTAATAAATTCGGTATTATTTGCGATATTGATATCAAAGAAGTAAAAACTTGTATTATTATTCAGAATTATTGTTTATTTTCATTCAACTTCATGTTTAGGTACATCGTTTACCTGTTTAGTCAACTGCTTTATAAGTCATCGAATTTTTTTAAAATGGTAATAATGTCAGGAAATCATTGCACTACTTCTCATAAGAGAAAAAGTCGAAAACAAATTTGCAAAAATTTAAAAAAGGTCGTTAGAATTAGTGAAAAGCTAGTTGTTCATGTGCCGTACCCGCAGCAAACTATTCATTAGGGTGGGTTTATGTTGGAGCTGCGATAAAAGCTAAGACCAAAGTTATAGCGCCGCTCCTATCGTTGCTCGGCTGCCAAGCATATCTCAACGCGTTGTTCTAATATGAACACCTGTTTATAAAATAATGAAATATTTTTCGTTTCTATATAAGTATCGTCGCTTTTATCGCTTATTCCAGCTCCAACATAAACGCACCCTTAGATACATCTTCGTCAACCGACAACTCAATTGAAATACAGAAAAATTCATTTACAAACGCAAGCATTGACGCTCAAGTTAAAATGACTAATTTAGGAATAGTAGATTTTGAGTACGTGTTTTCGGCAATAAAAAACATTGAACACAATGGTTCATTTCGTTGCGATATATCTAATGTATGTTTAGTAAATTAAAAGCGCTTTGGAGTAAAAAGTACAATTACTTGTAAATGTAACATATGCGGTGTTACAAAAACAAATATTTTTTTTAATTCGCGTATAAAAGAGACTTCATTATAACATTATTTACAGTGTCACAATGAATGTCACAATGCAGTCTCTTTGAATACTTTTTTAGTAATTTTGTATGTAGTATAAATTTTTATTTAACGTTTGATTTTAACCTAGAAACAAATTATAAATAAAATGGTCTAGCGTAGTTCTAGATAGCAAATTATTATATTAAATGGTCTAAAAGGTAAATTTGAGTAAACTATATATTGAAAATATTAATAAATAAAGTACGCTAACGTTTATTCATCAATGATTGGTCAATTGTCTATTTTTATATTGTATATGATCAATATATAGGTAAACATAAGGTTCGATTTTTGGGATAAATTACCAGATATCTATGTGATGATGTATTACAGAAATAATTCTGTTCGTGATATCATATAAATAGATCGCAAGCACAAAAGAAGAAGCTCTTTATTAAACAAATAATCATCCTCTGTTTGCTCGAATGAAAGTTTGTTTACAATTTACACAATTATTCGGTCATAATATGTCAAAAGTGCTGAATAAAACCACCTGTGATCTGACCAATTAGGAATCTACAGAATTGCCAACTTAAATTCAAACCACTCCTCCTAGTTTAAAAACAAGGATTATATGTAATTCTATTTTATTTAAAAAATTAAATAAATGCGAATTATAAAAAATATTGTGTGAAACTTGTGCCACGATGACTTTCTGTAGTACTGGTACTCGTACTATAAAACGAGTTATTGTGACACTTGTTTTACAAATAACTATAGTACAACTAACGATGAAAAAGAGCTTGACATGAATAAAGCTTTAGTGCGGTACGATAGCTGCGTGACTTAAGATATAAGCAGTTATCCACAGTTTTAGGTGGTGCAAATCTTCCTACAATGTCTCCTAGCACATATTTGTCGCATCAAAATGTTGTTACTAAAAACACCAAAGACATTGCGATAGAGGAGATGATTCTAGCGGGTAAAGAAAAATATAAATTAGCGACTGAAGCTGGTGAATTAATTAACGGGGTACCAGTAATATTTGTAGTAGTTGATGGCGCCTGGAGTAAAAGATCATATAAAAGTTATTATAGTGTACTGTCGGGTGTAGGAGCAAGAACTCAAAAAGTTCTATATGTAGGTGTTAAAAATAAATTTTGTTTGCAATGAAAAATACATAAATCATAAGATAAGAAAATTGGAATGGAACCTCAACATCCATGGAAAGCAAAATAATATTAGAAGGGTACGAATGTTCAATGAAAATGTACAATTTAAAGTACGGTAAAATTATTGGCGATGGAGATAGTAGTGTTTATAAGAAAATTCGAGACTCCAAGCCCTATGGTTCAAATTTCTTTGTAGAAAAAATAGAGTGTCACTTTTTGCGTAATTATTGTAATGAGTTGAGAGGTTTATCAAAAACCCCTAAGGAAAATGTATTTTCAAAAAAGTTTTTAGCTAATAATATAAAGAAATTTAGAACAGCGGTAACTAGTGCTATCAAATATCGGAAATTGAAGCGGCGCCATTACAAATTCAAATCGAAAATTTAAGAATTGTTATCTTAAATGGACCGAGACACATAATCGATGATCACTCAAAATGTGATAAATATTTTTGGAATAAGGTTGGTCAGGTGAATCCCGTTTTATAAAACGAATTTATGAATATGATTTATTTTAAAAATATTTAAGTCGGGTAGCAAGTTTGTCGTTTAGTTTACTATGCGATGTTGACCACAAGCAGCAGAAACGTTCAATTCTGTTGTAGGCAAATTTGTTGGTGGTAAACGAATTAATTATTCTTTTAAAGGATCTTATGCGGCAGTAGTAGATTAGAATAAGTGAAGTACATATTTAATAGGAATTATTAAAAAATGTAACTACGGTGAAGTTGCGATCTAACGAAATCATTAGAAAATAAACGATTGAAAATGAAACGCGCAGGGAAGCCCAAAGAAACATATTTTTCACGCGGAAGATTCGGATTATGGCGGCAACGGATTAGATGATGAAAATGTAGTGGAGGACTTGTATCATATACAAAAAAGTGAATTTGAAAATGCTAAAAAGAAATTCAAGGTCAAGTTCACATAACAAAACGATAACTATGTTATTATTCACACGAATAAAAACTTTTGGAACATGACAATGATTTGTGCTTTGAAAAAATTCTATTTGAATGCCCTATTTCCAGAAATGATTGATTCTGGATTAAAACTAAACCGATCCATCAGAAATATTTTATTAAAAAAAACTTGTAGATTAATTTCCCAATATTCAGCATTTTCTGTTCATACATTGATTGTAGTAATACTATGTAAACCTTATGCTGTACTATACTGTGCTATACACTGTATTTATATAATGTTTTAATATATGTACTATATGTACCAGTATTCTTACATATATAAAAACATAATGCTACTACATACATATATGACCTTAAGCTAATTTTTGGTGACCTTAGTTCCCATAGTACTCAAAGTACTAGAGTAAGACTTAGAACTTGTAATAAAGAAGAATTTTAGTTCAAGGTCAAATAGTTTATTCTGAATGAATGTAAACAATGACTTCAGGTTATTTCAATAAATAATTAGTGGATCGTTATTTAAATTATAAACAATTGCAAGTAACGCCATAATTATTTTTTAAATTCCCTATTCAGTTGGAAAAATATATAATGAGCCCGTAACAAGTGAAGAAAGAATACCTTTATACAGGTTGGCAAATTAATTTTGGCAGTTGACGATACGTGCCATACAACTTAACAACGTTGTAAACGCAGTTACCGGGAAGAGCAGGCGATGTACATTCCGCATGCAAAGTTTTAAAGGTTGTGAGACTTCTAATACGTACGAGGGTAATATAATATTTTGAATTTGAAAATAATAAATTGTGGCACATGTATAATGCTATATAAAATCGAGTTTACAATAAAAAAAAATGTGTTCTTTATTATTAATTAAATGAATAAGGAAATAAAAACCATTAGATTTTTCTACGAAAATTGGTTTTTCTTTGTACAGACATAATTATTTATTGCTTCAAAAACCATACGGGGAATTCTATAATTACCCTCTATTATTTTATGTTATGTAAATAATAAATGGATTCCAAGAGACATAAACTTTCACCTTTATTTCGAATTAATGTCTTTTAAGTGGTCCCTTCATAATTCTCGTCATTGAGTTTTATTTGTATATAAATTGGAAGTCAGGTAGATTTTGTAGATAAAGCGTACAATACGATAAGGATTGTTAAACGACTTTCTAAATTTAACAATGGGCAACAATTTTTCCTACCTGTTCGTAGTAATAGTTAATGACATACCTACCTGCTAATAATATGTAGTAGATAATAATGTAAAAATTTGGGTTAATACATAAAATTTGAAAAACAAATTGGGGAAATCGCCTTTAGGGATGGTCTGATAAGTATACTAATAATATAAATAAAATATTAAAGCTTTTTTGTGGTGGATATTTCTACTTTCATATGTAAATTTTTGGGTTTTCACAAATGTTTACTATGAAATTAGAGCATCTCTTCACACTTCTTACAGAGTTAGGAGTGGCAAAAAAAAATCTTGGTTCGGGGTGCAGTCAATTATTGTTTATTTAGAACTACAGTAGGATCTCGCTAATCCGGCCCCATATTGAGATCGGTAGTGCCAGATTGCCGAAATTGCCGGATTAGTGGAGATATGGTAAAAAAAGCTAAATAGACCATAAAAACATCGTATAATTACTACAAAACAAGTTGTATTGTAAAAAATAATATGATTTTATTATCAATGGTTATCAGAATGGCTATTAATTAACCAGTTATTTGTTAAGTACAGTATAAAAATCATTACATAATATTATGTATAAATCGATAAAAATATTATAAGCAAAACACAGTTAAGGTCAATGTAAAAAAACGGTTTGTTTAAAATTAGATTTAACACAATTACGAAGAGCTTAAATATGTAAGTGGGAAAAAGTGTTTAATAGTTTTTTGTTTTTTGGCATTTAAAGAAATCCTCAAAGCATTTTCCTGTAGTCGCTTTAACATTAGAATGTCAGATGCTTTCGCGCCATTTTCCTCAGCCCATATGATAGCAGTAGCAAGAGCATTCACAGCCTTCTCGTTGTTCACTGTGTGTGGATGGGTAAGAATTTCTATAGAACCCCCCTCCGTCTCGTCCTCGTCACTGTTGTCCAGTACGTCTGCGATGATCTCGTCATCTGTCATGATCTGATGTTGTTCTTCATTGTCTCCAGCTAACCAGCTGTTCACATCAGCTGTTGTCAGGTCGTCTGCATCATCCGAAAGCTGCTCAGAAATTGCCTCTCTTAAGTTATTTAGCTCAATATCGGTTTCTTTGTTTAGCTGAGTATCAGAGTCATTTTTCCTCTTAATTTTGTATGCATCTAATAAAGTAAGAGAAGGCCACAGCTTCACCCATGAACAAACAAGTGTTTTTGTTGAAAGGTTTTTCCAAGCACCTGCTAGGTTAAACACAACATCTTTGAGATTAGTGCTTTTCAAGGATTGAACAACACTTTCCTCTTTTGACAAAACACTGTACAACAGGCTTTTTTTGTAACTTGTTTTTACAGTCTGAATTACGTTCTGGTCCATTGGTTGAAGTAACGGAGTTACATTTGGGGGCAAAAATAACGTGCATATTAGACCATCTTCAGATTTTATGTCCTCTGCATCAGGATGTCCAGGACAGTTGTCAAGAACCAATATGGCTTTCTGGGGCAAGTTCTGTTTTTTCAAAAACTTTCTTACTGAAGGAACAAAGTTTATATGGAACCATTCGCTGAAAAGTGTTTTGGTCATCCATCCCTTAGTTTGGTTTTTGTATAAAACAGGCAAATTTACATTTTTAAAAACCCTGTGATTTTTTGATTTCCCAATGACAAGCATATCTAGCTAATGAGTGCCGCTAGCATTAGCGCACGGCATAAAAGTAATTCTGTCTTTAGCCAATTTGCGGCCAGGAGCACTAGCTTCAGCACTATGAACGAATGTTTTTTTTGGCAAAAGGCGCCAAAACAAACCACTCTCGTCTGCGTTATAGACTTGATCTGGGCCTAGGTCCATTTGGTCAACGATTTTTTTAAATTTTTTAACAAAGGGCCCAACAGATTCTACATCACATGAAAGCTTCTCACCGGTTAAAGTTAACAATCGAATTCCAAAACGCCTTTTGAATTTGTCAAGCCAACCCACACTTGCACAAAAGTCATCCTTTTTCATAATTTTATGATGAAAAAACTTAGCCTTTTCCATAAGAATTTCACCTGAAATAGGCGTGTGCCTGTTTCTTTCTTGCATGAACCAAGCATAAAGTGCATCTTCTACTTGTGGAAACTCACCTGTTTTCAAAGTTTTCCTTACACTGGAAGATGATTCTTTACTCTTGGGAAACGACTCAATTCGGTCCTTCTTCTGTTTTATGTCGTGTATTGTCGCACGGCCAATGTTGTACTCCTTAGACAAATGAGCTATCTTTTCACCTTTTCCCAAACGTTTTAAAATTTCGTACTTTTTATCTAAAGTTAAGGTGACATGTTTCCGTTTGTCCGACATGGCGTATTTTCAAAATACCAAATCCGTAGGCACTACAGGAAAAAGGCACAGACACTAATAGTCATTCACGGCAGGTGTTATGCGACTGACTTGTTTAGTTCGAGGCGCTCTACCCTAGACATGCAGAAACATGAAAACAGCTGACCCCTCCTCCGACGCCGAGTGCCGGATTACTGGACGTGCCGGAGTGGCGCACGGCCGGATTATAGAGACTGTACTGTATGTACAGATGTGATACAAATATTATATTACTTTAGTGGAATTCGTCGCTAATATCTACAATTTTATAGCACCTATTTACATTTTTACATTTGTTGCGTTTAATGTATTCAGTCATACCACCTACAAACAAACACTATATTGAAAAATATGTTTTAGATGTACAGGGATCATCAACAGTAAAATAATGATTCGCCAAAATCACTTTCTATATCAACTTTATCATCCTCGCTATCTCCATCTTCGGCCAAATTAATAATAATATTATCTACAACAGTTTCTAAAAGTGGTTCATTGTTCATAAATTCATCTTCAATCTTTTTAACATGGTCACATCTAACTTTCCAATCATTTGCAGAAAATGTGTCAAAAAATTCATTACAGAATTATTTAACATTTGTAAAATTGAAGGTATCATTTGGTTTGGCCATATATTCTTTGAGTGCCGCCCAAACACTTTCGATCTGATTTAAGTCCGGCAATCTATGTCGAATAAACAACTCACCAAAGTTATAAGTTTTATATTGCGGTTTGTACATTTTTGCAACGTTATAAAGATCCGGTTTCAGCATTTGTTCACTGTAATATATTTTTCTTTCAGAAAGCCAGTTTTTTAATTGTTGTTTAGTCCAAGCAGTCGTAGGTAATTTTTCATTTAGAACATTGTGATATGGGGCGTTATCAATTACCACAACAGCGTTTTTTAGTAGGTTTGGAATAAGTTTTTCTTGACCCACTTCTCATGATTTTCGTACGCCATTTCATTATGGTAATCTCCTGTTTTTGACTGGGAGTTCCACATAATACCAGCATTAGGTACAAAACCATTTTCACTTCCTGCATGCACAATGATGAGCCTACTACCTTTTGAAACGGGTTTTCTTAATTCTTCGTTACTCTTATCGCTCCATCCTTTAAGGTTTAAGGTGCGTGTGACATGAATAAATCTATGTTTCATCCATATAAATGATAGGTTTGTTCTGTTCTCCGGACCTTTATAATTTTTCTTAAATATAATAGGCGTAAAAGTCTAATTTTGTGACGTTCCATTAACAAAATTCTGTTGTTTTTCATAGAGATTCGCTACTTCCTGCGAAGCCATAAATATCTGCAAAGGTTTGGTGTACATTTCTTAACGTGAGTACTTTTTTCTCGGATATGTGATAATTTATTATGCACCTTCTAAGCACAGTTTTGTCGAATTGATCCTTACGGATACTGGACGTTCTTTGTTTTTTAGTAGGCACATCAGTGTCAGCATTACTTCCTACCAGAGCTTTTTTTTAATACGGGAAAGCGTTCTTTGGCTAACTTTCGTAGCAGCAGAAACTTGTTCAATGACCTGACCTGAAAGTTTTTCTCATGTGTATTTTTATACAAATAAAATGAGGACCGTTCTTTGTAATAAAAATTTTTGTCGTGGTTTTCGGACAATTAAAAGAAGTATTAAATTCAAAAATACTTTATTACGTTTCAGTTCATTAGTTGTTTTAAATGATCTTTAGATTTTAGTTCAAACATATTTTAATATGACCAAACCGCAATTGTAACTTGAATCGGAAGATGGTTCAAAACAAATAATAAAACCGGAAATAAATAAATGTATTTTATGTACGAAAACGATTTAAAAAATTCATTATAAAGTGTAAATTTGTTAAATAATTACTTTGGTTTAAAAATTTTATTGCAATAACTAAAACTTACCTATGTTAATGGAATTGTCGACTTGCCATTGTTTGCCTCTTCGGTCATGAAATTTAAAACGTTCATAATAATTTCATGACACTGCTCACTCAACTTTTTATGATCAACTTTACTTACTGGAGTCGCCATAACAAGTTAGTATTGCACAACTCCGGTAATCACACTTTTCTCTGAACTTTACTGTCGAAATGAAGCTTACGAATTCTGCCAGCGAAGTGAGCTCTTGCAATCTGCAGACGTCTTTGCTACGGCGCATCGGAAGTTGCCAAACTTCCGACTGCCAAAATTAATTTGCCATCCTGTACCAGATATTGATGTTATGCACATACGTTCGAAATGTCATTTTACGATAGAGATATGAAGGAGTTTTGCTGTTTATAATTTTGTGGAAGAGACAAGTCGCATGTAAAGTTCTTCTATTGTACATGCTCAACCAAGCAACATCCTTTAACTTATGAAAAATATGCTCTCTTTTCCGAATGCTAAAAATAAGACGTAGACAACAGTTTTGCACTTTCTATATTTTTCTATTATACTAATTGGTTGAACTTGGACCATGAGGATAAAACAAATTACCATGCTATTTTATTTTGTATTTGATATAAATAAATTTCTTGTAGCATGAAGTTAACATATATGCTATTTTTCTAGTATGATTACACTCTATTGATATATACCAGATTCCATGTTCTTGTGACCATGCATACGTTAGCAAAACTAGTTGCTTTGTTGGAACATGTGTTAACAAATATCAGGGTTTTTGCTCGAAATAAGTACTAACAGAACACCAAATAGAAGCAGGACACCACGAGCATCTTGTTCCAAATTAGATTGGTTTTTATTAGTCTACTATGCCTATTTACTTCAACTTAAACTACTTCGTGTATTTAACATGCTTACTGTTGCCCAGGTTATGGTTATCCAAACTTAGACTAATTTAACTGAAGAAGCCGCAACAATTTTGATTTTCATAGGTAAATTTCTCTTGACGGGAGATTCTATGTTTATCTACTAACGAATATGTGCTACACAAAGGACATATTGTGAAATTTTTAATTCACTTACTGTCGAATAAATTATTACCATCGATACAAACCAGCTTCCAAATATATTGTTTTTTTTGTGGTAGATATTTCTACTTTCATATGTAAATTTTTGGGTTTTTCGCAAATGTTTACTATGAAATTAGAGCATCTCTTCACATTTCTTACAGAGTTAGGAGTGGCAAAAAAAAATCTTGGTTCGGGGTGCAGTCAATTATTGTTTATTTAGAACTACAGTAGGATCTCGCTAATCCGGCCCCATATTGAGATCGGTAGTGCCAGATTGCCGACATTGCCGGATTAGTGGAGATATGGTAAAAAAAGCTGAATAGACCATAAAAACATCGTATAATTACTACAAAACAAGTTAAAATATAGGTACAGTATGTATTGTAAAAAATAATATGATTTTATTATCAATGGTTATTAGAATGGCTATTAATTAACCAGTTATTTGTTAAGTACAGTATAAAAATCATTACATAATATTATGTATAAATCGATAAAAATATTATAAGCAAAACACAGTTAAGGTCAATGTAAAAAAACGCTTTGTTTAAAATTAGATACAACACAATTACGGAGAGCTTAAATATGTAAGTGGGAAAAAGTGTTTAATAGTTTTTTGTTTTTTGGCATTTAAAGAAATCCTCAAAGCATTTTCCTGTAGTCGCTTTAACATTAGAATGTCAGATGCTTCCGCGCCATTTTCCTCAGCCTATATGATAGCAGTAGCAAGAGCATTCACAGCCTTCTCGTTGTTCACTGTGTGTGGATGGGTAAGAATTTCTATAGAACCCCCCTCCGTCTCGTCCTCGTCACTGTTGTCCAGTACGTCTGCGATGATCTCGTCATCTGTCATGATCTGATGTTGTTCTTCATTGTCTCCAGCTAACCAGCTGTTCACATCAGCTGTTGTCAGGTCGTCTGCATCATCCAAAAGCTGCTCAGAAATTGCCTCTCTTAAGTTATTTAGCTCAATATCGGTTTCTTTGTTTAGCTGAGTATCAGAGTCATTTTTCCTCTTAATTTTGTATGCATCTAATAAAGTAAGAGAAGGCCACAGCTTCACCCATGAACAAACAAGTGTTTTTGTTGAAAGGTTTTTCCAAGCACCTGCTAGGTTAAAAACAACATCTTTGAGATTAGTGCTTTTCAAGGATTGAACAACATTTTCCTCTTTTGACAAAACACTGTACAACAGGCTTTTTTTGTAACTTGTTTTTACAGTCTGAATTACGTTCTGGTCCATTGGTTGAAGTAACGGAGTTACATTTGGGGGCAAAAATAACGTGCACATTAGACCATCTTCAGATTTTAAGTCCTCTGCATCAGGATGTCCAGGACAGTTGTCAAGAACCAATATGGCTTTCTGGGGCAAGTTCTGTTTTTTCAAAAACTTTCTTACTGAAGGAACAAAGTTTATATGGAACCATTCGCTGAAAAGTGTTTTGGTCATCCATCCCTTAGTTTGGTTTTTGTATAAAACAGGCAAATTTACATTTTTAAAAACCCTGTGATTTTTTGATTTCCCAATGACAAGCATATCTAGCTAATGAGTGCCGCTAGCATTAGCGCACGGCATAAAAGTAATTCTGTCTTTAGCCAATTTGCGGCCAGGAGCACTAGCTTCAGCACTATGAACGAATGTTTTTTTTGGCAAAAGGCGCCAAAACAAACCACTCTCGTCTGCGTTATAGACTTGATCTGGGCCTAGGTCCATTTGGTCAACGATTTTTTTGAATTTTTTAACAAAGGGCCCAACAGATTCTACATCACATGAAAGCTTCTCACCGGTTAAAGTTAACAATCGAATTCCAAAACGCCTTTTGAATTTGTCAAGCCAACCCACACTTGCACAAAAGTCATCCTTTTTCATAATTTTATGATGAAAAAACTTAGCCTTTTCCATAAGAATTTCACCTGAAATAGGCGTGTGCCTGTTTCTTTCTTGCATGAACCAAGCATAAAGTGCATCTTCTACTTGTGGAAACTCACCTGTTTTCAAAGTTTTCCTTACACTGGAAGATGATTCTTTACTCTTGGAAAACGACTCAATTCGGTCCTTCTTCTGTTTTATGTCGTGTATTGTCGCACGACCAATGTTGTACTCATTAAACAAATGAGCTATCTTTTCACCTTTTCCCAAACGTTTTAAAATTTCGTACTTTTTATCTAAAGTTAAGGTGACATGTTTCCGTTTGTCCGACATGGCATATTTTCAAAATACCAAATCCGTAGGCACTACAGGAAAAAGGCACAGACACTAATAGTCATTCACGGCAGGTGTTATGCGACTGACTTGTTTACTTCGAGGCGCTCTACCCTAGACATGCAGAAACATGAAAACAGCTGACCCCTCCTCCGACGCCGAGTGCCGGATTACTGGACGTGCCGGAGTGGCGCACGGCCGGATTATAGAGACTGTACTGTATGTACAGATGTGATACAAATATTATATTACTTTAGTGGAATTCGTCGCTAATATCTACAATTTTATAGCACCTATTTACATTTTTACATTTGTTGCGTTTAATGTATTCAGTCATACCACCTACAAACAAACACTATATTGTAAAATATGTTTTAGATGTACAGGGATCATCAACAGTAAAATAATGATTCGCCAAAATCACTTTCTATATCAACTTTATCATCCTCGCTATCTCCATCTTCGGCCAAATTAATAATAATATTATCTACAACAGTTTCTAAAAGTGGTTCATTGTTCAAAAATTCATCTTCAATCTTTTTAACATGGTCACATCTAACTTTCCAATCATTTGCAGAAAATGTGTCAAAAAATTCATTACAGAATTATTTAACATTTGTAAAATTGAAGGTATCATTTGGTTTGGCCATATATTCTTTGAGTGCCGCCCAAACACTTTCGATCTGATTTAAGTCCGGCAATCTATGTCGAATAAACAACTCACCAAAGTTATAAGTTTTATATTGCGGATTGTACATTTTTGCAACGTTATAAAGATCCGGTTTCAGCATTTGTTCACTGTAATATATTTTTCTTTCAGAAAGCCAGTTTTTTAATTGTTGTTTAGTCCAAGCAGTCGTAGGTAATTTTTCATTTAGAACATTGTGATATGGGGCGTTATCAATTACCACAACAGCGTTTTTTTAGTAGGTTTGGAATAAGTTTTTCTTGACCCACTTCTCATGATATTCGTACGCCATTTCATTATGGTAATCTCCTGTTTTTGACTGGGAGTTCCACATAATACCAGCATTAGGTACAAAACCATTTTCACTTCCTGCATGCACAATGATGAGCCTACTACCTTTTGAAACGGGTTTTCTTAATTCTTCGTTACTCTTATCGCTCCATCCTTTAAGGTGCGTGTGACATGAATAAATGTATGTTTCATCCATATAAATGATAGGTTTGTTCTGTTCTCTGCACTTTTTTATGTTTCTTAAATATAATAGGCGTAAAAGTCTAATTTTGTGACGTTCCATTAACAAAATTCTGTTGTTTTTCATAGAGATTCGCTACTTCCTGCGAAGCCATAAATATCTGCAAAGGTTTGGTGTACATTTCTTAACGTGAGTACTTTTTTCTCGGATATGTGATAATTTATTATGCACCTTCTAAGCACAGTTTTGTCGAATTGATCCTTACGGATAATGGACGTTCTTTGTTTTTTAGTAGGCACATCAGTGTCAGCATTACTTCCTACCAGAGCTTTTTTTTAATACGGGAAAGCGTTCTTTGGCTAACTCTCGTAGCAGCAGAAACTTGTTCAATGACCTGACCTGAAAGTTTTTCTCATGTGTATTTTTATACAAATAAAATGAGGACCGTTCTTTGTAATAAAAATTTTTGTCGTGGTTTTCGGACAATTAAAAGAAGTATTAAATTCAAAAATACTTTATTACGTTTCAGTTCATTAGTTGTTTTAAATGATCTTTAGATTTTAGTTCAAACATATTTTAATATGACCAAACCGCAATTGTAACTTGAATCGGAAGATGGTTCAAAACAAATAATAAAACCGGAAATAAATAAATGTATTTTATGTACGAAAACGATTTAAAAAATTCATTATAAAGTGTAAATTTGTTAAATAATTACTTTGGTTTAAAAATTTTATTGTAATAACTAAAACTTACCTATGTTAATGGAATTGTCGACTTGCCATTGTTTGCCTCTTCGGTCATGAAATTTAAAACGTTCATAATAATTTCATGACACTGCTCACTCAACTTTTTATGATCAACTTTACTTACTGGAGTCGCCATAACAAGTTAGTATTGCACAACTCCGGTAATCACACTTTTCTCTGAACTTTACTGTCGAAATGAAGCTTACGAATTCTGCCAGCGAAGTGAGCTCTTGCAATCTGCAGACGTCTTTGCTACGGCGCATCGGAAGTTGCCAAACTTCCGACTGCCAAAATTAATTTGCCATCCTGTACCAGATATTGATGTTATGCACATACGTTCGAAATGTCATTTTACGATAGAGATATGAAGGAGTTTTGCTGTTTATAATTTTGTGGAAGAGACAAGTCGCATGTAAAGTTCTTCTATTGTACATGCTCAACCAAGCAACATCCTTTAACTTATGAAAAATATGCTCTCTTTTCCGAATGCTAAAAATAAGACGTAGACAACAGTTTTGCACTTTCTATATTTTTCTATTATACTAATTGGTTGAACTTGGACCATGAGGATAAAACAAATTACCATGCTATTTTATTTTGTATTTGATATAAATAAATTTCTTGTAGCATGAAGTTAACATATATGCTATTTTTCTAGTATGATTACACTCTATTGATATATACCAGATTCCATGTTCTTGTGACCATGCATACGTTAGCAAAACTAGTTGCTTTGTTGGAACATGTGTTAACAAATATCACGGTTTTTGCTCGAAATAAGTACTAACAGAACACCAAATAGAAGCAGGACACCACGAGCATCTTGTTCCAAATTAGATTGGTTTTTATTAGTCTACTATGCCTATTTACTTCAACTTAAACTACTTCGTGTATTTAACATGCTTACTGTTGCCCAGGTTATGGTTATCCAAACTTAGACTAATTTAACTGAAGAAGCCGCAACAATTTTGATTTTCATAGGTAAATTTCTCTTGACGGGAGATTCTATGTTTATCTACTAACGAATATGTGCTACACAAAGGACATATTGTGAAATTTTTAATTCACTTACTGTCGAATAAATGATTACCATCGATACAAACCAGCTTCCAAATATATTGTTTTTTTCATTTCTTTATCAATATAAATTTAACCTTGTTAAATATATTTATTAATAAACAGAACAAATTTAATTTACTTTAGATTCAAAATAAATTAAATGAAATATTACTTCCGCGAAACTTGAACATAATACGACATTCAGCTGGATTATTGAATAAAATTCAGCCTTCATTTAATCGATTTTTCATTATGTACAACAAACTTTTGATACGAGTGCAATTGTTTTAATAATAATTGCCGGTTTACAGATATAGTATTTAATTTGACCAAAAAACATCATTTTAGCCCTGAATAGGTAATGTGAAAAAAATTAACACAATGGGTATCGTTGTGTCATAAATAATAATATTTATAGGAGAAACTGAAAGCCTAATTATAGCAGTTCAGGATCTGGTACTTGCTACAGATACTATCAAAATCATATACTAAAACAAATGGTAGACAGTAAAGGTAGGCTATGTGGTTGGAGATGAACATATTAGCGGGCTGTACGACTCTTGTTCCAACTGAAATCACAAACATAATAAGGTTGCTTCATTCATCCATTGGTATATATGCAACGCAAAAGGATGGCGTGTAGCAGAAAAGTATTATAATCATGTCCCAGAAAAAGTAATAGGCAAAAATAACATCGATGTCATGTGGAATATGGCAGTAATTATTGATAGAACAATACCGGCAAATAGACCGGACGTAGTACTACATGATAAGAACAGAATACATGTTTTTTATCGAAGTGTATATTCCAGGTGAAAGCAATATAGTGAAGAAAGAAAATGAGAAAATACGCAAATATAAAGATCTAGAAATCGAGATAAGCTCCATGTGGAATGCAAAAACTATAGTGGTACCCGTTATTATTGGAGCATTGGGGATGATAAGGAAAAGACGATCCGAAGTAAACCATCAATATATGAGGTGCAAACAATCTCACTCATGGGAACTGTCCATGTAATAAGAATAGGGTGAATGACTTTGATTTCTAGTTGAGAACTGAATTCGACTATTTTACCACCAAATCTAGAGTAATCATAATAATAATAATAATAACCCGTCAGAGGGGTTTCTAGTCCCCATCGGACGCGTCCTCAGGTGGCGGATAGGGGAATGCTCGGCAGATATACCGGGTAGGTGGGAAATAATATACCACCCGTGGACCGAAACTAGAAGCAAACCCAGAAGCGTCTGACCCATAATGGGCGGCTACCTGGTCGGCGTCTGTTCCACATTGGACGGCTGTTCATAACCTTGCCATAGGGATAAAAGGCAACCCATGACATATATGGAGAAATGAGCTACAATTTAAGGAGTAGAAAGCCGCTACCCGAGGACGTCGAAGCACCCACTGGAGCTGACGCTGGGGGTGACAGCATGCGAACCGTCAGTGACCAGCAACTTGATGGGGTATTGGTCGGGGAACTCGAAGGAGTAACCATCCAAAACAATATAGCGATTCCAATAGCCAAAACCATAGCCCACAACCAGCTAGAAGTGTTTTATCGAGACTACCGATAACCACCAAAGCAGGAAAACCATGACAGCGCATGACGTGGAACACGGAAATGAACTGCAATGTCATGCGTTGCTACTACAAAGCAACAAAACTGGAACAGATAAATATGGGATACCGCCAAGAATTTCACGAACTATTTATAAATCTGTACCCCGAACACAACAACATAATCACAGCGCAAAGACTAGCAGACCAGAAAAGAGCAATAATAAGAAACCAACTGCCGAAGAACTAAGCACCAACGATAACGCACAAGACAGACAGGCAAGACACACTTATACCAGTAACTGAATTAGCCACCGGACCCACCCAAAATATTTCAAATCAACCAACAGAAAACATTATCAACACCCAACTTAATGAAATACATAATGAAATTCAGGCAAACCTATCAACCTGGAGACAAATAGCATCTGATCAAAGACCATCACTACCAAAACTAAGATTTTTAAAACAAACAACTTGCATAATAAAGAAAGTAAACCAAGAGCTCGAAATACATGCAGAAACAATAAGAACATTAAAAGACCTACACGCTCTTATCTACGCCGGTGCCGTTACTGTTCTCACTCAAAACGAGCAAAAAATACAACCACAAACCACCCACACGACATACAAAAAAACAAAACCCTAATGGCAAATTAGACTGGAAAATAACATTAAAATCACAAGAAGAAAAATCGCACGACTGATTCAATACAACAACGGCAATAGATCAAAAAACCTTCTGAAACACATCCACAAGATCATTGAAAATAACCAAGAAACACCAATTGAGTTCCTAGACACACTAAAACAAAAGTTGGCAGTATACATCAAACGACTGAGAAAATACAAAGAAGCAAACGACAGAAGAACGCAGAACACTCAGTTCAACAGAAGCGAAAAAGGGTTTTACCAAAGCCTTGAGAAGAACGAAGTGATACAAATAAATCCTCCCATCACACAGGAAATAGAAAGCTTCTGGAAGGAAATATGGTCAATACCGAAACTTCACAACGAGAATGCAACATGGATAAAATCAGAACAAGATAGAAACAAAAATATACCACAACAGGTAGACCACACCATCACTACTGAAGAACTCACAAATATCATCAATAGAACACATAACTGGAAATCCCTTGGAGCAGACCACATACACAACTTCTGGTACGAAAAATTCACAACACTGCATAAACCACTAACAATACAAATCAATAAACTACTAATGGAACCCAATACCACACCTATGTTTCTAATAAAAGGTAAAACATACATCAAACCCAAAAACCTAGAAACACAAAATCCCGCTAACTATCGTCCTATCACGTGTTTACCTACACGATATGAAATTATTACAGCCATCATAACATCAAAAATAGAAAAACATCTTACTCAGCACATCATAATTACAGAGGAACAAAAGGGTTGTCGTAGGAATAGCCAAGGATGCAAAGAACAAATAACTATAGATAGCATTGTCATGAAAGAAACAGAAAAACAACAAAGAAACCTGGTTACTTGCTACATAGACTCTAAAAAAGCATTCGACTCTATACCCCACACATGGCTGATTGAAACACTAAAAATGTATAAAATAGACAAGCATATAGTCCAATTCCTACTTACCATCATGAAAACATGGAGAACAATAAAACATCTAATCAACGAACAACAAAGAATAATAACAAATGAGATATCAATAGACACAGGAATCTTCTAAGGAGACTCCCTGAGTGCCCTCTGGTTCTGCTTGTGCCTCAATCCACTTCGAAAAATTTTGAACAGTACATCGTATGGATTTAAAATCAAACATCAACAAAATACAGAGCACACAATAAATCACTTACTCTATATGGATGATATCAAAAGATTCGCCGCCAACAGAACACAGATGCAAGCACTTCTAAAAATAATAGAGGAATTCACAAAGGACACTGGGATGGAATTCGGTATCAACAAATGTAAAATGTTACACATCGAAAGAGGGAAATTCAGAATGGAAGAAAACACCGAAACACTCAACTACGAAACCCTCCAGAACATGGAATCTGGAGACGCATACAAATATCTGGGGTTTGAACAAAATACAACAATCAATCACACAAGAATAAAAAAACATTGGAAACAGCGGTATAAACACAGAATCAAACTGATACTAAAAACGCAACTTAATTCCCGTAACACATTCAAAGCAATAAACACCTTCGCCATACCAATTCTTACATACTCATTTGGAGTGATAAAATGGTCGAACACAGATCTAGATGAACTCAACAGGCTCACAAGAACTATGCTCACTGAATACCAGTATATGCACCCAAACTCGTGCATCGAAAGAACAACCATAGCACTTTCAGATGGGGGAAGAGGTTTAATTGACATAAAAACCTTACACCATACACAAATAGAAAACCTGCGACACTACTTCCATAACAAACCCACCATATTACATCAAGCAATAGTTACAGCAGACAAACAATACACTCCACTTAATCTCAGTCAAGAAAACATATCAAACAACTTACAAATACCAACCACACAAGAAAAAATGGAGACATGGAAACAGAAAACTATACACGGCAAACATATAAACTGCATGCAGCAACCAACCATAGATAAACAACTATCGTATAAATGGCTGCAGGCTGGAGAACTCTTCCCTGAAACTGAAAGATTTATAACGGCAATACAATATGGAGTAATAACAACAATAAATTACAGAAAACACATCATTAAATAAAACATAGAATCAGACTTGTGTAGAAGGTGCCACCAAAGTAAAGAAACAATAGAACACATAACAGGAGGATGCAGAATAATGGTTGGCACAGACTACATGGATCGACATAACACAGCAGCAAAAATCGTACATCAGGAGCTGGCAAAAAAATATAAGCTAATACAAACAGAAACACCATACTATAAATACACACCACCCAATATTTTAGAAAATGAAGATTACAAAATTTACTGGGATAGAACCATACTCACAGACACAACAGTATCACACAATAGACCAGATATAACACTTGTCAATAAAAAAGATCGAAAAACATATCTAATAGACATTGCCGTACCAAACGATACAAACGTCATACAAAAGGAACAAGGAAAAATCACGAAATACACCCCACTGGCAATAGAACTAAAAGAATTATGGCAACAAGAGCAAGTTTCAATAGTACCAATAATAATATCGGCGACAGGAATAACGACAAAAATTTCTCAAAAATACATCACTACTTTAAATATCGAACCACATATCCATAAAAATATACAGAAAGCAATTTTATTAAAAACAGCAGCAATAGTTCGGAAATTCCTCAACCAATACAGTCGATCAACACACCAAAAGCATGGAAATGTTTTGATATGGCTTGCGGTCCTATCACTGCCGTAATATCCGAAAGTAAACGTAACCCGCTTCTTCAAGAGGTGGAGAAAGACCAGCATAATAATAATAATAATAATAATAGATAGATAGATATACGTTTATTGACAACATGTACATATGTATTATGTTTGAAGTCAGTCATGATGAAAGGAATAAAACAATATTTGAAACAATTAATAAAAGAAAAGTAACAATAATTTAAAACTGGGTTAAAGGTAATAAAACAGCAACTAAAAAATAAAATTAACAACGGCGGTCTCTGGGCGCAAATTTTAAAAAATCTTCGATAGAATAAAAATAATGTTCCAATAAAAACATCTTAGCGAATTTACAAAATTCACGAAGACTCCTATTTTGGAGATCGAGACCTCTATAAAAACTATTAAAAACATTGTAATACTCAACATTTAGTTTATTCGCCTGGGTAGTCCTAAGCCTAGAGAAAGGGGCCAATAATAATAATAATAATAATACAAGAATTCAATAAGGCAAAAATATTATATAATGGGATTGAACCGTCCCAGAAACCAAAGATACCAAAGCAATATGGAAGCCGCAAACTAGAGCAATTAATATCTATTGCGAACGAAAAGGTATTAACCAATCAGATAGTACAAGGTATAGAGAACTATGAAGACCTGTGCCACTGTTTATATAGCACAGCAGTTGCAATAGTAATATGTAATGGGGGGAAGATGAGAGAGAACCAGAGTATGGAGACAAACAAGCCAAACATAGAAAGAACCCCTCCATGGCAAACTAGATTGGAAAAGAAGATAGAAGAACTCAGGAGGAACATTGCTGTCCTGACTGCCTTTACTAATGGAAGCAGAAGCAAAAGAATGAAGAAGAAGGTTGGAAAGATTAAGAATGTATACAGAACACACACACAATATGACCCTCTTAATAACAATATTGCGACAGTGCTGGACACAATGAAACAAAAGCTCAGTGTATACGCACAAAGATTACGAAGATATAAGAAAAGTAAGGAACGCAGAGACCACAATATGCAATTTGGGAGGAACCAGAAAATATTTTACAAAAATATCCAACAGCAGATGCCTGAGAAAAACCAAACCATACCCCCAAACGAAGAAGAGATGCAAACATTCTGGGCAAACATATGGTCAAAAGAGGAACACTTTAACAGAGACGCACTCTGGCTGAAAAAAATTGAAGATAAAGCAAATAGGATACAACCAATGGCAGAGACAATTATAACACCTGAAACGCTGAAGTTTGTGATTGATAAACTCAAAAATTGGAAATGCCCGGGAGTCGATACTATTCAGAACTTTTGGATAAAGAGAATTCACGCCTTGCATGGAAAGATGCTAGAACTGATAAACCGATTTTTGGAGGATGGAGACTCAGTACCAGAGCTATTGTGTGAGGGAAAAACACTGCTGATACCAAAAAAAAGGATGTCATCTCACCCAGCTGATTACAGACCAATTACATGCCTTAATACGTTTTACAAAGTAATAACAGCCTGCATTGCCGAAAATATTACAAAACATTGTGACTCCAACAACATCCTAGGTGAAGAACAGAAAGGTTGCAAGGAAGGGTCATTGGCGTGTAAGGAGCAGTTAATCATAGACGAGATCATAATGTCAGAAGCCATAACGAAGCAGAGAAACTTATTTACAACCTTTATAGATTACCGCAAGGCGTATGACTCCTGTCCCCACGACTGGCTTCTGAAAGTCCTGGAAATTTATAAAATAGATAAGAAACTGATCACCTTCCTGGAAAAGATCATGAAAAAGTGGCGCACGACCTTAAACCTGAAAACACCTCAAATAGCTTACACCACAGTGAAAATACAGATAAGAAAAGGTATATATCAAGGAGATACATTAAGTCCACTGTGGTTTTGTATGGCCCTAAACCCGCTAACGGACCTGTTAAATGACACGATGAAAGGATTTGAGATGAAGGATGAAAACGGACAAAAGCACAAGATCAGCCATCTACTCTACATGGACGATCTCAAACAATACGCAGCAACAAAGACAGGGCTTCAGTACCAACTAAAAGTAACCGAAAGTTTTTCCGAGGATATAAAGATGAGATTTGGGGTAGATAAGTGCAAAATCCAAAGTATAAACAAAGGGAAACTCAACCAAAACCTAACATATGAAACGGCCCACCAGGAAACAATAACGTCAATGAATACGGATGAGCTGTATAAATACTTAGGGATGAACCAGAGCAAAACTATCGAGCATACGCTGATTAAACAACAACTTAGGAGCGAGTTTCAGAAAAGAGTGAGAAGGGTATTGAAAACATCTTTGAATTCCAAGAACACTACCATCGCCATCAACACATACGCCTTAGCAGTCATCACTTATTCTATGGGAGTTGTGAAATGGAGCAATACAGACCTGGAAGATATGGACAGATGGATCAGAGTTCAACTGACCAAGTTTAGAAGCCGTCACCCGAAAAGTGCTGTGGAAAGAGTTTATATACCCCGCAAAGAAGGTGGATTGGGCATAGTAAACCTCTATGACATGAACATTCGTCAAATTAAATCAATGAGAAGCTATTTCCATAGGAAAGCAAGGATTTCCGTTTTTCATAATATAGTATGCTCTCAAGATGATAAATACACCCCATTGAACCTAACTAATAACTGTGACATTCACCCAACATCTGTACAAGAAAGACGAGAAGCATGGCAGAGGAAAGCACTGCATGGAAGACATCCTACTATCCTAGCCGCAGAGGGTACAGATAAAAAGTGGTCGAATCACTACTTACGAACAGGATACCTTTTCCCTGAAACTGAAGGGTTCATGATCGCCATACAGGATCAGGTTGTACCAACTAGGAACTATCTCAAATATATTATTAAAGATCCAACCGTGATAGATGACACTTGTAGAATGTGTGGCAGGATGGGGGAAACCATCCAACATATAACTGGAGGATGCAGCTCCCTCGCCGCATCTGAGTACAAGAAACGCCACGATCAAACAGGAAAGATAGTACACCATGCTCTGGCTTCTAAATATAACTTGATACCCGGAACAGAAAAACTCACCTATAAGTATACACCAGCAAGCATCCTAGAAAACGTCCACTACAAATTATACTGGGATAGAACAATATTTACTGATCGGACAAATGAAGCAAACCGGCCGGATGTGGTTCTTTGGAGCCTGAGAGAAAAACAGGTATGGATTATCGACTTCGCAGTTGTGAATGATAACAACATGGAAAACACAATCAACCTAAAGCTTCGAAAATATGATGACCTCGCTCAGTATATCAAAGAGCAGTGGAAAGTAGACCAAGTTACTATCCTACCCATGGTCCTATCCACAACAGGCATTGTACCACGGCAGCTTGGTAAGGCTGTGGATACTCTTAAAATCAGTCCATCTGCAATTGGAAAGATGCAGAAAACATCTATTCTTGGCACTTGCACCATTGTAAGGAAAGTACTGGGAAAATAACGCTAAAAAGTGGAAGGTCAAACATGCTTTGATAGATTTATATCTGTATATTTGAATAAACCACACTCAGACCAAGAGGCCTGAGTTTATGTAAAATGCCTTAAGAAGAGAACTAGTTAAAATAATAATAATAATAATAATAATAAATCCGCATAGGGAGGCTGTCATTCCGCTCTGGACAACCTACGTGTCTGGCAAACACGCGGACCCTAGCTCCCCTAATCCAAGCTGTTATGCGACCCGTGGTGAGAGATGTATGACACCTGGGGGTAATCAGGTGTCGCGAACGGAGCCTCTGGAGTACTAGCCGTCCCCCCATAGTAAATAGGCTAGCCATGGTAAGCGGGGCTTTTCCGTGGTGGTCCTTTGATATATATATAGCTACTCGTGGAAACTAAATGGAGATGAATAATACAAACACTATTCTATTAAACGATGTGGAAGTCGACCAAAGTAACCTCGGTCCTACTTCCGGAGAGGACAGCAGTAGCACCAACACATATGTTTCACAAAACCATTCTGAACGTATTTTGTCTGATCATCAGACAACCACTAAGGGAGGAAAACCCAGACAACGTATGACTTGGTCTCGAGAGATGAATATATCTGTCATGCGTTGCTACTACAAAGCCACCAAATTAGAAACAATCACAGTAGGCTACAGACCCCACTTTCATCAACTCTTTACAGAATTATACCCAGAATTAACAGAAAAGGTAACTGCCCAGAGGTTAGTTGACCAGAAAAGAGTAATCATTACAAACAAGAGACTGACAGACAGAGAAGTTCAGACAATAAAGGAAAACATTGCAACAGAATTAAACCCACATATCACCCCTCAGACTAATCAACGAAGTACAACGCAGGATCCTAGCACAACGATAACACAAAACGCAGAAATCCCAAATGCAAGTTTATCTAGAACCCTAATTATTACTGATACTCAACCGATACAAACGCCAACAGAGACCAACCTAAACAGCAATAATAAAATAGGAGATCAACTACAAACAAACATTAACAAATGGGTTGAAATTAACCCAATAGATAGACACCCATTACCAAAACTCATCTTCAAAAAAGATACATTTACAAAAATTAGGGCTGTTAATGCCGAACTGGTCAACTTTGTCAATGACGGAAGTACACTTGAAGATCTACACTTGTTAACATATGCAGCAGCTACTACAGTTCTAAAGCAAAATAAACAACTATCAAAAGCAAACCAAACAAATCCAAAGCGTAAACCCAATTGGCAAACAAGATTTGAAAGAAAAATAAGTATAGTAAGAAAGGACATTGGACGACTAACGCAATACTGCAGAGGAAACAAGACAGACCAAATTCTAAAAAACATTCAACATCTGATTAATAATAAGGAAAGGAAGGAAACACCCACTGAAGTATTAGACACACTAAAACAGAAATTGGCAGTTTATTCTACACGACTTAAGCGATACAATGAATCCTATACGAGGAAAACACAGAACACACAATTCAACAGAAACGAAAAATCATTTTACAAACAATTAGAAGGATATAAAGTAATCCAAATAGTACCACCAGAGACACACGAAATAAAACATTTTTGGGATAACTTATGGTCACAACCGAAACAACACAATGAATCAGATGAGTGGATCAAAGACGAGGAACAAAAACACATAAACACACCTTCACAAATAGATCATGAAGTAACAATAGAATAATTAAGACAAACTCTGAAGAAAGCACACAATTGGAAGGCCCCTGGAAATGATCACATTCATAAATTTTGGTACACACAATTCACATCTATACATCAACAGTTGACAACACAAATTAATAGTGTCATAAAGGAGTCGCACAAAGTGCCGAAGTTTCTCACTCAAGGAAAAACCTTTATTATTCCTAAAAATGATGACACCAGAAACCTAGCAAACTACAAACCTATTACATGTTTACCAACCCTGTACAAAATAATCACAGCAATAATTACATTGAACATTTAATTGAGAACAACATCCTCGCAGAGGAACAAAAGGGCTGCAGAAAAAATAGCCGTGGATGTAAAGAACAACTAATAATTGATATCATATTAAGAAACAAGCAGAGAAACAGCAGAGAAACGTTATCACCTGCTATATAGATTACAAAAAAGCATTTGTTTCCAGTCTCCACAGTTGGCTTCAAAAAGTTCTGGAAATATATAAAATAGACCCTTACATACGTGCCTTCTTAAAGGTAATTATTATGATGATGTGGACAACAACAATACATTTGAACACTGGTGAAGAACAAATAGAAATAAAATATATAAAGATTAGAACCGGAATATTTCAAAACGACTCACTTAGTGCCTTATGGTTCTGTCTCAGTCTCAACCCTCTTTCTAGTACTCTCAACAACACGCCATATGGATTTAAAATCAAACATCAAAACTCTGTACATCACACAATCAACCATCTGCTATATATGGACGATATAAAAATATTCGCACAAGACGAACAACAAATGAAATCACTGTTACGCACAACGGAAAAATTCACACAGGACACACAAATGGATTTTGGCATCGATAAGTGTGAAGTGCTACATATGTACAGAGGAAACATAAACAACAAAACACAACAGAAACACTTAATGATGAGATACTCCAAAACATGGACCCAGAAGATACTTACAAATACCTAAAACGTGAATATTGAGCACACTCAAATTAAACAACAACTCAAAGAAAAGTTCAGACACAGACTGAAAATGATTCTCAAATCAAAACTTAACTCTAAAAATATCACAAAAGCCATTAATAGCTACGCGATCCCCGTATTGACTTACTCCTTTCGCATTATTAAATGGTCCGATACGGATTTAGAAGAACTCAATCGCCTCTGTAGAACTGAACTCACAAAACAACGGAAATTACATCCCAACTCCTGTATCGAGAGAATAACAATGAATAGAAAGTAAGGTGGGAGAGGACTTATAGACATACAAATGGTACATCGCACTCAAAATGAAAAATTAAGATCGTACTTTCTAAACAAAAACAACTCGCTACACCAAGCAATAGTCAAGGCAGACAAAGAATATACACCACTTAATCTAGGCAGAAATGTAGTACACGAGGAACCACTAAACATCGCACAACGTAAAAAAGATACATGGGCAGGTAAACCTTACATGGACAACACTACAAATTAATGCAAAATCCAGACATTGACACAAAACTCTCATATAAATGGTTACAAACCGGACTACTATTTCCAGAGACCGAGGGCCTTGCCCTTGCCATACAAGATAAAGTTATAGCTACTAAAACCTATCGAAAATACATAATTAAGGAAAACATAGAGTCGGACCTATGTAGAAAATGTCATCAATTTCCAGAAACAATAGAACACATCACAGGAGGGTGCAAACTCCTTGCAGGAACACAGTATACTGAGAGACATAACGCAGCAGCAAAAATAATTCACCAAGAGCTTGCCCTGAAACATAAATTAACCCAAACTGAAATACCATACTACAAATACACACCAGAAAAAGTTCTTGAGAATGACAAGTTTAAATTATACTGGGACAGAACCATACACATAGACAGAACAATTATTTGCAATAGACCAGACATAACCCTAATGGACAAGAATGAAAAACATACATATTTCATAGACATCGCAATACCAAATGACAATAATGTTATACAGAAAGAAACTGAAAATATTGAAAAATACACACCCTTAGCCGAGGAAATGAGAGAAGTTTGGAAACAGGATAAAATTTCAATAGTCCCAATAGTTATGTCGGTTACAGGTATAACAACTAAATCATTTGCACAACATTTAAAAACAATCGACCTTCAGCCTATAAATACTCACACAAACATACAAAAAGCCGTTTTACTACAGACAATCTCAATAGTAAGAAAATTTTTGCAATAGAAAGAGGATGTGACTTGGCTTAGGCCCGTCACAAAATCTTAAATAATTACCGAACCAAGTTTCGAGCAACTAGCACATTAATAATAATAATAATAATAATAATAATAATAATAATAATAATGATAATGATAATAATAATAATATCATCATCGCTTCTCGGCCTCTGGCTAAGATCAAAGTGTAGTATCTGTTCTTATCAGCTCCCCCTCAAGGAGCTGTTGGACCTTGTAGTTGGTGAGGGGGCTTAGTAACTGCAATGATTCCGAGAGCGATGCTGGTGGGAGTATTATACTCCTGGTAGGGCCACCCATGCCAGTAAGGTCGAGGATGAGTAGCGAAGCTAAGGACAGCTCAACAGAGGAGTAAACCTCAGAAAAAATCCGAAATCTCAAGGTATCCTCCATGCCGAAGGGATGAATGGCTCTGTCGTAATTGAGCTCATAATGGAACAAAGTGGTTAATGCACCTTACCCCCACAAGCGGGGCTCTGTGGGGGTGGACCTTTTACTTCCCTAGCTACTCGTGGGAACAGAATGACTTCTAACCCTCAAAAAAACACGGAGCAGTCCACTCCACAAACGGACAAAAACAAAAGAGGTAATTGGGAAAAGGAGGCGATCACTTCGCCCCGGTTCCTGATCCTCCGAAAACTCCAAGGAGATTTTAGTAAAGACAACCCTTTCCTACTACAGAAACAGTTGTTTGGACTAGTCGGTGAGTTGAGAAGTATACGTAAAATAAAGGACGGACTTCTAATGGAAACGGTTTCTGCAGCTCAGACAAATAGGCTAATGAACACAAAGAAATTGGGAGAGAACGAAGTCACGGTAGAACCGCACAGAACACTAAATGTTGTAAAGGGAGTTATAGTATGCCATGACCTTTTAAATTGCTCAATAGAGGAAATTTCGGAGGGACTAAAAGACCAAGGAGTAATAGATGTGAAACGTATCAAAATAAAGAAAAACAATGAACTAGTTGACACCGCTAGCCACATATTAACATTCAACAAGATCAAGTTACCAAGCTACGTACAAGCCGCTTTCCATCATCTACCTGTAAGACATTACATTCCTAGTCCAATGAGATGTTTTAGGTGCCAAAAGTATGGCCATACAGCTACTAAATGTAAAAATGAACAGGTATGTGTGTGTGGGAAACCTCTTCATGAGGGACAGCAATGTGAGGAACCTAAAAGATGTGTAAATTGTGAAGGTAACCACTCTGCGCGATCGAAAGACTGTCCCATTTACAAGCAGGAGATGTCTATCCAAGAAATTAAAGTAATACAAAAACTATCGTACTTCGAAGCTAAGAAGAAAGTAATAATAGCAACTCCACAACCGGGAATCTCATATGCAAAGGCAACAACTACGCCAGTTAGAGTAGATTCTGAATCACTAATTAAAGAAATAGTTCCACAGTTAGTTACAGCATTGAAGGAAATTTTCGTCTGCAAGAGTATAAAACCTGCAAATACCGAGAACAAGTTCAAAACACCCGTATCTAAACGATCAGATGCTGAAGAGAGCATGGCCTCAGATTGCGAAAGCGTGCAAAGCTACGCATCATCATCAAATAAAAAAGCAAAACGAAGCGAAGATCGCGACTACCCAGAAACTTCCCACTCAGAGGAAGGAAAAAAAACAAAAAAAAGAAAGGATGGCCTCCGGGAAAACCCAGAAAGCCACCTAATTAACCTATTAATAGTTTACTATAATTTTATTATCATTTTAAATTCTATGATCTTCTATCTTTTTATATATTATATTTATTTTATCTATATTTTTAAACATATTTTATCTTTATTTTTTACATACTATCGACTCATCATTCTCCTATACAATTCCGTTAATTTACATACACCTGTGATAGTCTAAATAAAACATAAAATTCAAAATCATACAGTGGAACTGCAATGGAGTTATACATCATTATGAATATCTAAAGATACTATTAACGGAGCACAACCCTATTTGCGTATGAATCCAGGAAAGTCATCTTAAACCAGAGCAACCTTATTCTCTACGCGGCTACAAGTCCTCCAGAAAAGATGTGCAACCGAATCTACGAGCCCGTGGCGGCGTACTAACGATGGTTAGAGAAGACATAAAATTCGATCTTATAACTATCCAGAGTCAACTACAAGTAGTAGCTATCCGACTGAATTTACCAACTGCGTTAACAGTCTGTAATATATACCTACCAGAGGCAGAGAGAAGATATACAAGCAATCATCAACCAATTACCCGCACCCTTCCTGTTCGTAGGTGATTTCAATGCGCACAATCCGCTTTGGGGCTCGCAATATCTCAATAATCGGGGAAGTATCATAGAAGGAATATTAGACAGCGATAGAATAGCAATACTCAACACAGATTTACCAACTTTTTTCAACTCAAGATCTAATAATTTTTCTGCCATCGACCTTACTCTTGCTTCCAGTATTCTCCTAAGCCGATTTTATTGGATACCATCGGATGATCTACATGGAAGTGACCACTTTCCAATCATTATCAAAGATAATACCGCAGAAGGTTCATGGAACCTTTCAGGTAAATGGCTTTCCTCCAAGGCAAATTGGGAACAATTCAAATCAAATCTGGTACCACCAAACCTAGTCGGATACCTGACAGAAGACGTGCAAACTCTTACCAGTTCTATCACTCAGGCAGCTACAACGAGTATTCCTAGAAGCAAGGATGGCCCACGAAAAAGAGTGGTCCCCTGGTGGAATGAGAATGTCAGCAGTGCTATTAGAACCAAGAAGAAAGCTTTCAACAGGTTTCGAAGAATCCCAACATCCGGTAACCTGATAGCTTTCAAAAAAGCGAGAGCTGCAGCCCGCCGTGAAATCTTAACGAGTAAACGTACCTCCTGGAATAACTTCACAGTAGAAATTACAACAGATACACCGACCACAGAAATATGGGAGAAAATAAAAGCAATAGAGGGAAGAAAATCAAAAACTATACTTACCTGTATACAACACGAAGATGGTTCTATAACCAACGATCCCACAGTAATAGTAGAAATTCTGGCAACACAGATAGAAAATGCAAGTAGCACCACTAGCTATGAACCAGAATTTGCTGAGACAAAAAATATGAGGGAGGTACCTCTCGATTTCGAAACTCAGGACCACTTAGATTATAACTTACCTTTCAGTATAGACGAACTAAACACTGCAATACGCAATTTAAAAACCTCCTCTCCGGGACCAGATGATATTACCAACGAAATGCTTAAACAATTAACTCCAGAAATGAAAATTACTTTATTAACACTTTTTAATAACATCTACGAACATAAAACTTACCCTAAACTATGGAAAGAGGCAATAATCGTCCCAATCTTTAAAGAAGGTAAAGATCCAACCGACCCATCAAGCTACCGCCCTATAAGTTTAACTTGTTGCATTGGGAAATTACTTGAACGAATGGTGAGCAACAGACTTCAGTGGTATTTGGAAAAATATCAACTTATATCCTATTCTCAATCAGGATCCCGGCGATACAGATCAACAATAGATCACCTTTTCTGTATTGAAAATGCAATACAGGATACTTTCAAAAATCGAGAACACCTTGTAGCCGTATTTTTCGATCTCACTAAAGCTTTCGATAAAACTTGGGAATACGGAATTATCCAGAAACTTCATCAATATGGACTCAGAGGTAATCTTCCACTATTTATTTCCTCGTTCCTCCAAGACCGCACTTTTTGTATCAAACTGGGTAACATTTTGTCAACTCCTCGAATACTTGAAAACGGAACCCCCCAAGGTTCGGTCCTTAGCGCAACCCTCTTCCTTATTGCAGTCAATAACCTAGCCACAATCGAAAACATGTCCATCCACAAATGCATGCATGTTGATGACCTCACTATCTTCTGCTCGGGATTAAAAATACCAGAAATTGTAAGGAAACTTCAAATTGCCATAGACCAGATATCTCTAAACGCAAATGAATTGGGATACCGATTCTCCAAAGAAAAGACAGCCTGCGTTCATTTTTGTAGATTGCGAAAACCACATTACCATCCCTTCCTAACATTATATAATGAACCAATAAGATGTCTAGAATCAACCAAGTTTTTGGGACTTACATTCGACTCAAAACTAAATTGGCAAAAACACGTTGACAAACTGAAAGTGAAGTGTAAGAAATCGCTTAATATCATAAAAATACTGGCAAATACAAAATGGGGAGCTGATCCTGAAAGTTTGTTGAGAATAATATCTATGCATCAGCCAGCAAATCGGTACTGAAAAAACTGGACCCAATCACCATGCCGGAATTCGCTATTGCATAGGCGCATTCCCTACAAGCCCCATCCCAGGTATTCTCTCTGAGGCAGGACTCATGCCATTGGAACGTAGACGCGAAGAAATACTCGCAGCATACTATACATGCATTTCTGCACAACACCTACACCCAAATTATTCGATTTTTTTCCTGAACCTCACTGAATACGAGAATCGACCAACAATTACCAGGCCAGCGCGAATACGGTTAAACGAACAGATGCAAAGAGCACATTTTCAACCTCTTGAATTTTTGCCTATCGGCGCTGCAGAAATCCCCCCATGGCTTAACCCAGCACCAACAATCATAGTAGATCTGTCTATATATCAAAAGCACGATACATCTCCATCAGAATATAAAATGAGATTTCAAAGACTACTTGCTTTATACTCTGGAGCAACGATCATTTACACTGACGGATCAAAAACCAACAATGGTGTCGGATGTAGTTTTGTGGCTGGCGGTACAGCACATTACTGGACATTACCAGTTCACACATCAATCTTCCCCGCAAAACAATACGCAATATGGCAAGCACTCCTTTTCATCTTGATATCAACCAGTGTGAATGACCGCTATGTGATTATCTGCGACTCGCGTAGTGTTCTCGAAGAACTAAAAAATATGTACACGAAAGACCCACTGACACAAAATATACTCAGCCTTCTTAATGAAATCAAGAATCAAGAGAAAAATATTATTTTTATCTGGGCTCCTAGCCATGTGGGAATAATGGGAAATGAACAAGCGGATAGTGCAGCAAAAACAGCTGCTGGAGAAGACGAAATAGATGTTCAAATAACCAAGCATTCAGACCTTAAAAACATCAGTAAGGAATCCTGGAAACGCGAGTGCCTGGCAGTAGATACCCAGATAAATACAATTAAAAAGAATGTAGATCGCTGGAAGCCATCTCTTAGACTGTGTAGGGAAGATAGGGTGAAAATACAAAGATTACGGTTAGGGCATACACAAATAACACATGAACACCTATTGACAGGCCAGAATCCACCAATATGTGAAACTTGCAATACTACAATCACCACCAAACATATACTAAGTGAATGTGTACAATATAACTATATGCGCATCATATTCAATATATCGACCAACCTTACGAACGAATTGAATGAACCTGAAAAAATAGAAAATATACTCAAGTACCTGAAAGCAATAAATGTATATAAAAAGATCTGAAGGAAACCTGATGAAAACATTTACCACTATCCCGCTGATACAGCGGGACCAGACTAATGACCACAGCAGTCGACGTCTGGGTCAAACAAGAAAAAAAAATAATAATAATAATAATACAAACATAGAATATACACTCAGCAGTGGAACGATTTACACTTAACAGAAGAGAAGGGGAAAGAGGTTTCATAGACATTAAAAATATGAACTACACTCAGGTAGACAACTTGAGAAGATATTTTGTAGACAGGGGGGAAACAAGCAATATCCATAAAGCAAGCATATGCTCTGAGACATCAGGCACACCCCTTAAATTTTCTAGCCATACATACAATCCGACAGATAGAATAATAACACCAGCAACAAAGAAAGAATACTGGAAAGGTAAAACAGTACACGGAAAACATCCACAACATCTATTACAACATATAGACTTGGAGGCATTCAACATGTGGCTGACAAAGAGGAATATCTTTGGCGAAACAGAGGGATTTATGATCGCAATCCAAGACAAAACGATAAACACCAGATACTACAGCAAACATATAATCAAGGATCCAAATACACAAACAGACAAATGTAGACTATGCAAACAGCACATAGAAACAATTGAGCATATAACGGGAGGTTGCAACATAGTAGCAAATACAGAATACACCAGAAGACATGATGATGTAGCGAAACACATACATCAACAACTTGCGAAGCAATACAAACTTATAGAAGAAATCGCTCCTACATACAAATATGCACCACAGAACGTACTAGAAAACGACAGTGCTAAACTATAATGGAACAGATCAATCATCACAGACAAGGTAGTACCACAGAACAAAACGGACATTACACTAATAACCAAAAACAAGAAAACTACTTACTTAATAGAAATTTCCATACCTAACACACACAATCTACAAAAAAAAATTGAAGAGAAAATTGAAAAATATATACATCTCTCAGAAGAAATTAAAAACATGTGGCATCAGGACAGAGTGATTATACTACCGATAATATTATCTAACACAGAAGTTATACCAAGAAACCTACACGACAGCATCCAGAAATTACAACTTCAGCCAACAACATACATACCACTACAGAAGTCCGTCATACTAGATACTTGCTCTATAACTAGAAATTTTTTAAATGAGAACTAGAGTGAATCATAAAAACAGAATGGGAACTATGCTTGACTTAACATCCGCATATATTTCTAAATTCACCAGATAATATCTGAGAAAAAAGAGAGATATTAATAATAAGAATGGGGCTAATTCTAAAGAAACTAAGTACTTCCTCTTTCGCACGCATTCCTTCCTTTCATAGGGCGTTTTAATCT
Source organism: Galeruca laticollis (assembly GCA_963921935.1). Classification (NCBI taxonomy): domain Eukaryota; kingdom Metazoa; phylum Arthropoda; class Insecta; order Coleoptera; family Chrysomelidae; genus Galeruca; species Galeruca laticollis. Next base: position 13,579,267 of record OY998177.1, on the reverse strand, counting down.
GTCCAACTTTATTTCTTATTCGTTCCCGTAATTATAAAGTAGAACAACCACCCATGAACATGGAGAGAAGCGGTATGTTGCTTCCTGAGCATCGCCAGGGCATGTCTGGAGCCGGTGCTAGACATGACAGCATGCGGGACGCTGGTGGCAGGAGGTTTAGGTGGCGGGTGCCCAAAATGCCCACAGAATAACCGAAGAGGAGAGCCAAGTTAGGGCGACTGAAAATTTCAACGCCACTTGTCTCGAAGGTTCGCCCGTCAACAGAAGGGCTGCGACAAGGAGAGAAATTGTGAAAAGGATCGAAGAGGATGTAATGCACTCATTTTATCTAATTAAGAGTAGCCAAGATTTGCCTCTTCCAGGATGGAGACATCGCCTATACACCGAATGGAAATGGAAGGTAGAATTAATGATATATCACATAAAATTATAGAAGTTAGTAATACTATAGTAGCTCACGATGATGAGATAAGTGATATATAAAAAAAATTGGATGAGATAGATACTTACCAAAGAAGAAAAACTATAAGATTTGACGGCATTGCTGAAACTCATAGCGAGAGCTTAATGTCGATTATGTTGAATATCGTAAACAATGCAATGAAGGTGAAATGTTTTGAATCAGATGTTAGTATCTTCTACAAACTAGGAGAAATGAATGATGGTTATTTTAAAAATAGAACAGTGATAGTTGAATTTCTATTGGTACAAAATAAATGCTGTTATGAAGGCTAGAAGAGAACTTCAATCAACAAACATTTTCGTCAACGAGTATTTAGCGACAACCAAATATTTATTACTATCCGAAGCTAAAAAGAAATATGGAAACAAACAGGCATGGAGCAATGGAGGAAGAGTTTTTCTAAAAGTTGGGAATGATGTAAGGAAGATTGACTCAATTGAAGATCTTCTGTGATTATTTTATTTTATGTGTATTTCATTAATTATTTTATTTTACGTTTATGGATAGCTTTGCTATACTCTACATAATTCAAAAAACTAAACATTTTCAATAGTAGTTATTCACAACTTTTTTATGCTGTCATTAATGATAGGAGGAATATTCTTTAAGTTGGAAATTTGCATTTTCAATTGTACAGTTCTACACACCTTGAAATAAAGTTTGCTTGTTTGCGATTTTTTAGGATTATATATATATATATATATATATATATATATATATTTATATACATATATATATATATATATATATATATATAATATTGAAAAGTTTATTTCACATTTTTCTATGGAAAATGGATATACATAATGTTAACGTTTCGCTTCTTCTTTGGAAGCATTTTCAAAAACAATACCATTGTAAAAATAAGGGACGAACTCAACGCTCCGGATGTAATCTACAATCACTCTTATGTGAAACAATACGATTTGAAAGTGATCTTAAAGTCTGACCAATATATTGCTTATCACAGTCCCCACATGGAACGCTGTACACAACATTGGTAAGAGAGGTCAACGGACATTTATCTTTAACTCTAGTAAAAATTGATCTAATTGTTAGAGCAGTTTTGTTAGCAATCTTGAAATTGCCATATGCCCGGAACAGTCTGGCAAGTCTCGGAGTAATGTCCTTAATGTCCTTTTCGCTTCCTTTCCATACATTAAGGACGTTATTCCGAGACTTGCCAGACTGTTCCGGGCATATGGCAATTTCAAGATTGCTAACAAAACTGCTCTAACAATTAGATCAATTTATACTAGAGTTAAAGATAAATGTCCGTTGACCTCTCTTACCAATGTTGTGTTCCATGTGGGGACTGTGATAAGCAATATATTGGTCAGACTTTAAGATCACTTTCAAACCGTATTGTTTCACATAAGAGTGATTGTAGATTACATCCGGAGCGTTGCGCTTTAGCAAACCATGTTCATTCTTTTAACCATCGTATGAATTTTGAAGCTGTAAAGGTGTTAGCGACAGAGTCTAACAAAATTAAGAGATCATTTCTGGAAATGGCTTTTATTTCATAATTTAACAATGTCATTAACAAAAAAACTGACACAGACCACTTGAGTGAGATTTATTCCTTTTTGTTATCCTTAGATTACAACTATAACCTTCTTTCCACTAATGACAATCACGTTCGCTCAATTGACACTACCCCTTTTGCAGATAGCTATCATATCTCCACCTCCTATTTTGGGTGCATTGGTGTTGGTAGATGCACCCATTATCACTTTATTATAATTTTATATAAATATTACGTAATTATTATTTTTACTTTGATAATTACTATATTACAATATTATTATTATTATTATTATTATAATTGCTTTTGCTCTTTGTCTTCATGGCTGGTGATTTCAACTTTATCTTCCACGGTATATGTTTTGTTATTGTACAAACCTCGTACCATTGGGGATATATTATTTCCTCTTCTTCTTTCTTATAAATGCAATTTCTCAACCCCTCTGCATTCTTCTCTTCCATCCAAATATGAACTTTCACAACGGAGACCACTCTCTTTTGGTACTTGTTGGCACGTTCATCCACTTAACTATTGGTTGGCATCATTGCCTGTCAACTAATCCCTCCAAATTAGAAGAATTATGATATCACTTTCCGGCCGGCTTTTGACAATAAAAAAGCACTCGTGTTTCGTTTGTCTGTAAAATGGTGTTAGATGTTGGCTTTTTTAGTCATCTCATTGTGATTGTGCTATTTTAAACCTTTGTTAGTGAACTGTTTCATAATTTTAATATCCGTAGTTTATTTTTATACCAACATAATGGATTATAACCTCAATTCGGAGGTAAGTTCGCACCTGTTGTGATTTCTTCTATATTGTATCTTACTTATCAACTACAGTATCTTAATGCTGTTTTTTCCATTTCAGTATTTCTGATGATGAGGACAATCATCCTCGAAAGCTTGAAAATTTTCCGTTAAGAGTACACGTTTTCCGTTTCTTTTGCTGCTTTCCCCAATATTCACCAGTTTTATATATATATATATATATATATATATATATATATATATAATTGCATTATTCCTTTCTGTATATCTGTATATATTCAAATAAATCTGGAGTCTCAATGACTATACACAGAATGATAAATATTTTTATAAACATTCAAAACTGTAGAGGTTTAAGGACGAAGACGGCTGAGATTTATAATAATTGCTTAAAACAAAATTATGATATAATTGTGGTAGTTGAAACATGGCTTCATGAGGGCATAGCACATGGGGAACTTGTTGATTTAAATGTGTATAACGTAATAAGATCAGATAGAAATTTGGAAATAACCGGAAAATCTAGGGGCGGGGGTGATATGATAGCAGTACAGCGTAAATACAAAATTTTGAATGATGTGCAAGATCGATCGATTTTTGAGATAGTGATGGTTGATATAACAATAAATAATAAATTTAAAGCTCAAATTATTGGCATATAGATTCCACCGGATGCCCATGTGGGTCAATGAGGCTCTCCACTGCGACTCGTGAGAGTCTATTGTGGCTCATACCTATTCAAATTTCACCAAACAAATTCAGCTTCTTAACGAAGCCGATTAATTTGTTCAGTGAATGATATTTCAGGTCCGAGGCAAGAGAATGGCCCTGCCAAACATGAGACACCTGACTCGAACCACAGCGGGGCAGGCACAAATTATATGCTCTGCTCTTTCATCATATGATGATTCAAACGACAATGACCTGTTAGAAGGCCTGTTAGGCACCGTAGATCGTGTCTATTATAGCCTAACATTTGTTTAGATACATTATTCGAAGGATGTATGAAGGCCTTTGAATGAATCAATCCTGGTATATTATGCCAGAAGTCTAAAATTCTTCTTGCAGTCCAGGTATTTAGTGTTTGTTTGACAACACTTGTTGCGATGCCAATTGTAGGTTCTGGTCCGATAAAGACATGAGCGGCACCCTCCCTTGCAGGAGAGTCAGCCTTCTCAATACCATCCATACCAGAGTGACCAGGGGTCCAAACCAGCGATACCCTGTTACGTTCTCCTATTGAGGCGAGTCTTTTTTGGCAGTCTAAAACCAATTTCGACGTTACACGGTACGAGCTAAGTGCTTTCAAGGCCGCTTGGCTGTCCGTGAAATTTTTTATTGATCTGTGTGTGTGGTTGGATTGCTCCAAACTCTCCACACATGAAGCAATGGCATACATTTCCGCCTGAAATTCGGTTGCATAGGATCCCAGAGAGGTTGAGATTTCTGTCCTAGGTCTTCGACCGTATACACCCGCACCAGAGCCTGAGGGTGTCTTTGATCCATCAGTGTACCAAAAGATGTCTGCTCTTGAGAGTTCATCCTGCCGAGGGCCCATTCATCTCTATTTGGAAATAGAACGGTATAAGGCAGATTATAGTTTACTGTTGGCGGCATTATATCAGAGGTCATTCCCAGAACACTATGACTTTCGGTGGCCGCTAGCATTCTACTTTGCTCTGTATAAGCCTGTTTTGTGCATTTATAAATATGCACAATTCTATATGCTGTCCATCTGGCCTCCTTTTCCAGAAGTATATGAAGAGGAGGAAGGTCCAGGAGGATTTCCATGGCTGCTGACAGTGTGGTGCTGGTAGCACCAGTTACAGACAAACTAGCCTGTTTCTGTATGCCAGAGAGCTTTGCTTGGGCCGTTTTCTGTAAAGCTTTTGACCACCAAGCAATGGCTCCGTATGTGATCATTGATCTAACAATCATTACATATATCCAATGGATTTGTTTGGGACCCAAGTCCCAAGAGTTTCCGCAGATCCTGCGACATGTCCACAAGGAAAGTCTGACCTTATGTATGACTTTTTCCAAGTGAGCGTTCCATTTAAGTTTTTTATCTAGGATGATCCCCAAATATTTTACTTCCGCTGCAAATGGAATAACCTCACCATTTTAGGAAAGTGGCGGAATGTCCGCCAAATTCCTTCTCCTAGTGAAGGGAACTATTACAGTTTTACCAGGGTTAACAGACATCTGTTCCCTCTGGCACCAACTGTAGACATCGTCCAAAGTCCTTTGGAGGGTATTATGTGCTCATCTAACCCATTATGTGAATTGCTTGGAATTTCTGCAACAAAATATCTCTAGTATTAACAGTACATTTATTCTGGTTGATTTCAACTTACCGGAAATGTAAGGTAAAACTCTAAACTTTACAAATACTAGCGCTAAATTAGACGTTCTGATTGACTTTTTAAGTTATAATTCACTAACGCTATCTAATAACATAAAAAATCATCAAAATAAAACTCTAGACTTGGTAATTACCTCCACCGAAATGATAACTAACTGCATAGTATCTCATGAACTATTACCTTTAGTAACGGAAGATTGTTTCCACCCATCTCTAGACATCAAAGTAACTTTTAATAAAGTAATCGATAATGTGGTCACCAAGCATGGCAACAGTAATAATTACAATTTTAAAAAAGCAAATTTTGAATATATGAGCAAAATGCTAAGGGATATAACGTGGGACGACATTACTGATCAGACAGAAGTAAATACTGCTATGGATATTTTTATAAGAAAATTTATAGTGTATTTGAAACAACTGTTCCCAAATATAAAGTTTATAAAAACTTCAAAAAATGTCCCAAATGGTTTACATCAGATATTATTGAAGGAAGAAAATAATTACCGAAAATTAAAATTTATTTCAAAACTATTATAACGAAAAGTATATAGAAACGAGAAGAAAACTTTAGACATTAATAAACAACGAGCATAAAAAGTATTTGCATCAAGTTAAAGACAGTTTAAGTAATAATATGATAATATGAATATATTTTGGACGTATGTAAATAAAAATAATAGTATTTCTAAGCAGGTAGATACATTTAGATTTAAGGATGGAGAAGCTGTGGAGGGGAAGCAGCAGAAAAATTTGCTCAATATTTTGCATCGGTGCATTGCCCCGAACAGTCTAATTATAATATCGACTTCTAGGATTTAATTAGTAATAATCCTATTTTAAATATTCCTGAGATTACAATAAATGATTATGAAATAGCAATAAAAAAACTAAAACCCAAAAGAGCATCTGGATCCGACGGAATTCCTCCATACATACTAAAAGGATGCTATGAATGGCCAGGGACACCTTTATTGCATATCTATAACAATATACTCATAAACGCACAATTTCCAGAAAAATGGAAATTATCATTATACTCTCCTATACACAAATCTGCAGATAGAAATATTGTTGAAAATTACAGGGATGTGTCGATTATGTGCGCTGTTTATAAGGTTTTTGAGCAGATAATATATCTAAAAATTTATAATCACGTAAAAAATAATATAATTGTTGAACAACAGCATGGATTTACGTCGGGGCGCTCAATAAACACAAATTTATTTAATTTTACGAAAGTAGTAAATGGAGGATCGATTACAACTAGATGTCATATATAGAGATTTTAAAAAAGCTTTCGATCAAGTTAATCACGACATATTGCTTAAAAAATTACACAATTATGGAATGTCAAATAATTTATTGAAACTTATATCAAACTATCTACGTAACAGGCATTTTGTAGTAAAACATAATGGAAATACATCTGCATGCATCTACATGCAAACTCGGGAGTTCCGCAAGGATCAAACCTTGGTCCGCTATTGTTTATTGTATCTATCAATGATCTTCCAGGTTATGTTTCGAATTCTGAGAGTTTGGCATTTGCGGATGACTTCAAGATGTTCAGGAAGATTCAAACTGTTCGGGATTGCATACTAATGCAAAAAGATATAAACAACATAATTAGATGGAGCAAGGAGAATAAATTATGTTTTAATGTTGAAAAATGTTGTGTTATGTCTATATCAAAGAAAAATGAGTGTATAATTTTTGATTATTTAATGGACCAAGAAGTATTGAAAAGGAAGGATGAAGTTAAGGATCTTGGAATTACCTATAACAGTCAAATGTCTTTTTTTGCACATATACAGAAATCAGTCAGGAGTGCCAATCGTATAATGGGTAAAAAAGTTGTTCAATAACTTAGTAAGACCTAAACTTAATTTGGGTCTATGATCTGGGCAGATCAACCTCAAATGTACTTGGAAAATATTGAGAGAGTGCAGAATGAATACTTACGGTTCTTGTATTATCAAAATATAAGCGTTGGCCTGATTATAGATCAATCAGAACAACTAGATTACGGGAAGAATTTGATGTTATGTTTATCACTAGTCGACGTAAATTGAATATGATGATTTTCTTGTATAAAATAATAAATTGTATATCGACATCAAGTAATTTATTGTACTTAATTCATTTCAAAGTTTCATCAAGGTTAACTCGATTCTCATTATTGTTTGGGAGATTAAGAATGTCCGTTTGTTCTCCTCTGGAGACCGTGTTAAAACTTGCCAATAGGATAAATAATGTTACTGAAACAGATTGGACAATGTTAATTAGACAATGCAAGAAAAGTATTTGTGACATATTAAAAAGTTCGGTGTATGAAGGGACACTTTCGGAAATTAGTCGTCTTTGTCTTCGTTTTTATTCTCTGCATTAATCAATATCACTGCTTTATGTATCAATAGCCATACTACACAATGTTAGAATTGAATTTTGGAATTGTTAATACTTATTCCATGTAATTGTAAGTTTAGGTTCGGGGTTGCCGATCCTTACACGTCTAGGATGGATTGTGGCTGGAGCGGCTCCAATAGCTTACAATATTGAAAAACGAGGAAATTTAGGAAATGTGGAAAATTTAAGGACTAACAATCACTTAAGTGTTAAAAAATTTTGTCAGTCGGAGGTAACAGATGTAAAAGATGTTATTCCAAGGTTCTGGTAACTGGAGGAAGTGACAAATCAAAGGTTTTTGTCACTTGATGATAAAATGTGTGAAAACAAATTTCGGGAATCGCACAAGCGACTTAGGGATGGTAGATTTCAAGTTGATTTACCTTTAAGAAATAAGGATGATGTTTTTAAACTAGGAAATTCGTTTAACTCGGCATTTAAAAGGTTAAGGTCTATGGAAAATAGGTTTTTCAGGAATCCAGCATTGTTTTTGATGTATAAGGAGTTTATTGATGAATATGTTAAATTAGGACACGCAAAATATGTTGAGGATGAAAATAATATTGGGAATAGGGTATTTTTACCGCACCATTGTGTGCTTAGGGAAGATGCATTGTCCACTAAATTGCGAGTGGTGTTCGATGCAAGTAATAAAACTTCAACAGGCCTTTCCTTAAATGATATTATGCTTTCGGGGTTTCCGGTACAACCGGAAATATTTGATATTATTTTGAGGTTTCGGACATATATTTATGTTCATAAAATAGATGTATCGGATGGTGCAAATTAATCCATCTCAGCAGTTCTTTCAAAACATATTGTGGCGGGAAAATCCTAAAACTCCTGTTAAAATAATAGAATTAAACACGGTGCCTTATGGGACAAATTTAGCACCGTACTTGGCCACTCGGTGTCTGAATCAGGTAGCGTCTGAAGAAGAATTAAATTATCCAAAGGCTTGTAAGATTGTTAAGCAGTGTTATGTTGATGATATTCTTTGCGATTCGAATACAAGGTGGGTTTGAGTTACACAAATGGTGCTCAAATGATATCACGCTTTTAAAGTCGGTGGAGACTAGTATTAATGTAGAGCAGGTTGAAATAGGTGCAGATTCTATTAAAAGTAAGATTCTTGGGTTAGTTTGGCTACCAGTAGAGGACATTCTTAAGGTGTCTTTTCCGACGCTGGAAAATAAAAATTATAAAGTAGAAAAAATCACAAAAAGATTAGTGTTGTCAAAGATTGCACAAATATTTGACCCTATGGGATATGTTGGACCTGTGGTTGTGCAACAAATTTGGGCTAGTAAAATAGATTGGGATGATTAATTATCGTCAGATGTTTTTGACAAATGGATTGATTTTTCTAAAAATATTTGTAAATTGGGTCAACTTAAAATTCCAAGGTGCATATTTGTTTTAAATGGTATTGTTTCGATATAAGTTCGTGGGTTTGCGGATGCTTCAATGGCGGCGTATGGATGTTGTGTTTACATTAGGGCAGTATATTCTGATAATTCGGTCTTGTGTAGTCTTATATGGTCTAAATCTCGTATAGCGCCGTTAATAGTATATTACGTAACGTGTGTTGTAAGAAGCATTTTACGCCCGAACGGAAAAGTTACGCTTGAGGCCGCGTAGCGGCGAGTGTGTAATTCCGTGAGTGCGTAAAATGCGTTACAACACGAGTTACGTACTATACTTAACTTACGACCCACTTGTACTTTTGTTTATAATCTTATTAAGGTATTTAAAGTACAAGTAAAAACGTACAACCTCGATGCCCAGCCAAGTTTTATAAAAGTCGCTCCTCGATGCCCAGCCAAGTTTCGTAAAAGTCCGTCCTAAGTAGTATTCATTTTTATTAAAAATGTATGTAGAATTACCGGAATTGCATAAAATAGCGTATACACCTCCCGACTAAAGTGACATAAATCTTTTAGGTGGCTAACTTCCCTCAGGAATCAGACACCACCCGCGGGATTAAATGGGCCACTTTAGTCGCTTGGTGTATATTATAGTGTTGTTTACTAATATGAGATACATTCAGACGGTTAAAAGATGCAGATTGAATGAAACGGAACCAATTATCATATAATTTCAAATAACTCTTAGTATTAAATGCAATCTCATATCTAATAAATGTTATCTACCATTTATATATTTAGACTAAAATTCAACGTCAAATATCTAAGTAACACATTCTAAATAAAATGGCTACGTCTATTGACAGTTGCTAAGTGGTTGCTATGGAAGCCGTGCGATTTACTTTACAGCCGTGCGTTTTGTTTTACCGTGCGTAATAGACGTCTTACATTGATTGCCGACTGTGTGTTTTTGACTTCTTACAGGGGTGGTCGTAGGTAAAAACAATTAGTTTGCCTAAGCTAGAATTGTGTGTAGTTTTGTTGTTATCTCGGTTAGTTCATAAGGTTCTTTCTGCTTAGATTTAAAAATTAATGGGATGTTTTTATACACAGATTCAAGTATTGTGTTGAACCGAAGGCAGAAACGTGATGAAGCCCTTCAAGAGTATGAACTGGATATTGCCCGACTAGTTCGATTTGCTTATCCATCAACACCAGATAACATGATGGAATGTTCAGCCATCCAGGCCTTTATTGATGGCTTACGTGACCCCGATATGCAGAGGACGCTTCGTTTAGCCCATCTGAAGACATTAGTGGACGCATTGACTGCTGCTCTTGAATATGAAGCAGCCACGATGACTTCCGGATACAACAAAGTTAGGACCATACAGGAAGAAGCTGACGATGACATACCTGACCAGATTGTCATCTTGTTGAAAGGTATAGTAGACAAGAAGCCGAAGAAAATCAGGTGCTGTAATTGTGGCGAGCTAGAGCATGCACGCAGTTCGTGTAAGCGTCCTACGACTACTGCAAACCAAGAACCTCTTAAATGCAAAGCAGCCACGAAGAGCTCGCGGTACAACAAAGGTGGGACCATGCAGGAAGAAGATGAGGATGACAGACTTGACCAGATCGTCAACTTATTGAAAGGTATGGCAGACAAAAAGCCGAAGATTAAATGCCGGAAGTGTGGCGAGCTAGAGCACGTACGCAGTCCGTCTAAGCGCCTCAAGACTCCTGTAACCCAAGAACTCCAGTCGAAGGGGAAACCAGACAGGGGTGAACATCCAGCTGATGTGAATCACCGAAAAGCCAACTCTTTGCCTAGACGGCCATGCCCTGTAGACTATTCTCAATGCAACAAGTCGAAATCTAAGGAAGTTGCAGTTTCAAGAATTACAGTAGTTAACGAGGAATGGTCACCCACCAGGATCAGAGAAGATCAGGAGAATGATCCTCACCTGAAGATGATCCGGCAATGGAATGAAGGAAATCGGCGACCTACATGGCAAGAAGCGTCTAGATTTTCACCGACATTCAAGGCATATTGGGCTCAGTGAGACTCCCTTGTCCTGGAAGACGGGCTGTTGAAAAGAATCTTTGAAAACGATTATGGTTCCGAGATGAGGAGACAGCTGGTTATACCTAGAACGAGAGTAGCTGAGGTACTGAAGAAGTTACACGACAGTCCATAGGGAGGTCATCTGGGAGTGAAGAAAACCCTTCAGCGAGTCCCTGAAAGGTTTTATTGGATGAACAGCTCCGGCGATGTGAAGGACTGGTGTAAGAAATGTACGAATTGTGCTACGAGTAATGCACCACATCGCAAAAAAGGCACCTATGAAACAGTATAATGTTGGAAGCCCTTTCGAAAGGATTGCTTTAAATATCGGTGGACCATTTCCGACGACAGAAAATGGTAGCAAATACATACTGGTTGTAATGGATTATTTCACAAAGTGGGTGGAAATTTACGCTATCCCGAACCAAGAGGCCACAACTGTCGCGTATGTGTTGGTGAAAGAATTTATCAGCCGATATGGAGTGCCATTGGAAGTCCACATTGATCTGGGAAGAAATTTCGGAAGCCATCTATTCCAGGAGATTTGCGAGAAGCTGGGAATAAAGAAGCCTAGGACAACAGCATTACATCCACGGTCAGATGGAATGGTCGAGAGAATGAACAGGACTATTGGAAAATACCTGTCCAAAATAGTTTCCAGCTATCAGGGAGATTGGGACCAGTATCTTTCCCTATTCGCATTGCATTGGCTTATCGATCTGCCGTCAACGAGTCCACGGGTAAAACACCGGCGAAAATCCTGTTTGGACGTGAAATGAGGCTTTCTTGTGACCTGGAATTTGGCTGTCGGCCTGGAGAAGATCTAGCAGACGAAAACTACGTGATCCAATTGAGAAGAAGGCTGGACGATATTCATGAATTAGTTCGAACAAATCTTCAAGTTGCCAGCGACAGAATGAAAAGTCGGTACGACACGCAGGCCACAGAAGGCGATTTTAAAGAAGGGGACAAAGTATGGTTACACAACATGACGAGGAGAAAAGGATTTTCTCCAAAATTACAAAAATCCTGGGAAGGTCCATACTTAATCAAGAAAAGGATCAATGATGTTATATATCGCATCAGCAAGATCCCCAACAGAAAACCAAAAGTAGTTCACCAAATTCGACTAGCGCCATTCGAAGGAGACCATGACCTAGAGAAAGGAGTAAACCATATTCGAGATGTGTCTGACCCTACCTTCGATGAATTTATGGGCGCGTTTGCAGGTGCCGGGAAAGCTAAATATGGAGTCCCTTCAGAACAACGACAAGATTTGTTCACTCTCCCGGAAGATTATTCACTGGCATACAACATCCCCGCCCGTCTCAAGAACGCACGAGGGTTGGCAACCGTTTTTCGAAAGAAGTTTGGGCAATTAGAAAAACTTGAAGACCAGATTCCAGCCCCTGGCAAAACACTGAAACTGAAACATAATTCGAAGTACGTCTTCCACGTGGTAACTTAAAATGAATTTCAAGATCGATCTACCTACCGCGATTTGTGGGAAGCACTTCGAAGCCTCCGAGACCATGTGTTAGAATCCAGAGTGAAGAAACTGGCTATGCGTAAGATAGCGAGTAACCAGTTGGATTGGCGAGTCATCAGGAACATGGTAGATATTATCTTTCGAGACACCGGTGTCCAGATATTAATTTGCAGCTACAACCCCCGTTATCAGTATCCGATGAAGACGATGCCCTGCTATTTCCATAAGATCGGAAAGTGTAGAAATGGGGCCAGTTGCCGATTCAAACATCCAGTCTCGTCTACACAAAAGTTCCAGGAGGAACTGCCATTTGAGGAGGGGGTAATGTTACGAAACATCGCACTGGTATAGTCCCTGAATCCGACTTTGTCTAAGCCATATATGAAAGTTAAAATTATGGCGAATGCGCAGGGATTTCTTAGAATTGTTTACGATTGTGACTATCTTATCTAGAAATTGTTTTTGTGACCAGTCTTATCTAGAAAATGCCAGAGACAATTGTTTATGTGTAAGCCGCAATCTAGAATTATCTAGTAAAAAAGGCACTAATATATAAAAAACCGATCAGGGAGAGTTCAGTTTAGTTGATAAAGTCATCTCGTGAAAGAAATAGCGAACAGTAAAGTGTTGATAATTAAGGTTGTGTGTATATAAATTAAATTTAAGTGAATAGTTAAGTGTATATAAATCAAGTGTTAGTGAGTAGTTTAGTGTTTAGATAAATTCGTAAGTAACCATACCGTGTGTATAAAACTTAAATTTAAATAAATAAGAAAAACATTACACTATTATTGACTGGAATAGATTTTCTAATTTTACCATATTACAACGCACGGTTGCATATTGTTTGAGAATGTTACGTAGAAATAGGACGACTGGTGGTTTGACTATTGACGAACTTAGACAAGCTACTCAAACAATCATTAGGTTGATTCAAAAGGAACACTTTCAAAAGGAAATTAGGTACTTAGAGGTGGAAAGCAATCGAGAGAATCAGTCAGTTTTTAAATCCAGTTGTATTAAGTTGGTTAAGGATGGAATTTTAAGGGTCAACGGTCAACTATCAAAGGCAGATATTGATTACAATCAAAAATTTCCAATAATACTGCCAACTAAAAATCTTGTGACTAGGTATACTCATAAGATTGGAACATATTAAATTGTTTCATGCAGGGTCTCCAGCAGTCTTGGCAAATTTTCGGTTAATGTATTGGCCTATTAATGGTCTTAGTGAAGTGAAATCAGTCTTAAAAAATTGTGTTACATGTTTTATATTAAAAGCAAAAACTTTTTCTCATATTATGGGAGCGCTCCCTCTTGATAGAGCTTCCATGGAGCGTCCATTTCTTAAGGTCGGTTTAGATTTTGGTATGCCTATTAATATTAAACCGTCTAGGCTTCGGGGTTCAATTACATCGAAAGCTTACATAGCGTTGTTTGTGTGCTTGGGTTCCAAGGCAGTTCACAGCGAACTAATAAGTAGTTTGAGTTCGGATGCATTTTTGCGCACACTAAAAAGGTTTATTGCGCGACGCGGTGTTTCGAGTGCTATCTATAGTGATAACGCTACTAATTTTAAGGATAGTAATAATTTACTTAGAGATGTGTGTATAAGTTTTTTAGAAGTAAGAAAAACTTTGATAAAATGGACGAATTTTTGATAAGCAGCGAAATAAAGTGGAAACGTATCCATCTTGCAAGCCCTCACTGGGGAGGATTGTGGGAGGCGGGAATAAAATCAACAAAGGTTCATTTGCGTAGGGTTGTTGGGGAATTAATTTGAACGTTTGATTAAAAAAACTGTGCTAGCTCAGATTGAGGCTATACTTAATTCGAGGCCACTTTGTCCCCTTTCTTCAGATCCGGCTGATTTAAGTTGCCTAACAGCCGCTCACTTTTTAATTGGGGAACCTTTAACATCGGTACCTGAAAAGGATATATCGAACATACCGAATAATAGGTTAATATTTTGGCAGCTTTGCACTAAATTAAAACAAAATTTTTGGAAAAGATGATCGGTAGAATATCTTTCAAGGTTACAGAATAGACCTAAACGGTTTAAGGAATATAAAAATTTGGAAAAAGATATGATTGTGTTAGTTAAGGAAGATATGTGCCTCCATTTAAGTAGCTCGTATCATTGAAGTTTTTTCCGGGATCTGATACTAAGGTTCGAATGGCAAAAATAAAAACTAGTAATGGCGTTTACACTCGTACGATTACGAAGTTGTGTCCGTTGCCGTTCGAAGTATAATTTAAGCAAGTGCTTCAAGGGGGGGAGTATGTTACATTACGCAAAATAAATTGATCAAAAATAATATGACACACCCTGTATTGAGTCAGTAATATGTGTGTTAAGAGGATAACTAAATGATCGAACTACTCTCCTAGCTTTGAAATTGTCCAGACGCCATGTGTAATAGTTTGGACATGAGAATATTTTATTTTTTCACAAAAACATGCTTTGTTAATGGGTCTTGTCTCATAAACTAAGGTGACTTATTAGGTCTGGTCAAATATTAATATCACTGCATCATATATTATGTGGGGGAGGAGATGTACAGAAATTCAGGTTAAGTTTAGAAAAAACTGTAAAATAAACAGAGAGTTGCAAATATGTAGTCCCAGGAAACAGACCTTCGCTCTGGTACCTGGGGCGTTACATAAAATCGGTTTTAAAAAATTTAAGATGTACCTTTATTTAGTGAAGTAAGTGTTTTTGTAACAAGTTGAAGTTGGCGGGGTTGGTTGTAAGTTGGCCATTGCTTTGTAGTTGGTTTGCTTATTTGCTTGCTTGTCTGCTTGTAGGTAGCTTTCTGCAGTACAATGGAGAAATGCAACCATCTCATGTCTGCCTCCTCGTGGCACCGCTGGATACGTTAACGCTGTTGATCATCAGTGACAGCAGTGTTGACCAACCAAATGACACTCCAATAACCCAAGCTAAAGTGTAAGGATCGTACCGATGGCTGAATGGCCGCAGGGAATGCGACCGCGAACGTCCCCCTGGGGGTACCAGGCGACACCCCATTGGAAACAGCCTTTCCTTGGCATGCGGGGCTCTGCCAGAGATGACGAACATTTCCCTAGCTACTCGTGGGATCAGAATGGACCAACAAAAACAACAAAAAAAACCGGAGGATGAGCAAAGACGCACACCAAAGCACCGTCGATGCAAAATAATCTGCGGTGTTGAGGCAAAGAGAAAGAGGAAAGCGAGGCAGCAGGCTGGCGTCTCTACAGACACCACCAGCGCCACTCGCCCCTCCCTTTCTAAACCTGGCACCAGCGGCCAAAAATGCAAGGGTGACTATGGCAGTTCCTCCTCCAAAAGAGGCCCGGAACGCGTCGCCCCCCAAGAAAAGAAGAGCATCCGCTCCAATACCTCAGAGGAAAACTCTTCCAGAGGAAAGAAGATACGGATGGAAGCTAAAGCGAAGAGCTACAGCGAAACAGCTACCAGCCATTTACGGGTAGCTATTATAGATAAGGCCGATCCATACGGTAAAATAACTACCGATGATGGAAACCTTATCATAAGACAACTAATGGAGGCTTTGGACGTAACCCCCCTATGTCCGCCTCCGGCAGTCAGAAAAAACCACCTTTTTTTAGGTCATGGTCGCACTCTGGTGAAATAATCAGAGTCACCTGCGATAATGACGAAACGCTAGAGTTTCAACACTGAAACTGTGGAAGGAGGCTAAGCTCGACACGTTGTCGACAACCTCCCCCAGCTGACAAAAGCAACCCTCTGGGTCCCTAGCGAAGCTCACGCTGACCTGGGTGACAAAGAGGATGTGCTGCGCCGGCTGGACAAACAAAACCCAGCCCTTCGGGTGGATGCATGGTTTTGCTTCCACCACGAAGCGAATGTCGATCCCAAATGACACCTATTCGTCTTTGGCATAAGAGACGAGGAAACGGGAGTCCTAAAAAAACGATCAATGAGGATGAGCTACGCGTTCACCTCATTGATAGTTAAAACAAAGAAACTGGACCCGGAACGGAGGGGATCGAGCACGGATCCCCCTCTCCCATCCGAGGAGCTGTTGCTTCCGCGGAGACTGTCGAACCATCCTCCAATATGGCGACCGACAGTCTCCTGGCAGAACTAACAGCTCTAAGCCAGGATACAGGCAGCGTCAATCCACCTCCAAGTGGGGAAGTGGAGATGGCCTAGAAGAAATACCCATCTCACCACCATCAAGCAGAGATGGACAATGAAAAGGTATGATTTATAAAGTGTAACCTTCAACACAAAAAGGTGGCTTCGGCAACACTATGCCGCCACCTGGATCTGATGCAGGACACAATAGCACTGATCCAAGAACCCTGGATAAGACAAACCAAAATCATGGGTCTAAATCATCCAAAAGGTTTAATTTTCAGCTTCCCAAGCAATCAGCAACCTAGGACGGCCATATACGTCCCTAGAAATTTTAAGACCTACCCACTGACGCATTTTCGTCCTCCGACCTAACGGTAGTGAAGGTTGAATATGCACAGAAAGGTCAAAAGAAAGTGTTAATACTGGCATCCGCATACCTCCCCTCAGACGCAGCTAAACCACCCCCAATTAAGGAGTTGGAGGACCTTGTGGAACACTGTCTCACCCAGAAGCTTGAACAAGTAATATGCTGCGATTCAAACTCCCACCACGTAAGCTGGGGCGGCAAAGATATTAACACTAGAGGTAAGTCTTTTTATGATTATATAACTAACAAGAATCTTTGTATTCTAAATAGAGGTACTGAACCAACTTTTATTAACTCTCGTAGTCAAACGCGAATAGATATTTTCCTATCTACTATTAATACTTCGAATATAATCTCCGGCTGGCATGTATCCGACGATATTCCAATGTCGGACCACCGCTTTATAAAATTCGAAATAAAACTTGCGCTCACAACCTCCACAATGACTCGCGATCCCAGGAAAACGGACATGACAAAATATGTCCACTGTTTGAAAGGGGATCTGCGAGGAGTCGAGGATGTGTTGCCTAACAATAAAGGAGATTTGGAAAGTTATTATGAACCAATTCAGAGCTCCATCATTAATGCCTACAGGATGTCTTGCCCACTCAGGCAGGTCGATCTCGATGGAGCCTCCACTTCGTGGAGGTGCCATGAGATTGACCAGCTCAAGGGGACGGCGAGGAAATCTTTTAATAAGGCTAAAAGAACCAGACTCAAAGAAGATTGGAACTCATACAAGTCTCACCTCAAGGAGTATAAAAAAGTCATTAGACAAAAACAATGAGAAGTATGGAGAATCTATTGCGAGGAAATCGAGGATTTGCCCCAAGCAGCTAGACTCCAAAAAGCCCTCTCAAAATATCCCCACCGTCATATCGGTATACTAATCAGACAGGATGGCACAAAAACTGCTAACCTAAAGGAAAGTCTTCAATTATTGATGTCAACTCACTTCCCTGACTCCAGAACCACAAATACGGCGGCCTGAGAGGATGAGGAGAATCACTACCCGACGGACGACGGCTGGCTTATATCACGACAGATCGTCGACGCGGACAGACTGAGGTGGGCCATCTCAGGCTTCTCCCCCTTTAAATCCCTGGGAACGGACGGCATTTATCCACCCCTACTTCAGTGGGGCCTGGATGACTTAATGCCGCACCTGGTGGGAATCCTCAGATCCTCACTGGCACTGAGGTATATTCCAAAAGGTTGGAGAGAAGTCAAAGTCGTGTTCATACCAAAACCAGGAAGAATGGGCCATTCCATCCCAAAAGCATATCGACCCATTAGCCTCACATCGTTTTCAATGAAGACTTTAGAGAGGCTGTGCGAACGATACATAAGAGATGTGGTGATAACACAAAATCCACTGCATCCAAATCAACATGCATACACTCCAGGGAAATCCACCATCTCGTAGCGGGCCGCATCGAGAGATCGTTGGAAAATAAGGAGTCCACCCTGGGTGTATTCATAGACATAGAAGGCGCATTGATAGAACCACTTTTCCTAAAATAACAAATGCACTTTCCAACAAGAATATCCCCCAAACCATAAATGGCTGGATATATAACATGCTCTCAAAAAGAGCAATAAAAATCAGTGTGGATAATGTAACCATCAGAGGCTTGGTTGTAAAAGGTTGTCCACAGGGTGAGGTGCTCTCGCCACTCCTGTGGAACATGGTCTTAGACTCTTTGGTCAGCTACCTCAACGATAGCAACTTCTACACAATAGCATATGCAGATGACCTAGTGATTCTGCTAACAGGAAGATTCGAGGAGACACTCTGCGCTTTAATGCAGTAGGCCCTCAATATCATAGAACAATGGTGCAGAGACCATTCGCTGTCAATAAATCCAAAAAAGACGGAGATGATCCTTTTCACGGAAAAAAAGGAAGCTTGCAAAACATGAAGCCCCAAAGCTCCTAGATACCAAATTTAATATCTCTTCAGAAGTGAAATATTTAGGGGTCACCTTTGACAGTAAGTTAACGTGAAGCTCTCACTTAGAAAACAGAGTTAAAAAAGCATATATTTCTTATGAGCAGTGTCGTAGAACTATCGGCCGCACCTGGGGAATGTCACCTAGGGTTGCTGCCTGGATCTACACTGCCATTATCAGACCTATGCTAACGTACGGCGCGATTGCCTGGGGAGCTAAAGCAAACCAGCTGACAGTCGTCCGTAAACTGGACCAAATCCAAAGAACAGCATGCCTCAACACAACATGATGCATGAGAACCACACCAACAAGAGCTATGGAGGTAATCCCCGGTCTCACTCCCCTTGACATATTAATCAAGAAGGTTGTTTTGATGACCATGACACGTCTACGCTCTACTGGTATACAACCTGATGTAGGATGCGGTAAACTGAGACGTAACTTGTGGCATGAGGCCCTCAGGGAGGTCCCACTGCTGCAGGCCAATATGGACTAGATTCCACCGCGATATGCCTTCAACAGGCCCTAAAAGGTAATTTTTAAAAACAACGCACAAGACCTATTGGAAGAAGGCGCAATCCGCATCTTCACAGATGGGTCTAAATCCAATGTGGGCTCAGGATGTGGTATTTTTTCCAGATCCCTGAATCTAAACATAAAATGGGCAATGGGCTGCAATGCAAGTGTTGCTCAAACAGAGCTCACTGCTATCTGCATCGCCGCAAAAGAGATTACCAAAAGGAAATCCACAGGTAATAATATATACATCCTTACGGACAGTAGACAAACACTACTAGCCCTGAACAGACCACGTATTACATCAGGCCTAGTACTAGAATGTCACATGGCCTTAATCGAGGCCTGTAACAACAACACTTTAGGCTGGATCAAGGGCCATGAGAAATCGAAAGGAAACCGTATTGCAGACTCGCTAGCCAGGAAGGCAGCCTCCCAAAAACTCTTAGGACCTGGCATTTTCATTGGTCTATAGGCGTCAGCGATGGCCGACCTATTAAAGGAACACTCCCTTAATAATTTTAAGGGTAGTTGGGACGACGCAGAAGGCTGCAGGCTTGCCAAGGAACTGCTACAGTATCCGGATAGCAAAGTAGCCAAAATATACGTGACTATGAACAGGCAGAACCTACGAACAGCCACGGGTATTCTGACTGGTCACGAAAACACCTCCACAGACTGGGTGTATCTAACACCCCACTTTGTAGAGGATGTGAACAAGAAGATAAGACATTCTTTGCGAATGTCAAACACTATCTCAATTTAGGTTTCAAGTATTCGGCGAGTACAGGCTAACATACGCCAATATGAGGGAACTTAATTCAGGCGACGTTATCGCCTACTTCAAGGAAGTAGGCTGGATGACGAGCTAGAAGGAAGTTTTGAACCTCAGAAGGATGCACAATGGGCACCACCCTTCAAACTTTTACAGAAACAGAACAAGTTGAAGTTATGCAATAAATATGTAAAAAAGCATGATTTCTGGTCCTTCGTTTTTTATGAAATCCCACCAAAACACTTCAAAAGTAAATATCTGGTGCGCTGTTTCTGAAAACAAAATTTATGGGCCTTTCTTCTTTATTAAAAAAACAGTTATTGGTCAAGTATATACAGATATGCTAGAAAACTTTTTTTACCCTCAACTGCAACAAGAAGGTATCACGCAGGAGGTTTATTTTCAGCAGGACGGTGCACCTTGTCATTTTTCTTTAGTAGCCAGAATATCTGTGAGCAAATAAAGCATTTGGGGACGAATGGATAGGAAGAGGTGGGACGATCGAATGGGCGCCGAACTGTATGTACCTGATATTTTTTATGGTGTTATGTTAAGGATAGGTGCCTGATAACATTTATGAGTAAAAAATATTATTGATGGAATTCCACAAGAAATGATACAAAATTCTTATTTGAACATATAGGCTAGGTTTCAAAAGTGCATAGACCAAGACGAATACCATATTCAACAATTTCTATAAGATTTATAATAATAAACTGAACTTATGGACACTTTTGCGAATATACGCTTATTATTGTTTGTATCACATTAATATGGCCGCTTGAAATCGTCGCATAGCAATGAAAACAGCACCGTACGAGAGCACAGCTACTTGATGAAATGTACAATCAACTTCGTGATAATTGTTATAACTGAATTTTACATTTATTACGTTATACAATATAAAATTCGCATGTTTTTGTGCTAATTCATGTTTTTGTATTGTGCTGCCTAATATAAAATTACAATTGGATGTGAGAGAATAAATGTAATATCTGAAATTGCAACCATTTAACGTTATGAGATTATTTTATCAATGGTGTGGGAACTGGCGTTTTCGGTTGGAGTAAAACTTGACGGAAGTTACTGATTTTAAAGTTAGTTTTAATACTTAAAACCGTTTATTTAACTTCATATTCGTAATCAGCATTTCAAAAAAAATAAAAATATACATTTTCATTGACAAATGATGATTCTACAATTTTAGACGATTCTTGAAACATATCGGCGAAAAATTAGTTTTTAAACTTAAAAAAATGATAGTTTTTCAACCTGCGAACTATTAAATAAAAGTATATTTGAAGGTTTTTCAAAAGGTTTGATTCAAATCCATTATTTCCCTAATTAATTCCTAATAAACATTCTTTTTCGTCTACGTTGACTCCACTAGCAAATAAATGTGCATTGACTGTATTTATTTATTAAAGAAACTGAAAATTTATTGTTTTAAGAAATAACAGGAACAAAAATTCTTACCCTCTGTTGATATACGTATACCTACTACCCCTATGGGTGAACAATTTCAAATCAAAAAAAATTCTGCAAATGCAATAGTTCCATACACAAACTTATCTAACTCTCAGTAATATCCTCAGGTGCCTGCGTTCACTGAGTCTGTAAATCGATGTCCAAAGAAATCACACGGGAAACAACCGATTTTGTTACAAAAACAATAATTAAACTACCAGATTCTTTGAACGAATTCCGATAAAATACGCAAATAGCGAAAGTTCTTCACAGATCCAAATCAAAACAGTTAAACTTGTGTTAATACAACGTGTGATACAGAATAAAATATACATTTATGAGTATTTTTAAATCATTAATATATTTTGAGAAATATATCATCCAAAGGGAACAATTTATTTGTGCAATAATAAATTATTACGATTAGTCACGCACGGAGGAGCGGTCTTATTAAATTACAATGGTAGGTAATTATACGATTCGAAAAAAATAGGGTAATTACCATGCTTTGCTGCATAGTTCATTTTATCAATGACGTCAGATTGTTCAATAATTAGTTGTAAAATTGCACCCGCGAGTGGGTGGATCATTAAGTAATCATTATAAAAAGTTAGTTGTATTAAAAAAAAGAACAGTACGAAATACGCAATAGAAGTTATTAGTAACAAATATCAACTCGGTTTTGTTAATGGAAAGTAATCCGGAGTAAGTTTTTGCATTCAATACGAATCTGGGGTCAAAATTGATCCATTAAGTCAGAATTTGGGATATTTGAGGTTATGTATTAAAAAACTGCGTTTTTGGGAAATTGTGAAAATAAAACATGAATAATTATGAAGAAAACATGTCCTTAGACATAGCAATTGCAGCCAACGACGGTATAGAATCTTTAATTACTGCAAAATATATTAATGGACACGACAAAGAGTACCGGTGATTCGAAGATTTGTGCAAATTAAAATAAAATAAACGGTTTTAAAGATTAAACTAACTTTTCCGCATCTGTGGCCCTAAATAATATTCTATCATAAAATTGTCACTTGTATACACTTCGAGGGATGTATCCTGCTAACAAACCGAAATTTGTCCAAAAATAACCGAAAATGTAATAAATCTGGATTTATAGGACCCGCTGTACTCGCTCTAGTCAGCTGAAAATCAATAGGGTAGATCTGTGAGACACCTTGAATAATATTCAATCATAAAATTGGTGAATTGTATACACCTTGGAAGCTGTATCGTGACAACGAACAGAAATTTCTCCAAAAATAACCAAACATTTAGTATATCTGGATTTATAGGACACGTTGTATTGGCCCTGGTGAACTGAAAATCAATAAGGTTCATCTATTGCATGCCCTGTACAATATCCAATTATAAAATTGGTCACTTGTATACACTCCGGAGGCTGTATCGTGCTAACAAACTTAAATTTTTCCAAAAATGACAAAAATATCGTACTTAAAGTATTATAGCACCTGTTATACTGAATCTGGTGAGCTGAAAATCAATAGGATTCAACTGTGAAGTGTCCTGAATAATATTCAATCATAAAATTGGTGACTTGATGAACTCCGGAGGCTGTATCGTGCTAACAAACTGAAATTTCTCAAAAAATGACTAAAATGTCGTACTTCTAGTACCATAGCACCCGTTGTACTGGCTCTGGTGAGCTGAAAATCAATAGGGTTCATCTGCGACATGTCCTTAACAATATTCAATCATAAAATTGGTGACTTGTTGCACTCCGGAGGCTGTATCATGCTAACAAGATATGTGACGAAAAGTGGCCTACGACGACTACGACGACGACGACATACACAAACGATTTTTTTTCTAAAAATCGTTTTTTGGGTTGTTGTTGATGGAAAACATAAAAATAACTTAAAAAAAATTCAAATTTCCAACTTTTTTTGGGGTAAACCAATACTTTTCTCGCATATTAGATAGGTTGGGCCGAAGAGTAAAATGTCGATGGAGTTTGGAAAAGGTTTCATTGGGATCTTTTTGCGCAAGATCCGTAGTTGAAAAATCATCTTCCTTGTGGACTCACTATTTCCTGTTAAGGACCACTATTTTCACGAAGAGGAATTTAAATATTAGCAAGTATACCCGGCTGTTTGTTTTCTTAAAAGGGAAAAGTGGGTATAATCCAAAAAAGTCGAGGATCTTTTCCAAAAACGATATACATATATTTTTAAAAAAAGCCAACGATCAAGATTATTTAATGATGAAGGTAAGTTATATTAGTTTATTTGACATGTCAGTGTTTCAAAATGTTACCAGTCTGACTATCGAAACGATGACATTTATTTCAAAATTTTATCTTTTAATGTGTGTCCTTAATTATTGGTGTTTTTGGAGCCTATCATAGAGGAGAACTTACGAATTTGAAACTAAATGATATTGTTGATAAGGAATCGTTTATTGAGGTTGGAATACCAAATACAAATCTAAAATTAAACTAATGGAAACATTGAAGGTTTTGACTGGATAAATTCAGAAAAAATTTTTGGCTTCGTCCACAACATACCCCTCATACTTGTTTTTATGTTTACCTCAAAAATAGAAAGTACGGGAGAATGGGGTACATTTGAACACCGGGTAGATTTGAACATTCAATTTCACGACATCTGGTAACCCTGTCACATAACGTATAACCGTATAAGGCGCTAACTTTAGACTCGATTTTGGTCTCGAAAAACACCCTTTTCACACCGTGGATCGCCAACAGATGGCATCTCAGCAGAATACCTAAGAGGAAGCTCCCATTTTCTCCTTTATGCTCATGCTCGCTAGCCACGCCTTACGACGACCTCTCCGACGAATAAATCGACAACCTAGACCACTGGTTCCCAACGGGGGCGATACCGCCCCCCTATGGGAGCTGCAGCCTTTTAGGGGGGCGGTAGCGGATTCAGAAGCAAATAATTAGCAGTCAAGAGGCATGGTGAAATAAAAATGATTTAATAAGAGTTAATAAGCAGTTTTAAATTAGCATTAATTATAATACTAATAATTATAATAATTTCTTTTAGTTCAGAATAGAAGTATCTGACTTGTCCTCGCACGTTGATAAGCGAACGCGCGATGTTCATACAAAATAACATGTTTCGACATGTTCGCACACAGACAAGTTGAAGAGGAACAGACTACACACCACTGAACGTGGCGATCTGCGATTGATGTTAACGAAATTGGAACCCGATATTAACAAACTGGTAACACTCCACAAGCCTCAACCGTCTCATTGATTTTTTCTTTATTATTAATTTTGTATTTCTTATTGTATTGCATTTCTTATTTCTATTGTGATTGTATTTGTTATTGATTCTGTGTTTATATTTAAACGTTTAATAAACAATTTTATTGTACATTTGGTAGTCGTTTAATAAATTTCTACTTCATCATTCCTCTAAAAAAAAATTTAGACATAAACTGAAATTAAAGCTAAATACAGATCAATTGGGACGGTACAGATGATATTCAAATAAAATTAACTACTTTGGACTAATCAGCGACTGGGGGGGGGGGGAAGGGGGTTGTTCTCTTCTATAGGGGGCGGTGGTCCAGAAAAGGTTGGGAACCACTGACCTAGACGAATCTCCAAATTCTATACGATAATTCTAAATTATTTTCACAATAAATCTCTACCACTCATTAATTATCATGACCAGTCAAATAATTCCCATTTCTCATACAATACTCAACAGTCTTATTTTTCCAAAACTTCATTGATTTGTTCAACACCTTGGACAAACCCTATATATTCCGACCGCCTCCATACCACCCACGTCGGTGTTGCAGGTTTTTCTGCGGTTTTCCTGCAACTCTGAGAATATATTCACTAGCCAAATGAACCCACGACCGTCGACAGGGAACAAATACAGCCGCAGCTGTACCCGCCTTTGCTTGATGATTTTGATTATTATTCAACGCCGACCAACGTAAATAATCCCATGCCCCCCCACAGGCACGTCTCCACAACATTTCAAAACCAATTTCAACATAACACCCAATTCCATACACTTTTCAAAAATGTCTCCTATACACTTTTCCACTAAAAATCCAAAAATCTAATAAAAATTCGAAACTTCATTATCCCTCTCTTAAAACACCGGAGACATCTCAAATTCAGTAAAAACCACTTATCTACACATAATAATTTCAGACACCTAGCCAGCTCAACTGCATATATTATGTATCGGCAGCGATACATGGTTCGTCTTCCACCAGAACGCCCCAATCCTATACACTTTTTGTCGTACCATTTTACACACTTTTGAGCTTCGCTACTTCCAAATATCAATTCCCGATATAATGCAACACAAACCTCTCAAACCTCTCTCCGGTTACTTTCTAGCGAAAACCCCTCACCAATCTCAATCCCATACAACTTATAAAATTATATTCCTAGTCACTTTTTCAAAAATTTTCTATACACTTTTTCAACTTACCAACTTTCAACCAACCACCATTCCACATCGTGCTCAGTCCTGAACACGCACTAAATCATCCAATACTCCCCCAACCCAGCCCTGAAGAGGAAACTAATCCTACACCAGGGCACCAACTCGAAAACCTACAATTTCTCTCTCTCTCTCTCTCTCTCTGTCTCTCTCTTTACTTTGGCACACTAGTTGAATAGAAGTGGTTGTTTTTACAGTGTGATAAATTTGCTGTGATTTTGAAAATTATTAGTTTAGTGCTAATCGAAATACAACATTTGAAAGAGGTAAGTGTTGGCTTGTTATCAATGTATAAGTTTTAGGTTCGGGCTTTTTGATAGTGTAATAAATTCTTCGTAAATAAGAAAAATGAGGTTGGGGTAGATTTGAACTATGGAAATGAGGTACATTTGAACGGTGTTCAAATGTACCCCATTTCACTTTTTCTTCTTTTTACAATTAACATTGGGTATCTATCAAACGACATATGGTGCGAAATTACAAGAAAAAAGGAGAATCTGCTTATAATGAAGAGGACATACAAGCTGCTACCAGAGCTGTACGTGATCAACAAATGACCCTGCGTGAAGCTGCTGCACATTACGGGATGTCACACACAGCCCTGCATTATTGTCTGAAGAAATTAAAGTTTAATGATGAAGGTCAGGTTACCTCTCCTGTAAAACATAACTACCAATCGGAATACTCCAGCCGGCAGATTTTTACAAAGGAACAATAATTATCACTGGTTGAGTATGCTATTAAATCATCCAAAATGTGCTACAGTCTAACGTACCAACAAATGAGAGTGCTTGCATACGATTATGCTGCAAGACTTGACTTAGAAATGCCCAATAGTTGGTCCGCAAATCAGATAGCGGGAGAAGATTGGCTATACCGTTTCAAGCGACGACATCGTAACCTTAGTATTCGGAGGCCGGAAAACACCTCACTTTCGAGATTGACATCTCTTAACAAGACGAATGTAGAAGCGTTTTCGATAACTACGAGAGAGCCCTAAAGTTAAAGGACTTTACAGCATGCCACATATTCAACCCTGATGAAACAGGTGTGGCAACTGTTATACAGGCACCAAATATCTTAGCTCCAAGAGGTGCGAAACAATTCGGGCAGGCTGTTTTTGCCGAAAGAGGGCAATCGAATACGTTGTGTATGATTATAAGTGCATCTGGTAATTCCTTGCCACCGGTATTTATTTATCCCCGAGCAAGAGTAAATGATTCCATGGTTGATGACGGTCCACCCGGTAGTTTTGTGTTGGCCAACAGCCCAGGAAGCCACTGGATGACGCGTGCTCTATTCTTACACGAAACATATAGTGAATCATACGAAATGTAGTTCTGAAAATCCAATTCTTATCCTCTTGGATAATCACGAGAGCCACTATTCTCTTGGCGCCGTCAACTGTGCTCGAGAAAACGGGATGACTTTAGTAACTTTCCCGCCCCATTGTTCCCATAAGCTGCAGCCGCTAGATGTTGGTGTGCTGGGACCTTTTTAGGCACAAAATGACTGGTTGACCAACCATCCTGGGAAAACTATTTCTATCCACAATCTTCCCTCCATAGTAACCAGACCGTTTGACTCATCATTCACAAGAACAAACATTATTTCTTCATTTAAGAAGCCTGGACTTTGGCCATTTAATCGTCAGGTATTTACAGACGAAAATTTTTTGAGCTCTTCTGTCACGGATAGACCCATTTCAGACGAGCTAGTCCCATAGAACAGGCGGCATCGTCTAATACAGATAATTGCTCCATCCCCAGCAAATATATAAATGTATGTCCAAATGTGCCCACTCCAAGCATCGACCCGAGCTACATACCTGGATGTAGCAAAGATTCCGAAACCATCCAAATCGATCCCGCTCACAATAAAACATTAGTGCTGATTTCACCAGAACATGTTCGTCCATATCCAAAGGCTCCTCCTCGATCCAATTCGCTTAGAGGAAGGAGAAAAGGGAAAACACGTATTTTAACAGAAACCCCTGAAAAATAGAGACTGGAAGGTGAACAACTGGAAAGAGAATCCAAAAAAAATTAAGCCAACGAAAACAAAACCAGAAAAAAATCGTCAGGTTAGGAAAAACATATGTAAATCGCTAGAAGTATCAACCTCTGAATCAGAAGATGAAGATATATTATCCCTACATGACGAGTCCTCTGATGAATTAGAAACCTAGTGATTTAGAGGTCGAGCATAAAGAAGCTAATGTCTCAGCCTTGAAGTTGAATGATTTTATTCTTGTGTCATTTAATACTAAAAAGTCCAGATTCTTGTTTGTGGGACAAATTAAAGAAATCGTGGGAGAAAATTCGTACAGGGTGAAATTTATGTAGAAAAAGGAGGATACATGGAAATTTTACTTCCCTGAAAAAGAGGACATCAGTGTCGTAGAGAGAGAAAGAGAGAGAGAGAGAGAAGACATAAAAATGAAACTACCGGCACCTGATAGTTCTGGGGAAACTGAAAGAGCTGTTTCTTTACTATCATTTAAGGTCGACTTCTCTAGTTTTAAGGATAAAGTAATGTAGCTACTATTTTTTTTTGTATTTAGAGGTCATTTTACATTACGCATAGCGATTTTTGAGGTTTGTTCAAAACTGCCCCACAACTGTTCAAATCTGCCCCAACTAAAGGGTAGAATTGAACAGAGGTTAGATTTTTTTTTAAGTTATTATGTTTGCCTTTTCAAATTTGTTGGTTAATTTAGATCCCAAATGAGTTCTACTTTGTGCTAAAATATTTAAAACTCTTTGGAAAAAATCACATTTGATTTTAATTGGACTAAATTAGTTTTTGATCAAATGTACCCCAGTCTCCCCTATACTTCACAACCTGGTTGAAGTGAACACTTTTGGGCATATGCCAAAATATATTGCTGCTTTACTAAAATTACCAAATCCAGAACGATAAACCGGGGACTGCTAATTCCGGTGCAAATATGCATACTTTAAAAAAATGGAGTGGGAAGTACACTACCGTATCAAGAATAAATATAGAAACATCTATAGAAAATAAGAGAATAATCGTAGTGAAACTACGGGTAATCCCATCACTGCCATTGAAACCTCCGTTGAAAGTATTGGTACACCTGGACCTGTTGCGTCTACACCTGCAATACATGGTAAAATAGCATATTCTCACTGAAAATATCAGTTCATCTGTAGCACTGCGGGACTATATGCAACTGTAAAGATTTTGTTATTAATGTTTATAAGTAGTGCCGTACAATATTACTGTTGCGACACCGTGTAGAAACGAGAAGTATTTTTGTAATGTTGGCGGATATGTTTTTTTTAAGTTGAAGGGAGAGATTTGTTAATAGAATTAAAATAAAAGTCATAAAAACGCACTGCAATTTTATATCATTTTATCGTATCTAAAACTAAAGAAACCTGTGGAATAAGACACCGATATCTAATTTTGTGGCGACTGTTGGATTTGAAGATTTTAGTGGAATACACTATGGAGAAGGCGAAGAAGAAGAAGATGGAGCTGCAAATGAAAGCTTTTAAGCGAATTTATAACGAGAAAAATGCTTTAATTTACACAGATAGATATGATAATTTAAGAGCCTTCTTTCGACGATGTTGGCGATAAAATGTTACAACCCAGTACGAGTGTAAATTCTATATGTTCAGAAGTTAAAAAGAATCGAAAACTACCTGTGATAGAATTTAGAAAATTTGGGGGAGATCTCAAATACTGGTTATCTTTCTGGAGCCGATTTCGTAGGATTGACGAAGACTTAATGGAGAATGAATACAAGTTTGATTACTTGATACAATCCACAATTTCTAATTCTAGAGCTCCTCAGTTGGTAGAGAGTTATCCATAAACTGCAGATAATAAATTATTGAAGCTTTAAAACACTATTTGGTAGAGACGATCTGTTCGTAGAAGTTTATGTTAGGGTGCTACTAAAACCAATTTTGAGTAACACCAACAAAAAACCAAATTATCTCCATTTTACGATAATATTGAATCTCAACTTCGTGCTCTAGAAACTTGAGGAGTAACCTCTGATACCTACGCTGCCATACTTTACCCACTTGTAGAATCGTGTTTGGGGCAAGACTTAATTAGAGTCTAGACAGAAGATCCTTCTTTACTGAATATTTCACAATGCCAAAGCGATTGGATCAAATGCGGATTTTTCTAAGGAAAGAAGTGAAAAACGAAGACAGAATAACTCTCGCTGTAACAGGATTTGCAAATACTCATGAAAAAAGACAAGGACAACCAGACAGCCGCTAATTTGGTGAACAAAAGTTATCTCAGATATTATCTTTGCCCAGGTGACCATTTCACAGAAAACTGCACCCAAACTTCGTCAAGAAAAACTAGCTAAAGAAGGTTGTTGTTACCCATGTTTGAGATATGGACACATTGTTCGACAGTGCAGAGTCAAAGTAAGTTGCCAGAAACGTAAAGGAAATCAGGCCACGATCATGTGTTTTAAAGATGAAAAGAAGTCACCTGAAGAGACACAGAATAATGCAGTAATAACAGAAACAGAATGAGTACTTCAAAATTTATCAAAACAATAGTGTCTTTTATAGACCACAGTAGTAAAATTATAAGGAAATGATAGAGTGAGGAGGACAAGAGTTCTAGTAGACACAGGCTCGCAGTCATCATATATTACCAACGATGCTGCCATCGAGATGAACTACAAGCTATTAAGACAAAAGAAACTAATTAATTCATTATATGGAGGCTGTCAAACTAAAATTATAGATTACAATTGCTACAAAGTTCGCATGGCGAATTTATCGAACGACTATACCTATACCACCGATACCAACCAATTTTTATCTTGCAGAGTTCCGTCAAGAAGTTAAAAAATGATGGATACTATGATCAATATGGAGAAGATTTCAATACCTGGCTACAAGAGGTTATTGAAATTATTCCAGAAAGCATTCCACTCGAAGAAACCACGGAGTCTGGACATTTTGTACCATACCATCAGATTTACAATTTACAGAGCACCACAACTCTAATAAGACCGGTTTTCAATGCATCAACGGAAAAAAATCGTGAAACATCACTGAATGAATGCCTGGAAAAAGGTACAAATCTAATATAATTAATTCCATCGATCATTATAAGATTTCGAATACAAAAGATTGGAGTAATTACCGACATTCGAAAGGCTTTTTTGCAAATAGAGCTTACAAAAAATGTTAGAGATTTTGTAAAATTTCTTTGGTATGACAAGAACGGTGACACACCAGAGTGGTATTTGGCATAAATTGTAGCACATTCTTATTAGAGGCAGTTTTAGATTTACACCTAAGGAGTGCCAAAGAAAACAAAATGAACGAAAAATACAAACCTTATGTCTTTGATAATTTGAGTAATATCTTCTATGTAGATAACGTAGTGACAAGTGTTAAGGAAACTGAAGAATTAAATATATTTGTCGAAGGCTCTAAAAAGATTTTAGTTGAAGGAAAATTTGATTTGAGAGGATGAAAATACACAAGTTTAAATGAAAATGTCACAGGTTTGGAACAAAATGTATCCAACATACTCGGTTTCATTTGGAATCGAAATGAAGATACTTTGAGTTTGTCTCCCAAATAGTTTTAAAATTTTGATACGAAGAAAGTTACGAAAAGATCAATTTTGTCTGCTGCACATAAGCTTTATGGTGTAATTGGATTTTGGTGTCCAGTTGCACTGATTCCAAAATGCATACTACAAAGATTTTGGAGTTCAAATATCGGATGTGATGTCGATCTTGATGGCAAAATCAGAGATAAATTTTTAAAATGGTTACAAGAGATACCAATGTTAACAATGGCTTGATACCTCGATGGGCGTCCCCAAAAATTAATAGATGTCATCGACAATTCGCCTTTCTTGAGATGGAAGTGAGAATGAGTATGCATCTTGCATTTTTTGCGGCCAGAGGGTGAAGATGAGACGTTCGTTAGATTGACGAGAGTTGCAACAAAAATGAAAAGCAAAAGTTTTATACTACCCGTTTCGAACTAGAGCAACAATCGGAGTAAGATTGTTTCAAAACGTTAGGAAAAATTTTGGATTTGATGTAAAAATTTACTATTGAACTAAGTCCACAACCGTTTTATCCTGGATAGTAAATTACGAGGAACCGTAGGAGAAGAATTGGAGAAGAGACGTTTAAAAAAGTATCTGACTGCTATTGAGACAAAAGAAGCAGAACTAACACTCATAAAAGTGATTCAAAAAGTTTTCACAGTGAAGAAGATCCGAAACTCAAAACCCTATGTCCTTTTACAGATAAAGACGGATTGTTAAGAATGAAAACGAAAGTGAGTGACAGTTATGATACAACCACTTGCGACATTCGTATGTACAGTTGTATTCAAACAGAGGGTACAAGTAGTAGAAAGAGATGCTAACGTCATCCTATTTGCGTAAAACCGGTTGGAATTATTGGAGGTTATCAAAAATATAATATAATTGTTCTTTATACAACTATTGAATGTAAAAAACCGAATAAATGTGTTCGTTTGCGTTTAACTGACGTTCGACGCCAATGATTTCCATTTTTAACAACCTTTGACATTTGATAACCTCCAACGGTTCTACGGAACTAGGATGACGTTAGCGTCTCTTTCTAATTCCTGTACCCTTTTTTTAATATAACTGTAGTACCGTCAAATAATGGCATAGTAAGAAAATTGGTAATTTATGAACACAACATGTTGGAACGAAAGGCATGATAAGCATGTTAAGAGAAAAATATTGAATTCTTAAATGCAGAAAAACTGTTAAATCTGCTTTGTTGAAATGTATTGATTGGAAAACCCTTAGAAAATATGCCAATTTGTCTGCAAGAAGATAGGGTTAGTTTAGCAGCGGAGACAAGAGGACTAGATTTTGCGGGACCCTTATAACTGAAAACTGGTGAAAATGTTTTGATTTACCTGTTCACGTGTCCAGTTTAAGTACATACCGAACTCGCATTTTCCTTATCAACAAAAGCTTTCATGGAATTTTTGAGACGATTTATTGCACGAAGAGGAAAACAAAATATAATATATAGTGACAATGGAAGAAATTTAGTTGGTTGTGAAAATGAACTTGAAAATCTGAATTGGGACGAAATAACGAGAGAAGATAGAATGGAAGTTTATTCCTGCAACCGCTGCATGGTGGGCGAGACTTTTCCAAGCGATGAGAGACAGTTAGAGACAGATATTGGAGAAAGCTTTTTTGTTTTACGAGGAGCTCATTACAGTTCTTTGTGAATGTGAAGCGATTCTGAATTCAAGGACATCAACATATTTATAAGAAGATTCAGATTATATGGCAGTGCTGTCTCCTTCAATGTTTCTTCAGGATTTATGAGAAGTTGGTATTCCATATGTTCAAGATTGTGAAATCTTGAAATTTATTTGTTAAGATACGTTTAAAATATGTGAGACATTTGTATGCCTTCCTGTCTTTATTGTATATATTTAAGGCGTAAATTCATTTTAGTTTATAGCTTTGTAGAAATATGTTGCAGAATTGATAAGATCTTTTTATTGTAGTAAATTCAAAGGATATTTTATTTTTATTTTCAGAATGTTTTGTAAATATCACGTTTTCCAACAATGATTGTAAATTCTTTTGTATGGGCAGATGAATGACACCTTTTTGAAAGTCGACATTGTCCTATAGTTAAGAAGTGAGAAAAAAGCACGTTTCACCCTATTTGTATACTGGATTGTAAAAACCTTAATTTTAGTGTCAATTCTGCAAGTATTTTATGGTCGAGGTTCGGAAGACATGAAAAACGTTTTTGAATTACCTTTCTGAGTAAATAGGTTACAATTGCTATTGTTGTATTCAATAGAAACTCAACTTACTATTGGCGGCACCCATAGTTGAATTTTGTCTGGAAAAAACCGACAAGTCAGGTGATGCTGGCCAATAGGAAATATTTATTTTCGTTTGGTCAACCCAATCCACGTGTAAACACGCCCCTCACAGATTTCTACTTAACACGTCTCACAACGTGAAGAAATCAGTACTACAAACTCATCGAAACGAGCGCAACGCTCAACATCAAGTTTTTACACACTCAACGAAACGAGCGCAACGCTCAGCAGTACTACAAACTCATCGAAACGAGCGCAAGGCTCAACAACAAAGTTAGTTATTCACTCGTCAGTTCTACACTTCTAGACGCGAGTTTCACATTCATCGACGCGAGTTTTACACACTCATCGAATCGAGCTCAGCGCTCAATAACAAAGTTAGTTTAAAATTCATCTAATCGTAACATAAAGTGTCTTCTGGTCTGAAACCACAGAAATTCAGCGTTCACAACTCAACTTTGTTACATTTTGTAAATTTGTACATAATAAATTATTAATTTCGACATTAACTTTGTCAGATTAAGATTATTTATTTAGTTGAATGTCCACGCCAGTTGACGAAGTTCAATTAAAATATAATCAAAAACATTGGTCCTTCGTTAGCCAGATATAACAAGCATTGTTATAAAACATTGGTCCTTCGTAAGCCGGATATAACAAGTATTGTTATATAACATTGTAAAGTGCCAGTATCAAGAGAGAAGTTTAAATCGAAGTAAAGCAGTTCAAATCATAGTGCAAGTATAGCAGTTCAAATCATAGTGCAAGTATAGCAGTTCAAATCGTAGTGAAAGTGTAGCAGTTCAATTAGCAGTCCAGTGTAGCAGTTCAATTAATAGTCCAATAAGCAGTTCAATTAGCAGTCCAATTAGCAGTTCAATTAGCAGTTCAAATCGCAGTCCCAAGGATTCATCACAGCAGAAGCCAGGATAATCAAGGTAAGTTGGTCAGTTATCTATTTAAATGTGCCAATTATCCGTCCTGTTTCCGTATTAGTATCGTATGAATATTGTTGAAATTCCTTACCATACTTACGCATCAACTGTATTTAAAATGGCTGAACTTAAGAAATTAAGACGACAACGCGATTATATATTAACAACCATAACGACATTGAGAAGAGTCGTCGACCAAGCAAACGATGAACCCGCGAACGTCAATGAATATTTTATTCAATCGACATTAGAAAGGACAACCAAAGCATTTGAAAAATTTGATTATTTTCAAGATAGGATAGAGGAGCTAGATCAAGAGGAAATTGATAAACGTAGCTATTACGAAGATAGCTTTATGTGGGAAACGTCGCGTGCTAAAAGGTTTCTCGATAAATTACAGCTTCAACATGCAGTACATTTAGGGCACAATCAGTAGATCCCGTGCAAACGGCCATCAACAAATCATGTTTGGCTGAGCTTACTAAACTAAAACGGCAACGCGGTTATATACAAACTACTATTACGGAATTAGGACAACTCATCGACCAAGCAAACGATGAGGCTACGGGATTTCATAAACATTTGATTCAATTGACGTTAGATGACGCAATTAAAACGTATAAAAAAGTTTATTCAATTCAAGATAGCATAGAGGAGTTAGATCGAGAGGAAATTGATCAGCGTAGCTGCTACGAAGAGAGCTTTATGCGGGAAACGTCGCATGCTAAAAGGTTTCTCGATAAATTCGCAGCTCTACCATGCAGTAGATACCGTTCAGTGCAACAAGTAGATACCGTGCAAACGGCCAACAAAACACGTTTAAACGCTGATAAAAAGACATCCGCCGCTGTAAACGTACCAGTAATCTCTCACGTTATGTCACATGAATCGATCCAACGTGAGCAGATAAAGTTACCTGCTAACATCAAATTAGCAGAATCAGAGTTTCATCAACCGGAACCGGTTGACATCTTAGTAGGAATAGGCACAAGACTGCCTGTGGAACAAATCAAAGTAGCAGAAACAGAGTTTCATCGACCCGAACCGGTGACATATCAGTAGGAATAGACACTACACTGCCTGTAGAACAAAACATATTAGTAGGAACAGACACCACACTGCCTGTAAAACAAACCAAAGTAGTAGAACCAGAGTTTCATCGACCTGCACCGGTCAACAGATTAATAGGAACAGGCAATACACTGCCTGTAGAGCAAAATAAATTAACGGACCCAGCTGTCCACCGACCTACACCGGTCGACACATTATTAGAAGCAGAGGCTACCATGTCTGCGGAAAAAAGCAAATTAGCAGCTCCTGATAATCAAGAATCGAACAAACTTCACATGTTCCCTGTTCAGGACTATGCGTTGATATCAGATGGTTACTATTTATCTCATCACGCAATCAGTAAGGAAATGAGTCCAACTAAGAAAGTAAGTGTGGTATACGACGGTTCTTTAGAGACTTCTGCAGGCGTACCGTCGAATGACGCCCTGTATATCGGTCATAATAGTCAACCCAGTTTATTAACTACTTCTAGTCGAGATCGCGAAAAACCTATCGTGATTGCAGGAGATTTAAAGCGAATGTGTCAACCATTTTTAGTTAGAAACGAATACTGTAAGTTTCAATGTCTCATTTGGAGAGATCAAATGAAAAACTTACAAATTTTTGAATTAAGTATCGTCATATTCGATATTACATGTGCTTTGTATCTAGCAATTCAACGTTTACCTCAATTAAGTATAGATGAATGCAAAATATATACCGTGCGAAATGACACGAATATGTATATACTGAAATCTATTCAGATTAAGGTTTCCAAACGGATAACACTATTCGGCGTTTTCAATCTATTCGAACCGTTAGGATTATTGGTTTCCGTGATTGTACTCGAAAAAATAATCCTACAATACTTATGGATCTATAAGCTCGATTGGAACGAATCGTTTTTTATTAAATTGTATATTGAATGGCAAACATATTGCCAGCCATCACCGTCAAATGATCTGTTATTATTTCGACGCACCGTTTTTACCGCCGATGTTGAAGGCGTTCAATTACATGGATTTTCCGATGCAACTGAAACGGCATTCGGCTCATGCGTTTACTTACGCACACTATATCTCTCAAGAAAAATTAAAGTGCAATTATCATGTGTTAAATCTCGTGTTGTATCTATCAAGAAGATAACCGTAACGAAATTAGAGCTCTTATTGGCACACCTCTTGTTTAGATTAATGGAAATTGTAAATACGGGCCTCCGAAAAGAAATTCAAACTCTTTATTGGTCCGATTATGAAATTGTATTACGTTGGCCTCAAGCTTTTCCTAGGCGATTGATAAATCCTTTTCGGGATAAAGAAGGGATAATGAGGACATGCTACCGTTTGATTGTATCTAATTTAATATTTGACACTAAACACACCGTTATCTTGTTTAAAATTAGACATGTGATCATTTTAGTTATGATGTATTTTATGAAAAAATATTTGCAAGCTGTAATTCAGCAAAGTTTATGCTCGATACGCCGTAGATATGTGATTATTGACGGACGTAGTCGAATGTATACACATATAAAACTGTGTTGTACATGCTTCAAGGCAAAGTTTCCTCAGCCACCCCGTGTTGGGAAATTAGGCGAAGCAACATTGAAAGGGTTTAAAAGGCATCTGTACAAAGTCGCCGGTCGCGACTGGTTATTTACGTATGGACGATTCAATGTGTTAATCGTCGAAAACGAAACTAATATTTCTTCTATCCCTACCGATCCTATCACCCTTATTCCTGGCAATTTATTAATAGGTAATTTATTGACAAACTTGCAAAGTCGTGATTACACCCCGACTACCAGTAAACATATGTCTCACGATGAACAGAACATACTTAATGTTAAACCGCATTTCTGGACGCGATGGAGTAAAGAGTACCTGAACGAATTGACGGTTCGTACCAAAAGGGAAAAGGCCGGTCCTGAAATCCACGAAGGGGCTGTGGCCTTGATACGAGAAGACAACATTCCACCCTCACAATGGACCCTGGGAAGAATCATGAAGTGCTATCCCGGTAGTGACGGTGTTGTACGTACTGTTTTAGTGAAAACCGCGAAATCTTCAGTTGTCCTAAATGTGAAGAAGGTAGCTTTACTTCCGATTCTACCGACTAATGCTGAAGATGAACATTCATAGACTTTATAATTGATCGTATTCTCTCAACGGGAGGAGTATGTTCAAGATTGTGAAATCTTGAAATTTATTTGTTAAGATACGTTTAAAATATGTGAGACATTTGTATGCCTTCCTTTCTTTATTGTATATATTTAAGGCGTAAATTCATTTTAGTTTATAGCTTTGTAGAAATATGTTGCAGAATTGATAAGATCTTTTTATTGTAGTAAATTCAAAGGATATTTTATTTTTATTTTCAGAATGTTTTGTAAATATCACGTTTTCCAACAATGATTGTAAATTCTTTTGTATGGGCAGATGAATGACACCTTTTTGAAAGTCGACATTGTCCTATAGTTGAGAAGTGAGAAAAAAGCACGTTTCACCCTATTTGTATACTGGATTGTAAAAACCTTAATTTTAGTGTCAATTCTGCAAGTATTTTATGGTCGAGGTTCGGAAGAATTACCTTTCTGAGTAAATAGGTTACAATTGCTATTGTTGTATTCAATAGAAACTCAACTTACTATTGGCGGCACCCATAGTTGAATCTTGTCTGGAAAAAACCGACAAGTCAGGTGATGCTGGCCAATAGGAAATATTTATTTTCGTTTGGTCAACCCAATCCACGTGTGAACACGCCCCTCACAGATTTCTACTTAACACGTCTCACAACGCTCAACATCAAGTTTTTACACACTCAACGAAACGAGCGCAACGCTCAGCAGTACTACAAACTCATCGAAACGAGCGCAAGGCTCAACAACCAAGTTAGTTTTTCACTCGTCAGTTCTACACTTCTAGACGCGAGTTTCACATTCATCGACGCGAGTTTTACACACTCATCGAATCGAGCTCAGCGCTCAATAACAAAGTTAGTTTAAAATTCATCTAATCGTAACATAAAGTGTCTTCCGGTCTGAAACCAGAGAAATTCAGCGTTCACAACTCAACTTTGTTACATTTTGTAAATTTGTACATAATAAATTATTAATTTCTACATTAACTTTGTCAGATTAAGATTATTTATTTAGTTGAATGTCC
The DNA here is from genome assembly GCA_963921935.1 of Galeruca laticollis. Lineage (NCBI taxonomy): Eukaryota > Metazoa > Arthropoda > Insecta > Coleoptera > Chrysomelidae > Galeruca > Galeruca laticollis. The sequence continues at coordinate 13,540,134 of OY998177.1, read as the reverse complement.
ACGCCAGTTGACGAAGTTCAATTAAAATATAATCAAAAACACCATATTTAGACACAGTATAAGCAAGAGACTTAAGAAGACATCAGAAGTATAGTGTTTAATTTCTAACGTAATAATTTGAATATTTATCTTTTATTTAACCTTGAAAGATGTTTCTGCCGGCTACAATCAGTTATATAATAATTCTAAAATCGTAGCTTAAGTTATCGGTAAAAAAAATGCCAGTTGTCAGTTAACGAAAAAATAAAGAATACTGTCGTCGTGTTTGAAAAATATTATTCCTTCCAAGTCACTGAAATAAAGAGCTATCGAAGCTTTTATGTAGTCAAGGGATAAAGCATACAGTGATAAATCTTAATAATTAAAATTGGAAAATGGAATGTGTGTCTGCTATCCAGTGAACCATATCAATTGGACTGGTGTTTTTCAAGGATTCATTCAGGTCAGATGTTTCCAATATGTTTTTTTATTTTTTGAACTGTTGAACATTTGACGTGCGAGTTTTCGCATACAGCTTTGCAAATTTTTGTAAACGTTGAACATTTTGTGCAGTATTAGTTTAATCAACTTACATAACTGTATAAATATGGATTCGGAAGAGTTATTATTAAAAGCGCATGTCGCTCGTAGAACTGCCAAAGGTAGCATCACTAGGATAGAGAATTTTATCAACGCAAATGCAGGCAGTTTATTGCATAAATTTGAATATGATACCAGGTTAGAGCTACTTGAAAATTCTTTCAAAAAATTTTGTGAGTCTCAGGACGTTATTGAGGGATCTGAGACAGATGTTGGTAAGATTGGTGATCCTAGTGACCATGAAGAAAAATATTGTAGATTAAAAAGTCAATTACAAATTTTGATTGATCATTCTTCTCCTAAAGATATTGTTACTGTTGAAGGTACAAACGAACCAAGTCATGAGGCAAATTCTCTACAAAATGTTAATGTTAAAACAGAGGTTAAATCTAAGATGCCTGAAATTGTTATTGACAAATTTGCAGGTGGTCACCAAAGTTGGAATGTTTTTTATGATATCTTTGAAGCCCTTGTTTTAGACAATGACGATTTGGCAGAAATACAAAAACTTATTTATTTAAAATCAAATTTACTAGGTGAACCTCAAAAATTAATTGCAAATTTACCATTGGTCGCCTCTAATTTGTCAGTAGCTATTGACATACTCAAGGAAAGATATGAAAATAAGTTAGCAAATATTTACGTTCACATCAAGAGTCTATTAGACATTCCATCGATAAATAAAAGTAATTCAATGAATTTGCGTAATTTTGTTGTCACAGTTAAACAGCACACTGAGTGCTTAAAAAATTTGAATGTTCCTATTGCAGAGTGGGATTTAATTTTGGTGTATATTTTGTTCCAAAAATTAGACATTAACACTAGACGTGGGTATGAATTGGAAAGAGGTCCTACTCTTTTACCTACTTTAGAGGGGTTCCTCAAGTTCGTTGAGAAAAGATGTCAGGCTGCTGAAAACTTGGTTTCGCCGGAGTTGCCTCGTAAAAACTCTAATTTTGCTAATTTAGAAAATAAGTTGAACTGCTTGTTTTGCGAAATGTCAAATCATAACATGTTTAAATGCTTTAAATTCAAAGAGTTGCCAGTGAATAAAAGAAAATAGTTTGTATTTTCAAATCGATTATGTTTAAAATGTTTTACTCCACATCATGTAAGTCCATGTGAGTGGAAGAATTGCCTTAGTTGTGGCGAAGCTCATAATGCCCTATTACATGCGGGAAATTCTGTCGATTATTCATCAAAACCTAATAATTCTCACAACAATACATTAAATGCTCAACAAAACTCAAGTTTTAATTCCAATCGTGGGCCTACTAATAATCACAAACAAAAAAGTTATTTCATGAACAACTCGAGTAGTAACTCAGATCAAGCTTCTAACATAGAACAAAAACAAAATTCGGAGACTGCTCAAGCCTCCACTAGTGACAAGTTTGGGGTACAATTTAACACTTTGCCAAGTCTTTTTATAAACCAAAGATCTCATATTTTATTGGCAACTGCATCCCTACATGTTTCAAATAACAATGGTCATTTAATATCTGCCAGAGCAGTGCTAGATAGTGGGTCTCAAGTGTCACTAATTACACATAAATTAGCTAGAAGACTACAATACCCTACCTATAATAAAAATTTGTCAATTTGTGGTGTATCAGGTCACATGCAAGTAAGTGAAGGAATAGATATTAAATTGTTTTCAAAGGTTGACCCAACAAAAACATTTGAAGTAAATTGTTCAGTAACAAAATTCATTTCTTCTAAGCTGCCTCAATTTCCTCTACAAACAGATCGATTAGAAATCCCTTGTAGCATTGTCTTGGCCGACCCAAATTATGATGTTCCAGATCGCGTAAGATTTATTATTGGGTGCAGGTGTTTATTATTCATTATTGTTACCTGGTCTGATTAACCTTGGGGAAAACCTACCCATTTTACAAAATACCCAACTGGGTTGGGTGGTAAGAGGTGTCCTATCCCCAACAATCTTGTCAAATTTTATAACATGTGATGAAGTTCCCTCTCATTCTTTATTTATTAATTTCAATCAAATCGACAATTTGCTGCAAAAATTCTGGGCAGTTGAAGATGTGCCACAAGGACGTATTTTATCAAGTGAGGATGCACTTTCCGAACAAATATTTAAGGATACCACAAAAATTTTAGAAGATGGTAGATTCCAAGTGGATATCCCATTTAAATCGCCAGTTGAGAGTTCTAAACTAGGCGAATCCTTTTCATATGCCAAAAAACGTTTTCTTTCATTAGAGAAAAGATTGCATCAAAATAAGTCATTGTTTGACCAATATTCGGAGTTTATTAAAGGATACATCAACTTAGGTCATGCACGGTACATTCCTCTTGATTTTAAAAATATTCACAAATATTTTATACCTCACCATTGTGTGATTCGCAATGATAAAGCTACAACGCGGCTCAGAGTTGTCTTCGACGCATCCCTAAAAACCACCAGGATATTCATTGAACGACATATGTCTAAAAGGACTTGTTGTTCAGCCAGAACTATTTGACATTTTGTGTCGTTTTAGAATTTATATGTTTGCTGTTGTTGCAGACATCGAATAGATGTACTGGCAAATCTTGATTAATTCTGATCACATTTATTTACAAAATATCTTATGGCGAGAAAATATAGTAGCCACTCGTTGTCTCGTTGAATTGGCAGACATGTATAAAAAAGAATTTCCGTTGGCAGCCATGGCAATCCAAACTCAAACATACGTTGACGATGTGTTGGCGGGAGCTGACTCGTTTGAGGAGCTCTGCGAACTAAAATGCCAATTACTAAAATTACTTAATTTAGGCCAATTTACACTGCATAAATGGTGTTCAAATTCCATTGAGTTTATGAATAATTTTACCTCAGAAACTGAACCCAAAAACTACTCTATAAATTCTGAGAGTAATTCCAATAAAGTACTGGGCGTTTTTTGGGAACCAAAATCAGATCACTTTGCCATTTCTCTGCCCAAGAACATAAATGTAAATCCAATTACCAAAAGAAATGTTTTAGATATTATAGCTCAAATCTATGATCCGTTGGGGCTTGTTGCTCCAATTGTCATAACAGCCAAAATTTTCATGCAGAAGCTTTGGTTATTGAATTTAGATTGGACGACTGTTTAAATTTAGAATTGCGTAACGAATGGATTAAATTTTCTACAAACATTCTTGAATTATCAGACTTGAAATTTCAACGATGTTTAATTAATAATCGGAATATCAAGCGAATTGAGGTTCATTCTTATTCAGACGCAAACTTAAAGGCATATGGGTGTTGTATATACTTAAGAACTGTTTATGAAAACAACAGTGTTTCTTGTCATCTAATTTGTGCCAAATCTAGAGTTTGTCCATTGCGAACAATGTCTCTTCCAAAATTGGAATTATGCGCATGCGTGTTGTCAGCAAAGACCACTCATCGTATTTTAGAGATATTCGAAAATAACTTTCATATAGCCAGTGTTAATCTTTGGACTGATTCGCAAATTTCGTTAGCATAGCTACAATCACATCCAAGTAGATGGAACATATTCGTCTCTAATAGAGTTTCTTTAGTTCAAGAACTAACATCGTTGTACACCTGGAGGTACCTTCCTACCAAATAAAATCCAGCTGATTATGTATCTAGAGGCATGATGGCGCAGGAACTTATTTCTAATAATATGTGGTGGCAAGGGCCCACACATTTGAAAAATGTCGATTTTAATTTAAACTCATTTCAGTCAAATGTTAATATTCAGAAAATTCCGGAAGAACGAAAAATTGTTATGAGTACATCTACTGAAAATCATATTGTTACGAAGTCGCACACCGAAGCAGATACTAAGTACGGTCCTGTAACCTTATGTTAACGGACTTAAAAAAATGGCGAGCGCGCCGAATTCTGAGAAGGTCTATTGGGATTTATTGTGACAGTTTTTATAGACATGTTCTCGGAAGGTCTTTTAATGATTGAACCGGCAATCCAGAAATATCGCGAAAGGCATTTGTTTTGTGTAAGCCGCAGTCCAGAATTCTCTAGTAAAAAAGGCACTAGTATATAAAAAGGACCGATCAGCAGACCAGGGCAGTTGATAAAGTGATCTTGACAAATAAACAGTAAATAAGTGTTGATATAAATTAATAATTAAGTTTGTGTGCATATTAATTAAAATTTAAGTGATTACTTAAGTACATATAAATTAAGTGTTAGTGAGTTAGTGTTTAAATAAATTAGTAAGTAGCCATACCGTGTGTTTAAAATTTATCCCACCCGTTTATTGTTTAAATAAATAACAAAAACATTACATTGGTGTCAGAAGTGGGATAATATAAATAAATTGCAACGTGAAAATGGCCAAGAGACTATGTGATCTGAAAGTGGCGGAATTAAGAGCAGAATTGGAAGATCGTGAGTTGGAAATGTCCGGTGAGAAAAGTGAATTAGTAGAAAGACTTAAAGTGGCACTGGAAAATGACGGCTTTGATCCAGAATCATTTTTATTCAATGAGGCTTCCACCTTAATCTCGTCAATTTCTGCTAATATTTCTGCTGATATGGACGAAAAGATTACCACAATGAAAAGCGATATTTCTGCTAATATGAAGAACGATGTTTCTGCCATGGAAGAGAAGGTTTCTACTAATACGGACGAGAAAAGCTGCTATGAAGAATGATATTTCTGCAAATATCTTATCATTGAAAAATGACATTGCTGTCGAGAATAAAATTTCGTCTCTAAAATCAGACATGGAGAAAAAGATGACAACGATGGAAAATCAGATGGACGATAAAATTAAGGAGTTAGAGACAAAGATTGCCGATATAAGAACACAAGACACTTCAGCAGAAGAAAAGAAGATAGAGATCTGCAAGCTAGAAACACAACCCAAGACAGATGATATTTGTAGTTTTACCCGAGTCAAGGTCCCAACGTTCGATGGAAAGATGTCGTGGACCAATTATGTAAAACAGTTTGAAGCAGCCGCTAGAGTGAAGAATTGGTCCGACAAGAAGAAAGCAGTGAACTTAACTATCGTGCTTCGGAGAGATGCCTTAGATGTACTTCATACGATACCTCTGGAAGAAACGGACGATTTCGAGCAGCTAAAGAAGAGGTTGGACATGCGGTACGGTCACGAACATCTAGAACATTTGTACCAGTCCCAGCTGAAGAACCGAAAGCAAAAACGTGACGAAGCCCTTCAAGAGAATGAAGTGGATATTGCCCGACTCGTTCGATTTGCTTATCCGTCAGTACCAGAGAACATGATGGAATGTCTGGGCATCCAGGCCTTTATAAATGGCTTACGTGACCCCGATATGCAGAGGACGCTTCGTTTAGCCCATCTCAAAACATTAGTTGACGTATTGACAGCTGCTCTTGAATATGAAGCAGCAACGAAGGCTTCAGGATATAACAAAATTAGGACAATCCAAGAAGAAGGTGACGAAGACAGATTTGACCAGTTCGTCAGTTTAATAAAAAGTATGATGGACAAGAAGCCAAGAAAGATCAGATGCTGAAATTGTGACGAGCTAGGGCATGTACGTAGTTCGTGTAAGCGCCCCAAGACTCCTGCAAACCAAGAACCCCAGTCACAGGAGAACCAGAACAAGTCGGCTACGAGGGAGCAGCACCGACCCATGATCATTTCAAAGACACTCTCACACTGGTAGCTTCTCTCAGATGTCGCAACGACAGTGTATATGTGGATGACGAAGTAAATGGCAATAAATATGCTCTGCTGGTTGACACTGGAGCAACTAGAACCATTATACGACCAGAGATAATAAACCCCAAGAAGAAGCTTCTACCAACGAGACTGCGACTGCGGGCTGCCACAGGCGAGAGTGCCAACGTTCACGGGGAAACACAAATCCAATTGGGAATTGACACAGAAAAGTTCACGCATACGGTAATCGTAGCTGACATTGAAGAAGACGTGATTCTGGGAATGGACGTAATGAATGTACATGGTTTCCAATTAGACTTTAGAAACAGAACCATTAAAGTGGGTTCCGAGGAGGTATTCCTTCATCCATATGAAGGCAGCTCGGTGTTGGCAGCTGTACATGAAGATACCGTTCTACCTGCACGAAGCGAAATCATGATAGTAGCACGGCTACAGGGAATCATGGAGGAAGGTACACCGGTGATGATGGAGCCAAGGAACCACGACGAAGAAGTTGGCAAAGGAGTACTAATTGGAAAAGGATTAGTTACGTCGGCGAAAGAGATCCCAGTACGTGTGATAAACGTGAATGATTACCCAGTTACCATCAAGAAGGAAACCAGGATTGGATCCTGCATACCAGTGACGTCTATAGTTCGTCAAACAACGACCACTGACAATTCTAATGCTAGATTCGACCAAATGTTATCAGTAGCTGGTCAATCTTTGGATCGAGCTGAAAAAAAGAGAAGGAGAGAATTTCTCTTGCAGTATCGAGACTTATTCGTACCAAAAGGAGGAAAGTCTGGCAGAACATCAGCCGTCAAACACAAAATCGATACTGGTAATGCTAAGCCAGTTAGACAATCAGCTCGAAGACTTCCACGAGCGAAAAGAGAGGAAGCTGAAAGAATAATTCGAGAGATGGCAGAAGAAAAAGTAATAGAACCATCTACAAGTCCATGGGTTTCTCCAGTAGTGCTCGTCAAGAAAGAGGATGAAACTACGAGATTCTGCGTGGATTATCGCCAGCTTAACAACGTCACGAAGAAAGACAGCTATCCTCTGCCACTAATTGACGATACGCTAGATACTTTGGCGGGAAGCAAACTGTTTTCCACCTTGGACCTGAAGTCTGGTTATTGGCAAGTGGAAATGGACCCAGAAGACAAAGAGAAGACTGCTTTTACCACCGGATCTGGATTATGGCAATTCAACGTCATGCCATTCGGGCTCTGTAATGCGCCTGAGACATTTGAAAGACTCATGGAAAATGTCTTGAGAGGGTTGTCTTGGGAGACATGCCTGGTCTATTTGGACGACATCGTCGTACTGGGGAAGACATTTGACGAAAACTTGAAGAAATGTCAGCTGTTCCAAAACCGAGTCAACTATCTAGGTCATATAGTGAGCAATGAAGGAGTGGCGGTGGATCCAGAGACAATTGCTTCCATTCAGCAATGGCCGCAACCAACCGACAAACATCAAATTAGGAGTTTCCTTGGACTTTGCACGTATTATAAAAGATTTATCAGGAAGTTTGGAGTTATTGCTAAGCCTCTATCGCGACTTACAGAAGAAGCAAGAGCTTTCCAATGGGACGAAGAAATGGGGCCAGTTGCCGATTCAAACATCCAGTCTCGGCTACACAAAAGTTCCAGGAGGAACTTTCATTTAAGGAGGGGGTAATGTTACGAACTCGCACACCGAAGCAGATACTAAGTGCGGTCCTGTAACCTTATGTAAACGGAGATGAAAAAATGGCGACCGCGCCGAATTCTGAGAAGGTCTATTGGGACTTATTGTAACAGTTTTTATAGACATGTTCTCGGAAGGTCTTTTAAGGATTGAGCCGGCAATCGAGAAATATCGCTAAAGGCATTTGTTTTGTGTAAGCCGCAGTCCAGAATTCTCTAGTACAAAAAAGAACTAGTATATAAAAAGGACCGATCAGCGGACCAGGGCAGTTTATAAAGTGATCTTGACAAATAAACAGTAAATAAGTGAATATAAAAGTGTAAATTAATAATTAAGTTTGTGTGCATATAAATTAAAATGTAAGTGATTAGTTAAGTACATATAAATTAAGTGTTAGTGAGTTATAGTTTAAATAAATTGATAAATAGCCATACCGTGTGTTTAAAATTTATCCCACCCGTTTATTGTTTAAATAAATAACAAAAACATTACAATATGTTGAGTATTTTCAATAGTTTTTTAGATTTTCTAAAAATACAACGTATAGTTGCATTCTGCCTTTGTTTTAGACATAATTTACAACATAAAGATGAGAAAAGGTTTGGTCCCTTAAAGGTAGATGAATTACAACATGCTTTGAAAGTAACATTGCAAGTTTTGCAACAGCATTATTTTTCTGAAGAAGAAGATTTATTAAAAAACAAAAAGGTCCTTCGAAATAAACAGCTTAGTTGTTTGAATCCCTTTATTGACTTGGAAGGCTTAATCCGCGCTGGCGGGAGATTGTCAAATGTTGATCTGCCATTTGCACAAAAGCATCCAGTATTATTGCCTGCTCGATGTTCACATCGAGCAGGCAATCACATTGTTGATTTGATGCTTCGGAAAGAGCACCTTAAATTATATCACCCAGGTGCTCAAACCGTGCTAAGTAACTTTAGACTACGTTATTGGCCTTTAAACGGCCTTAGAGCTGTTAAACGTATAATCCACAAGTGCATTCCTTGTTTTAAATTCAAAGCTAAGTGTGCCGAGTAAATGATGGCAGACCTACCTAAAGATCGGGTTTCAGATTGTCGTCCATTCTTAAAAGTCGGTGTAGTCTTTGGGGGCCCATATTTAATTAAAACTTCGAATTTACGCAAAGCCTCCAAAGTTAACGCATATATTACTATCTTCGTGTGTATGACTACTAAGTGCGTCCATATAGAATTGGTGTCGGGCTTGTCGACAGAACAATTTTTGCTCACATTACAACGTTTCATAGGCCGACGGGGTAATCCTTCGGTAATATATCCAGTAACCATTTGAAATCATTATACGAATTTTTAAAATCCAAAAGTAACATTGAGTCTATTGAAAATTTTTTATCAAAAAATGAGACTCAGTGGAAATTTATCCCACCTCGTTCACCACATTGGGGCGGTCTTTGGGAGGCCGCGATTAAGGGTGCTAAACATCACCTGATTTAAACTATTGGTAAAACAATTCTAAATTTTGAGGAATTTTCGACAGTCTTGGATTGCATTGAGAGCATTATGAACTCGCAACCTCTTAGCATTTTATCAAATGATCCGACTGATTTAAACCCTTTAACACCGGGACATTTTTTAATAGGCGACAATCTTTCAGCATTCCCGGACAAAGACTGAAGTAATATTTCAGAAAATCGATTGTCAATGTATCAGAATAGTATTAAATTCAAACAAATATTTTGGAAGCGATGGCCCATTGAATATCTGAATAGACTTCAGTAAAGGCCAAAATGGACCGATCAAACCCGAAATTTGGAAATTAATCAATTAGTCCTTTTAAAGGAGGATAACTTGCCTCCTGTCAGGTGGGCTCTCGCACGAATCATTGAAATTATTCAGAGTTCAGACGGCAAAGTTAGTTTAATTAGAGTCAAAACGTCAGAGGGAACGTTTCTTAGGTCCATAGCTAAGGTATGTCCCCTTCCTGAGGATAACTAGATTTGTATATTGTTAAATTTTAAACTTTGTCATTAGGTTAGCTATTTTGTATATTTTTTGTGTTATCTGTGTTGTGTGCCGAAGTTCTCGGAAGTGAAGTGTTTTCTTTAAGTTGGAGTTTTCTCCCAGAAACGTCCAAGGCGGGAGTTATGTTTAATTTCTAACGTAATAATTTAAATATTTAACTTTTATTTAACCTTGAAAGATGTTTCTGCCGGCTACAACAAATAATCAGTTATGTAATCATTCTAAAACCGTAACTTAAGTTATCGGTAAAAAAATGCCAGTTGTCAGTTTCAAAAATATTATTTATATTTTTTATTGAATCACCTCCCAAGTCACTGAAATAAAGAGCTATCGAAGCTTTTATGCAGTTAAGGGATAATCGTTCGATTAATCTCAGGCATATAGAATTAAACTAAGAAAATGTTTCATAAAAATATTTCGATCTCAGTACTTGGGATACTTAAAATTACACTCTAAGAAACAGAAATATAAATATCGGTTAAATATTAGAGATATTGTTCTTAACATGGTTTATAATGTAAGAAACATAAACTAGCCACTTGGAAAAGTAATTGCTCTGATTCCAGGAAGAGATGGCGTTTCCAGAATCGCAAGACTGAAAACCAGCATGGAGAACTTCTAAGGCCAATTCAACGATTGTATCCACTAGAATTTGAATATAAGACGTTATCACCCGAAGAGGTCAGAAAAATCCATTTCAATAAAAATCCGGTATCTACTGAAGAAACAACAGATAACACGGAAACAGCCCATCAAGAAGATGTAACTCCAGTTCTTGATAGTAGCTTGTCTAGTGATGGTAATAATCACGTCTGTAAAAGTGGTGTTCCAGTTCCAGAGAATGTCAGTGATATTCTACCAGAAAATATTCAGAGTTCCTGATTATATCCCAAAGATGACATGTTCTGGAAAAATTGTCAAAATACCACAACGATATTGTAATTAGTTGTCACTGCATTTCCACATAAGGTGGGCGAATGTTGCGACACCGTGTACAAACGAGAAGTATTTTTGTAATGTTGGCGGATATGTTTTTGAAGGGAGAGAGTTGTCAATATAGTTGAAATAAAAGCCATATAAAAGCACTACAATTATATATAATTTTATTGTATCTAAAAGTAAAAAAATCTGTAGAATAAGGAACGTATATCTAATTTTCCTTATGTATCTTTAATGTTTGCTAATTTCTAATAAAACATTTTGAAAAAATATTTTCACTTAATTATTGAATTATGTTTTCCAGAAATAGGTTATCTGGAGTTATTTGAAAAAAGTGAAATATTGGCAATTCAAGAACTTTACGGCACTTCACCCTGTTTTTAAACTAGGAGGACTGATTTGAATTTAAGTTGGCAATTCTGTAGATTCCTGATTGGTCAAATCGCAGCACTTTTGACATATATTATGATTGACAATTGTATAAATTGTAAACAAATAGTGTCCATTTTGTTCTTGTTTTATTAAAATATAAAAATAGTTCTTGTCAGGACTAATTTGAAATTTGAAATATTCCAAGTACTAGCAGACATCGACAAATACCCCCCCCCCCCCAAAAAAAAAGGAGCTCTGCAATTCTAGGCCACTTTTGTGTGAAATTAACGTATAGAAATTTTAATTTTTAGGAATTGCTAGATCGACTGTGTTGCGAATTATTAAAGAATATGGAAACACTGGAATACTTGTCCCTTCTAACTATCGTGGAGGCCGTCCAGGAATTGTTGAAGCCTTCGACGATACAACAAGAAATATATTTCGACGCATTATTCATAGTTTCTCTGTTGAAAATGAAATACCAACTTTCAATAAAATTTTAACTAAAATAAGAACATGTCCAGATTTACCACACATTTCTTGTTCATCATTACATAAAGTTATGAAACAAAGAAATTTTAAGTAAACCAATTTTTATATGAATTGAAAGCTTCTTTATTTATTCTATGGTATGTACTAAGAAAATACATTATTTTAGATACCTGAAAAGAAATAGAGAGAGTATTTCAATAGAACGCAATTACGCAATGTAAGATGGAGAAGAAATTACCTACGATCCATCAAACAGTATAGGCGAGAACAGAGACCCATTTATTACCTTGATGAAACCTAGCTAAATGAAGGTCATACTAATTCCAAAAACTATATAGATACAAGTATTCGGGCGGATGTAATTTCGGCCGGAAAAAGGGCAGGTACTAAAAGCCGGTAGGTAAATTCGGCCGGAGGTTTTAAGTTGCTTCCTTATCTCATAGGTATTTTCGGCCGCAAATCAAATAAAATAACAGAATGCTTTATATTAAAATATTTCTTTATTTCAATAAAATTATTACATCAACTTATTTCTATAACTTAGGTAAACTATAAATTTTTAAAAAACGTTTTGATGTGATACAGATTTAACGAAATTAATTCTAGAAATATTGTCAGATCGAAGCATATTTACCATGTTTTCGATAAATTTTAGTTTGTTTTTTACTTGTTTGTCTTTAATTTTTGCTGGAATATTTAAATTTTTTATTTTTAAATATGCATCGATCTGACAATCTTTTAATTTTTCTATAAAAATAAATATAGAAGGGTGACTTGAATAAAAACTAGAATTAAAGTGCGAATGGAATGATTCGCAGGCATTTGTGGTTCTTTTAATTGATGGGTTTTCATATGCCCATATATTTGGTGGAAAATGAGATTCTGGCGCTATGTAGTTTTCTAATAAATAGTCTGCGTATTTATCTATAAGTTTATGGTCCGGTTTGTATGACATGAGATCAAATATGAAACAATCTTCAACTTCAGAGGGGTCTAAATAAGTTAGCCCAAAAGTATGAGTAAGCCATTTGCTTTCCTCGCAGTTTTTATCTTTATACATTTGGGTTAACCCTAATGATTGTATTTTCCTATACCACGCCTGGTGCAAGTGGAATCTACAACCATTTAGTTTGGTTTTGGGAAAGACAACTTTTAATGCGTTATGAATTGCGATTTCAAAATCCACAAATACCTCCTTCGGTTCAAAAACAATATTATAAAGTTCAAAAATTTTAGATTTTACCAACAGAAAAAGTCTCATATATGTGTCACTGGTCTTATTGGGAAACAGACAATACAAAAGAGGAACATAATGCCCATTTTCCAGTCCATGGATGGTAAATAACTGATAAAAATATTTTGTACAATAAGAAAATGTGCCATCCATGTAAAAATCTTTCATTTTACATAAACTTATTATATTTGTATGGCAAGAAAAAACAATGATATTATCAGCTGTGCTGTTAATAAACAAAAAATTTTCACCTGTTGTGGTTTTCGGTCCATAACTATCGAGTACAGAATGTACATCGTGAATATCCTTAGGCAGGGCTGGTAAGAGCTTACGGCGGCTGTTGTACAAATTTCTTCTTATTAGACTGACATCTATCGATGACAAATTATCTGGCAAATGATTTGAAAGAACGCTTTTAATAATTTTTGAAGGTTTCTCCGATATGTCTTCCTCAGCTTTGCGCTTGCATGAAGTCGTCACTATTTTTCTCTCCAACGTAGTTTCATCGGACTCGTGGTTGTGGATTAATTCACTTCTAGTAACTGTGTATTCCGCACCAACAGTGTACAGTTTGGCTAAACATCTTAAATTTTTCTTTATACACCTCCAAAGTACTTCACCACTTTTTAATACGTCCTGTTTACAAAACTGAAACTTTTCTACAACTAGTAAGTCACAACCGCGTGAACTCTTAATTACTGAAACTGATGCCATCGTATACAAATAATACATTTTATGCTTTCTATCGACTAGTAGCTTAAAGATAATGATAAAGCCAGCCTTTTGATGGTTTTGACTTTGACACTTTCGGTAATTTCTCAAACTTTCTCTTCGATAATCCTTTTGACAGTGGATTGAAAATCTCCAAATAAAACGCTAGTTCGTGCAAGATTAACTTCTGACAAGGATGACTGATTTATTTATTTAAAGTTGACAAAAATATAATTATTTACAAAGTTACTACGCCGCTTTAATCAGAAAATTGGTAGATCAGCTCGAATACTAAATGTAACTAAAATGACTAAGTACTTACAATTGGCTTTTTCCACTTCAAAACACTTAATTTTATTAATAATTATCTACTGTAATTATCCGCGCTAGGAATGAAATTACAAATTTCTTTATTTAAGGGAAGTAACGCTCTGCGTATGTGGAATAATTAATTGACACTTTTTTTGACATTTCTCTTTTTTCAATATCAATCAATTTTTTGACTGACAGGCCTTGCCTATCTAAATTTAAATGAATAATATGTTCGGACGTGTTCCGAACAGATAAGTTATAATACTGACTAGCTATAATAATTTTATACCTATTATTTGTGAATTTTATACATTTAAAGGAATAATCTTAAGTAGGTACAACATAGTTATTAGAATAAAGAGATAAGTAAATTAAAGGTATTTCCGACAGGTACACAGGATTAGGTATTTCCAAATAAATACACAACTAATATTTTACAGAAACTATTAAGCGTAATTACCAATATTTTAATCTCATCGTAAACATCAACCCCTCGGCCGAAATTACCCCTGTCATAAATGGTACCCTTTGATTTATGCAGGTAGGCCAAGGGATTACCGGCCGAAATTACGCCCGCCGAAGTATTCGAGATAAAAGAGATGCTTTTCTTAAAGGATTGTCTACGGGTTTGAAAAATCCATCTGAAAAAGGCAAACGTTGAATAATTCTTCATGCGGGATCTGAGCATGGATTGGTTAAATATGCGTTGCTAATATTTGAAAGTAAAAAAAACTGGAGATTGGTATTTGAAAGCTGGTTTTCTGAATTTCTAACAAAATTGCCAGACGGTTCTGTAATTGTAATGGACAATACATCTTACCACAGTCGTAGGGTTAGGAACTGTTCCAACAACATCTTCATTAAAAAAATATATGCAAAAATGGTTTACAATCTAAGAATATACAATTTGATATGAATATGGTTCGATCTGAACTTATAGATTGTAAAATAGCAGATAAGTTTAATTCATATGTTACCGATAAAATGGTACAACAAAACAATAAAATTGTACTTAGGTTGCCACCATATATCATTGTGAATTGAACATTATAAAATTGATTTGGGCTCACGTAAAAAATGAAGTGGCAGCCAAAAATACTACTTTTAAACTAAAAGGTGTGAAGGATTTTCTAATGCAAACCTTGGAAAAGGTGACAAGCATGCACATGTCATAAAAGAAGAAGATGAAATGTTCAAGTTAGATAAGATTGTGGATGATCTTATAGAACCGACAATCGCTTCTTTCTCTAGTGATGACATTGAGTAATTCTGAGTGAATACTTATTTATAACTTTAGATGAATTTATTTAGTGTTTCTTAAGTTGACAAATAATAGACAATGTAAATAATAGTTCTGATATACTGTAAAATGTTTATTTGTTACAAGTAATTATTAATAAAAAATTATGCAGAGTTCAATAATTAAACTATTGTTATACTATATTCGATTTCTAAGTACTGTTCAGAATGGGGATGAATTATAACGGGCTGTCCATTGAAAAATATGCCCTTTTTCATACCATTTCCTGTTCTTTATAGCTACCTAATCTTGCTATGAAATATTCCAAATAAGAAATCAATGGAAGAAGTGATGACAAATACATTATTCTGCTAAAGCGTATCACATACAGAAATTTTTGATGATTTATTTCTAGAACAAAAAAATATTTGTTGTATTTTCAAATCAAATACGTTCTTGTACTTGCAATGGAACATTTTCTTATATTTCATACTTAACAAAGTTTTTATTCAACTGATCTTCATTTTTCATATAGCTCAATTTTCGAAAAACAAACATCCTCTGCTCTCTGAATAATGCAATTATCGTCTATTGTGGTTTCTAGATTCTGAATTATTTACATTTGATCAAAAACGACTCAGATCTTATGATTGTTTTAAAATATGTTTAATCAATAAATACAAAACTTTTCTAAACTTCTTTTGAGAACTATTATTAACCTTTTTACAAACGTAGTCGCCGACCTTGAAATTCTTCATACTCTTTATAGATTTAATTTTACAATTCGTTGTATTATATTGTCATTTTCAATAATATGCATTCGCTATTTTACCATGTGTCTATTAGGTTAATTATTATTTAGTTTGTGGTTCATTATTTCCAGTATAATTTAGTATGTCTACTATTTTATGTCATCGCTTCCAATCCAGTAACTTTTTTAGTGATTTCTAGTAATGTGATTCAGGTTTCCTAAAATGATCCTCCTAGTTTAAAAACAGGGTATATATAGTGCGGTAAAATACGGTATTCAAGTGACAACTGTCAAATCTGACATTACATATTCATGGTAGATAAATTAAGTTACATCTTACGAAACAATAATAGACAGTGAGGATTAAGGCAAGAATGATGGACCAGTGCCAGGGGCGGATGGGGCCACCGGGATACTTGGGAAATTTCCATCGTTCACCGTTCATTGGGCCGTCCCCCGACACTGAATTTTACCCAATTAGGTAATATTTCATTATAGTTTTTTTTCCAAATACGCACTTTTGAAGAAAAAATATTATTTAAGAAAACTTAGACCCCAATATAAGGAATATACATCTACCGCACTGCACCTGTTGACGTGTTCTATTTGTATGTAACCCTATCCTAGCGACTAATAAATTAGCGAGGCTCTATTTTGCGCAATTATGTATTACGCAACTATAAATCCATTCCTCATCCCACCCACAATATTCAAAATATTTTGTTCTGTTCTATTAATAGAAAGAGATGCCACTTAATAATTATGTCAGTTATGTTATCAGATATTAATGACGTCAGGGTAAAGGTCAATAATTTTAAGTGTATAAATCTTAGTGTCTGTATCTAATCAGTACATTGAGCGTTCAGATTTCTTCAGTTTCAGTATTTTAAACGAGTGCAGTGTGCAGTCGCGTCGCAGACTTTATATTTCGAATCCAAACATCACTCTATTATCGTATCGTGTATCAAATAAAAATTATACGGGCCAAAATTTTAAATAACTTTTGCACGTAAAAATTAGGCAAAAAGACTATGGCTGACTTATAGTGAAGAGAGAAAGGCCCTTTTTTGTACAGTTTGTCTGGCATATGAAAATGATCAAAATTCAGCTTTTGTAAAAGGTATGACTGATTGGAAGCATGTTTACCAGAGGATAGAAGAGCACGAAAACGCCAGTACTCATGAGAAAAACTGAAACTTTTTTATGTACACTAAAAGTCAAACGATTGAAAAAAAGCTCTTTGGAAATGTTAGTTGCTAACAATCAACATGTTTTGCACATTGTAGTCAATGTAATAAAACTAATTTGCAAACGAGGGTAGTCCTATCCAGGCTAGGGACACTGCAGACCGTGCCATCTATAGAGCCTGTCGAGTAACTAAAACCGGTAGATAATTCCAAAAAATTAAGGAAAACTGTAACGTCGTTAGTAATCAAATTTTATTGATTTTTATTACTGCATATGCGCGATGTCATATTGCTCGTTCCCACAGTTTATCTGTTATACTGTTATCGTTTCTTAGTTCAAGTCTTGAGGTTCTTACAATGTTTCGGTTTTTTAATTGCTATAGTATAACATGTATCTGTTGTTTCGTTGCTTGATTGTTATTAATTGAAAAAACAATGTCAAAGTGTATTCTGAAGGAGTCTAATAAGTGGTGTACTCGGTAAGTTTCATTTAAAAATTTTTGCATTTTTTCTTTCTCAATTAACAATTATTTTCTTTATTTCTATAAAACACAGAATTTTTACTGATTTAATCGACAACTTTAGAGATCATGGTTGTTTTTTACATTAGCTAAACTGAAAATTGTTGTATTACTAAAGTAAATATTTCTTTTTACAGTTTTGTTCCTCCAACCCAGGAAGATAAAATTAATATGGTTGAATCGGTGGTAATAAATCATAAAATTTGTCAACGAGGAAACGATGGAGGATATGTTCCCTTCATTTTCAAAAACAGTGTTTCTTTAGATTTGAGAAAGACGAAGGGAGGTTATTATGACAGTTTGATTTGCATTCCCATATGTGTGATAATTAACAATTATTGATGGTAAGTTTTATTGTGTTCAATATAGCATGCTATAATTTTGAACATTTTAAAATGTAAATTGAGCGAATGAAAAGACGAGTGTGTAATTTTATTAAAATTCCAGCTAAGCGCTTTCAGCCATTAGGCCATTCTCAAAGCTGTCGTGAAGAGAAAAACATACAACAGGTGTCAAAAAACATCAAACCCTGTAACTGCTACATACAATGGAATAAAATGTTTGATGCTACATCATTATTTAAGTTAAATTTGTTAACATTACCCTATAAAGAGGGTGTACAATTGTAATTCACATAACGACACGTCTAATTTGAAATTATCAACTAAATGATATGTGTGTACACCAACTTTATAGGGTAATTTTAACAAATTTTCCTTAAATAAAGATGTAACATCAAACATTTTATTTCATTGTATGTAGCAGTTACAGGATTTGATGTTTTTTGTCACCTGTTGTATGTTTTTCTCTTCTCGACAGCTTTGAGAATGGCCTAATGGCTGAAAGCCTAGTGTGTACACCATACTCAGACAATTCCATTTTAAAATGTACCCAAAAGTATTTGGTCTAGCGGTAACCAAAAATCCAAAATATTTAATAAAGACAAAAAATAAAAAAACAGTAAATCAAACATAGTTAAAAACTAGAAAAAATCAAGAATTCAAAGGTATTCAAAAAAACCCAAAAAAATTTAAACATTCAATCATTTTTTGATATTTTTTTGGCTTAGTACAAAAACATGTGTAAACTTATTATTTCAATAGTAAGCGCATTTTGTTTTATTTTGTTGATATAAATTTTCAAACATATTTGTGTATTTACTTATTTATTGTTGTTATTTTGTGTGTTTACTTGTAGAAGCTCAACCAGAAACGAGAAAGGACTTCCACGAGACGGTGGGATTTTTAAGAGCCCCTGAGAAACATTTTAACAATCATATACTGCCAGGAGCTGCATAGTAACTTAAACTGCCTTATGCAATGGTTTCATAACAACGGAATGCTTTTAAATGTAGAAATATACAAATATGCAATATATTAGGTATAAGGTTGTGATATAAACCTATTTAATACTTCCGGTAAAGAAATAAAGATGTATTTTAAGTGGTAATGAAATGTTAGATATATTATTTTAAATTTTGTACAGTCACAAGTGCTGTTTAGCACTCTTATATATAATCACTATTTAACAACTGTTCCTTCAAAAGTATTTCAGTTACTTTTGTTCTAACATTCACAGTAATTATACTCAAATGTTGTCTTTCACAGAAAGTTGCCAAAAATAGTAGTTAACTACTCATTGCTAACACTTTTTTTGATTAAATAAGTAGCAGTTATACTCCAGTAGTTTGTCCAGCTCTGTGTGTTTATAGGAATATAATAATAAATAAATAAATATAAACTTATTATAAATAATTTTCTACTTTTATCTTGATTTAACATCATTCAAAAATATATTGATACTTCAATCTAGAATGTATGTTACTCAAATTATATTTAGGCTTATTTCAGAATGAAATAGGGCTATTGTAGAGAGTAGCATGCCGCGACTTCGGAAAAATTTCAATGCAGTTTTTCGTTTTGGTGTTCCTAGATGCCAAAATCACCCTCCGTCCCAAAGGTTATATATATATATATATATATATATATATATATATATATTGTTGCATAGTGTGAGTATTTATGATAAGAGTATTTATTATATCAATTTTTCAAATAGCACCACCTTGTTGGGAGCCAATTTATTGCATATACCTCTCTACTCTAGAGTTTTAATATTGTTGAATTGTTTTTGATTGTTAAATTTAATTGTTATTGTAGTTATGGAAATTATTGAATACTCCTACACATTTTATTTTTTTATAAGGCTAGCTCTATTTGATTTTATTGATTTTGATTTTTTTAATTTAATTGTTTTAAGGTATTTGTTCAGCATGTATGTATGTATGAAACTCTCTCAGGTCTTGGGTTCCTCTATTGTTGAATAAATTCGTCATTAAATAAAAATAAACACTTTACTTGTAAAAATATTTAATTATTTATTAACGAGAATTTTTTTATACTGTAAAAATTATCATACGACGCCTCTGTGTAGTTATGCGCATGCTTAAAACATCACGTGTTGATGCGTTAAACCAAACGCTTCATATACGAATTACGTCTGTTCGATTTTATAACCTGTTAACGTTGTACCAACGAATATTTGATATTTAGAGCACATGTACAGAATTTATGTTGAAACGACTTATGCATACAGATAGTTACAATATGGTACAAGAACAAGTTATTAGTTTTATATACATAGAATAGAAATATTACATAGATGAAATCAGATGCATCTTTCTTAAGTTTTTATTTGAAATGAGTAAGTATTTAATTTTGTTTATTTAGATTGGCCATTTACTATTGAAATTTATTTAATTGTATAGTTGTATTAAGTTTCTATTATGATTCCTTTTCAGATATATCTTTTTCGCAAAGTTTATTTTACTCATGAGATTTTAAAACACTGGATTGTAATTAGTGAGTTCTTAACTCTTGTTATATATAACAATGCGCAATGACCTTGTGTCCTGAAACTAAGATATGCCTTTTCTGGAATCTGGAACGCTGCTTCCGAAGTTTCTAGTCGGATAAATTTTGGAAGAATTGATTCTCTCTCAGGAAAATCAGCTGTATATACTTGGTAAGTACTATAGTATATTTTGATATTGGTTTCTTACTTTTTATATCATGATTTGGGGATAATTTCTAAAATTTTCCGGGACGCTGCTCCAATCAACCTCCTCGAACCAACACCAAGCTACCAACTCTTTTTTTCTTCAATTTTTTTCAACAAACAATCAGTCTTTTGTTTTTTTCAGCTCACTATCTTTAAAATGTTTTTTACTCTTTGTTTGTTGAATGAAAATTGTTCTGTCATATTATTTCTAACCAATCACTTTTGTTTAACGCACTATTTTATGATTTCATTTTTATTTACTCTTGAATATCTTTACTTATCTATCAAAATAAGTTTCACTTGATTGTTAGTTTACTATAAAATTCATTTGATTGTAATGGGACGAATAGTTTACATTGATAAAATACAATAGTCTTTAATATACCAATGCTTAGTTTAATTTTCTTATTACAATTAATTATTGTTACGATTATATTTAGCCATTCACATAAATTCTTTGAACAATTTGTCAATATTCTCTATACTGATTATTTACATTGATTTTATATACTTTTAAACTTATTAGTTCTATGAAATTACTCTAATGTCAGCGCTTGTCATTGAAACATATTGACATTACAGCGTCAAATATTCTAATCATATCTCTTTGTAAACATTGTGTTATAATATTGAACAAAAGTGTTTGAATGTTTATTAATTCTTATTTCTTTTTCAGATTATGTGTTAAATGTTATATTCTTATAAAGTATTTGATACAAATGGATGATCTTAATTCTATGGTTTCGGATTTATGATTTAAGGTAATGCTTTCCTTGAATTATTAATTATATGAAAGCTGTATTAGCAAATTGAGTGAAGATACTTACAATTATCTAATAAATATGAGCAATTTTAATATCTCATTCTTATCTCCCTAGTAAAATATAGTCTACTGTTTTATTATATAGCAATTTCTAATTATTCTGTCTCATAATAATGTTTCTACCTTACATATACGTTATAATATATATATATATATATATATATATATATATATATACAAAAGGACAAATACTATTGAGGTTAGCAGCACAAGGAAAAGTGTACTCTTCTTAGATCTCCAAGCTTTCGTAAATATTTATTTACATCTTCAGGGAACTACAAAGAGAGAAAAAAACATAATTTACAAAACAGTCCGCTACAAGAGTTTCATAACTTACGCTAATTGAGAATGTATCCTTGATCTTAACATAAGGACAATTATTAAACAGTTAAAATCAAAGAAAGAAACAAGTCCAGATTGCATTACAAACACTAACAGTCACATATTAAAATATTTTAAAATCATTAAAAGGTTGAAACATTAAAACAGCGAGAATTCACACAAGCACGTGGATCTATTTTAATTTTTATCTAAATTTATATATATATATATATATATATATATATATATATATATATATATATATATATATATATATATATATGTGTGTGTGTGTGTGTGTGTTATAACGGAATTTATAAGAACGATAGAGGGCGTATTTTTGGACTGATCGAAACCAAACTCGCTACAAAAATCGGTTAGGCCAAAATCTTCGACGAGTTCGTTAATGAGCCAAATCGGCCCCGTAAGAACAAAATGGCGGCCTGTCAAAGTTGAAAAAAAAATCGTATTTCCTTTGTTTTTCATTTGACGCAAAAAGTTACTGAGCTTATTTATAGACCTTAACACGTTCTACAACTTTTGTCTTAAATATTTTTCTCTAAATCGTACATTAAAACATTTATTTAAGAAAATTCACAAATTTACCAGAAATTTTTTTCTTTTGGATTTGATGCTAAATGTTGCTTTGGTTTTTTGTACATCTCAAAACATTCTATTACTTTTGTATCTAATTTTTTATTTTGGGTTTTATGCAAAAATGTTACTGAAATAAGCCTGTCCAATTGGTTCTGTGCCATTGGAATTTTTTAATTATTGCATTGTAGTTTATTTATTGTCATTCTGTTTGTTAAGAAAGTACTTTGTGAAAGAAATTATTTGTTGTGTATTTTTATACCAAAATAAATAAACTGTTTATATGATTACTGTTTTATTTTTTCCAATTTAATTAACCATTTATGGTCCATCATTTGATATTTCATTTAATTTAACTCAACATCTAATCATTATTGAAATATCGTATGTTGATTTGATCGATGACAATTGAAAATTCACCAAAAAATATATCTGATACAAGAACGACAGCTGCCAGTTACAATAAGCAATTACTAAAATATGTAAATATCCTGATTGCACAAATATTCCTTAAAATGTTTTTTATAACCGGACCTCTGTCAAGGTACCTGCAGACTGCAGGATTAGATTTGTTGAAATGTAACTCTATGGTTGACAACTCGATACGAAATAAAAAAAAAATTAAAGAAATATGACAGAAATTGAAGCTTCTACAAATAAATTTATAATTTGGGCTACACTTATTTTTGAAAAGAGGGACCTTGAATTTGTTATTCAAAAGAACAATTTTCAGAAACTCTTTTACAAAGAAAGAAGATTTTTATGAAGAGAAAGCTACTGACGAGACGCCAGTAAGCCCGAAAGATAAATGTAGGATTATCTTCTTAAACGTTATTATGGATACTGCAACAGAATCTATCGGCAAAAGATTCGTAAATAATGCTGCATTATGTAAGGATTTGAGTATTCTGGACCCAAAAAATGTTGAAGAGATTGCCAAAGGTGAGCTACCAGAGAACTCCTTAAATATAGTATCCCAAAAATTGATTAGATTCGACCCTTTTGCAACTCCCGCAAAATTGAAAGAAGAGCTGACAAGTTTTGGAGGCAACTGGAAGATTATCAAATTAACTATTAAACGTTCATACAAAACAAATTATGCTAGAGTTTTCGACGACGGAGATTCAGACGACTCTTCTTAACCCCAATCGAATGTGGATGAAGACGAAAACAATTCAAAAGTGTCAAAAGTGTGTATCGAATCTGAAAAATGCCAGAACTGCGTTATTTGTTGTTATACCGCAGTTTTAAAATATAATTTATTTGAAGGGGCCTATTCGACACTGGTGCTTGCTTATCAGTATATCCTTACATTGCCTATTTAGCGGGTGACTTGTGAGGCGATTATTCTCCACTTTAAAATTTATAAAACCTAGATTAAGAAATACCCTGTCTGATAATAGACTCGAGTCAGATAATAGACTCGAGTCATTCATGTTGATGAATATTGAGAATGAGATTCTGCAAGGTATCAACAACGACGAAATTATCAATCGATTGGGCCAAACAACCAAACTGAAGGATGCATTAATGTATTAATATTAACTATTATTATTTTTGTTATTAAAATTTGTTGTTCATATTAGTCTTTTAAATGAAACTTACTGTTTCTAGTTAACTCCATAGTTTATTGAAAAATATTAAAAATTCTAAAAAATTGACAATTGTTTCGATATTACCTAAATATCATCGTCAGAATGACAAAAGTTACATTTCATTTGATGCCAACCTGATGTTTAATTATTTTTGGCTAGTCCATGAAGTGACCTATCTTGTGATTGACTTAATATATGTTAATAGAAAAAAGAAGATATGATATTACAAATATTAAAGCTTAGATATTATTAGCCCTATGGGGATATCCTGGATATCATTTTTCTCAATTAAGATCAATATCACTGTGCAATGATATAGAAAACCAGGAAAACTATATCTGCTGATCTTTACAATTATCACTTAAGAAGACAGTTTATAAGTGGAGAACTCCCTAGATTTATCTGTTCATTGACGACAATTAGAAATTCAATAGAACTGATCAAAAAATTAAAAGCATTCAACT
Organism: Galeruca laticollis; assembly: GCA_963921935.1. Taxonomy (NCBI): domain Eukaryota; kingdom Metazoa; phylum Arthropoda; class Insecta; order Coleoptera; family Chrysomelidae; genus Galeruca; species Galeruca laticollis. The sequence continues at coordinate 13,515,604 of OY998177.1, read as the reverse complement.
TGCAAGCTAAGCTCATTTCATTTGATGTTACCAATACGTTCACTAAAATTCCTCCTAAAGAATGTCTAATACTTGTGAGAAAGTTACTAGAAGATAAAAATATTAATCCAGGAATAATATCAGATATACTTAATCTATTTGATGTATGTATCAATCAGAATTATTTCACTTTTGGCAATAAGATATATATTCAAAATGAAGGTTTACCAATGGGAAGCCCTATATCGCCAATTTTCGCAAACATTTTCATGGACAGTTTAGAAAGAAAAATCTTTGAAAGTAATATTTCAAAAAATGTTTTATTTTGGTATAGATATGTAGATGACATATTAGCTTGTTTTATGGGTAGTGAACGACAATTAGATATATTTTTCAACCACATTAATAATTTACACCAAAAAATTAAATTTACATAAAAAGCTGAAAAAAATAGTTCAATCAATTTTCTTGATTTAAAAATTTAAAGAGTTAATAATGTACTTGATTATTCGATTCACCGAAAACCAACACACACTGATGTGACTATTCCAAACAGTTCCAATCATCCCATGTCCCATAATCTAGCGGCATATAATTCAATGTTACATTGAGCGTTTTCAGTTCCTATGAACAAATGTAATTTTGATAGAGAGATTAACACAATTAAACAAATAGCAACATCCAATGGTTACCCATTACATATAATAAATAAACTAATTACTAAAAAAGAGGAAAAAGTGGCATTACAACTAATATTTTCTAAACAAACTAAAGAAATAAAAACTTATAAAACCATTGCATATGCAGGAAATATTTCTAATAATATTTCAAAGATAATATCTTTAGCAACAAATACAACGATTTCTTTTAAAACAGAAAGTAACGTAAGTACAAAATTGTTAAATGTAAAAACAAAAATATCACCATTGAAGAAATCTAGTATATATAAACGTAAATGTCCAGAATGTAATGCTGTCTATTTGGGTCAGACCTTTAGAAATTTTGAAATCCGATACAGTGAACACTTACGAGCATACAGATTAAAACAACCAGTTAAATCCCACTTCGCCAGACATCTACTTGACACCAATCGTTCATTGACACCTAACACAGAACTAGTAGTACTACATATTTGTGATAAGAGACAAGAACTGGATTTCCTTGAAGAATTGGAAATTAGAAGACACTTAAGAAACTCACAATATGAAGTCGTCAATGAACAGATAAATCTAGGGAGTTCTCGACTTTTAAAATGTCTTCTTAAGTGATAATTGTAAAGATCAGCAGTTATAGTTTTCCTGGTTTTCTATATCATTGCACAGTGATACTGATCTTAATTGGGAAAAATTATATACAGGATATCCCCATAGGGCTAATAATATCTAAGATCAGATCATAATGACGCAAGACTACGAAGACATCGAATTCATGACTCGAAATCTTATTGAAGAGTACAAGAAGTGGAGGGTGGAAGTGAACATCACAAAAACAGAATACATGTGTATTGGCAGAGTACAACAGGATCTCATCTTAGAAGATGAACAAATCATCAAAGCATGTTAAAAATATAAATACTTAGGAATAAACATATCAGACAGTGGAATATAAGACCACGCCATTAAAGACCAGAACAACCAAGGCAGAAAAGCTATTGCTATCCTATGGGATCAAAGAATCACAAGACGAAGCAAGCACCTAATAGACAATAGTATCATAAAGAGCATAGTCAGATATAGCTGCGAAGTCTGGCAACTAAAAGAAAAAAAAACATAAAAATGCTAGAGGCAACAGAGATGGACTTCGGGAGAAGATCTGCAGGATATCGGGTTTAGAACGTTTCCCGCCGTCTTCCGATTTCCAATCGCTATTGGTCCCTGTTGTTCCACAGGTCTTCATCTAGTCCTCTCTCTCTGATCTCGCTATCGATGCCCTCGCTACAACTCCTTCTTGGTCTACCTCTCTTTCTTCTTCCGGTACGTACTTGTTTAGGGAGTCGTTTTTCCTCCATCCTTTGATATATATATATATATATATATATATATATATATATATATATATATATATATATATATATATAACCAATAAAGAATTCTCTTTTTCCCTGTTGCTGCCTCCCCCAATATTTCTGAGTTTTATTCCCAACTGGTCAGCAAAGACTAGCGTTTTTTACGTACATATATATATATATATATATATATATGGGCGCATCCATTTCAAGCGTAATTGCCCAACTATTATTAGAAGATCTAGAAAAAACAGTAATAGATAATCTGAATATTGAGCTCCCATTCTATTATAGGTACGTTGACGATTGTTTATTAGCAATCCCTCATAATAAAGCTGACTACATTCTAGAGCAATTTAATAACTACCACGAGAAACTTAAATTTACGATTGAAACTGAACAAAACAACCAAATTGACTTTTTAGATTTAACATTACATCATAAAAACGACAAAATTGAAACCGAATGGCACACAAAACACACGTGGTCAGGAAGATACCTCAATTTTAATTCGCAACATCCTTTTTCACAAAAAAAATCAGTAGTAATGAGCCTAGCAGACAGAGCTATAAATTTATCAGATCCAAAATATCGAATATCTTCAATTAAAAAAGCAAAAGAGGTTTTGGAATTGAACAACTATCCACGGAATCTAGTCGACAACATATTAAAGAAAAAAATACTTAAAAAATATAACTCGCAAAACCAAACAATAAAACAGGAAAAAACAAATTCTAATTTCATAACATTACCCTATGTGCCTAGTCTGTCAGAAAAAATACAAAATATATTTAAAAATGAAAAAGTCACTGTAAGTCATAAAGGACATAATCTACTAAAAAGTAATTTCAGTAAATTGAAAACTACCATCCCCAAAAATCAAAAAACACATGTGGTATACGAAATACCCTGTAACAACTGCAATGGAGTATACATTGGTCAAACCACTCAATATCTAAAAAATAGAATCAATGGTCACAAATATGACAGAAAAAATAAAACTGCTTTAAGCAATCACATAAAAGAAAACAACCATAGTTTTAATTTTGATAACACAAAAATACTTAAGACTGAAAATAACAAAAAAAACTGGAATTCTATGAAATGGTATATATTCAACAAAATAAACATTGCATTAACTCAAAAACTGATACAAATAATCTAAGCAAAATATATTACAACCTAATAAATTAACAATATTTCTCAGTGTACTATACTTTAATACATTTTTCAGTGTAGACTTGTATATATATATATATATATATATATATATATTTTATAACTATAATTAAGTTCAAACCAACAACAAAACACAAAAAACAAGAATTCAACCAAATCTTGTCCTTTCATTTTCACCTTACGTTATAAATGTCGATTATACGTTTGTGAATGTTTGTAGTTTCTTGACGTGTTATTTTTAACAAATGTTTTAAAACAAGGATGACTTTCCTCAAATTTTTGAGGAGGATATATGCATCGTTTTGTGGTAAGCTGTTTTGTTTTGAAAGATGTTTTATAAATATTGACACTGCTTTTTATCTGTTTGTAGTATTTTGATAAAGGCTACACCGTATAGCCGAAACGTTAATAAACATGTTTCTTGTAAAACTAAGTTTTCGTTGGATTTATAATAAGGACCTAATCCCAAGAATATAAAAAAACTATATATATATATATATATATATATATATATATATATATATATAGGGCTGATCAAAAGAAAACTATTTTTTGACTAGTTGAGCTTTCGGAAATTGTTTATTTCCTTCATCAGAACATCTACAATGAACAAAAAAATTTTCAAATTAATAATAGTTTCCTTTTGATCAGCCCTATATTGACCGCATCCCCACTAGATTGTTTGAAGTTTTATATATATGTATATATATATATATATATATATATATATATATATATATATATAGATGTTCTGATGAAGGAAATAAACAATTTCCGAAAGCTCAACTAGTCAACAAATAGTTTTCTTTTGATCAGCCCTATATATATATAGTTTTTTTATATTCTTGGGATTAGGTCCTTATTATAAATCTAACGAAAACTTAGTTTTACAAGAAACATGTTTATTAACGTTTCGGCTATACGGTGTAGCCTTTATCAAAATACTACAAACAGATAAAAAGCAGTGTCAATATTTATAAAACATCTTTCAAAACAAAACAGCTTACCACAAAACGATGCATATATCCTCCTCAAAAATTTGAGGAAAGTCATCCTTGTTTTAAAACATTTGTTAAAAATAACACGTCAAGAAACTACAAACATTCACAAACGTATAATCGACATTTATAACGTAAGGTGAAAATGAAAGGACAAGTTTCGGTTGAATTCTTGTTTTTTGTGTTTTGTTGTTGGTTTGAACTTAATTATAGTTATAAAATATATATATATATATATATATATATATATATATACAAGTCTACACTGAAAAATGTATTAAAGTATAGTAACACTGAGAAATATTGTTAATTTATTAGGTTGTAATATATTTTGCTTAGATTATTTGTATCAGTTTTTGAGTTAATGCAATGTTTATTTTGTTGAATATATACCATTTCATAGAATTCCAGTTTTTTTTTGTTATTTTCAGTCTTAAGTATTTTTGTGTTATCAAAATTAAAACTATGGTTGTTTTCTTTTATGTGATTGCTTAAAGCAGTTTTATTTTTTCTGTCATATTTGTGACCATTGATTCTATTTTTTAGATATTGAGTGGTTTGACCAATGTATACTCCATTGCAGTTGTTACAGGGTATTTCGTATACCACATGTGTTTTTTGATTTTTGGGGATGGTAGTTTTCAATTTACTGAAATTACTTTTTAGTAGATTATGTCCTTTATGACTTACAGTGACTTTTTCATTTTTAAATATATTTTGTATTTTTTCTGACAGACTAGGCACATAGGGTAATGTTATAAAATTAGAATTTGTTTTTTCCTGTTTTATTGTTTGGTTTTGCGAGTTATATTTTTTATGTATTTTTTTTTAAATATGTTGTCGACTAGATACCGTGGATAGTTGTTCAATTCCAAAACCTCTTTTGCTTTTTTAATTGAAGATATTCGATATTTTGGATCTGATAAATTTATAGCTCTGTCTGCTAGGCTCATTACTACTGATTTTTTTTGTGAAAAAGGATGTTGCGAATTAAAATTGAGGTATCTTCCTGACCACGTGTGTTTTGTGTGCCATTCGGTTTCAATTTTGTCGTTTTTATGATGTTATGTTAGATATAAAAAGTCAATTTGGTTGTTTTGTTCAGTTTCAATCGTAAATTTAAGTTTCTCGTGGTAGTTATTAAATTGCTCTAGAATGTAGTCAGCTTTATTATGAGGGATTGCTAATAAACAATCGTCAACGTACCTATAAAAGAATGGGAGCTCAATATTCAGATTATCTATTACTGTTTTTTCTAGATCTTCTAATAATAGTTGGGCAATTACGCTTGAAATGGATGCGCCCATATATATATATATATATATATATATATATATATATATATATATATATATATATGTACGTAAAAAACGCTAGTCTTTGCTGACCAGTTAGGAATAAAACTCAGAAATATTGGGGGAGGCAGCAACAGGGAAAAAGAGAATTCTTTATTGGTTTATATATATATATATATATATATATATATATATAATATATATATATCAAAGGATGGAGGAAAAACGACTCCCTAAACAAGTACGTACCTGGACTCCAGCCGGAAGAAGAAAGAGAGGTAGACCAAGAAGGAGTTGTAGCGAGGACATCGATAGCGAGATCAGAGAGAGAGGACTAGATGAAGACCTGTGGAACAACAGGGACCAATAGCGATTGGAAATCGGAAGACGGCGGGAAACGTTCTAAACCCGATATCCTGCAGATCTTCTCCCGAAGTCCATCTCTGTTGCCTCTAGCATTTTTATGTTTTTTTTTATTTTAGTTGCCAGACTTCGCAGCTATATCTGACTATGCTCTTTATGATACTATTGTCTATTAGGTGCTTGCTTCGTCTTGTGATTCTTTGATCCCATAGGATAGCAATAGCCTTTCTGCCTTGGTTGTTCTGGTCTTTAATGGCGTGGTCTTATATTCCACTGTCTGATATGTTTATTCCTAAGTATTTATAGGTTTAACATGCTTTGATGATTTGTTCATCTTCTAAGATAAGATCCTGTTGTACTCTGCCAATACACATGTATTCTGTTTTTGTGATGTTCACTTCCACCCTCCACTTCTTGTACTCTTCAATAAGTTTTCGAGTCATGAATTCGATGTCTTCGTAGTCTTGCGTCATTATGATCTGATCTTAGATATTATTAGCCCTATTGGGATATCCTGGATATAATTTTTCCCAATTAAGATCAGTATCACTGTGCAATGATATAGAAAACCAGGAAAACTATAACTGCTGATCTTTACAATTATCACTTAAGAAGACATTTTAAAAGTCGAGAACTCCCTAGATTTATCTGTTTATTGACGACTTCATATTGTGAGTTTCTTAAGTGTCTTCTAATTTCCAATTCTTCAAGGAAATCCAGTTCTTGTCTCTTATCACAAATATGTAGTACTACTAGTTCTGTGTTAGGTGTCAATGAACGATTGGTGTCAAGTAGATGTTTGGCGAAGTGGGATTTAACTGGTTGTTTTAATCTGTATGCTCGTAAGTGTTCACTGTATCGGATTTCAAAATTTCTAAAGGTCTGACCCAAATAGACAGCATTACATTCTGGACATTTACGTTTATATATACCAGATTTCTTCAATGGTGATATTTTTGTTTTTACATTTAACAATTTTGTACTTATGTTACTTTCTGTTTTAAAAGAAATCGTTGTATTTGTTGCTAAAGATATTATCTTTGAAATATTATTAGAAATATTTCCTGCATATGCAATGGTTTTATAAGTTTTTATTTCTTTAGTTTGTTTAGAAAATATTAGTTGTAATGCCACTTTTTCCTCTTTTTTAGTAATTAGTTTATTTATTATATGTAATGGGTAACCGTTGGATGTTGCTATTTGTTTAATTGTGTTAATCTCTCTATCAAAATTACATTTGTTCATAGGAACTGAAAACGCTCAATGTAACATTGAATTATATGCCGCTAGTTTATGGGACATGGGATGATTGGAACTGTTTGGAATAGTCACATCAGTGTGTGTTGGTTTTCGGTGAATCGGTTTTGGTCGGACACTCACGCAGAGCAAGATTTCAAAAAAAAATAAGGAAAAATTATGTTTTTATTGCCTAGGTATTAAATATCATTTTTACTGCCTAGCAGTAAAGTGTTACTTCTATGATCGATAAATGTCACTAAAACTGACGTTGAATGTCAATCGGTGAAAAAATATATTTTGAATTGTCGCCGTTACGTCCATCTAAAATAAACCAATAACAAATATAAAATTTTTTTATGAATACCCATATTTAGTTTCTACCTACAAGATTATGTTAATAGCATTACAGTGCTTACCAAAAGCGATTCGTTGAACGTTTTATCATGATCAGTTTGAAAACAACACTACACCTACTCCCCAAAACATTCTACAAAGAGAATTTGATTTGAAAAAATCACGGTTTAGTCAGCATCAGTAAGAAAGGTATTTAATACTCAAAAAGTCTCGGTACGAAACTAAAAAAAATAAATGAGTAAACACGTTTCTAGAACGTTATTAGATAAATTACATTGTTTCACACAAAAAAGGTGTTCACACAAGAAATTAATTCTGATAGGGAAACTAGATATTCCCCCTTTGGCCCCTCTAACGATAGCTGTTAAGGCTTTCATTGACGTCAATGCAAATGTGATAAATACGATTTATACTGACATAGGATTTTATGGTTGAATTAAAAAAATGTTAATTCGAGCTAAAAATAGATAACATATATGTTTGTCACTAAAATTAGATTCTAAATTCAACGCAAGAAAATTTGGAATGAATAATCTTGTTTTCTGATTATTTTGAATTCACATTTTCAATTTCATTTTACTGAGAGTTATTGTAGGCGTAATTCATTCCATTTCATATTGGAAATCAAAAACTTGTTGATAAATTGAGTCTGCAATAAAAATATTAGTTTTTTAATTTCATTATTTTAAGAATGAAAAAAACTATATTGAGATTCTGGGTGTGCCTTTTGTTGTTCTGATGACCTATTTCGAAGTCTAAATCTGTCCATGTTCTCATGTTTCTCAGCCACAATAGCTGCACAAATCCAGTAGCTTCATTCTTTAACATATACATTTGAACCTGGGTATAATAGGAATTCAAGGGACCCAAAATATTGTTCTCGCTCATAGAAGGTTTCTCACTTACAAGGGTTTGGAAGTGCTTACTCTCATTTATAGAGGTTAATAAACATCATGAAGAGTAGTAATAGCGAAGAAATATGTAATAAGAGCACATACGTCTTCAAGAAAATTATGCATTTGAAAAAGTATTTTTTAGGTGTCATTTCTAACATCATTTTCTCTGGAAAATTATCGATTCAACATTTTCAACGAAAAACGTCAATAGTTTACTTTCTCTAACGATGAAAGTTATTGTTTCGACCCTTACTCTGTGGAATCTACTCATATTACTTTTCTACAATATATTGAAAAAAAAGTCTACAAAATTTGACAATAATTGTTTCGATATTGCTATCATCGTCAGAACGATAGAAGTTACTTTTGGAAAAATGTCATTGGCTAACAAGAGACAAATACGTGAAGTAATTTTTAACGTGTTCATTTATTTTAAAAGTACTAAATATGAGTCGGATACTTTAACAAATAGTATTTTTCTTCACATATCTTACTTTTATATTACGTATTTCAATAAGAACCATTGAAAGAGTAGTTAAAGGGAAGCAATTATTTGCTGCAAATAATGGACAAGTGAAATTTTCCACCCCAAGAAAGAAGCGCCCTAGACGAGCAACAGTAACGGATATCCCTGAATATAAGAGAATTCGAAAGATTATAATATTATTTTCATAAGACGGACACCAGTCATGTTCCCTTAAAAACTTGCAACACTCGGATAGCTCAAATAAATTGTGAAAATATATTTATAATAAATGCTATTTAGCTCAGGGTAAATATATATAGTCGGGCATGAAAACTCCTTACTCTCTTTGAGTTCTGGATTTTAAATTATTTGTTTTTATCTATGATTTTAAGATGAGAAATATACATTGTTTGAAATTTCCGTTGGAACGCCTGTGTCATCAAATCTATTCCTGTATTTAGGATTGACACTTGAAATGTACTGGATAACTATTTACACTGTAATTATTTATATTATCCTAAACGCAATTGAAATTGGAAAGAAACTGCAGATATCAATACAAACAAATTAACAATCTAAAGAATTTTAACAATAACTATAAACTAATCAACTCAATAAATTGGTATACCTTTAAGGCTAATTTAAATTGTTAACCAATAAATTACGCTACACTAACCTTCACTGAACTATATTTTCTTCTTGGCTCCAACCATCTCCAATCTCCTGTACCACAACGTTTGTCTTGTTGTGTCTACTACCTTTCTTCCTGCTGGACTCAACTAGACACTCCAGGTAAGTTTTGAATTACTCTTTCTTGATAAACTTTATATTATTTTATTTATTATCTTTTCTTTCACAATCTGGTTTCTTCCGTTTAAATATCTTTTAAATGATGCTTTCAGGTGACTTTTATTCTTCTATAGCCTTAATTTTTTTATATCTATTTTAATTACTTATCTTCTGTTTCTTTACTTATCTTTCAAATCTTCTCAATTTATTTCTTTAACTTCCTTTTATACTTTCCTTTCAATTATATGAGGACTGTACTTACATTTTCTTAAATTTTTTAATTTTCATTAATATACGTCCTCTCTCGATAATGTTACACCACTCAATCCCTTTTCCCCAAAATCAACAACGCTACTTTTTTCTGCCCGTTGCCATGGTCAAAACTAATCATCTCACTAGATTTTTTCACTACAATTTACATATTAGAGGTATATATTTAATTTCATATCTTTCTTATCTACGTATCTCGTATATTCGGATATTTAATGTTCTTTTCATTTCTAAAATGATTTAATCTACTCAGTTGAAACTCTACTTCTCTAAAAACTATTCCTATTTATTAAAAAGAACCTCTTATTATGTATTACTTTTCCATTCTAAAATAAACAAATCTACAAACTAAAACTTTCCAAAATATATACAATTCTTTCACAATTATTATTTCTCATAAACTTGGCCTGAAAATTATATTTACAAAAATTTTTTATGTGTTATTTTCCATCATCGCTTCATACGCCTATCAGAATTACATAGTTCTATGACAACGAACTTCTGTCGCTGGCATTTCATGCTTTAAAAATAAATTTGACATTGAAATCTTGTTGACAGTTCTCTGTGTCATTGTAATAATAAACATCAAAATAATAATTTTGCTTCTAATTCTTGTTAAATATGATATATTATAATAATCTAAATACATTTATTCATTCTCTTAGGTTTTTAGATAATCTTTATGAAGTATTTGCCAAATTTACAACTTATTATATTGTCTAATCAGGATTTTTAGTCTAATATTTGAGTAGAGATGAACTTTTTACATGCTGGAAATCCCGGTAAATATTTTTAATATTACTTTAGTATTTCAATATCTATGGTAGAGGAATGATATCATAGGTATCCATTCAATATCTAATTCACTTTCATTTCACTCAAATATGATAAAAACAGATAATTTCATATGTTTTAGTGATATCTAACCCACTTCTTGTTTTATAAACATGAAAACCTCTCACATCAACATTTTTAAATTCTTCAGCACGGCATAACCAATATAATATTATAGCAGAACGATCCCTACCAGGCTATACAGCTGTATCTACAGTACCACCTTCATGTAGATGCCCCGCACAACGTCTGAGACTCTGTTATAAATGGTAAGATGGCGCCACTCGAATCGCCTTACACCACACCGATAGTGATGTAACCTAGTCCTATACATAGTAGCATGGTGAAGGGTAGAAGCGAACACGGATTACGTATTATTATATACTTTAAATAGTTCATATTATTTTCATTTAGTAATATTTTTGTTTGTTGTTAAATGAAATTATTACTACAATATATATATATATATATATATATATATATATATATATATATATATATATATATATTATAATATATTTAATGTTCTACTGTTTTTATAATTATGTATTATATGATTTTATTTGAAATTTGATTATTAGATGCTGTTGTTACAATCGTGGTAGTAACTACACTAATGTGAAAACACCTTTATCACTGAATATAACCTATTTGAAATTTTGACAGGAATTGTCAAATTATTATGCCCGGCTCAGATGAATATGAAATTTTATATTCTGAAAGATAAATTACTACAAAATCGACTTACTCGCTCTTACCTCAGGGAGGGTTCAAAGATTAAAAAAAATTGATAATTTAAATTTTAAATTTATAAATTTCCAAAGAATATTCCAAAATTGTCAATTATACTATTGCAAATCTATAGTGACTGCTTGTTCAATATATTCTAAGACCATTAAATTATCTAATGACATCTACAATTTTTCTGTCACTGAAAATTAACTAAATGTCACTGATTATATCAAAAGTTTTATAGGATCCAAAATTTTTCAAATTCAATGAAATAGGAGTTGAATTAATACCAAAGTGAGTTGGAATCAAAAATTATATATTATATACCATCAGATAACAAGTGAAAATGAATTATTATTCCCAAAATATAATAAAGAACAATAATCGTACTTTCTACGAACCTTAAAAATAAAAAAACAACCTATATACTAGAAGAACAACCTAATTAACTACTTATTCTAAACGTTCAAATCGTCGAAAATTACACTTGACGTGTATAAATGTCAAATAACTATATGCGATAAAATTGTCTATTCAAAAAATTTTCTCTTCTCTTCAGGTGAAATTTTATATATCTTTAACGTTAATTTTGTCAGTATTCAAAAATGTGATATAGATGCATCTATCTTAGTTTTATTTAAAGGCCTGTTAATTCTTGAAAAATAATTTATAAAATCTGGACTAGACTCACCAACTAGGTATCAGGATCACTCGTTCTGATTCTAAGCACGTCTTTTAGAATCGCCGGAACCACTTTTCTAAATTTATAATTTAGAACCCGGAAAATTCACTAACACTATTTCAATATAATTATTTAAGGAATTATTCACGCACTGATCTTATCATGCTAATTATTATAATCTGATGCTATTTTAATATATCAATTACTATTCTATTATTCAGCAAATTTGAGAGAACTCATATTAGATGTTCTCTCGAGAGGGGTTCAAAATCAACTAACTAAACTTTTTCCATAAATAATTCTGTTCTCCTTTTGGTTACCAAAGAATTCCTTTTTAAAAAAAAAATACAAATTTTTGTTTTCATATAACAAAGAGAGATTTTCATTCTTTAATTCTAATTGTAATTTTGCTACCAGCGACATCTGTATTCTTTTTTTAAAAATCTTTATAAAATCTATGTATCATTAAGTATCTTCTGCATTATTGTCATTCGAAATTGTAATGTCAAATTTTATTTGCATATTGAATCTTTTAAATTATTTATAATACATTGTATATCACTAGTATTACATCCAAATATGTACATTTTTCTTTATTTCAATGTTTTCTTTAGAATTTAGATAGAGTATATGTATTAAATCCCCCTAATAAAAGAATGATAAATCGATTCTTGCATATAATTATAATTTATCTTTCAAAATTGCCAAATATCATACTAATATCTTAATAACATAGTTATATCTTTCAAATAATTATCTCTAAAATTTATCTTCAATCAAATTAAACTATTATTCCTAATTCCTATAAAACTTCTTAAATCTACTATATCTATTAAAATTTCACGTAACATAATATCATTTGTTCCAAGTTAAGTATAATATTTATATACCTGTTCTATATTAAAAACTCCTCTTTCATTTCCCGTAATGGGGTCTAATAATTGGTAACTATTTTGTGCTCCTTCGTTACCTACTACATAAGGTCCCTCAAACGGTAGCAATAATTTTGCGCAACTATTCTCTGATCTTTTTGCAACTTGCAATGATCTTACAATCACCAATTCTCCTTTTTCAAAAACTGTCTTCTTTTTATTTTTTTGGTTCATCCTTTTAATATATTTTTTAGCTTGCTTCTGCAGTCTTTCATTCACCCTATTCAAAACATCTTCCATTTCCAATTTTCGATTCACTATCCAATTTCTTTGGGGTATTGTGCCAGTAAATAAATATTCTGGGCATTCATTTGTAACACCATGAGGTATTTGGTTAAGGAATCTTTCTACGTGATTTAAATTATTTTCCCATTGACAGTGATCCTGATTACATAAAATTCGTAAGTACTTGTTTATCTCTTTGATGTATCTCTCAGCTGGATTTGACGATGGTTTCCTAATGCTAATAAAGTTCAACTTAATTTCTTGATTTTGCTAGTTTTTCACTTTCAAAATAAGTTGCATGATCTAATATTATTGTTTTTGGCGTTCCATATTTTTTTATGTACATTTTTAAAATCTCTATCACAGTTTTTGCATTGGTTCTTTTGCATGGGTAAACTTTAACAAATTTCGTAAAAATATCAGTGATAACAAATATGTGTTTATTCTCTTGTATGCTCGGTATTAAATTGCTTATGAAATCTATAGCAACAATTTGTAATGGCTTCTGTGCAACTATTGATTTTGTCAAATTTTTATTGTGATAATTTTTTTCTTTTGCTAGTTGACATATGGCACACACTTTACAAATATTTTTGGCAATTGCTAAATCCTTTTTTGTTATATAGTTTTCTCTAAAAAGCATCCATAACTTCCTAGTCCCAACATGTCCATGTTCTTCATGTAAATTTTTCAAAATTTCCTTTGCATAATCTTGTGTAATTACAAATACTTCTCTATCTTCCAGACATTTATACCATATTTCCTCTATATTAATAGCATTATTTTTATAACTTGATTCCAAATTTTGTTGATCTTTCCTAATTCTATCCAATGAATATAATCCTTCCTCTTGTAGCATTCTATTTATACCAATTTTATACTTTCTCCGTTCAAATGTGGTTTCTGTCTCTCTACTTAAAGCATCTGCAACAATATTCTGTTTTCCAGGAATGTATTTTATTTCGAAATCATATTCTTGTAATAATAAAATCCAGCGATGTATTCTATTATTCGCATATCTATTTTTAAGCATAGCTGTCAAAGCTGAATGATCAGTTTCTATAATGAATTTAGCTCCTAATAAAAAAATTCTCAGTTTAGTGATACAAAATACCACGCTTGCCATTTCAAGTTCTGTTACTGAATATTTCCTTTCATGCATTTTAGTAACCCTAGATATGAAACTAATAGGTACTTCTCCTTTTTCCTGTTCTTGTATCAGTACTCCAGCAAAACGATCAGCTGATGCATCTGTTCTCAAAATAAATTGTTTATCATACTGTGGGTGATATACCTTGAGATTATTTGTAAAATCTTCCTTTAGTTCTCTAAATGCTTTTTCCCGTTTGTCATTCCACTGCCATTTTACACCTTTTTTTAATAGTTCAATTAATGGTTTTTCTTTTCTACTAAGATCCGGTATCAATCGTTTGAAATAGTTTAAAATTCCTAGAAACCCTCTCAAAGTTTTCAAATTTGTTGGTTGTTTATATTCTAAAATTGTCTTAATTCGATCAGGATCCATAGAAACTTCTTTAGTGTTCAAAACATATCCCAAATAATTTATCTCCTCTTGATAAAATTTACATTTTTCTATGTTTAATTTTAATCCAGCATTTTCTAGTTCTTCGAAAATAATGTTCAAATGCTCTTGATGTTTTTCTTCATTTTCCGAATATATAAGGATATCATCTATATAATGAAGTATGAAATTTTCATATTTGTTTAAAATAGTGTGAAGTGTTCTTACTAAAGCTGCACATGAGCTCTGTAATCCGAAAGGTACCACACAGAATTGATATACCACTCCATCTATCATAAACGCATTATATTTCCGACTTTCTTTTTCTAAAGGAATTAACCAAAAACTATGTTTCAGATCTAGTTTTGAAAATATGTTTGCATTAGTAATTCTACCAAATATACTATCGATATTCATGGGACTTTCGTATTGTTTCTTTGTGTAGCTATTGATATTTCTTGCATCTAAACATATTCTTATTTCTCCATATTTTTTCCGTACACACGTAACTGCATTAATATATGGTGAATTTGATCTTTCTATTATTCCATCTTTTAACATATTTTCTAATTCATGGTATACTTCATCCTTCAATTTATATGGAATTGGATATGTCCTTACTTTGAAATTCGATATATCTCTATTCATTTCCAGTTTATGTATATATTTCCTTGCTACTTGTACTTCTTCATTGAATAATCTGTTGTATTGTCTTATCAATTCCATTACAATTTTCACATATTTTTGTTTACACAAATTTAAATCTATTTTAGGTTCTTCATTGATTTGATTCATTACATAAAATGTATCTTCTTCTAATTTTTTTGTTTCTTGTTTGAGGAAATGAATATCTTCTCCTTTACAATTCATCAACTTTTCTTTATAATTGATAATCATTTTGTGATTGTCTAATTCATCGGAACCTAATACTATATCATAAATTAAATTCTTTACGACCAGCATTTGTACTTTAAACGAATTATTTCCTATTTGTAATTCCTCAATTATCATTTTACTTGTATCATATAGTTTTTTATTATTCGCTCCCACTAGTGATAATCTATTTGTATTTACCACCATAATATTATTTTTTTTTGCACTTGTCTATAATCCTTTCACTTATCAACGTTACTTCTGATCCTGTATCTATCAGAATTTTACATCCTATATTTTGTATTTTCCCTTTAATGAATATTAAACCTAAATTGTCATGCATTTCCCTAATTTCCCCAATATCAACAAATTCTCTTGGATGTTCGTACTTAGAAAAAATAATATTATGCACGTGAGAGCGGTTTAAGTAAAATTTCTATCTACAGTTTGACTATGATCCTCATATCTTTCTTGTTCTTGTATTATGTTTACTTGTCTCCTGTCTCCCATTTCTTGATTTCTTCTATCATAGTTTCTGTCTTGGTTTTCCAACGTATCATTTCTTCTATCATCATTTCTTCTTTCAAAGTTTCTTCGATCATAATAATTATTTGTTCCTGTCCGTCTATCCGGTCGCCAATTTTCAATTCTGTCTTCATTATCATTTCTTCTGTCCGAATTTCTGGTATCTCTTCTATTTTCAAAGTACTTATTATCATTATTTTTATTTCCATTTCCATATCTTCGGTCTTCATTTCTATAATTTCTATTTTCAGTTCTATAATTCCTGTCTACATGTCTATCATTTCTTCGGTTATCAAAATCCCTGTTTCTATAGTTTCTATTTTCATATGTATTATTCATATCTCTTCTGTAATGTCCATCTCCATTTCCCCCTATTCCATTAAAATTTTTAATTTCATTTCTTTTTTCATTATTACTTCTTTCAAGTCCGAGTAAATAATTTGATAAACCTTCCATCGTCTTGATATTTTGTATCCCTATAGTTTCAGATACTTGTTGGTTGAAATGTCTGGAAATATATAACACCATTTCTTCTTCTCGCATGCTTGGCTCCAAATACTGTGCGTTGTTGTACATTTTCATTGCATATGCATTGAAATTTTTACTCTGGTTATAATCAAATTTCCCAAAGTATAGTTTCTCTCTGAAACTCGCCTGTTGTATCTCCCCCCAAAAATATTTTAAAAATTGTTTTTCAAATTCTTCGACATCGGGTATTTGTTCCTCTTTATTGCAAAACCACAATAAAGCATGTCCAGATAACATTCCTCTAATAATGATTTTTTTCTCTACAATGTCCCTTATTCCTCTCATCCTACTTTTGATTATTTTGATAAATACTTTTGGGTGAATTACATTTATATTACCATCAAATTTCACTCCAAAGTCGATATTTCCAGTATACATCGTTCCACCTCCATTCCGTTTTAGATTATCTTCTATTTCTTCTACAGTTTCATGTAATTTTCTATTCATTTTCTCCAATTCCTGGTTAAATAATTTGTCTATATTTTCACTCCTTTTAATACACGTTCCTGTTTGTTCCTCTATCCTTCCATTTAAATCATTAAATTTCTTATTCAAATTCTGTTCATATATTTGCATTACTTCTTCATTTGTTTGTCCTTGTACTTTAATGGACTGTATCTCTTCAATTAAATTCTCATTTTGTTTCTTCACTTCTACTTGAATTACTCCAGATAAATTTTCTTCTAGGCATCTTCCTAGTTCTTGAACTTCTTCTACCACCTGCTTGTTTGTATCTTCCCTGATTTTAATGCCAATTTCTTGAATTTCCATGCGCAAATTTTCCTTCTGGCCCTTCATATCCTCTTTCACCTTTTCAATTTTCTTTCTAAATTCATTATTTTCTTCCCTAATTTTCTTAATCTCCTTTAAATTTTCAATTTTTCCTTCTTCTATTTTCTTTTCCAGCCTGTCCATGTTTCCTGTGATATTGTTAATATCCCCCTTAATCTCCTCCCTCATTGTATACATATCTCCTCGCATATTCTTTTCCATACTATTCATATCTGCCCTATTTTCTTCAAATTTCCTATTCATATTCTCATTCATTTTCAAAAGAAATTGTTGCATCCAATGATCATTGCTATTTGTTCCTCCTTGGGGTTCCCGTCTACTATCCTCCTGTTCTTCCCTTTCTTCATCGGATCCACTTTCAACTCCTACCTGTTTACCATCTCTTAACGTCATTCTTTGTTCCATCGTAAATATTTAAATTTTTTTTATAATAATGTCAATAAATTTTTAATATTTTTATAATTATATGCACAGTTTTAATCACCCCACGTTTTGGGTGACAATTATTATAATGTTAACGTCAACCTAATTATCAAGAAAAATTCTTAATTCGCCACACGTTGGGCCGCCAAATTATAATATATTTAATGTTCTACTGTTTTTATAATTATGTATTATATGATTTTATTTGAAATTTGATTATTAGATGCTGTTGTTACAATCGTGGTAGTAACTACACTAATGTGAAAACACCTTTATCACTGAATATAACCTATTTGAAATTTTGACAGGAATTG